>CM070628.1:8207839-9407839 GCA_036346255.1 Ampelocalamus luodianensis
TTACGAGCAGTTCTCCTGGTCGGGAGCTTGGCATAGGCCTTCGTCCGACCAAGGTACCCATTATGTAATCTCTGGAATCTCTACGACCAGTGAGGTCGTACACCTCAGGGGTTACGACCAT
Source organism: Ampelocalamus luodianensis (assembly GCA_036346255.1). Lineage (NCBI taxonomy): Eukaryota > Viridiplantae > Streptophyta > Magnoliopsida > Poales > Poaceae > Ampelocalamus > Ampelocalamus luodianensis. The sequence continues at coordinate 8,207,961 of CM070628.1, forward strand.
GAAGACGTATGGTATGTTATGTATTAAAAATAATACATAGAGGTTTTAATCCTCGTCAGTATTACAGTCTAGTCCTAGAGACTAGTTGGCACACGGTGATTTTTATCTTATTGTGGAGATATTTGATGATTGATGATTCCTCATTATGCTACAAGAGAAAATTCGTCTCAAGGTGGAGATTGTTGAATTGTGATCCGAATTTCTAATATGGAAGTATCCAGATTAGTTGCCATATTAGCGGATTAGTTTCTTACTTGGACTCTAAGTCCTTTTACCCCCTTTATATAACTCTTGTAAGCCGCACAGGGAGAGTTGACGCCAAAAGCCTCATTGTAATCCCCTGTGTTTTGTAATCGCTCCTCGTATAGTGATCATCGCCGATTGACGCCTGTGGTTTTTTTCCGCAAGGGTTTTTCACTTAAAATCCGTCTCTCTTGTCCCTATTGATCTGTGCATTTTTTTCTAACAAGAACACTGAGATGTATCAGCAGGAAATGTAGGAAAAGATTGAGGAGAAATTGAGGAACTAGGGGTTTTGAGATCCAAGACGACAGAAAATGGAGGCGAAGTTTGAGTCTTTTTCCTTCACCTGCAGTTCGTATATTTATCATTCATAGGTGAAGTATGATGATGGTGAGGCAGAGGAACTTACTCTTCTTGATGAAAGATTATGTGACTGATAAACAGGTATTGAATTAGTATGCATCCCATCATAATTATCACCGTTTTCCTTTCCCACATTGTCAAAAATGTAAGTAATATTGAATATTTTTTTGTGTGTTCTAGAGTGACTGTGTTAACACAATGAGAGCTGCTCGGGACTTCGGTTCTAAAATGTCCAGAGATTTTCAGGTACTTTGCCTTCAATCATTTCTTTTACTAGGAGCTTGGCATAGGCATTCGTCCGACCAGGGTACCCATTATGTAACCTCTGGAATCTCTACGACCAGTGAGGTCGTGCACCTCAGGGGTTACGACCATGAAGACATATGGTCTGTTATGTATTAAAAATAATACATAGAGGTTTTAATCCTCGTCAGCTAGCCCCCGAACTTTAAATGAATAGGTCGTGTGAACACCTTTCTTCCGATGAAGTCGTATCGGGCTGACGCTCATTAAATGAAATGACATTTGAAGCGATTTGTATTCACTTTAAAGTTGAGAACTTGCCTTAGGAATCGAAGAGTTTTTTTGTGTCCGTTGGATGAAAAGATTTCTGTCCGTTGGATTTTTTTGGGCAACTCCTTATTGCAGTTAGAATCTATGAAGTTTATAAAAACCCCTTTGTAAACTTAGGATTCTTTCACTTCTTGCTTTCCTTCTTCATCTCCCAAGTAAAAACTGCTTCCGACCTCCTTTTCTTTCCTCATCCGAAAGAAATCTGACCATATCGGACCAAATCACCAAATGGTCAGTTTCCGACTTGGGTGAGAAAAAACTAGAGAGCTTGGAGAAGTTCGGGATGCTTCCCAGTAAGGATATGATTTCTTGGAGATCCACGGCTGGAGAACATTCTCCGAGTAATGAAGATGGAGAAATTCCAGTTTTTCTTGCATATGTTGAATGCAGATTTATGCTACCAATTCACTCCTTCCTTCCTAAAGTTTTGGAGTATTATGGAGTTGAATTGGTGAATCTTGCTCCTAATGTTATCGGCAATCTCAGCATCTTTATTTATCTCTGCGAAGCGTACTTGGGGATTCCCGCAGATCTGGATCTGTTCAAGTACTACTACAGGATGACAAAGTCTGGGAAGACGATTAGGACGCCTGGAGAGTGCACCTTGCGCCTCCATGACGGAAAAGTCGATGAGTACATATTTATGTACTCAAAATCTTTGTGGTCATCGTGGAAGAAGAGCTGGTTTTATATGAAGATCACGAAGAAAGACAGCCTTTATTATTCTGGTAAGAAGGCGGTCGAGAATTCGAATTGGCGCTCCTCCACAGAGAAAGAGGGAAAGATAAAGACATCCTGTCATGTAGTGAAGGATTTTTTTCACGCGCCGGATTAGTACTTTGAAGGCCCGAGCACACCGGATGCTTTGGTATATTGGTCGTGACGATACGACCAAAGATTCCAAAGAGGGTAAGCCATGAATAATTCTGACCAGTTTGCCTACGTTAGTTGATTATTTCTTTATCCTTAAGTTTTTTATTTTACCTTTACAACTTTATCTTACGACGAGATTAGAAGCCGGATAAAAATGATCTGCGCTGGAGAGCCTGGCGACAAAGCTAGTTTCCCCTGGATTTTAGCGGCTATTTCTGCTAAAGTGAGGATCAAGAGACTTAAGGTAAGATTATCAACTATGCTTTTGTCCTTTGTCATATACATTATTTCTGATCGGTATACCTTAAATCCTCTTTGATATGTAGTCGGTCGGGTTGAGGATCAATGAGGCCACTGAAAGATGTGAGGCGATCGATGATCCGACTATCCCTTCGACCATACAGGATGTCAGCCTTCCAGAGGTAGATTACCAGACATAAATAATATTTTGGACAAATGATGTTCATCGTCTAACTATCTTTGATGATGTATTTAGACGGTTGTCGTACCTTCCAGCAAGGTCGCTGAGGACCCATCAGTGCCTACTAAGGCTACTATTTTGGAGGTCGACGAATCCACACCTACTGATCCTGTGATCAGGAATCCTATCCTCGACCAACTGGTCGTGGATATTGCTTCTGATTTTCAATCAGTAAATGTGCAAGACCTAGTCAACTCTATCGGTTTAGAACCGGTGAAATTGGTTGAGAAGAAAAGGAAAGCTAGCGCAGCGGATTTCACTCCGATGCGTTACAAGGTCAAACTCAACAAATCAACCAGGTATATGTAAATGAAAGAATCATATAAGTATATACCTTGGATATTTCGATATGTTGGGACCTCGATCTTCCTTACTTTCTTCTTTTGTAGATCTTCTGGTGTTCCAGTCGTGTCCGACCAGAATACCCCTCAGGAAAAGGTTCCTGGGGAAGAGGTGGTCGTGGAGGTTCCTGATCAAGACACACCTCAGGCTAAGACTGCAGAGGATGAAGTGGTTAGAGAAACCCCCAAGCAGGTTTGAGTTCCGACATCTGCTCAAGATCCTCTAATAATCCTTACTTCTTCTCCGGAGGTAGTCATCTCCAGAGATCCTCAATAGGTTCTACCTCCTCCTAGAAATAATTCTCAGGTTAACAAGTTTCCCTTTTCCCCCCGATTTATCGAGGATAAGGAACTTGACGAAACCTAGGGAAAGATATCGGACCGTCAAGCTGAGATAGGTCCAGATATGATTTTTGCCGAATATAATGATATGACAATTCGGGTAAGTGTTCTACGACCATCCTTACAACTCTTTCCTTTGAAGTTTCTTTGAAAACTTATCAAAAGAAAGGATTTTTTTTTTGTAGCATATGGTCGAGAAATATGTTGTGGTCGGAGGACTGACCCAGCGAATAAAAATTCTGGAGCAAAAGCACTCCGATCTGAGAAGTAAGAACATTTCTCTTTTAGCTTGACCTCCTAAAGTTTTATCATCTTGTTTATCTTTTATAACTTAATCCTCTCTTTCTATCATATTTGATAGATCTAGAGAAAATTAAAAAAGAGGTCGTGGCTAAGGAAGCCATAATAATAAAACTTAGGGAAGAAAATCAAAGTAAAGACCGGTCGATCGAGCATGCGATGACCAGGCAAAAGGAGGTTTTCAACTCTTGTGAGAAGAAAATCAAAGGTAACTAGTCGTAGACTTAACCAGTATCCCATGACTCCAATTTTTAAAGTGTGTGTTAACTTTATCCACTCATGCAGAAAAAACTGAAGCACTTGAACGAGCGGAAAAAACCCTCGAGTTTGAGCGTGGCCAAGGGGCTGAACTCGATCGGAGTCTTGAAGACAAAATCAAGGCTCTGAACAAGATGCTCTTCGACGTAGGGTCGGGAACGCAACTGCCCATTCTAAGATACCCTGCGGAGAGACTCAATTTTCTCGGCCATCAACTCGAAGATCTCAAAGAAGTGATTGCACTCTTTCGAGAGAACCATGCAAAGACGATGAAAGAAGCTATTGCGAATGGAGTTAGTGTTGTCTTAGCAAAACTAAAGGCTTCCGACCCCTCTGTTAGTCTTAGAGCTGTTGAGGAAGACTTCGATTGCTCCGAAGATGAAGCAACAAAACTTCTCGAGGAAGTAAGACCTCTCGGAGAGAAAGTTGCTGAGGAAATGGAAGTTGGATCTCCATTACGCAGCGACCAATCTGGTGGTTCTAACAAGTAGATGAATGTAAAATTTAGAATTTTGTAAATGAAACTTACCTTTTATCATCAATGAAGATCTTGCTTTGTCTTACCAATGTTATTAAATACTCATATACCTCCTAGCCCCCGACTGCTTATATTAGTAGATGAACTTTACTAAAAAAAGCAATAGACCAAGAAATTGAGCAATAACAATGACCATGGTAGAAGTGCTGATAATGTTCATGACAGTGATCTAATGAACACTAGGAAATCATGTGGTCGGAACTGGCTGATGATTTTGACTAGTCTAGATCTTGTCCATTATCGAATCACTGTGAGATACTACAATTAGTTTGAAGATACAACAAAGTTGTCTTTGATGATAAGAAGATATGCATGAAGAATGTATGCAAACAAGGAAATGAAAAGTACCGTTGTTTTTACAAATTATTCGAATATGGTCATAACGAATCTCAAGAATCGAAGATTTGTAAAATATTTCACAAAACGCGCTCATGCTAAAGTCCGACTGGCAGCGAGGATCGTAAGAAAAGGACCATCACCAGGAAGCTCCTTCCAGTGGGCAGGACCACGTGTAGAGAGGAGAGACTTCGACTAGGAGGCTTTTCATATCCCGACCAGTAGCCAAACTTAAGTAGAATAGTTTGGGAAATAAAGTATTTAATCTTTGAATTCTTGAAATAATGGAACCATACATATTGCCTAAGTTGTACTCCATATACTCGGATGTTTCTTTAAGAAAAGAATATGTGGTCGTGTGTGTGTATCATTGAAGTAATGATCACGACAAAGACCAGTATGGTATTTGACTTTGAAGTCAGCAATTACAAGTAATGGAGATTCCCTCGAAAGGAATGTCGGAGAGAATGAGTGTCTTCTCCGACCAACCATCGACAATGAAGGCATATGACCAGGGGCAACGAATAATAAGTATAAACAACCATACCTTATGGCAGAAAAAGGAAATGCATCTTTATTGAAATACGAAAATGAAATAAATACATGAAATTACACAAAGAACTTACGCAATTGATCAATATTCCAAGAATTAGACAAAACTTGCCTATTCGACATAGCTAATCGTACCGATCCTGGTCGAGTGACTTCGACTACAGTGTATGGACCTTCCCATTTGGGTGAAAGTTTGTTGTGACCCGCTTGGTTCTGAATTTTTCTAAGAACCAGATCACCTACAGCTAGGCTCTGAGGTTGCACCTTACAGTTGTGGTACCGACGCATGGCTTGTTGGTAGATTGTTGATCGTATTAAAGCTTGATTTCGTCGTTCTTCAAAGAAATTGATGTCATCAAGTCTTCGTTCACACTGGTCACTTTCAGAAAAGCAATCAGTCTGAGCGGAACCAATCTTTAGTTCTGGAGGAAGCATAGCTTCAGCCCCGTAAACCAAAAAGAAAGGTGTTTCACCGGGCGCACGACGAGTTGTAGTACGAACGGCCCATAATACAGAAGAAAGTTCTTGAACCCAAGCTCCTGACCGCGTAATTAACTGGTCGAAAACGCATCATTTGATTCCTTGCATTATGATACCATTGGCTCGCTCAACTGCTCCATTGCTCTGCGGATGAGCAATGTGGCTAAATGTATCTTGATACCTAGGTCTTCGCTGCAATTCTGAAAATTGCGCCAAAACCGGGTACCGTTATCGCGATTATACGATCGGGTACACCAAATCGTGTGATCACGCTTTTTGTGAGAAACCTCTTGGCGGCTTCAGTTGTAATTTTCACAACCGGCTCGGCTTCGATCCATTTGGTGAACGTGTCAATCATGACGAAAAGGAACTCAAAGCCCCCGGGTGCTCTTGGGAAAGGTCCCAGAATATCTAGTCCCTAGGTTGCAAAAGGCCAAGAAAGAGGAATTGTTTGCAAAGCTTGGGACGACTGATGTACTTGTCGGCTATGAAACTGACATTGTACGCACTTCATCACGAGCTCTTTTGCATCATGAAGGGCAGTTGGTCAGTAGTATCCTTGCATAAAGGCTTTACCAACCAACATTTTGTAGGAATGATGAGCTCTACAGACTCCTCCATGAATTTCGGTTAGCAATTTAATGTCATCCGAGTGAGATATGCATCTCATCAACACTCCATGAGATCCTCGTTTGTACAAGGTACGTTCAATTAGAGTGTATAATTTGGCTTTTTGTGCTATACGATCGGCCTCTACATCATCTTCTGGAATTAGGTCATGCTGAAGATAATTGTAGATCGATGTCATCCAATCTCTACCTTGATCGTTATAGCGCCAACCATCATCGACCTGTGGAGCATCCATGTTTGCAGAATCAAGATGTGCAACCTCCTTGCGAACATCTATGTCCGCGGAAGGCTCGACTACCGCGGGTGAATTGAGTTTCTCGATAAAAACTCCGGGCGGGACGGATGTCCTTGTGGAAGCCATCCGGGCCAAATGATTTGCCAGAAAGTTTTCCTTTCTAGGAATGTGTTGGATCTGAAAACCGAAGAAATGCTTGTCAAGTTTCCGTACTTCCGCTAGATATGATGACATCTTGGTACTAGAGCATTGATACTCTTTCCCTACTTGATTCGCTACTAGTTGAGAATCGCCTTTCACTAGCAATCTGCGAATCCCGAGCTTAACGAATCGCTCAAGTCTCGCCAAAGAAACCTTCATATTCTGTCATATTGTTAGTAGCAGAAAAGTTTAACTGAATGACGTACTTTATTTGTTCACCAGTAGGGGAAATCAAGACGACCCCAGCCCCCGAGCTGTGTAGCATCAAGGAACCGTCGAAGTACATTGTCCACTCATTGTGGTGTTCGTACTCGGGCCCTTGGGTGGGTTCAGGGTTTGTCCATTTAGCAATGAATTCTGTTATTGCCTGGGACTTAATTGCTGTTCGTGGGATGAAATGGAGGTCAAACGCCCCAAGCTCAACCGCCCATTTTGCTACTCGTCCTGACAACTCCATGTTTCCTAGGACTTGACCAAGAGGATATCCAGTTGGTATGACCACTTTGTGGGCCTACAAATAATGCCTTAGTTTCCTTGAAGCCATAAGGAGACCATAGAGCAGCTTTTGTACCTGCGTATATCTTTCTTTTGGTCCATGTAAGACTTCACTTACGTAATATATCGGTCGTTGAACATGGTCTCGTTCTACGACCAGTACACCACTAACCGTTTGTGGCGTTGCAGCCACGTAAATTAGCAATGTCTCTCCCAATCTTAGAGAAACTAAAATTGGGGGACTCGTAAGGTACCGTTTTAGTTCTTCGAACGCGTTGCTTGCCTCTTTAGTCCATTCAAAACTTCCATGTTTCCGGAGAAGCTTAAAGAAAGGTAGTCCTTTTTCGCCTAACCGTGCTATGAAACGACTTAGTGCTACCATACAGCCGGTTAGTTTCTGAACTTCCTTCTTTGTGGTTGGAGCGCGATCCGATCGATGGCGCGATTTTACTGGTTTACTTGATGCCCTAGCCGAAACTAGGAATCGAGAAGCTTTCCGACGAAACTCGAACACGCATTTCTCTGGATTTACCTTAAGGTTATGACGTCTTAAGTTATTGAAAGTCTCCCGTAGATCTAGAATGTGATCGCCGGCGTTGATGCTCTTTACAACCAGATCATCGACGTAGGCTTCAAAATTCCGACCTATCTGTGGACTAAAGGTCTTTTGCATCAACCTTTGGAACGTTGCACCAGTATTTTTGAGACCAAGTAACATCTTTACATAGCAGAAAGTACCATATGGAGTGATGAAGGAAGTGTTCTCTTCATCTTCTTTACTCATATTAATCTGGTGGTACCCTGAGTAAGCATTTCAAAAAACTTAGAAACTCACACCCGGAAGCAGAGTCTACAAGTTGATCAATGCGAGGAAGGGGAAAGTCATCTTTCGGACAAGCTTTATTAAGATTTGTAAAGTCAATACACATTCACTATTTTCCATTGGCTTTTCTAACCATTACAGGATTGGCGAGCCACTCTGGGTGGTCGACCTCACGAATGAACCCAGCTTTGAGAAGCTTGTCAATCTCCGATCGATTGTTTCTTTCCGATCAAGCGAAACGCCTTAGCTTCGCTGACCGGTTTTTGTTAGGTCGCAAAGCTAGTCTATGCTCGATCACCTCACCGGGACTCGGGCATATCGGGACTTTGCATTTAATACGCCTTGGTTTGCTCGGAGGAAGGAGACAAGCGACTCTTCCTATTTAGGGTCGAGTCCTGCTCCGACCAGTATCTTGACACCCTCTAGAGAAGCGCTTTCGTCGAGTTGTACCTCTTTTGTCTGGTCGGAAGGTTTTGGTGTCATCTTTGGTCTCGAGTGTTTGACCTGTATGTTAATGGTGTTAGTTCCTCTGGTCGGAAGTTCATCGACCAGTTCTAAACATTTTCGATCGCATGCGTAGGCTATTTTCTGATCGCCTCGAACTGTGATTACACCATTTGGTCCCGACATTTTCAAACTTTGATAACCGTAATGCGTGGCTATCAGGAATTTTGTTAAAGCTAGATGACCAAGGATTGCATTATATGCGGTTTCGAAATTTACCACATCAAATGAAAATTTTTTTCTGTCCGGAAGTTGTCAGGCTTTCTGAACGTAACCAGTAGGGACAAGTGCCCTATTGGCTTGGCGGTAGATCCAGGAACTATGCCATGGAAGGCATATTTCACAGGCTTTACCCTGGATTTGGGAACCTGCATGTCTTCCAAAGCACTTGCAAATAAAATATTTAGAGAACTACCCCCATCTATCAAGACCCGATTAACCTTGCAGTTATTAATAGTAGGCTCAACGACAATTGAAAACCTACCTGGTCGAGTCGAAGGAACAGGGCAATCTTCTTTGCTGAAGGAGATTATTGTCTCCGACCACCTTGAAGGTTTAACGGCGATCGAAGGTTCGGTAAGGTTGACTTCTCGCTCTATAGCTTTCAGATGACGTCTAGACTCGTACGAAGAGGATCCACAGAAGATCACATCGACAGTGTACTGAGGTTCTTGGTACTCCATTTCTTCATCACCATCTTTGTCCTTCTTGGAGCTTGTTTCCCCGAGCTCTTGTATCGACGGGAGTGGACCTTTACCTGCATAATAATCTTCCAGCTTCTTTTGCCAAACACGACAATTGCGCAAGTCGTGTCCTGCTTGCTGGTGGAGAGGACATCATTTCTTATTTTTCTTGTAATCATTGGTCAGGGTCTTGGCTTTGCCATGACCAGAATAATCCTTTCTTCCCTTGGTAAAATTTTCAGGAACACCAAGGACCTCCTTATCGTTGGTTTTGCTATGCTTCTTTTTCTTGAGAGTCTTCTTTTGCTTCTTTTCTGTCCTATCTAAGCCAAGTTGGGGAAATTTATCTTTTCGATCAATGGCCTCGTTCCACTCAACCGCTTCACTGGCCGTCGCGTACTTGTCAGCCATGTCGAAGAGCTCGATGGTTGTTCGTGGGGGATGTATAGCTAAATCCTCCGTAAACCTTCGATTTCTCAACCTCACTTTGAAGGCTTGGATAATAGAAGATTCTGCAACTTCTGGTATTGAGTTACGAACCTGGCTAAATCTTTTGATGTACTGTCGGAGAGTCTCGTTAGATTTTTGCCGTATTCTATGGAGATCGTCTTCCTTTCCAGGGCGATCATACGTACCTTGGAAATTTACAATCAAAAGGTCGCAGAGTTGCTCCCAAGTATACACGGACCCGACCGGTAGGTTAAGCAACCACGATCGGGCTGATCCTTCTAATACCGTAGGAAGATAGTTTGCCATTACATTTTCATCACCACCAGCCGCTCTAATAGCGGTGGTATATATCTGGAGAAATTCCAAAGGATTTTGCGTCCCATTGAATTTATCCAGATTGGCCGGTCGGAACCTATTTGGCCAACGCACAGCCTGGAGCCCTGTTGAGAAGGCTCTACAGCCTGTGATAGTTTCGTGGCGCCTTCTTTGAAAAGGTGTCGGATTATAATCGGTTGGAGACCGGTTTCTAAGATTAGATCGTCGGTGCTCTGGTTTTCCGATTCAATCGTGGTCGTTATTAGAACGCCTCCGACCGCTTTCCTGGTTTAGGCGATGTCGAAGATCACCAGGTCCAAGCGATTGCTCCTCTCGACGAAGTGAAGGTGAGGATTCCTAGAACAGTCTTCTCCCCTCGTGACTTGTTGGTCGGAATCGTCGAGGTGGTCGTGGTATCAGCTGATCCTCAACATGACCATGCCGCCCTCGCCGGAAGAATGCCGAGACGGTCATGGTCCGACTTTGTAGATGCCTTCGCTCCCGATATACTGTATGCGTTGCATCGTCGTTGGATGATCTCGATACTTGACCTACAAGTTGGACAAAACCGAGTCTCGCCAAAGCAGGGTCAGGAGTATTTAACATATCCCTAACTCGCTGCAGGTTTTGTATTGTTACCGAAGGTCTTGGAGGGTTTCTGCCAGAAGAAGGTGTCTGATGGCTTGAACCCCCCAATCTACTGGTTGGTCTTGCCTGGTTCCTTACATTGGTTTGGGCAGGATCAGGCGAATTAACTGATGGACGTCCACCAGTTCTGTTACCTCCGGCATTTGGTGCTTGACCGCCCGTACCATCTCCATTATTATGTGGTGGCGAGGCAACGTATGGAGGACCGTACACGACATTTTAATCTGTATCTCCGATCGCATTGACCTCGTGATTTCAGCAGCGATCCTCCGATGAGCTTCCGTCGTAATCGATGGAGAGCCTTCGAGCTTCGCGAAGCTTCCACGATGGAGATTTGTCGTGATCGCACCTCCCGAGGTTTCCGTAAAGGTCTCAACTCGATCCGCGACTGCCGATTGAACGCTGAGCCTTATCATCCCCACTTGGTTTATGACCAGTGGGGGTTTCATTGACACCGTCACTAGGTGTCGGTTGGCTACTGGAATTGCTAGAAGTCGTTGGTGAGTACCTATCAACCATGATTGCATCAAAGGTATATTTAACTTCGAGTTGCGGTGTTGAATTTTTATCACCTTTCTTGCCGTTCGAAAAGGCCGGGCTTTGTTGAGGCTTTTGGGTGTTTCGAATTGGTCAGAAGCACTTCCTCTGAAACTGCCACTGATCGTAGTGGTGTATCCTCATCCATCCGGTTAACCTTACTGATTTCTGCGATGGGTGAACCAGCGGAGGAGGAGGATAATGAAGAGATTCTGTTTTCCTCCATGGCACGCATGCATGCGTCCATATCGAGGTTGGCATAGTCCGCCAGGTCGAACCAGTTTTCTTCATCTCAACTCCCCGCCATAACCGCATGAGCGATCACAAACGGGGAATGGATAAAGATTTGATGAGTAGAGTAAATTCTTCCAAGATTCCTCGCCGCGCTCCCCACGGACGGCGCCAGCTGTCGATGATCAAGACGTCGATCTTACGAAAAGAAAAAGAGAGAGTGACGTAGGAAATCTTGGGTAATAATGAGACTGCTCTTTTATTGGTATGAACTGGGTTTTACAGGGGATGCTTCCTGACTAGATGGTGAACTACTCCTGTATACACTGAGAACACTGCTTGTTACTTTACAATGTCAGACTTAAAATACGGATCTAAGGCTTGTGCTTCAGTCCGATGACCTTTTTTTTTCCGCTCCGTCCATGCTTAATCTTTAAATAGCCCTTGAAGAGGTGGCAGTTACTTCTGGAGAAGACGTCTGATGTGAAGCGTTGCGACTGGTTGGAGTCAGATGACGGTTGATGGAAAGTCAATCATTTGACGGTTGTATGTCTATGAGACATATAACCGCATGGCGGTTATTTATTAGTACTTCTGGATAAGAAACGTCGTATGGTATGGAACATGCACGTGTTCCATTCATCACACGGTAGAGAATATACCTGGGATCAGTTCCAAGTATCAGTTCATACCTTTTACGAGCAGTTCTCCTGGTCGGGAGCTTGCCATAGGCCTTCGTCCGACCAAGGTACCCATTATGTAACCTCTGGAATCTCTACGACCAGTGAGGTCGTGCACCTCAGGGGTTACGACCATGAAGACGTATGGTCTGTTATGTATTAAAAATAATACATAGAGGTTTTAATCCTCACAAGATATACTGATCTAGTCTTAGAGACTAGTTGGCACACGGTGATTTTTATCTTATTGTGGAGATATTTGATGATTGATGATTCCTCATTATGCTACAAGAGAAAATTTGTCTCAAGGTGGAGATTGTTGAATTGTGATCCGAATTTCTAATATGGAAGTATCCAGATTAGTTGCCATATTAGCGGATTAGTTTCTTACTTGGACTCTAAGTCCTTTTACCCCCTTTATATAACTCTTGTAAGCCGCACAGGGAGAGTTGACGCCAAAAGCCTCATTGTAATCCCCTGTGTTTTGTAATCGCTCCTCGTATAGTGATCATCGCTGATTGGCGCTCGTGGTTTTTTTTCCCCGCAAGGGTTTTTCACTTAAAATCCGTCTCTTTTGTCCCTATTGATCCGTGCATTATTTTCTAACAAGAACACTGAGATGTATCAGCAGGAAATGTAGGAAAAGATTGAGGAGAAATTGAGGGAACTAGGGGTTTTGAGATCCAAGACGACAGAAAATGGAGGCGAAGTTTGAGTCTTTTTTCCTTCACCTGCAGTTCGTATATTTATCATTCATAGGTGAAGTATGATGATGGTGAGGCAGAGGAACTTACTCTTCTTGATGAAAGATTATGTGACTGATAAACATGTATTGAATTAGTATGCATCCCATCATAATTATCACCGTTTTCCTTTCCCACATTGTAAAAAATGTAAGTAATATTGAATATTTTTTTGTGTGTTCTAGAGTGACTGTGTTAACTCAATGAGAGCTGCTCAGGACTTCGGTTCTAAAATGTCCAGAGATTTTCAGGTACTTTGCCTTCAATCATTTCTTTTACTAGGACGATAATAAATTATTAATGGATATATAGCATTATAACAAGTAATGTTTTCAAATATAAACAAGTTGGAGAACTAACTACAGAATGTAACTAAATATTGTTCGCTGTCTTGAGGTACTTTCTCCTGTGACTTACACAAATTAGATTCTACGTTTTTCACTCTTAGCCATTGTAACACACGCCAAGAGGAACAAGTGAGTTTCCTTTCTGAATGAATATTTCATAGGTGAGTAATGTCATCCACATCGACACTGTTCACGTGAATAAGCTCTAACTCTGATTCTACCAATGGTCTAGGATCAGTACAGGTAACTTATTTGGGCCTTCAACTGAGCACATTGTGCTAGATTTTAACTTAAATGTTACCAGTTATTATCTATTTATAGAGAGAGAGGTTTGTATGAGCTTTGTCTTTTCAGCTAAGGATCATGAAATCATAATTGCTCGATATTTCATATTATTTATTCTGAGATTTTGCTAGCATATGATGGCTAGATTATGTTTTCTAGCTAAGTCTTTGATATATGTTGGTTGTGCAGATGCAAATTCTCCCATATTCAGTGTTATATATATATATTTTTTACCAATACCTGGGTGTAGGGAAGACAGCTATCATGAATATATGGGTTTGCCTCGGTTAGTTGTTAAATTCACAATATATGTTTTCTCACAGGGATCTCATTTTTTTACATGTGAAAATTTTCATGCATCATAATCCCATTCTTGCTTTGCTAATTTTTTCTCCTTTCTCAAGTTTCTTCTTGGATGCTGCAGTGTACTTATAGAGACAGATACTATTGATGCTCGTGGTAATGCAATAATGTTAACTCAATGAGAGTCGCTCGACTTCCGCTCTAAAATGTCCAAAGATTTACAGTACTTTGACTTCGATTATTTCTTTTACTAGGACGATAATAAATTATTAATGGATATATATTATTATAACAAGTAATGTTTTCAAATATAAACAAGTTGGAGAACTAACTACTGAATGTAACTAAATATCGTCATTGCCTTGAGGTACTTTCTCCCGTGACTTACACAAATTAGATTCTACGGTTTTCATTCTTAGCCATTATAACATACATCAAGAGGAACAAGTGAGTTTCCTTTCTGAATGAATATTTCATAGGTTAGTAATGTCATCTGCATCGATACTATTCACATGGTCATCTGCATCGATACTATTCACATGAGTAAGATCTAATTCTGATTCTACCAATGGTCTAGGATCAGTACAAGTAACTTATTTGGACCTTCTACTGAGCACATTGTGCTAGATTCTAAGATGGATTTTACTTCTCTGTCTGTTTTCCTTACTGTAGGACGGGTTTTGTAAACGTTTGGATTTGTTGGAATTGATCTTCGCACAAGAATGCAGCCATTGAAATGGTGATGAATGGTCCGACTTAGGTACCTATTTTCCTAATTCCTTTGACGATCATTACATTTATGGTTTCTATTCATTATGCTTATGTACTGCTACTTTATATGTGTTGTACACTCAAATTTATATACTTATAAACTATTAGGTTATATATTATTAGTATTAAATTCATGTGGATAGGGACACAATGTGTTGTACACTCAAATTTATATACTTATAAACTATTAGGTTATATATTATTAGTATTAAATTCATGTAGATAGGGACATATAACTAAATATTAATTTATCTACATCATTGCACCTGTTGATAGTTCATATCCGTGTTTGACCAAAACACACGTAGAAAACATCAGCGTCCAAGCCCCGCGCCAAATAAATGGCCCGGGTTACCTTCTGGTTACTATATTACAGCCGCAAGAAAGTGCGCCTCCTCGCACTAGCTACGTCGGCAAGAAAACGCCGGCCGTCGGATCGCCTCCGGATCGGCTCAGGACTGTCCGATCGATTTCGTCCGCGCGCCTGCCATATCCGCTGTCGGATCGTGCCTACCCGTTCTCGGGCCGTCCGATCGGGGACACGCCGTGCGCTCCGCCTGCCCGAGCCCTAGGGCCGCTCGCGCATCCCTTCCTCTCCTTTTGCGCCGCCGCGGGTTCGTCTCGGCCTACGCTCTCTCGCGTCCGGCCGCCCGTCTCTTTCCCTCGCGCCGCCTCGCTAGCTCCTCCCCCTCCCCGCTGCTGCTTCACCTCCTCTCTCCCACGCCCCTCGTGGCTGGCCGCGCCGTCCTCTCCCGCGATCCTCTCCGCCGCTTCGCCTCCTCTCTACAACGCCCCTCGCTCTGCCTCGCCGCCGGCAGCGCCATCCTCTCCCGCGCTCCTCCCTCCCGGCCGAAACCGATCGCCTTGCCTCGCGCCGCCTGGTCTCAGGATGCTTCTCCGCCTCCTCATCCTCACCGGCGTTTCCTCATCGCCACCGCCGCCACCGCCATCCTCCAACGCCCTTGCTTAGGCACAAAAGGCCCAGATCGGCCCGCCCCACCTCCACGCCCGTCACCCTAGGCCTACCCCTTCTGCGTGCTACCCTCGCCCGCCTCCCTCCCTACGCCCCATGCCCTAGCCCCTCCCCTTCGGCCGCACTACCCCCGACGCCCCTTGCTCCTCTTCGCCCGCACCACCCCCGCCGCCCACCTCCTCCCTTCGCCCGCGCCGCCTCCACGGTCGAAGGTGCCGATTGCACTGGTGATCACAAAGGTGACTTTTTAACACCCCTACGACCCATGCCCTAGCCCCTCCCCTTCGGCCGCACCACCCCCGACGCCCCTTGCTCCTCTTCGCCCGCACCACTCCCGCCGCCCGTCTCCTCCCTTCGACCGTGCCGCCTCCACGGTCCAAGGTGGTGATTGCACTGGTGATCACAGAGGTGGTGGGTTTACATACTTACTCTTAGAATATTTTAATTGTTGTTGGCCAACTGAGGCTACTTCTTTTGCAGGTTGATCTCCTTCCTAGAGACACGGACTTGAATTGCATTGTTGACTGGCTTGTGGAGGCAGCTGTCAAGAAGAAGCCTAAGTAAGGCTTTTTATTCTTGTGCTCTTTGCTTTCGCAGACCATTTCATCAGCTTTTTTTTGTT
The DNA here is from genome assembly GCA_036346255.1 of Ampelocalamus luodianensis. Taxonomy (NCBI): domain Eukaryota; kingdom Viridiplantae; phylum Streptophyta; class Magnoliopsida; order Poales; family Poaceae; genus Ampelocalamus; species Ampelocalamus luodianensis. The sequence continues at coordinate 8,224,117 of CM070628.1, forward strand.
CATTGAAAATTGAGCCTGCTACTTGGTGTTTGTAGTGTCCTCGGTGTCCATTTGACAGGCTACAAGTCATTGGTTGCCATTGCTGGGGTAATATCATAGATTCAGCAGGAAAAGAAGGCCAGTATGTGATCTATTAATTTCCCAGGTATTTTAAGCAGTTTTCTAGTGATTCTTGAGTGATATCCACATGCCATTGTATTTTCCTATTTGGCGAATGCTATTCCACACCGCTATTGATGCCATTGGTGGAGACTTAATAAACTTCATTCATATATTAATCAGGTCATTGCTGATAGCTTGATGAATTAATAGTGATCGATTAGATGCCCTGATTTTATTTAGTAACAGTACAGGAAGATCCACAACCATTTCAGATTTTCTTGCCCGTTCAATAGGACATGTATCATGTTTAGTTCCTTTGTTTTTTACTAAGCACGTTGAGGCCGTGAATGATTGAGATCATAGAAATTAAAACTATATGAGTAATATGTCTGCTTCTCGGCTGGTATAGTGATGCTTGCCATATTTCATAGATCCTTACAGGACTCATCAAATGTTGGAAAAATCTACATTCACTGTCGCTTGCTAGGTATGCCCTTCCATTCATGACTACTATTGTTATGTACCCTTTTGGACCCATTTCATAGTTTTTTCACGCTCAGTAGGACGTGTATCATATTTAGTTCCTTTGTTTTTACTAATCACATTGAGTCATTGAATGATTGAAATCATAGAAATTAAAATAGTATGAGTAATATGTCTGCTTCTCAGCTGGTATAGTGATGTTTGACGATTACATACTATATCGTTCGGTCTTTGATAGAATGCGGTCAAGTACGCTCCAGCGTACATACTATATTGCCCGGTCTTTTATTCTTTCGTCCTCTGTTACTTTCTATAGCTGTTTATCTGTCTTATCCATGCTACGCAGGTATCCTACATCCATGTTTTGTTGTACAGCTGTTTATATGCCTTATCCATGCTGTGCAAATATCCTACATCCATGCTTTACTGTTACCGTTGTTGTTCGCTATGCGCCAACGTACTTTCCCATTTTTCATATGCTTAAGTGGCATGCCTATTGTCTTTGTCATATGTTACTTACTATGTATCTATACTCTTAGTTTCTCGTTGTTCTACATGATCCTCGGCATAGCATACCGACATCTTTATTCGTACTATATATGTGTAGTTTTATGTTACATGACATATAGACGATGGAGCGGTTAGGTTTAGTTTTCATGTGAGCATTTGTCTGCTGTCTCGATCGGTATCAGTCATCACCACCAGATGCGCTACATGGATTATAATAAAACTCGACTTTGCTGCTAGATATTACTAATCACTGTATCTTTACTATCTTCTCTGATCCCTTTGTTTCCTATTTTCTAGGTATAGACAATATAGCATACAATGCTAAGTGCATTCAGCCATTCGCAACAGACGTTGATAAATGGACAATCTGAGTCATAGTATTAACATTAGGATTATTTGATTATTTGCGACTGCAAAAGGGTGAATTTTATGATTTGCCACTGTATGTGAGTATGACATGTGGGTCCTGGGACCACATGTCGTACTCACATCAGTGGCAAATAATCAATTATGCATGTTTGACAGTGGCAAATAATCGATCGAATCTCCCTTAACATTATGGGATTCTATTGCTCAGTGCTCCAGTCGAGTTATGAACATTGACATGCCTCTACTGCATAGGATGTTTTTTTTTATGATCTGATTTTGTATCTTTTCTGCAACACCTTTTGCCCACATGTGATGCACTTTTCTTATATATAACAGTAGATTGTCTCTGTTGGAATAGCTTTCATATTTTCCCTTTTGCTGACCTGATACTGTTTAGAGGCGAAATAGTAGCAACACCATGACATGACTTCTACATCATCTAGAAATTACTTTGTAGGAGATAATTTATCTTATACAACAACTGAACACCTTCCTTTGAAGCAGTCTATTTTTCTACTATTTATGTGAAATTTACTATGAGAAAGTCACGAGAGGAGAAACATACAGTTGTTTTATTTTATATTTTCGAAGCTCATCCATTTCCTGATCTGATCTTAAGGCCAGTACTCGCCGGTTATTACCATGCCATCCTCTTCGTACTGAACCTGGACCGTTTTTTCTTTGTCAAACATTAGTTAATTCCTCAAGAAATGCTGTAAATTTTGCTTTGTATGGAATTTTATTATCCACCAAATCAACTGCATCTTTGGATCGAGTTTTTCCTATTTCAATTAGACCAAAACATACACTGAACTAATTTGATTGAAACTCTCTTTGGAGAAATAAAAAAAGAAACTTCTCCTTTCATAAATAGGAAAGTGGTGCATCACATGTAGATTAGTTTCTGCGTATGCTGTTTCTAATCTTTTTAATTTGCCAATGTTTTCAATCTTAGGATCTTAGGGCATAAAGATGGTCATATGGGGATTCTCCATGTTAATACCAATGCACTAATTGTCGGAGAGCATTGTGTAGGGTTGGTATTCTTCAGCATATTACTTGCTCACCAAACACCTGTTTTGACATTGGGAAGTGCTGAAATTTTGCCGAGTAATATACCTGGTTTAGTTTTACTTTATGTATTTGGAGATTGAAGCACCAAAATTCTCACCTTTAGGATACAGACCTTGCTGTGTTCTTGATTTAGTTTTCTGAACCAGATCAAAGACATGGTCCAAAGGGACAATTTATTTTGAAACAAAGTGGTCATATTTGCAGTTGTCTTTCTACTAAATTTGTTCTAAAATGGTACGATTCACCTTTAATATACTATGTTCTCTAAAAACTTTTTATACATTATGTGACTGCAGTTGGCTTCTTAAAAGAAGTATGTACATGCAGTTGGTTACTTAAAAGGAGTTTTTAACCATTTTCAGGCAAGGCAGCGCAACGTTGGACAATAGAGCCGGTTTCAACATGAAGGTAATGGCATTTTGTTTGCTTGTTTGTAAGGTCATTGTAGTAATGTGTTACAGTAATCTTTACTTCGGTTCCGTGGATTACCTTTTGTCTGCTTTTTCCTCTTTGTTCTCTGTCTAAGTCGGAGTGGCATTGGAATAAGTCTGATATGAAATATGCAGGACTACTTCCAAACTACATACAAATTCAGGGAGATGTCATCGCGTGTGATAATTCCAATGCATGGAAGAATCAACCTATGGCCCAAGCATATGCTTTGTGGATACCTATGGTTGAAAATGTTTTTTCTTAGCAAGTAGACTTTGTACTTTGAGATTTCTTGAATCAATTCAGATGCAGCCTGTTTTCCTTCTTACCCCTTTTTTTTTATATAAACAAAAAAGCAGCATATTGTTGTTTTTCCCATTTCCACCTCTTGAGCATAGATGCCAACACATAACTACATTATTTTCTTCTTTTTTGTTCCTATATGATATTGTTATCCAATTTTTTAGACTCTGTATACATGATTATGATGTAGTGTGTGTTTTACTAATTTCTAGGCACCGAAGGACTAGAGGCAAGGTTATTAAGTCGGTAAGTCGACACTACTCTCTTAGCGACCGACCAGTCGACTAGTCGACAGGTACTATTCACAGTCACACAACACACACAGCCACACACAATCATCCACACACAATCACCCACACAACAACACACACAGCCACACAGAATCACCCACAACCAATCATCCACACAACACCACACAACACCACACACATCACACCACACCCACCCACTGACACACAGACACACACACACCACGCAGGCAGCAGAGGAGGGCGACGGGGAGAGCGATCTGAGGGCGATGGCGACGGGGACGGGGACAGCGAGCGGCGACGGGGAGAGCGATCTGAGGGCGATGGCGATGGGGACAGTGAGCGGCGACGGGGAGAGCGATCTGAGGGCGACGGCGACAGGGAGAGGGAGCTGCCGGCCACATCGAGCTCGCCTCCACCTCCCCGACGCCGGATCCACGCCGCTCCACCTCCGCGCCGACTGGAGCCAGCCCCGCCGAGGAGATAAAGGGCGCTCGCTTGGCCGAGTCGCGGCCGAGGCGACGATCTCCGCCACATCGAGCTCGCTCCACCTCCCGGACCGGATCCACGCCGCCTCCAACTCGCCGCCGGCTAGCTAGGGTTGGAAGGGTGGCGCTGGACGTGAGTCGCGCCGAGGCGACGGCGCAGATGGGAACTGGCAAATCGAGTCGCTGGATCCAGACGAACATGCTCCACCGACTTGTCGACTAGTCGACGACTTAATAACCATGACTAGAGGGGCCTTCATTCTACAATGCATACAGAATGGGCCTCAAACTTTGTTTGACATAGTTTCAAAGACTTTTGGTGATTTAGACAGGAAGTTATGGATTCCTGCTGCTTTCAACATTCGCCTTCATGTTGATCATCTTAACTCTCAACATAAACTACCTACGGTGAGTGGTAGCTATTTACCTATTTATCTTACCAAGTGGCGTAAAGTAGGCCGGCCGCAGGTCGCAGGCCTGGAGTCAAGGCTGAAATTTCCCCGTTTATAATCTTAAGACAGTAGCATTTGTTATATGGTAGGGGATTTGCTGAGTTACTTTCTCATGCTGGTATTAATGCTACTTGCGGTGGATGTTACTCCTTATGTTTTCCTTACTGTAGGACGTGTTTTTCTAGGTTTGGATTTTTTTGGAATTTATCTCTGCGCAAGAATGCAAGATTGCTGCCAGAGTGATAGCTTTTCCGGCTTATGTACCCATTTTTATAATTTCTTTGACGCTCATATTAATTCATGCTTCTATCCATTATGCTTACATACTTCTTCTTTATACATGTTGTGCATATGAAATACTTCTATACTACTAGGTTGGAGAAGGGCACGTACCTAAATATGAACTTATCGACGTCAAAGCTGTGCCTAACAAAAAACAAAAAAACAAAACAAAAAAAACAACATCCGAGCCCCGTGCCAAAATGGCGTGGGTTAGCTAGTTACTATACTTTAGGGCATCTCTAATAGTATATTTATTGTCGTCTCTTAGTTATGTCACATCAATAAAATTCTACGTGGAGGAGAGAGGGGGAGAAGAGAGAGAACATGTCGTCTTTTCCTGAAGAGACGATCGTGTACATGAAACAAGACATGATACATTAATTTACTCTAATTGATATGTATGTTTGTTTTAAAGAAAAATTATAAAATATGAGTGTTGGAGAGTGTACTAGAGATTGTCTATTGGAGATGTTGTCTCTAAAGATAATGTAACATATGTTAGGCTGCTCCCAGTGAGTGATTTCTTACTGCAGTTTCTTATTGCATAAAAGACATTTAGATACCATCTTCCTAATACATAGTATCTTAAAGTGTTGTATCTTAGACCTTTGATATAGAGTATTTACTACTATTTCTACCTAGGAAACTGTGTATGAGTGGTATCTAAATAAGGTACCAATCTGTTCTCTCTCTTCTTTAATTGTAGTGTCACATCAGATTTTTGTTTACATAGTAGCTTTAAAAAACTTACCAAAGTGGAGCATTGAGAGCAGCCTTAGAGACAATGTTGTCTCTGACTATTAGAGAATGCCATTAAAGCTGCTAGCTTTGGGCTCAGCCACGCCTGCTACGTCGGCCAGAATTCGGGCGTTGTCAGATCGCCCGCAAGCCGCTCCGCGCCGTCCGATCCGAGACGCAGTGCGTCGTCCGAAGCCAAGTCCACACGCGCTTCACGTCGCTCGGAAACCCGTGCCGTCCGATCCTTTCTTCCGCTCTTGCTTCCATGCACGTTCGGTGGGCCGTAGCCTCGCGGGTCTGCCCTGGCAAAAGGCTGCGTACGTCCGCACTCCGCGCCCTTCAGCGCGGGGATCTTATAGTTAGCTGAATTGGCAATCCCCTGGCCAGGACAAAGGAGATCACCTACGTCTACTTCAGTCAATGGTCTATAGTATTATTCAAGACTGCCAGGTCAGCCGTGTCCAGAGGGGTCGTACGGTTACGAAGACCAAATTAAGCCGTGTCCCAGCATGCCGAGCCCATCTTTGGGACCAACCGCGCGGTCCATCGGCTCCTCGAAGCGCCCGGATAAAAAAATCTTGAAATTCCCAGATTAATTGTAAAAGAAAACAACTTGACCATTTATTTATGTAATATACGGTGTAGATTAGCTATGGATATTAGCATGGCTTACCGAAATTACCGAAACGCGCACAATTCAAGCGGTCAAAGTTAAATCGTTATAAAATGGTTAATGCTTATCTCCCAGCCGTCTACGCCACGGACTCATGTCTTCAAACCAAAACGAAAGAGTAATGCGCGTCTTCTAGATAAAAAGGACGGACGACGAGGACCTGGGCCTTCACGCATCTTGGCAAGACACTGCCAACTCTTCCTGGCAGCTTCTTCCCTTCCAATTAATGCTCTTTAGTTTTGGAAATTCAACAGAAGGTTTTTTTTTTTTAAAAAAAAAAAAACCTAAATTCCTAATAGCTCACATGAGCATATTGATCTCCCCACACCACAGTACGCTCAAATTAATCCATTCGTTTTCCCACCTTAATCTAGGAGAAAAAACAATAATTTCTACATTAACTAGATGAAAGAAAAAAAATATAGAAATTCACACGCTCAATCAGATTTGCCCATGTATTCATTTTTTACGGGTATAATCTAGAGCTTAACAAACATGTTATATCTCTTAATGTCCTCGTAGAGAAAGACTTACTCAATCGGACATGAAAAAAATGATGCTACACACCCAAATCATAATTAGGAAACAAGACAAGGCCAAACAAAACCATGATTAGTTGATTACCAAGAACATAATATGCATGGAGGAGAGGAAAACGTAATGCTAAGGTCTCCAAATTTTTTATAAGATTGATGGGTTGTGATTTCTTGATGGAGCTGGATTTCGTGCTTTACATAACTTGCATGTATGTATGGCATGAAGTATATACTATCGGAGATCCATTCCTCGCAGCAATTGTAGGTGAGATAAAAGCTAGAAATTTCCACATTAATTCATAAAAAAGAATAGCTAGGATATCATCCATCTATAACAAAGATCGGCTCAAATCAAGTACCATAATGCACGTGGGTACAAACTACATAATTAGCAAGTCGAAAATATGCTGTCTCCAAGGTCACTTGGAACGTCCCGTTTTTGGACTAGTATTAGTGTTTGCTAATTTGGTTTTCGGTTTCATTCGGGTTGTCTTTTGTTTTTAGTTCCAGAACTTCTAGCTTCTTTCAAGCTCGGATTTGTGTTTCAACATCCTTGTTGTCCGTAATTCAATTTCAGGTTGAATTCCGCCTTTTCAGTTCTGGCCCTCCTCTTTTGACCTTCCTTCCTTTTGGGCTTAGCTGCTACACTCCTCCAGGACCTCCTCTCACCTTCTCTTGGTCACGACCACCCTCTCGGTCGCAACCGCCCTTTTTGCAAAGACCACTTTCTCGGTCGCAACCGCCATTTTTGCAAAGACCACCCTCTCGGTCGTAACCATCCGTTTTGCAGAGACCACCCTCGGCTGCTCAGACATCCTTCGACCTCCTCAGACCTCCTCTAGACCTCCCGGCCCGCTTTCAGATTGCCTTCTACAACTAGGTGTGGTCGTAGCTCCTTTGAGCACGCGCGTGGTTGAAACCTCTGCTTTGTACTGCATCGAACAAGCTGGTCGTTCGGCGCTGCTCTTCTTAACTTATGACTATCCCTTGTGCTCTCTGCACCGCACTCCACCTCTCGCACCACCAACTCCTTTCCATTTCTCGCGCCGCACCCACTCCCTTGACCTCCGCGACTTTCAGGACCAACTTCGTACCAACCGGTACGATGAGACTAAAGAAGAACGAGTTTAGAGCTTTAAAGCAGGGTCACATGTCCGTAAATGAATATCCGATCAAGTTTAACTAGCTTGCCCGCTACGCCCCCAATGACATAGCAGATGAAGAAGAAAAGATTGATCGCTTTGTGAAAGGGATGCGTGGAGATATGTGAGGATAGCTTATCCTCCATGATTTCTCCAGCTTTCATCACCTAGTCAACAAAGCCTTAGTGCTAGAGAATGAGAGGAAGACTGCAGAAGACAGTCGCAAAAGGAAGATGTCATTCCAGAGGCCACAAGGCAACTCTCCCCGGAAGTCAACACTCCAGGACAACTCATCCTTCAGATCCTCTGCAGCCTCGTCTCAATAGACTCAGGCTCCAGCCCCGCGTCCTCAAGGAAGTGGTTTCCGTACCCTTTGCCCCGCCGGTCAACCCTAGTGGTTAATATTGATCTCCCACACCACAGTACGCTCAAATTAATCCATACGTTTTCCCACCTTAATCTGGGAGAAAAACATAGAAATTCACGTTAATCAGATTTGCCCATGTATTCATTTTTACGGGTATAATCCAGAGCTTAACAAACATGTTATATCTCTTAATGTCCTCGTAGAAAGACTTACTCAATCGGACATGAAAAAATGATGCTACACACCCAAATCATAATTAGGAAACAAGACAAGGCCAAACAAAACCATGATTAGTTGATTACCAAGAACATAATATGCATGGAGGAGAGGAAAACGTAATGCTAAGGTCTCCAAATTTTTTATAAGATCGATGGGTTGTGATTTCTTGATGGAGCTGGATTTCGTGCTTTACATAACTTGCATGTATGTATGGCATGAAGTATATAATATCGGAGATCCATTCCTCGCAACAATTGTAGGTGAGATAAAAGCTAGAAATTCCCACATTAATTCAAAAAAAGAATAGCTATGATATCGATATCATCCATCTATAACAACATCGGCTCAAATCAAGTACCATAATGCACGTGTGTACAAACTACATAATTAGCAAGTCGAAAATAGGCTGTCTCCGAGGTCACTTGTAACGTCCCGTTTTTGGACGAGTATTAGTGTTTGCTAATTTGGTTTTCGGTTTCCTTTGGGTTGTCTTTTGTTTTTAGTTCCGAACTTCTAGCTACTTTCAAGCTCGGGTTTGTGTTTCAACATCCTTGTTGTCCGTAATTTAATTTCGGGTTGAATTGCGCTTTATTCAGCCCTCCTCTTTTGACCTTCCTTCCTTTTGGGCTTAGCTGCTCCACTCCTCCAGGACCTCCTCTCACCTCCTCTTGGTCACGACCATGTAACATTCCCAAATTAATTAATGGGGATTAGTATGCATATTATCAGTAATGCATGACATTTTGGAAAATTTGCATCTTTTATTGTACTTGGAAAATCTAAATTTGAGCTCAAACATACACTTCAAATCTAAACTCCAAATAAAAACAGAAACCAAAACATTTGATCATCATCTGGAAATAATTTATTCAAATACTATATTAATTATCATAATTTAATATAATTTTTCCCAAAATTTTGGGACTCAAGTCAACCCCTAGAAAATTCAAACACAATACAAAGGCCTACTTTAGGTTGAATTAAAACTATACAAAATATATCATGAAAAGTAAGGTTTAATAATTTTTGTGAATACTAGGATGTCCCAGGACCCTCTCTGAATTATTTCAGATTTTTAGGATTTTTATTTCTAATTTTAGTGGCTTGGTCAAAGTGGGAAAATAAATTTAATTCTCGATCAACTTGATGGACTCATTCTAACCCAACCGCGGACCGACGACCACACGACCGAGCTGCACGCGCCACTCGGTGGTGGACCAACTTCATCGCACCCATTCCTTGTGATCGGCCAAGCCGGGCCCACGCGGTCGGTCTCGTCTTCAACCTCGGGCGGCGCGGAGCTCCCTCCAGCGTCAGGCATCTTTGCCGCACCTCCGTCACCCCGTGAATCCACCGCCTCTGCGACCTATCCGGCGTCTCCACTCAACGCCATGCTCACCTTCGTCATCCCCAAGCATAATATCCTTCGCACCACTCCTTTTCGGCCATTCTCCTCTCGGTGGCGGAGGAGAAAAGCTTTCTTGCTTTTCTTCTCGGGTAAGCTCCTCTAATTGGCATCATTTCTCTTCTTCGTTCTTTGCCGTGTCCTTTTTGCCTAACCTCAGCTCGTGCTTTGGTTTGTAGCTCTCGGAACGCCGTCGTGCTCTCGCTGTCTCAGAGCACGTCCCGAAGGCCATCCTTTTGGCTATCATCAACTCCAGTGAGTTTTCTTCTCAAATTTGCGCGTCATATTATGTGCCTGAGCATGACCACGAGTTCCCCTCAACCAATTTTGGTAATGCTCTACAGGAGCTGTGGATTTTGAAGTTTCCCCTTGTTGGCCGTGGGAACCCCTCTTCTTCCCCGATGCCGGCACGGTGAGTCCCCCTTCGATTCTACCCTCCGGAACCGTCTCGTGGATGCCCTGGTTCTGTTCCCACCTCTCATTTCTTTTCTTTCTCCCGAGGCGTCCCGCCACGGTGACCTCCACCTGCCACCAGCCGGCTCACGTCGCCGGACCACCACGGTCGCTCCGTCGCCTTCAAGAGCACGGTGAGCATCGAAAGTCCCCCGAGCATTTTGCACCTATTATTTTCAAGCTCTTTGCCTTACCGCGTGTTGTCGCGTGCATGGTGCGCCACCGCGTATCTAGACCCGTCGATGCCGAAGAACGGCATTGTAGTCCCGCCGAGCGAGCGTTGCGGCACCCTAGGAGCTCGGATCGAGCGCCTCCTTGTGTTGAATCGATTTGCGCGCCACGCGACCACACCGGCTGCCTCTCCGCTCAACTCCGTCGCCGTGCCGCCGTACCTCTCCATCGCAGCGACCTCACCGGAAGGTAGCCCTCCCTATTCTCTTTCCATTTTGCCTCGGCCCACGCACCCTCTGGCCTCCCCTCGCCGTCGACCAGCGCGGCAATGCCGCGGTTTTCGCCGTCCTGTTGTCGGAAGAGTTCGGCCAAAGCGATGAAGCGATTAGTTTTATCTAATTGTTGTTTAGTTTGACTGATGGTGGTTTTAGTCGGCTAATATCTCTATTACATGTGGGCCTGTTTAGCTAGTTAAGTGGATGTGTAGTTTGTTAGTACGTTTTTGCTAAGGAAAAACGTATTATTAGTATACTTTGAACAGATTTACGTTTTCAGGTTTAGAAGGCGTTTTCTTTGAAATACGCTTTCAGATTAGTTCGGCCAGGATGAGTCAATGTTGACCGAGTCAACCCTTGACCTGGGGTCCCACCTGTAAGTGTCTACGGCTGGCGCAGTGTTCGGTAGAAAAAGTATTTAGTACTTAAAAAAAATTGGAATACATTTAATTGTACACTGAAAAATACTTTTAACTTCAAAAATACATAACTGTTTCATTTTAACTCCAAATTGAGTGAAACCACTTTTGATAATTTTCTTATTTAATGAACTTTATATAAAAATTGGTTTCAAACTTACCTCTGTCCCGGAAACTATAGTTTGGGGAAAATTATCCTAAAAGGCCTTATTTTTACACTATTAATACTGATATATTTAGAAATCAATAACTAAATCAGGAAAACTCCAATTGGAGCAAACTCAACTGTTTTGAACTTGTAATAATATTGCCTATTTATCCATGTAATCCATGTACTCACCACTGCTCTACAAATTTTCATCTCATAATTAAATTACATGAATGAAGGCGTATTGAAATCTGAAATTCAAACCACCTTAACTTTCACATATTAAATCCAAATGGAATAATTCTTTCACCTAAATTCTTATAAAATCATAATCTACCTACTGTATAAATTTCATACATTTGTGAGCATGTTGAATTTCTGGTTTTATTTGCTATTTATTGCATTATTGTCTTTCATTAGGTTTTCGACGATAACGATATATTTGTGAGATCAAATTAAGTGTAACTTGAGAATGAACATGTGATGCTCGACCCAAGCATTGCGGTGGGTTGTCTTTCATGACTATGTTCCCCACTTGGCACAAGAGGGGGCTTCCGGATGGTTGTAGCCAATGGAAGCGAAACCTTAGTGAGGGTGGACTGCGGTGAAATGGCACATTGTAAAGGCCTTGACACATGCTCTAGACTGCTTACCTACGGTAGTGAGCGGTGGTATCGACGGATGCCGAATAAACTAGAGAAGTCGTGTCTTGTGGGTAAAGCTGTACAACCTCTGCAGAGTGTAAAACTATTCGAATAGCCGTGTCCACGGTCATGGACATGCTAGCAGAACTGCTCAAAGTTAGACTATGATTTTGTTTTCAAAATACTTTATAAAACTGTTTATTACATGGATGGGTGTCCATGAGAAAAGTTATGGGTTGAAGCTCCGGGTTGATGCCCGTGTTTATGTTAGTGTTAGGTTGATGCCTACACTATCTTTATTACTTAAAAATCAGTTTTAGTTATCGAAAAACTTGAGCGTTTGAACTTAGTACAAGTATTTAAAGAAAATCTCGCTTTATGCAAATCAACCCATAAGCCATCCTTGTTACATCCATATATGCATGTCATTACATTACTTGTGGGTGTAACTTGCGAGCACGGAAGTTGTGCTTATACTTGCTTTATGCAAATAAAATTTCAGAGGAGAAGGACTTCGCCATCGATGTGGATCTCGGCGACTAGGCGCTACGATCGATTGCACATGGCGGTGTGGACCCTACTACTTCTTCGTCTTCCATTTGTGTTCTTTATTGTTGGCTTGTAAGCCTCTTGTAATAAACTCGTTGATTATTAATAAAGTTGTGATATGAATTTGTTACCATATTTGCTTCTTTGTGTGAACTAGCTCGATCATAGGACTAGTTCAGTTATGCACAGAGAATCTGGGATATTAATCCCGGGTTCTGACAATAACCCAACAACACACCTCCACTGCTTCGTCTATGGAGAAAAAGGGCACTTTGTCAACTGGTGTCCTCACTGTCAGACTGCTCCAACAAGGCCCAACACAGGAGCCGCTCCAGTTTAAGGCAGGACCTCAGCTCCAAGCAAGAGTCATCAGACATCGCAAGCATCAAGGTCTACACCGACACAAAGCCACGGCCGCGTGAACCATGTCACCGCCGAGGAAGCACAAGATGCTGCAGGAGTGTTAATGGGTACGTTCCTTGTTAATTCGGTACCCGCTCAAGTTTTGTTCAATTTTGGAGCTTCGCACTCTTTTGTTTCAAGAAAGTTTGTTGAAAAGATTAAGTTGCCAACCTATAAGTTAAAGAAACCCGTGGTTCTAAATTCACCCTGGGGACCCCTATATGCTACCTCAGTTAGTCCTAGAGTAGAGATTGCTTTGGAAAGTTCCGGATTCCTAGCAAACCTCCTTGTGCTATAATCCCAAACTCTAGATATCATTCTAGGGGTGGATTGGTTGGCTAAATATAAAGGATTATTAGATTGTGCCAACAGAGAAGTGGTGCTTACCAAGAACCCAGAAACCACAATAAGGGTTAGTTAATTTGGTTTTCAGTTTCCTTTGGGTTGTCTTTTGTTTTTAGTTCCAGAACTTCTAGTTACTTTCAAGCTCGGGTTTGTGTTTCAACATCCTTGTTGTCCGTAATTTAATTTCGGGTTGAATTGCGCCTTTTCAGTTCTGGCCCTCCTCTTTTGACCTTCCTTCCTTTTGGGCTTATTGCTCCACTCCTCGGGACCTCCTCTCACCTCCTCTTGGTCACGACCAATCGTAACATCCCAAATTAATTAATGGGGATTAGTATGCATATTATCGATAATGCATGATATTTTGGAAAATTTGCATCTTTTATTGTACTTGGAAAATCTAAATTTGAGCTCAAACATACACTTCAAATCTAAACTCCAAATAAAAACAGAAACCAAAACATTTGATCATCATCTGGAAATAATTTATTCAAATACTATATTAATTATCATAATTTAATATAATTTTCCCAAATTTTGGGACTCAAGTCAACCCTAGAAAATTCAAACACAATACAAAGGCCTACTTTAGGTTGAATTAAAACTATACAAAATATATCATGAAAAGTAAGGTTTAATAATTTTTGTGAATACTAGGATGTCCCAGGACCCTCTCTGAATTATTTCAGATTTTTAGGATTTTATTTCTAATTTTAGTGGCTTGGTCAAAGTGGGAAAATAAATTTAATTCTCGATCAACTTGATGGACTCATTCTAACCCAACCGATCGGACCAACCAACCACCGAGAGCACGCACCGCGCCACTCGGCTGGACTGGACCAACTCGCACTGCACCCATTCCTTGACAGTCGCTGCCAACCGGGCCCACGCGGTCAGTCTCGTCTTCAACCTCGGGCAGGGGCGCGCGCAGGAGCTCCCCTCCACGCGTCCGAGGCATGCTGCCGCACCTCCGTCACCCCCGTGACTCCACCGCCCTCTGCGACCTATCCCCGAGTGTCTCCACTCAACGCCATGCTCACCTCCGTCATCCCCCAAGCATAATATCCTTCGCACCACTCCCTTTTCGGCCATTCTCCCTCTCGGTGGCAGAGGGAGAAGAAGCTTTTCTTGCTTTTCTTCTCGGGTAAGCTCCTCTAATTGGCATCATTTCTCTTCTTCGTTCTTTGCCGTGTCCTTTTTGCCTAACCTCAGCTCGTGCATTGGTTTGTAGCTCTCGGAACGCCGTCGTGCTCTCGCTGTCTCAGAGCACGCCCCGAAGGCCATCCTTTTGGCTATCATCAACTCCAGTGAGTTTTCTTCTCAAATTTGCGCATCATATTATGTGCCTGAGCATGACCACGAGTTCCCCTCAACCAATTTTGGTAATGCTCTCACAGAGGCGTGGATTTGAAGTTTCCCCTTGTTGGCCGTGGGAACCCCTCTTCTTCCCCGATGCCGGCACGGTGAGTCCCCCTTCGATTCTACCCTCCGGAACCGTCTCGTGGATGCCCTGGTTCTGTTCCCACCTCTCATTTCTTTTCTTTCTCCCCAGAGCATCCCCGCCACGGTGACCTCCACCTCGCCACCGCTGGCTCACGTCGCCGGACCACCACGGTCACTCCCCGTCGCCTTCAAGAGCACGGTGAGCATCGCAAAGTCCCCCTGAGCATTTTGCACCTATTATTTTCAAGCTCTTTGCCTTACCGCGTGTTGTCGCCGTGCATGGTGCGCCACCGCCGTATCTAGACCCCGTCGAGGCCGAAGAAGACGACTGTTAGTCCCCGCGCCGAGCCAGAGACGTTGCAGCACCCTAGGAGCTCGGATCCAGGCGCCCCCTTGTGTTGAATCGATTTCGCGCGCCACGGCGACCACACCCGAGCCTCCTCCGCTCAACTCCGTCGCGTGCGCCACCGTACCTCTCCATCGGCGCGACCTCACCGGAAGGTAGCCCTCCTATTCTCTTTCCATTTTGCCTCGCCCACGCACCCCTCGGCCTCCTCGCGCGTCGGCGAAGCGCGGCAATGCGCGATTTCGCCGTCTGTTGTCGGAAGAGTTCGGAAAGCGATGAAGCGATTAGTTTTATCTAATTGTTGTTTAGTTTGGTGATGGTGGTTTTAGTCGGCTAATATCTCTATTACATGTGGGCTGTTTAGCTGATTAAGTGGATGTGTAGTTTGTTAGTGCGTTTTGCTAAGGAAAACGTATTATTAGTATACTTTGAGCAGATTTACGTTTTGGGTTTAGAAGGCGTTTTCTTTGAAATACGCTTTCGAGTTAGTTCGGCCAGGATGAGTCAATGTTGACCGAGTCAACCCTTGACCAGGGTCCCACTGTAAGTGTCACGGTGGTGCGATGTTCGGTAGAAAAGTATTTAGTACTTAAAAAAATTGGAATACATTTAATTGTACCTTTGAAAAATACTTTTAACTTCAAAAATACATAATCTGTTTCATTTAACTCCAAATTGAGTGAAACCACTTTTGATAATTTTCTTATTTAATGAACTTTATATAAAAATTGGTTTCAAACTTACCTCTGTCCGGAAACTATAGTTTGGGAAAATTATCCTAAAAGGCCTTATTTTTACACTATTAATCTTGATATATTTAGAAATCAATAACTAAATCAGAAAACTCCAATTGGAGCAAACTCAACTGTTTTGAACTTGTAATAATATTGCCTATTTATCCATGTAATCCATGTACTCACCATGCTCTACAAATTTTCATCTCATAATTAAATTACATGAATGAAGGCGTATTGAAATCAAATTCAAACCACCTTAACTTTCACATATTAAATCCAAATGGAATAATTCTTTCACCTAAATTCTTATAAAATCATAATCTACCTACTGTATAAATTTCATACATTTGTGAGCATGTTGAATTTCTGGTTTTATTTGCTATTTATTGCATTATTGTCTTTCATTAGGTTTTCGACGATAACGATATATTTGTGAGATCAAATTAAGTGTAACTTGAGAATGAACATGTGATGCCAGCAAAGGTGCGAGCACCCCCCTCTTGATCATATTGCTCCCAGTGGTTTTTAAATATTTTGTGTGAGTTTAATTATCGCAATTGCATGCTATTTTGAAATGTATGTTTATGGGTAGAAGTAGTTAAATTCCTAATTGCTGCATTAGCCTCCTTTGAATGTTGATTACCCTTTTACCTTGAACGACTAAGGTTATATGTTATATGGGTTTGTTACTAGTTCGTAGAACGATGCTTAGCCATGCTAGTAGTCGTAGCCGAGAGCGGTTGATGGAGCTAGTCCATCGGCCAGTGAATTGAATTGAATCCTAATGAAATTTGAGGATTTTATGGATTGGATTATGTTGGATTGAGGGTTGTTTCCAGATCTTCGCATCTGGGGTTTGTGGACATGTGGGCTTGTGTTTTATGTTCTTAACTTGGACGGGTGTAGGTTGATCATGAAATATTGTTGTTGTTGTTGTTATGGAATTGTGTAGCCCCGTCTGAGTGTTTAAGGACCGGTCTGTGGTGTGATGAACCAAGTCTTTCGTGCAACCACACACCGGGATAATGGCGAAGGCTTGGCTTAATAATTTGTTGTGTGTTAGCTGTCAGAACACAATGAGATTGACAATTGTTATTGTTATGTATTTAATTGTTCTTCTGTTAATCTCGTGGGGGCATGTTAAGGGTCGCCTTACTTGCTCTTAAGGGTCTCTTGTTTGATAGGGACTTACTTACACAACGGGTACACCCATGGCGCCGATAAGCGAGTTTCGACCATGGTGTTGTTTTCTTGGGTGGTTTGATGGTTAGGACATGACATTGTAACAACCTCGTTATGATATCTTAGTCACACTCCTTCGGAAGAGTGCATGGCGACAGTATAAGGTATTCATATCGTGTGGGTAAAGTTGTACAACTCTGCAGAGAACTAAATCTATTCGAATAGCCTCGTCCTAGGATATGGACAACACTTGTGGGAAAGCAGGCATAGTTAGTATTTTGGGAACTTAAGTTTGGGTTATGGTTGGGAATGTTATGTCATTATGTTAGTTTGTTCAAATCTGAAATGATTTCATGAACGCGTAGTTCGCGCGTTAAATTTGTTGTGGAATGAATTGTACCACGAATGGGATGTTCGTGTGTTGATTATACTTGGAGATTATACCATTGTTGATCATTTCTTACTATCATAAAATATTTTCTAAATGTTTTACAAATGGCAAGTTAGAATCTTTTATCCTTATGCAAAACTTGGTTTATGCCAAAAATTGACTAGTTTAGTAGCCTTCCTTTGATACTTACATGCATCCTTATTTCTTTTAAAAGTCTCGCGAGTACAACTTTGTACTCTAACAGTGTCTATTTGTTCAGGTGAGAACGACGGGTGCAACGGCTTTAACTCCAGTTGGTTGCTTGTGGGATTGTGGGCATACCAACTTGGCTATTCCCTTTTTATTTTAAGTTTATCTTCCGTTGCAATTTATTTGTGTTAATTAGATTTGGCCGATCGGCCCTCTTTTGCAACCTTGTACTATAAGGTGCTATTTAAATGATGTTGTAATTGATTCTTTTATTCTTGTATATTGTGTATGGATGTGATTGCAATATTGTGTACTAGGATATGTGCATGTTAGCCACTGATCCTTGGGAGCTAGCATGTGACACATATCCGGGTCACTCGGAATCGTGTGCGTCTCACGTTAAGTGTTGCGTTTACGGTGTAATCACTTTGCTTGATACGGATCCGATCTCGGGGGTCCTTACAACCACCCTCTCGGTCGCAACCATCCGTTTTGCAGAGACCACCCTCTCGATCGCAACCGCCCTTTTTGCATAGACCACCTCTCGATCGCAACCGCTCTTTGCAATCTCGATCGCAACCGCTTTTTGCAAAGACCACCTCTCGGTCGTGAAGTCTTTTTGCAAAGACCACCCTCTCGATCATAACCGCCCTTTTGCAAAGACCACCTTCTAGGTCGCAACCGTCATTTTGCAAATACCACCCTCTCGGTCGTAACCATCCGTTTTGTAGAGACCACACTCTTAGTCGTTCGGGACATTCTTGGACCTCCTCGGGACCTCCCGGGACTCGCTCAGTTGCCTTCTACAACCGGTGTGGTCGTAGCTCCTTCGAGCACGCATGGTTGAAACCTCTATTTTGTACTAAATTGAGCGGTGGCCGTTCAAAGCGGTTGCTCTTCTTAACTCACGACTACCCCTCGTGCTCTCTGCTGCACCGCACCCACTCCCTCTGCACCACCAACTCCTTGCCATTTCTGCGTCGCACCCACTCCCTTGACCTCCGCGACTTTCAGGACCAACCGCACGGTCGGTACGATGAGACTAAAGAAGAACGAGTTTAGAGGTTTAAAGCAGGGTCACATGTCCGTAAATGAATATCTGAATAAGTTTAACTAGCTTGCCCGCTACGCCCCCAATGACGTAGAAGATGAAGAAGAAAAGATTGATCGCTTCGTGGAAGGGATGCGTGGAGATATGTGAGGACAGCTTATCCTCCATGATTTCTCCAGCTTTCATCACCTAGTCAACAAAGCCTTAGTGCTAGAGAATGAGAGGAAGACTGCAGAAGACAGTCGCAAAAGGAAGATGTCATTCCAGAGGCCACAAGGCAACTCTCCCCAGAAGTCAACACTCTAGGACAGCTCATCCTTCAGATCCTCTACAGCCTCGTCTCAATAGACTCAGGCTCCAGCCCCGTGTCCTCAAGCAAGTGGTTTTCGCACCCTTAGCCCTACTGGTCAACCCACAGTGGTTAACCCAGCAGCACACCTCCACTACTTCGCCTATGGAGAAAAAGGGCACTTTGCCAACCGGTGTCCTCACCGTCAGAATGCTCCAGCAAGGCCCAACACAGGAGCCGCTCTAGTTCAAGTCTGGACCTCAGCTCCAAGCAAGAGTCATCAGACATCGCAAGCATCAAGGTCTACACCAACACAAGCCACGGCCTCATGAACCATGTCACCGCCTAGGAAGCACAGGATGCCGCAGGAGTGTTAATGGGTACGTTCCTTGTTAATTCGGTACCCGCTCCAGTTTTGTTCGATTTTGGAGCTTTGCACTCTTTTGTTTCAAGGAAGTTTGTTGAAAGGCTTAAGTTGCTAACCTATAAGTTAAAGAAACCCGTGGTTCTAAATTCACCCAGGGACCCTATATGGTTCTCGATTAGTCCTAGAGTCTGATTGCTTTGGGAAGTTCGGATTCTAGAAACCTCCTTGTGCTATAATCCCAAACTCTGGATACCATTCTAGGGATGGATTGGTTGGCTAAATATCAAGAATTATTAGATTGTGCCAACAGAGAAGTGGTGCTTACCAAGAACCCAGAAACCACAATAAGGGTTAGTGTGGAGCGTTTCTCTCCTTTGGATCACGCAATCCATCACCTCGAAGGGTTGTCCTTAGAGATAACGCCTGTGGTCCAAGCTTACCCCGACGTCTTCCCAGAAGAGCTACTGGGCATGCCACCAGACAGTGATGTTGAGTTTGTAATCAACTTGAAGTCAGGGACAACCCCAATTGCCAAGAGACCTTATAGGATGACCGTCGACGAGCTTGAAAAGCTGAAGACACAAATTGAAGACTTACAAGGAAAGAGATTTATTAGACCCAGCTCATCCCTTTGGGGTTCGCCAGTGCTTTTTGTGACAAAGAAAGACGACACAGCCCGACTGTGTGTAGACTACCGAGCACTCAACGATGTGACCATAAAAAACAAGTATCCCTTGCCTCGCATCGATGACCTGTTCGACTAGTTGTCGAGAGCAATAGTCTTCTCTAAGATAGACCTAAGGTCAGGATACTATCAACTCAAAATTAGGGCTGAGGACATTCCTAAAACAGCCTTCACCACTCGGTATGGCCTGTATGAGTTCACAGTCATATCGTTTGGCTTGACCAATGTGTCAGCCTACTTCATGAACCTCATGAACAAAGTATTTATGGAATACTTAGACAAGTTTGTGGTCGTGTTCATAGACGACATCTTGATCTATTTTAAGACCAATGAAGAACATGTTGAACACTTGCATTTGGTCCTAGAAAAGCTTAGAAAGCATGTGCTTTATGCCAAGCACAGTAAATGTGAGTTTTGGCTTTAAGAGATGAGTTTCCTCGGACACATTGTATCCACTAGAGGAATCGCAGTAAATCCGTCCAAGGTAGAAGCTGTGATGGAATGGAAACAACCTATATCAGTAGCAGAAGTGTGTAGTTTTTTTGGTTTGGCCGGATACTACAGACGTTTCATAGAAGGATTCTCTAAGCTTTCCAAACTGATGACCCATCTATTTAAAAAGGAAAAGAAGTATGAATGGACAAGCTTATGAAAAGATTTCACGAATTAAAGAAGAAGTTAACCACGCACGGTTTTGATCTGCGGGACATACATCGGGACTTTGAAGTCTATTGTGATGCATTGCGCCAAGGCCTTGGTTGCGTACTCATGCAAGGAGGAAGAGTTGTAGCTTATTTGTCAAGACTGACTCCGCCCTCATGAAGACAACTACCCAACTTATGATTTGGAGCTAGAAGCGATGAGTGCATGCCTTTAAGATTTGGCAAGATTACTTGATTGGAAATCATTGTGACATCTACACAGGACCACAAGAGTCTCAAGTATATTTTCACGAATCGGACCTCATCCTCCGACAAAGAAGATGGTTGCCTTAAGTCGTAAGTCCTACTGTAGTAATGTTATGATTCAAGAACATCAACTTTGAGCTCTACAAAGAATTCAAAGTACTCAACCTCGGTTTAGTAGAGTAAGGCTCTATGAACGCTATGGAAGCCCGTCCAACTCTAGAAGAGCAGATCAAGACCGCTCAAGAAGGACATCCTAGAGTCCAAAGATTCAAGCATCTCATGGCCAAAGGAAAAGCCCTCAAGATGATTGAAGATCAGCAAGGAATCCTATGGTATGTGAAACGTCTTTTTGTTCCCCACCGGAAGGAACTCAAGGATCTAATACTGAAAGAAGCTCATAGCTCAGCATACACCATGCACCCAGGCAGCACCAAGATGTATCAAGACATGAAGATTCTGTATTGGTGGCCACGAATGAAAAGAGACATCGTAGAGTATGTAGCTTGTTGTGATGTGTGTCAGCGAATCAAGGCTGAACACCAGAGACCAGCAGGATTGCTTCAATAGCTACAGATCCCTCAGTGGAAATGGGAAGAAATTGGAATGGATTTCATTACAGGTTTGCCCCGAACTAGGTCGGATGTGACTCAGTATGGGTTATAGTTGACAGATT
This sequence comes from Ampelocalamus luodianensis, assembly GCA_036346255.1. NCBI lineage: Eukaryota > Viridiplantae > Streptophyta > Magnoliopsida > Poales > Poaceae > Ampelocalamus > Ampelocalamus luodianensis. Next base: position 8,245,604 of record CM070628.1, read on the forward strand.
GACTAAAGTCACCCACTTTATCCCTGTAAAGACCACCTACAAGGGAGACAAGTTAGCCGAGTTGTATAGGGCTCGTATTGTGTGTCTACATGGAGTACCCAAGCGGATAGTCTCGGATTGAGGTTCTCAATTTACCTCGCATACAGGCTAGTTTGCATGATGCCCTTGGAAGACACCTTGCTTTCAAAGACGTATCATCCTGGATCGATGGCAGACAGAAAGAACAAACTAGATTCTAGAAGATATGCTTGGGCTTGTGCTTTGGAATTTCACAGTAAACTAGGAAAAATGTCTACCGTATGCGGAGTTTGCATACAACAACACTTTCAGTCAAGTGCGAAAATGTCCCGTTCAAGCGCTCTATGGAAGAAAATGCGAACTCCTGCGCATCGGTCGAATCAAGTGAAGTATATATCTTTGGACCGGTACTCTCAAGCAAGTGAAGAAAGTTCGACTAATCGATATCGCCTTCAAGCAGCTCAGTCGGACAAAGTGCTATGCCAACAACCGTCGAAGGGAATTAACCTTTGAGGTGGGAGATAATGTGTATCTCAAAGTGTCACCGCTTCGTGGAACTCAAAGATTTAAAGTGAAAGACAAGCTTGCACCAAGATACATAGGCCCGTTCCCAATCACCGCTAAGCTTGGAGAAGTAGCCTATCAGCTAGAGCTACCTGAGAACCTGTCAGACGTTCATGATGTGCTTCACGTCTCTCAACTCAAGAAATGTCTCAGAGTGCCCGAAGAGCAGACTCCCGTTGAAGCCATAGCCCTTCAACAAGATCTGACTTATCCCGAGCATCCGATCAAGATCCTCGATGTCATCGAGAAGAAAACAAGCCGTCAGGCAATCCGCCTTTGCAAAGTTCAGTGGAGCCACCACTCAGCAAAAGAAGCCACCTGGAAGCGCGAAGATCTATTGAAGCAAGATTTCCCGTCCCTGTTTCCGGAGCAGCTCGAATCTCGGGGTCGAGATTTCGTTTAAGGTGGGTAGGTTTGTAATGTCTCGTTTTCGGACGAGTATTAGTGTTTGCTAATTTGGTTTTTGATTTCCTTCGGGTTGTCTTTTGTCTTTAATTCCAGAACTTCTTGCTACTTTCAAGCTCGGGTTTGTGTTTCAATATCCCTATTGTTCGCAATTCAATTTTGGGTTGAATTCCCCCTTTTCAGTTCTGGCCCACCTCCTCTTTTGACCTTCCTTCCTTTTGGGCTTAGCTGTTCCACTCCTCCAGGACCTCCCCTCACCTCCTCTTGGTCATGACCACCCTCTCAGTCGCAACCATCCGTTTTGCAGAGACCACCCTCTCGGTCATAGCCGTCTTTTTTTTGCAAAGATCACCCTCTCGGTCGCAGCTGTCCTTTTTGCAAAGACCACCCTCTCGGTCGCAGCTGCCCTTTTTGCAAAGACCACCCTCTCGGTCGCAACCATCCTTTTTTTGCAAAGACCTCCCTCTCGGTCATAACCGTCCTTTTTGCAAAGACCACCCTCTCGGTCGCAACCGCCCTTTTTGCAAAGACCACCCTCTTGGTCGCAACCATCCGTTTTGCAGAGACCACCCTCTCAATCGTTCAGGACCTCCTCTTGGACCTCCCCTCAGGACCTCCTCCAGGACCTACTCATATTGCCTTCTACGACCAGGTGTGGTCGTAGCTCCTTTGAGCACGCGTGGTTGAAACCTCTGTTTTGTGCTAAAGCTGAATAGTGGTCATTCTGAGTAGTTGCTCTTCTCAACTCACGACTACGCCTCATGCTCTCTGCTGCACCGCACCCACTCCCTCTGTACCACCAATTCCCTGCCATTTCTGCGCCGCACCTAGTCCCTTGACCTCCGCGACTCTGGCGCCTTTCGTCGCCCCGTCGTTTCACCCGTGTGTCATCTCTCCACTGCGCACATGCCATAGCCGTCCTGGCCGTCCTCGCCGCACCAGCGCGCCCAATCCAAGCTTCGCGCCCACGTTAGCTGGCCCTTCAAAGTTGCCGCTCCTCTGACGCCCTTCTCTGCAGTCACCTGCCCCTCGACCTGTCGCCTCCGTGCCAGTGCGCCCCTTGGCCACCTATAAAAGGGCCCTTTTCCCCTTGTTCTTCCCCACGTCGCTCCTGTGCATCCGTCTAAACTCAAGTTCTTGCTCTTGGCTCTGGTCTTACTTAATTTGGGTTCCGGTTGCTTTATTTTCTTGTGTATTTATTTGTTCTCTCTATTTGTTGCTCCTCTTTTCAGTACGTTCGTCCGAGTGAGTTCGAAGAAGCAGGAGACCTCCAGTGGAACCAAGCACAAGACCTCCAAGACCCTTTTGCTTTTAACCAAGGCGAGTCAATACTTTGATCATGTTGAGCCTACTTTTATGCAATTTATATTCCTTTCAAATAACAAACTGCATGCTTTAATTTTCTAAGCAAATGTATGTTAAATCTTAAGGTGGTTAAATACCCATTTGATGATTAACTAATGGTTATGCCACCATTGACAAATTGAATCTCTTAAGCCTTGTCACCCTAGTAACTATGTGGTAATACTAGTATAGGTTGTACTTAAGCGACACTGGGACATTAAAATATCCCAACCATCATCTCTTAAAAACATGAAAATGCTTTGGACAGTCATGGGTGGTCCATGACTGAGTTAAATGTGGTGGTTTAGTTTTACTCCTCAAAAACCCCAACTTCTTTCGCCAAGTCTGGGCGGATGGTAAGGTGGTGGGTGCCGTCGGGCACGAGTTGTAGTTGGTATGTGGAATGAATCGCCCAGACAACCTTAAGAACTTAATCTTGTCACAACCTCCCGTGTACAACAAGAACAACCACAAGTCTGTAAAGTACAACTTGGTTTAATAAAGTTATTGAACCCTGAAAGTCATCTTATTGGAGGGGGTCGAAGAGGTACAAGTGGCGAAAGCTTTTCGGCTTGAACGGGACACCGATTCAAGGTGAAGTTACCAGCTGCGCTAGTCATTGTGGCCGGGGCCAGCTGCGCTATTCGTTGTGGTGAACATCCCATACAACATATGGGCGTAACCCTATATGGATGAAATGACAGAAGGGGCGAGATATCTAGAAAGGTTATTGTGACGGTCGCTCAACTACATGACTAAGGAATAATGTGGGGTAACGAGTATGACTATCTCTTGTGGGTAAAGTGTACAATCTCTACAGAGTCTAAATTGTATAAACAGCTGTGCCTACGGTCAAAGGCGGACATGGAAACTTAACTTGAGTTAGTTCTATTTCAAAAACCTTTGTGGATGGGTTAAAAACTGGCCGAGTGGATGTAACCTGGACCTAGTGTTATTCCTGGGTGGTCGTACCTAGTGTTGTTTAGTGGTGGAGGTAACCACAATAAAAAATAAGCATAGGTGGAGGTAACCTCTGCTAATACATTATCGCACAATTACTCTCTTTAACAAAATGCAATTTGGTTAAAATGCTAAGTGATATGAATTTCTAATTATGATAATTGGAAACGTTGCTTTAGCAAATAAAAGAATTGTGTCATCCTTGTTAAACCTTGCACACATATACTTGCATTGTGTCTTGGCTCTCGAGCACAGAAGTTGTGCCCATTCTCGCTCTTCCCCAAACCCTTCAGATAGTGTGGATAAAGGAGACTACGCTTTCTTTGAGGACCCAGTCGACGGATAAGGAAAGCGAAGAAGAGTAGTCTAGGTTACGTAGACTAGATCTCACCTCGATCTAGTAGACTCGTTGGTTCTTGTGTACAACCGATATTATCCAATCTCCTTGGTTAATATCAGTCGTACATAAGACACCCTAGTCGCTTGCATGTGATGAGATGAACTCTACCCCTTTTGCTTCCGCTGTAGTTCTTGTTACTCTTTTGTAATGTAATCAATTCGGCCTGTTCGACTCCTTTTGTAAACTCGGCCCGACGTGGTCGAGGTCACTCTGTTGTTTGCAATATATTTGAATGCTTTAGTTCATGCCTTGTATGAATGATTCAGCAATGTGTCTGTGAGTGCTACCTACTAATCCTGGGAATAGCACAATGATTTCATAGAGAATTCGGATTGAGGAAATCCGGGTCCGACAGAGCTACAACATTTTTGCATGTTCACATGAGATAGTACAGGTACAAGGCAACACATCATAGTGTTAAAGATAAAATTCGAATTAAAGGTACATTCGGTATTAAACTATATTTGGAAAGATAGTTAAGTCAAATCCAGAATTACTTTTAATAAACATAAATTCGGAATAAAAGTATAATTTGGTGTTATATAACTTCATATTTGGAACTTAAAGTATATCCAAAATAAAGTTAATTCGAAATAATTTAATGTAAAATAAAAATATCTATTGGATATAGATAAAAAATAATACATTTGTTTTGTAAAATTACTAGCCGTGCTGGCAGCTGTGTCCATGCACCGATTCCGATGATGGCTGCAACCTCCGTTTTTACCAACTTTTTTCTTAGTTACCGTGTGTTCTGGCATAAGTCTGAACAAGTCCATTATTTGTCGTCGAACCAGCACTAGTACAGTACTTCGGGTCTCCTGGTGGACGGCTTGGAATTATACGGTGGTGTCGCGGCTACTCGCAGACGTAAGACGTGAGTACGTAACATGTATGGCAAAAATAGATCTCTATTCCGCAAATAAATTGGTAAAAATAGCATCCATGATGTGCTCAAAATTCGAAGGTGACCCCTCTGTACCTTGGATACCGTGATGACTACATGACGACCGCATGGAGCTTGGCGGATCACCTATCACAAATTGGGGCGCGCGGTGGCCAACGCATGTCATCGCCGTGCCCCAATTCACGGCGGTCACATGCCGTGCCCCTAGTTCGCAAGTCACTGTCGTGCCCACAATTCGCGGCGAGTCATCGCGCAAGCTCGTGCATTTGCCACGTGGTATATCGTGCACCCAGAGTAGATCACCGTGAATTTTGAGTGCGGCACAAAGTTATTTTGCAAATTCATTCGTATGGCTATTTGTGCGAGCTGATGCATGATATATAACACGCATATGTAGCATGTTTACCATGCTTTCAGCGAGTGCCAAGCTGCGATGTGAGCGAGGAATTTAGCAATGGGGTGCACACTTCAAGGATGAAAAAAATCTTATACGACACATATGTAATTTCATAAATCCAACGTCTGATTACACAAAAGAGTTTGAAGTTAGTTAATAATGCAATACAATAGTTCAAATAAAATCTTACATGAATAAAAGAGTCCTAAATAACTAATGGAAATCACAATACCATACGACGCGATCTCATTCCTTGAAACACTTGATTATATCAGCATCACTAATCTTGAGAAGATATCTCGCTCTATAAAGGTGACTAAACAATCATTCAATACTTGATCGCCCATACTATTTCTCAACTTGTTCTTCACAAGATTCATCGCGAAAATACTCTTTCAACGCGCTTGCCGTTGCACATGTAGGTTGACATATTCAACAAGCTTAGTAGAAAGCTCACCGAGATTCTTGTTTCTATAATAAGAACCCCAACGAGTGGCACAACAATTAATTATGTCCTTTTATATCTCATGGACAATCATCTTACAATTTTAGAGACATTGCATAAGACAACCTTAGCAACCTCCTCATTGTTGTTTGCAAGCCATTCCAAAAGTTCAAGAAAATTCCCCTTATCGCTAGAATTTGCATTTTCACATATCCACGACATGCTAGTCCTTGACGTAAAATAAACATCAAGCATCTAATTGAATATGTCAACATAGAAATGTAAAGTTGTTTGTCCTTTTCAATTTGCTTTCTAAGAGCTTGAGCAATTGATGTTGTAGGTTTAACAAAGAAGTTGTATTTCTCTTGAGCTCAATTATGCACACTTCTTATAGTACCCACATGCTTGTTAACGGAGTCATACCTATTCCAATTTCTAAATCCTCCTTTAATAAAACTATCGCCTCTCACAATTTTCTCGTTGAATAAATAACAGACAAAGCAAAATACAGTATCATTCTCGACACTATATTCAATCCAATTGTACTTATCAAACTAACTAACATTGAAGCGACGTCTTTTACCTGATATTTCAATCCAAGTGTCAATTGCTCATACATATACCTAATTTAAAAAAAAGTTGCACTTTTTTTAGGATATACCTAGTTTAAAAAAATTGCATATTTTTTTGGATATACCTAATTTTAAAAAAATTATACGTTTTTTTGGGGTGCCTGTGCACCACAGGCACCCCCTGGCGCCGCCCATGCCAAGCTGGCCGAGCGGTGGCCGATCGATCGATCTGTCTGTACGTGAGCACCAAGCTGGCGGCTTGTCTCCGTTACGATGTAAATATACGTACTGTTCACCGATGCAGCATACTCTTGCCTAGCCTTTCGGTTGTGTTTCCATCCATGGACAAAAGATCTAGTCCAACTTCACTGTGGGCCATAGATGCTTCAAAAATATCCAAGGGTTCTGTAACTAGGTAGCGCTCGGAATGGGCCAGAAACAGTGGCGAGTGGAAGTATACCAGCCAATCACACTTCCCAATCACAGAGTTAATGTGTGCTGCTACAGGGGTTGATACCTCAGTTTTTGCCTCCTTTTCCGTTGCAAATGCTAGACCTACAAAAAAAAACTTACGTGCTGACCTAAACAAACCAATTAAAGATATCTACGTGGGTACGGTGGTTTCACTGGATAGGCTTCGATTTTCATTGGGTTAGGTCCCACTTGAGACGAGAGATAATGCTACCTGTGAAGGTAAAAGATTTATAACTGGGAAATCGTAATTTTAATATGTATTTTTTGCAAGGATGGAATTTAAAATTTTGAATAAAATAATACTCCCTTCGTTCAGAAATGTACGATATTTTAGAAAGCGTGCAGTCAAACTTCTCTAACTTTGACTACTAATATATGAAAACACTATTTAGATTGATCATAAGAGAATAATATCATTATATTTGTCATGATAAATATTTTTATAATATAATAATTTTGTCAACTTTTATTAACATAATCATATGAAAAGTAATTGTCCAAGTTGGATATTGAAGACCGTGTCGATGTCTAAAACGTCATACATTCTTGATCAAAGAAAGTAAAAGGAAACCGCAACAATACCGGTGGTAAGGTGGATAGGCTTTGGATGTGTAGGCTGTGTGTTTGAATCCTCAAAACCACAGTTTTTTTTTTCATAAAAACAAATCTGATTAAAAAAATAAAACTATTTGAAAACCTAAAATTTCCGTGATCTTGACGGGTTCCCATAAATTTTATTAATCGAAAGCTTTTTCCTAGCCAAGGTAATGCAAAGCTTGACGAATTCTAACCATTCTCAGGCTTCACCTCCTTAGTCAACCAGTGCCAACTCTCCAATATCCTGACCTGCTACCGAGCAACTTTTATTATATAATTTTTTTAATTTATTTTTATTAATCCATGACCAACTTATTTTCAAATTTAACCATTTTGGCTACACCAACACCCGTGGCTGGACAAACAACACTACTACGTCACGTGGTCAAATAACCATTTTGACCATTTCGCTGGTCGTGGTATGGCCAAAAAACACTACTACGTCAGTCAATATGTAGTGACATGATTTGATCATATTATTGTGTTGTTTGGCCATGACACGACCAACAGTACGATCAAAATGATTGCATCGGCGTACGTACGCATGTTCCATCGCCATGTCACGCCTTACGTACGTTGGCGAGTAACCGATCGAGCACGTCGTACTCCGCATATATACTTCCAAGCCGTCCAGCTGAGGTCTTGGGGAAGTCAGACTTGTTCGGGTTAGGTTCAAATTGCATGCGTGCAGCCAGTAAACGCTTGAGTGTTACTGCACACGCTAACCGATCGAGAATGACGTCTGCACGTGGCATCGGCTAGAATGGAGCCATCATCATATCCAGAGTGATGAGATACTAAGACAATCTGGAACGTTGGATTTTTGCTGGTTCAAAGAGCTATTTTAGATGATTGATGGAGTAATCGATTCCAACAAAATTAATCCTATAGCTGAACTCTAGTTTAGAGTCTATATATTCTAGTTTAGTAACAAAATTAATCCTATGAAATGGAATTGGCTCGAGCATGGCAGCGTAGCACAATGCGGGTCTACATATGTCGGACGGACAGCCAGGAAAGCGCTCGCACAAGTCACCATCCGACGCGCCATCTCCAGGACCCCAGCTCCTAACGCGTCACACTGAACTGTATAAATAACAAGCGTCGTCGAGCTTCCCCTAACTCGCATGCATTGATACAATTGCAATCGAGCTACCTACCTACGACTCGCGGGCAGCCTTTACTCGCACCAAGTTGACAAACATGTCGTCATCATCGCCGCACGTGTCACCGTCCAGCGCCGGCGGCGGCGGAGAAGAAGTACAGGGCGTGCGGCTGCGCAAGTGGGGCAAATGGGTGTCGGAGATCCGGCTGCCCAACAGCCGCGAGCGGATATGGCTCGGCTCCTACGACACCCCGGAGAAGGCCGCGCGGGCCTTCGACGCGGCCTTCGTCTGCCTCCGCGGGCCCGGCTCCGAGGCCAGGCTCAACTTCCCGGACTCTCCACCCTCCGTCGACCGAACCAGCGACCGCAGGAGGTCCACACCGCCGCGGTATCGCACGCCAACCGAGCTACTGTACCCGCCGGAGCCGCAACGGAAGCTGCTGATTCCCCCGCACATGATTACGTGCCCTTGAGAAATAATGCGGTGGTGCCGCCGGTGCAAGTGACTGCCGCGAGCTTCGACTGGTCGCAGCTAATGGCGAACCCGCCGCCGCTCTTCTCGCCAACCGTGCTGGGGAACCACGCGTACTACTTGCCAATGTCGCCGACGGTGGCTTCCGTGGCGGCGGACGACATGGAGATGGAGAGAACGGCAACGGTGAAAGTAACCCTGGTCTTTGGAGCTTTGATTCTTGTGACCCGTATTTTCGACAATAATTAAGAGCAGTTGACATTGGAATCAATCAAAAGCTCAAGATTTCATAAGATCCACTGATCACGAAGATCCGTACGCCATCATACTCCTTCTCCACCTTCGATGCTCTCCTGGACCACCGACCACCTGCTAGTCTCCTTAATGGGGTTAGAATTGAAGGGCTCCAGTCTATTAGTCAGTCACTGCAATTAGCTCTAGCTGGAATTTTGCTTGTCTTCTTCGTTCTGTTACTGCTTCGGCCGTGAGATACAGAGAAAATCGTTCGGTTTCTCCCGACCAGAGGTGCGCTCGGCACCCGCTGGTTCTCAACGTGACCTGCCTGGTCTTCCCGTTGGAACTCGCCTGGAGCAGCGCTTTGCTCGCTTGGTTGTCTTCGCGGGGAAGCTGCCCCCTGGCCTTCTTGACTTCACGTGATACTCCAAGTAGAACAGCAGCGCTTCTACCTTGTTTCTTCTTTCTCCACGTGAAACAACTTCTCACTAGAGAGAACAAACTAAGAACAAAGCAACACAGAAAGAACACAATCAAGCAATTTCTCTCGGGAGCTGCTGCTCCTCTTTTTGGTGTTTTATTTCTTCTTTAAACTCAACTCTTGCTCACATTGCTTCTTATAAAAAACTGATCAGCTAGGGCCTTATATAGGCACACTATTGATACAGTACTCGGATTCGTGTGCTATAGTACTAGTCAGGTTGCTACAGTGCTCCGCCTTCGTCTCTCCGGTGCTACGGTGCTGATACCAAAACAAGATTAACTATAACAGCTCTTATATTGTTTTCTGAACTTTTTGCAGGCATGCATGCTTAAGCTTCAGTCTTGTTCGTCCGTCATGTGCGGCAATGCTACGGCGCACACTTGCAAGCTAGGTTAATTTAGTGTACATTTTTGTTGGTTTTTTTGCTCGAGTGAGAATGTGCCTTTTTATTTTCCGAAGGCGCAGTTGTATATTATAGCTTAAACCTTAAACAATGCTAAATTAATACGGTGTATAGAAATAGTATTTCTGTTCTCTAAGTGCTACTGTAAGTTTCAGTATATTTTGTCACATTTCTTACAAAATTTGACTGATCTGTCAGTGAGTATCATCCACGGTACTTGATACAATCGTTCTCCCAAGGAGCCATGTGTTTTGATGCAAATTGAATTATTTGTTGGGCACATGATCATCTCAATAGAGGTATATATATATATTCAGAACTCTGAATATTGGGTGTTTTGGCTGCTGGTTCTGAAAAGATCCGCGCTACGCGGATAGGAGATATTAGGTCCGCTGAGATCTCGGTTTTGGCAGTCTGCCGATGGGGATAGCTCGGAGAATGAAGAGGATGAGGCAACGGCTGATTATGCCGATGTGCGGGCGGCAGGCTGCTCGGAGGAGGAGGCTCGATAGGTTGCCGGTTTGGTACAGGTTGCAGATCATTGCTTAGGTGCAGGTGGTGAGGCAGCGTCGTCGTCAGTCGGATTGCCGCTGTCGCCGGTGGTTGGTGGACAGAAGGAGCCGTCGTCAGGGGGATGGAAGAAGAAGCCGACGGGAACGCCTTGGCAGGGCCCTCTGCTGTTAGAATTAATCTTGTCATTAGTATCTTTGTATTTTGATTTAGCATGCATTTAGTTGCATGTGGCTAGAATGTGCATGTACACGAGTTATTTAGTCATTGCATGTAGTAGTGCAGGTAACTAGCAATGCATGTGTCTGCCGTACTGCAAGTGGATGCAGTTTATGCTGCATGCATGTGTTAGTTTGTTTGTCACCGAGTTAGTAGCGTAGGAAGAGGTCAGGCCGGTATGGCCGAAGGTGACAAAGTCAAGTTGTACTTCGTGCATTCAGTTTGAGGAGAATAACAAGGAGAAAAAACTGTAGAACGCCACAAGTTAGCGTCACCTCTCGTGCGTGTGTTCTTGTTTCCCAGGTGTTTGCGTGCGTGACTCGTGATGAGCGAGTTCTCTATGGGCTAATTCCAACATTTGGTAACAGAGCGTGGTGCGAGGAGAAGATGCCTGGTGATGACTCGCGATCAATGTGATGGCGTGCGCAGCGGCGCGCATCGGGCGGAGGTGCACGCGTGCCGGTGACGAGCCGGCTGCAGCACCATGCACTCAAGAGCACGACGGTGAAGGTCCGTGCGGCCATGGCGAGGCCAACGTGGTGTGCTAGAATCACACGTGATGTGTGCACCGGCGGCGGCGACGTGATCACCGTGGAGTCAGCCGACGACGGCAGTCTCCACCGGAGGTGGAGGCCGGCAGCGGCAAGGTGAGGCGGTGCGAAGCCGCCGGGAAACGAGTCGGCATGATGCCAACAAACAGCGATGGTTGGATACCGTCGTGGTAAGAAGAATCGAGGTCGGAGTCGCTCAGTGAGTCATATCACCAGCGACAAAGTTGTGGCGGCAAAGAGGTAGTGGTGAAGAGTGGAGGCGACATATCTCCCAAATACACGCTACCAAGGGCGTCATCGTCAACGGCAAGGAAAGATGGGCGAATGTATTGTCCATCTCGGCGAGCGATCTGTAATGTCCCTCAAGTGTGATCATGTGGCGAGGGCAATTGTACTGCCCCTCAAGGTGGTGTGCACCACGTGGTAGAGAAGCGGCGGCGAGCATGAATTTGACGACACATAAAGGGAACTCGTGTTGCTAACCCATGTCGAGTGAGAAGGTGGAACTTCTTGGAGATAAATGTTGAAAACTGTTAATGGCGCGTGTGTCGCGCAAGAAGATGCCACTGTGTGCGGCAAGAGGAGGCTACTATGCGGCAAGATGGTGTGGGTGATCCGCATCAGTGAGTCGACATGACAAGATTAAAGAGGTGAATGTTAGAATTAATCTGATCATTCGTATCTTTGTATTTTGATTTGGCATGCATTTAGTTGCATGTGGCTAGAAAGTACATGTGCACGAGTTATCTAGTCGTAGCTGACATGTTGGCTGTTCTAATCAATAGAGCCAAAGCAGATGGGCAAATTACAGCGATAGTACCACATCTCATTGATGGTGGACTCTCTATCCTCTGATATCTTGATGATACGGTTCTCTTTATGGAACATGATCTAGAGAAAGCTCGAAACTTGAAGTTATTACTTTATGCTTTTGAGCAACTATCGAGACTAAAATTAATTTCTATAAAAGTGAATTATCTTTGCTTTGGCAAAGCTAGAGATTTTGAGCAAGAATATACAAAGTTATTTGGTTGCTCCACAGGTGAATTTCAATTCGGTACTTGGGTATCCCTATACATTATAGGAAGCTAAGAAATGCCGATTGGAAAGAAGTGGTGGAAAAGATTTGAGAAGCGACTCGAGTAGTTGGAAAGGAAACTTGTATCCATAGGAGGGCGATTCACTCGATTAACTCGAGTGCTTAGCGACCTCCCAATGTACATGATGTCTTTCTTTGTGATTCCGAGAGGGGTACTAAAAAAACTCAACTACTTTCACTCTAGGTTCTTCTGGCAGAGTGATGGTCAAAAAAAGAAGTACCGTTTGGCTAAATAGAACATAGTGTGCCCTCCTAAAGACCAAGGGGGTTTAGGAATTCATGATCTGGATATTAAAAACATAGCCTTACTTAGCAAGTGGCTATTTAGGTTGCTTACTATAGATGGAGTTTGGCAGCAGCTAATACAAAATAAGTATTTGGGCTCCCAGCCTCTTTCACAGGTTCAGTGGAAGGCCGAGGATTCACATTTTTGGGCAAGTCTAATGAAGGTGAAATGAGATTTCTTCCGTTTTGGATCCTTCATAATCAAAGATGGTTCCCAAATTAGGTTCTGGGAAGACAGATGGTTGGGAAATGCGACCCTGCGGGAACAGTACCCTGGCCTTTACAATATTGTTAGTTATAAGCAGGTATCTGTCGCAGAAGTCTTTCAAACTGGCTCTCCAAATTTTTCATGGAGAAGGGATCTAAGTGGTTCAAAACTAGTGGCATGGAATAACTTATTACCACACATCGCTATTATAGAACTTATTCAGGAGCAGGATGAGTTTCGATGGAATTTGTCCTCTAATGGGCAATTCACTGCGAAGTCTCATTACCTAGCACTAGTTCATAGTGATGTCCCTAATATAAACAAACAACTCTGGAAACTAACGGTACCACTGAAGGTTAAGGTTTTCCTTTGGTATCTCCGCCGTGGAGTGGTGCTAACCAAGGATAATATAGCAAAACACAATTGGCAAGGCAATAAAGATTGTTGTTTTTGTCAATGTAAGGAGACAATTAAACACCTCTTCTTTGAATGCCATTTTGCCCGCTTAGTTTGGACTATCATACATGTGGCAAGTGGGATTAGACCTCCTCATCATGTTTTCTGGTTAGCTTACGGGAGTCTAGAAGGATTTACAACTATATGTCCTGTTAGGGGTGGCTGCTACTTGTTGGTCGCTTTGGTTGTGCAGGAATGATATGGTTTTTGATAGAAAAGTTATTTCTTCTCCTTTGCAGGTGATTTTTATTTAATTATCCATTGGCTGCACATCTGGGTTATACTACAGAAGCCGGGTTCGCGGGATTTGGTTATTGCGGGGTGTTTACACTTGGAGCACGTGGTCAGAGAGTGTTTTACCCAGGGACATGGGTGGCGATCTAGTCTCAGGATTGATGGTCCTTGATTCTTTATGTACTTCTTTTGCTTTTAATTTGTGGGTGTCGTGTGTGTTTTGGCTATGTGCATCCTAGTTATGTAGAGGTCGGGAGTGATCTCAGTGCGGTTGTATCACCTTGATGTAATTGAATGAGTTCAATAAAAGCTTCCATTATAAAATAAGTTTTGAAATTTTCAACTAACGGTCATTCTAACTAGGTCACGACCTACAGTCGATATGGCTCTGATACCAATTTGTCAGAACCCGGGATTACCATCCCAGATCCTCTGTGCATTTCTGAACTAGTCCCATGATCAGTCGCTAGTTCACATAGTAAACAAATATGGTAACAAATTCATATCACAACTTTATTAATAATCAACGAGTTTATTACAAAAGAGGCACAAGCCAACAATAAAGAACACAATGGAAGGCGAAGAAGTAGTAGAGTCGGCAATCTTCCATGTGCAATCGACGGGGTAGCGGCCTAGTCGTCGAGATCCACACGGGTAGCAAAGTCCTTCTCCTCTGAAATTTGTTTGCATAAAGCAAGTATGAGCACAACTACAGTGCTCGCAAGTTACACCGTCATGTAAGAGAATGACATGCATATATGGATGTAACAAAGGATGGCTTATTGGTTTATTTGCATAAGCGGCATTTCCTTTAAATACGGTACTAAGTTCCAAAGCGTTATTTTATAACTAAAATTCTTTTATAAATTCTCAATTTTATAGTCGGATAACATTCACACATGAATGGTGAAGGATACCCTCCTATCACATGGCTTCTGCCCAATTCCCATTTGGATAAACCGGTTTTAAAGAAGTCTTTTGAGACAAAACCAAAGTCTAACTTTGAGTAGTTACGCTAGCATGTCCATGACCGTGGACACGGCTATTCGAATAGTTTTACACTCTGCAGAGGTTGTACAACTTTACCCACAAGAGATAATCAACTTTCAATGTCCGTCGACACACTCCGAAGGTGTGCGACTAAGTGATTATCACGAGGCCTTTACAATGTTACGTCTTAATGTATTTATGCCCGCTAAGGTTTCGCTACCATTGGACTAGCCATCCTCGGAAGCCCCTCTTGCGCGGATGGGTCTCTTGTCGACAAACACCCATACCAACAACATAGCACAAATGACACTAAGACATCACAAATTATTTAGCCAAGTCCCGCCACACGGGACATATGGTGGTACGGTGGCGTAGCATCATGCGCTCGAGACCGGTCCTTAAGCGACTTGGGCGACTTTCCATAAAACCCACAGGCCTTAACCTAACAGATTAAGCGGTGCATAAACTGCACCCACCAATCATCCATTTCGCCCAAGTCCAAACCCGTTTTATTTTATTTTCAAGTCATTTGTAAAACTCCCATGACACACCAATGCCAAGGTATAATTTAAACAATAATTGATTGTTGGTGAAATTCCCCAAATCAGACAAGTTTGGTCTATAAGCATGGCTAAGCAATACGTTTAAATGATCCTAGTTCATACTATCGTATCAACCAAGTTTTATCTAGGGTGTCAATGTGTTTGATTCAATATCAACGTTGGTCATACAAAGGATTTAGGTATAGCTATGAATTGAAAAACAGGAATTTATATTACTGAATATAAATAAGCATGCAGTAATAATTTAAAAACAGAATATAAATAATTTAAAATAATAGGATCAATATGATCAAGGGTATAACTTGCCTTGCTTGATTACTCGTTGTTCTTAAGCGGCGTCGAAATCCGATCGTCAAAGTCGTCGAAATCGATCTGTAAAACGAGCTAAATTCAAATAACACTCAAATAAAATCCAAATAAAATCCAAGATAAATACTAGGAGGAAGGTATCGACTTTATATGAATTTAGGAAGTTGAATCGACGGAATCGGAGTTTGTATGAAGGAGAACGAACACCCGGAAGGTTGATTATCACAAGAAAAGATGAAATTCCGAATTTCAGAATTTAAGGAATTATTTTTCTGAAGGAAATCCCTTTATTGTGTTAGCATGATGTCTGCAGGTGGGAAAATGAATTTTCGGTCGAATTTATTTTGTAAAGAAAAATGGTTGGAGTCAATGACATGTGGGCTCGGGTCCATGAAAATGGGGTTTGGTCCACGGTGGACCGGCCCAAGGAATAGTACCAGCCACGCAAGCGCACACATAGGCTGCCACGTGGGCTTGGGGCGGTGAGGTGGCCGTGACATGGCAGTTACGAATTATTGCGAAATTCAAAATTTTGTTTGAATAGAAAGGTAGATAATATTGAAAGGAATATGTAGGTAAAAGGGTTCGAGTAATTACCCAACGGATGAAGAGATCAGGCTCGACGAAGTTCTCATCGGACTTAGGGAAGAAGATGTGGCCGGTGATAATGAACCAAATGGTTCTCATGGCAAATAATCATGTGTCTGAAGTATGAAACTATTCTATGTGCTCTAGTCCCTCTCAATCGTGGCGCCGTCAACGATCACCTCAAAACAACAAAGAAGCAAGGGTGAGTCCATGACTCAGTAAATACATCAATATACAACGAGCAATGATAAATCAACAGTATTCAATAACTTTATTGTCATCACATATCCTTCTATTCATATTCTCATGCCATCCTCTTCTCTTTGTTTTCACACACATTCATCTCATATCTCAATGCAACCCTACTCTACATGTCCACATGCACTTCTTTCGCGTATACTGGTATAGCACGAGTGAACGTTCACGACAACGTTCACTCTCAAGCCCGCTCATCAAGGATCAGGGACCTCCTCCACTCCCGTGGAGTTGTGATCAATCGTGATCACCTGCTCATATGCAAAGATGCCTATGAATGCAAAAAAAAAAATACATAATTTCATCATATTCAACAATATCCAACTTTTCTCATATCCAGCATCATGACATATTCATAACCATTCCATTGCTTGCAGTTAAATAAAAATAAAAGCACAACAATAATGGTAATGGAACATAAAGAAATACAGTGATCAATCATTGATAGCTGTCTACCATGCACTTGCCTTTACTAGTTGCGATGCACGGTCTGGCTAGAAGATGGTAACAAGCACGACGTCTCTCCTACAATAAATACTCAAATTTTAATACAAGCTACAACATCACAATTACAATAATTAATTGACATCACTTCCACATGTCCCCCAAATCCACATCGCTCCTACACGTCCCCCAAATCCACATCACTCCCCCAATACCGAACAGTCACCCCTTGCTATCCTAGTACTAAAAAAAGGCGTAACTTTTGACTCACAAGTCCGATCATGGCAAACCACCCTATTCTGGAATCTACAAAAAATTCTCCACATATACTTAGATACCATGACTTCTAATTAAATCATCTAACCCCTCGTTTTTATTCCATAATACCGATCTGTCATCTTCTGGACAGCGTGCCTTACTAGAAACATAACTTGAAAAATTACTCGTCCACTCGACATGATTAAATACTCTATGGAAAGATACCGAAATTATCTATAATTAACTAATAGATGATATTCCCAAAATTCGCCATTAAGGTACCCGAATAAATCGTACAACAGAACATCAGACTAAACTAAACTACTATCGATTTCTCCCCGACTAGGAACATGCTAATAAAACATGCAGCACTAACTAGCTCCTCTCTATATTTTACTGTTCCAAAGAGAAGCGTACATATAAACATGTTACGGCCAAAATAGTTAACTACTAAATTGATGCATGCGTACTAGGTATTTCTAGTACTAGCAGCGAAATTAGTCTCTCTTACCTACTATCCCATTAAACGCATGCGTGCTGCACCTTTAACTAAATATGGTAGCACCCAATAACTAGTCAAGCAATAGCACCACTAACTAGTAACTACTAACGCAGCATTAAATCTAGCCACGCAACAACAGCCAAAAATGCACCTCCCGTTTCTAGTCGTAGCAGTACGTACCTGGGAATTAATGGCGACAACACAAACGCATGCATATGGACAAACCAATCACATACACGCACGGGCAGCAGCAAGGAAATCACACGGCGGCCGTGCGCTGCAGGCAGGTGGCGGCCACGCGTGGCAGGCGCGTTCACGTGACCGGCTTCACGCGGGCAGGACGCTAGGCGCGAGGCGGCGGCTACCACGCGCAGGAGCAGCAGCAGAGAAAAATGCAGCGCAGAAAGAAAGCGATGGCCACTGGCGGCGCACGAAACAAAACAGAGGAATAAAACTGCTAGGGTTTTCTGGAACCAACTTTCCCGACGATCCTTTTATCTCGACTTAGACTCTAACTCCTCCTTAAAAACTCCAAAATATCCTATTTTCACGTATCCCCTTTCGTCTAATTACACGTAGACCCTTAAAGTTAATTTCGGGATATTACATTCTACCCCCTTAACTGAATTCGACCCCGAATTCTACTCGCCGTTCTACTCAAAGAACAACCACACTAAAATAAAACAACAAATCACATGTACCCGACGTGAACAACTCCGAATATTGCTTGCACATGCGAGACTCTAACTCCCAAGTCACCTCTCTCTCGGTCTGATGTGTCTACAGCACCTTGACGTATACCAACGTCTTGTGTCTCAGCACTCGCTCCGACCTCTCTAGAATACGCACCGGACACGACTCAATTGTGAGGTCTTGCTCAATAGTCAGCGGCTCCAATGAAATCTCATGCTCTGGGTCTCTCAAAAACTTTCTCAGTATCGAGACGTGAAACACATTGTGAACCCCATGAATGGACTCAGGAAGGTCCAAGCGGTAAGCCAACTTCCCAATTCTTGCAATAATCGGGAACGGTCCAACGTACCTTGGGCTAAGCTTCCCTTTGGTACCAAACTGGACAATGCCTTTGGTGGGGTACACTCTCAAGAGCACTTGATCACTCACCGCAAACTCCAAGTCATGCCTCCTCACACCTACATAGCTTTACATGCGCTCACGGTACGCTAGCGATTTCGCCTCACCATGGCCGCGCGCTCAGCGGTCTTCGAATCGGTCAGGACCTAAAGCGCCTTCTCACTTCGCATCCCAACAAAGTGGCGATCGCACTTCCGCCCATGAGAACCTCGAATGGCGCGGTCTGATACTGGAATGGTAACTATTATTATAAGCAAACTCTACAAGTGGCAACTGATCCTCTCAACTACCCCTCGAAGACAGAACGCAAGACCGCAACATATCCTCCAAAGTCTGCGCTCTGACTGCCCATCTGTGTGCCCAAAGCACTCTGCAGACTCTCCTAGAACACCATATAAATGAATGAAATGCATGATCTCCACTTCTGCTTATACCGGTATAACTAGTGAACACCCGTCGGTGTTCACTTAGGCCCGCATTTCACAAAATGTGGGGATCCATGGCCCGTATGAAGAATATTTCATAACGGGGATCCAATTTGCCCACATTAGAATGGTGGGTCTTACATGCCCATACTGGAATTGATGGGTCTTTACATCCCACTCCCGTGGGTGAAACATGAACAATGAATGAATGCTTGAATATAGAAAACGAAATCTCAAGAAGCATGGATTCTCATATATGGAACGAAACAGAAATCATTCAAAACTACTCCTAAACCATAGTATTCAATCATGGCATGAACATCAAGCACTATAAACAAACCACAGCACTACATACACCATGTACTTGCCCATGTTGGAATGATGGAACTTTGCTACCCACTCCTGTAGGTGAAACACGAATGGAAAAACGATTGAATATGTTGAACGTAAACATATAATTATGAGGGGAAGCAAGTAATATTAGAATTATCCATTGCACATTCATCACTCAAGTGGAACAAATAGCAATCAAGACAAATCAATTGTACTTTCCTTTCGAACTGCGATGCGTTAGAAGGCAAGGATGAAGCCACTAATCTTGAATTCCCTCCTCCTACACCATTTAATTACTTGAATAAGAAACACCGTGATTAAGACGCTAATCGCAACACTTAAACGCCTCTTCCTAAACACAAGGTTCACATAATTGTTCTATACAATAAAACCAACAGTCTAGCGAGACGATAATCTAGACAGCGGTACTAAAAACATCATATCTTTTGCTCTGAGACTTGAAACGGAGTGATCTCAGATCCTATGAAAAGGTATCGAAAACCTATACATTAGTTTAGTTGGCGGAAACTTCCAATTCGGCTAAAAACCTAGGATAACATTCAGCTGAAAGTCTAATATACAATCTGTCTAGTAGAACTATACATCGGTAAAGAAATATTCATAACTTTTGATTGGGTTAACCAAAATCCAAGATTCTTATCATTCTGGAAAGCTAAGAACACCATCTTAAAAATCCTAGTTGGCACGACATTCATATTTTGCCTTTAACAAAAAGTGGCACACGGGTCAAAACTATTGATAGAAACCGACACACACACTGGACAGTTAGATTGAAACATACATAACTTTTATTCTACAAATCAAAATAGGGTGTTCTTTATCAATCCTAAAAGTTAGTGAGATTATCTACAAAAATCATTTTGTGCAACACTTCTGAATCAGCCTCTAACTTTATCATATTTTAATAAATACAGTAACTGTTAATTCTCATCAGACTTTTGGGACAGCAGCAAAGAATTCATCATAACTTTTAAACCGTAACTCGGAATTGAGTGATCTTTGCGCCCACTGAAAGCTAAGAACACACAAGTAATTGAACAAAATCTGATCTAATCACAACGTGATGAGGACATCACTTCCATGCATACAACCAACACTCCTCACAATAGATCTGAACCTATGCACTTGCAAGGTCCAATCACAAGAGCTCGTGCACGTCAATTGAACCATCAGGTAACTTCGTTTCTAGGAGTGCATTTTGTTTCTAATAAGAATATGCTACTACCTAATGCATGTGATCTTCTTTTAATCAGGAACTTAGGAGCTGATCATGAAGAGAAGCTTGTGCAATCCAATTCGGCCACCGGAGACAGCACCGACTTCAAACGTGCATAACTTTCACATACGGACTCCGTTTGAGGCGCACGAGTACTTGATTAAAAGCTTATTTTGTCCTCTTTCCAACGGATCCAGCTCACCTCCAAATTCCTTTCGAGCGCACCACAACCGTCAAAAGAGTCAGATGTTGTTTTTGAGTCGAACTTGGGCCCATGGGCCTTGTAACCCTAGGCGGTCTGTACTGTTCATGTGGTTACTATTCACATGTGAACAGTACGCCGGCCCCTTCTTTCACCTCTCCCTCCTATACATAGTGGCCGCCGCCATTAGGGTTTGGTGGATTTCGTTTGCTTAGTTTTTCCACTGTGAAAACTCTTGTTCTTCGCTTGTGTCGACTAGACCAACCGTAAAGAACCTCTACGGAATCCCACCTTTTGAACTCAATTATATATTTGCATTTCAGATTGCTCGTTACTTTGTTCTTACTTGTTCTTCGATTGCTTGCAGGAATTGATCCTCGTGATCAGGTCAATCGGGTCTTTGCACGTTGATAACGACTTCGGTGATTAGTTGGCGATTGCTTGGTTAAATGCGTCTTTGCGTTCGTATCACGGATCGTGAGTTGATCATCATCTAATCGAAATTTATCCTTCTCATCGAAAGATCGGGACGACAACAGCTCATCAAGTGGTATCAGAGCTCAAGGTTGCTCGGTGAGAATTTACTGTTTTTCGTAGTTAGGTTGCTTAATTCCGATAGTAAAAAAAAACCAAAAAAATTATAGGAGCAAATCACCTATCAGTCCAAGACCAATTGCGCCATTGCATCTTTCTTTTCAGTACATTGCATTGTTGAACTTTCGATTGCATCGTCGTGTCTTTTGCTGGTCTTAGTGTCTAGTTCCTTTAGAGTTTCGAGTTCTACTCACGTTTGGTCGCACCATTGCGTTTGGGTTCAATCTGCCGCCTACTTCCATTGTTGTCAATCTTTGTCGCGCCGTGAGCGCGCACCGTCTCTGCCTTGCGCGCGCGACCACGATCTTGCCGCCATCCTTGCCGCCCTACCGTGGCCACCATCCTCTAACTGCGGCAAGCCACCATCGATCTGCCGCGCCACACCAAGAAACCTAACCAAGAACAAAGGGTCGTTTGATTTGTTGAGAGAGAAAAAGAGAGAAAAAAAGAAAAAAAAGAAAAGAAAAAAAAGAGGTTGTTTTCGTGCTGCCAGAAGGAAACATAAGATTCATCTGACTTCGGCAACACGATAAAAAAAAAATCAAAGTTTAGAGAGAGATTCATCTTTTAATTACCTTTTTACCCCCTACATTTTAGGAAAAAGTTTGTGACCCATATACCTCCCTAGACTTGGAAGAGGACTTTGAAGAGTTTTGAGTGAGGTGCACATTTGCAAAAAAAAAAAAAAAAAAAAGAGAAAAAAAGGAGCAAAAAAAAAGGAGCGACAAAAAAAAAGTTTCTCAGCATTTGTTCAAAATTGACAGAGCCCTTTTGTTAGTGATTCTAAGGTTTCCCATGAAGATGACATCCTTTTTCGAGCTTCTGCCGCCCGAGCTTTCATTTGTGTTCTAGGCTCGCGTCTCTAGTACGGTCTAGCCTAGGACCAGCACTAACCGGCGTTGAATGATTTTTCAGCTTGCATTACTGATTTGATTGTTGCTAATCCTTGCTACATATATTACACTGTCCAAGCTCCATTAACCGAGCAGTCTCGCACCCTTGCAATCGCTTTGCTCATCACTTGTGTCACGCTTATCACGAACCCCACCGGTTGCACCACCATTTGCTTTGGTAAGAATTTGCAAGAGCTTAGTAAGAGCTTGGCGTGTGGTGGTGACCACCGAACCTAGTAGTTCATAGGAATTTTATACACTCGTGTATTTTCTTTGTTGTTACTAACAATGGCAGTTCGAGTCACAAGGAGTAGGACCAACATTGAGGACGATGCACCTCTCACGCCTGCACGAAAGACATCATGCAACGCTTTTCACGCTGCTGAATCAACATTCGGAGCGTATTGAGGGTTCTAGATCGCACCAATAACGACCTTGCTGCGATTGCTACGCGTGGAGCGGCTTGAGAGAGCTGCACCTCTGCTTCTTTGTCGACATTGCACAACCACGTCGTAACCCATCATTTGCTAGCTCATTGGCGATGAGGTGAAGATGAAGCAAACCCATATGTTCCGTCTGAGTCGATGGTGATTTCAATCCCATCAATGATCGTGACCATCGACAACGGCGCTTCAATCGACAAGGTATGAGAAGAGACCCACCACGTGAAGTGCGTGATCGTAATGATGCATTTGGAAAAATTAAATTCACTATGCCTCCTTTTCTTTGGCAAATATGATCTGATGCTTACCTCACATGGGAGTTAGCTGTAGATCAAAAATTTGCATGCCATGAATTTCCTGAAAATAAAAGGGTTAGGGCTGCTACTAGTGAGTTCACTGATTTTGCATATATTTGGTGGAATGAATTGTGCCGTAATTGTGGGGCCCCCGGAGTTATCGCCTTAAGACCGAGACTAATCAAGGTCTTAGGGACATAACTCGGGATCTCCGGTAAATGGATTCCAACTTAACTCAGTCTAAATGAGAGGCTCAACTCAAATCTAGAGCCCCGACGATCATGCGCGCTACTCCCCTGCGAGCACTACATGATTGTCGGTTCTCCAACCAGTCAAGCCCGACACTTAGCGAGTTAAATAGGAAGCCATGAACAGCGAGCATGACCTATATTGGCTCCCAAGATCAGCGACCAATATATTCATACTCACCTTGCAACGTCAATCACATCCATACAACGCTCATGCATAAATAGTACAGAAGTTATACATCACAGTTCCAAGTTTACAACTACAAAAGTGGCCGACCGGCCAAATTAAACAAGTTTATAGCGGAAGCGAGTAAATAAACCAAAATGCCAGCAGTGGTATGCCCACAACCCATCGGCAACCGACTGGGAGTTAGAAGATAGCATACTACTCGTCGGTGTCACCTAAATCGACACCGACAAACTCATCGGTCTCGATATCGTCCTCACCTGTAAAAGCCAGCAAACATCTAGCTGAGTACCAAAGAGTACTCGCAAGTCCTACACAAATAAAAATAGTTATGCATAAGGTCATTCGAAGGAAAGGCTCATATTGGCTTAGTTTTGCGAAAGAGACGCAACAAAGTACATCCTACACATACTAGTTTTTCAAGTGCCATTTCAAAATAAGATTTGAAATAGAAGTAAAGCATGTGAATAAGAAATGAAGTGAGTAACAAATAAAGCATACAATAAGCAAAGTGGCTTCCCACTTTGATACTACAATAAGCATGAACATCCCATTCATGATAATTACCGAGTTCACCCACAATTTTAATTCCAAGTCTAACAATAAGCAGCCACAAATTTCAAGCGGTCGTCCATAACCGTGGACACAGCTATTCGAATAGATTTATACCCTGCAGGGGTGTACTACTTACCCACACGACTCGATTAGCCCGTAAGCCTCGGATGCCTCGAACAATGACACACTTCCTTTGGTATGCCGTAGGGAGAATCGAGATACGATCGTTTCGGCAAAGAAAACCTTATTGAGCTAAGTCCCCATGTGAGATGTTTCGGTCTTAGTACAAGCAGCGTATAACACTTGCTAAGGGCTCACAAGTTATATTGGAAATACTGAGCGCAACATAAAGGGTAATTGGTGCTCTCATGCACACTATAGAACATTACATCGGCTCCTAAGGACAAATGATCAAACACAAATGCCCCTACACCACCATGGGACTTACCACAATAAAACCTTCCCCTACTTAACAGATCGACACCCATATACGCGTGTGATAGCACGAGTTGCTGAACAGCGGTACCCAAAGTTCGGTCCTTAATTGTCCAGACAAGCCAACCACATGCCCAATTCTCGTGCACAAAGCACCATCACTAACCAACACTTGTCCAGACCAAAAGCTCATTTAAAATGACAAAATTTTAACTCATAAAACAAATACGAAGATCTGAACCAAAAGTATATAAAGAGAGTTGTGTTTATCCCATAATTGCCGGGTTATTCCCGACAATCAAACTACCGGTTCTAGACTTGCATGGCTAAGCAAACTCGGACAATATAAATTCACACATCCTATCTTAAGCATTTCAGTATTGGAATAATTCATGGATAGCCACAATGACAATGTAATAGGAGGTGTCTAACTATTCATCACAAAAATAGCGACATTATCAAAATAACATGCAAGCAATTATCATTGCATTTATCCTAACAAAACTGGGATCAAATATGATGCAAAAAGAAAGTTCAAAGGATGCTTGCCTTGCTGGAAAAGTAGTTGTTCACTCTCGGTAGCGTAGGAGTCAATATCAATAGGCTTGGTATCTAGATAAATACAATACCGAATAAACATCGAGAAATACCTCAAAAATCAAAATGCTCCAAAATGAATGATTTTTCTACAGTAGCTAAGTCATGATTTTAGATGATTTTTGGTGAAAGAATTATTTCATTTTGATTTAGTATGTGAAAGTTATGGTGGTTTGAAGTTCAGATTTCAATATGCTTCTATTTAAGCAATTTAATTACGAAGTGAAATTTTGTAGAGCAGTGGTGAATACAAGGGTTACATGAATAAATGGGCAATATTATCACAAGTTCAAAACAGTTGAGTTTGCTCCAATTGGAGTTTTCATGATTTAGTTATTGATTTATAAAGTTATCAGCCTTTTTCTAAAGCAAGAATAATAGTGTTAATGACTCATTTTCCAAAATATTGCTCTCTGTTATAGGGACTGGGTTGAAACCAATTTTAATATAAAGTTCAGTAAATATGAAAATTATCAGAAGTGGTTTCACTTATTTTGGGGTTAAAATGATTTAGTTATGCATTTTAGAAGTTAATACCAATTTTCAGTGTACCAGTTAATAGATTTCGAATTTCATAAAGTATTTATTACTTTTCTACGTGAAGGGTGAAAGTTTGGGTTAAATTGGTCTGGGTTGAACCGTGTGATAAGCTAAGCAATGAGAACTAAATAAGTTAAAATGATTAGGATTGTAAGAAGAAAGGCACCGTGAAACACCAGCGAAGGTGAGTGCGAGGTCCGGTCAGAAGAATTAGGAAAAGTTGCTAAAAAAATGGGTTTGAACAAAACCGGGATACCAGGCGGTGAAGTGGGAATGGGCTGCGGCGTCGAAACTTGGTGATTGCGGAAGAAAAAGCCGGATTAAAATTTAGGGGAATTCACCTTGTGGGAAGGTGGTCTCGTTAGGTCGGGTCAGTTCGTCGCGATGATTGAAGGGTTACCGGAGATCGGGACGTCGATTATGATATTGGAAGGGTCTTAGGGTTGATTGGCCCTCCCGGTTGGATTGGAGTTTCTCGGTTTAGTTTATTTTGAGGGTTTCTTTAATTAATTTTCCAAGGCTTAAAATAAAAAAATTTTTTAAATTTGAAATTAAATTTGGGGTTCTGGATTAGTGTCCAATAATTTTTAAATTTTTCGTCTTTTTAATTTTAAATTCAAATTTGGTGATTTTTAATTTTGAAATTTTTTTTCAAACCGTAAATTTGGGGAAATTATATTAATTCTTGATAATTTAAATGTATTTTATTTTTTTTGAGGAATTGTTAAACCTTTTGTTTTTTGGTTTGGTTTAAGGAAGGTATTTTCAAAGAATTTTAATTAAATAATATTGGAAATTAAAAGTTTCCCTGAAAATGCTAATAAGATCATAAAAATTTTATTAATTTGGGATGTGCATAATAAAACCTTAGAACGGGTGTTTAAGGAGCTATAACCTAATTTGGTTCATATTATTTGTGATTTGTAAAAAATTACAACGTTTAAGGGTTTATAAACTTGAAGATTATTTGAATTCAAATTGGTTTATTACTTGTGGGGAAAATAAGATGTAAATGGTGTTTTTAGAGGTATGGAATTAACTTTTAATTTATTTATTAATTTTATCCGTGTATTGTGAAAGGTACTTTGGTAGGGAAAACACTGGTTTAGGGTTTTGGAGTTTTTTTGGGTGGGAAAGCGATTGGCGGCATATTTTGTTAACTTTTAAATTTTATGGCCTCAAAAAAGTTTCCATGAGATTGGAAGCAATCAATTTGAGTTCGCAGTAAAGTTTACTTGTTGCTTGGGGAAGAAATAAAGGGTTGATGAAAGGCTTGGGAAGATGAAATTCCCTTTGAGAATTTGTTCAAGAGATTGGTGAGTTAATGTATGATTTAGAAGAAATGATTTTTTAATGACGAAGAAATTGATTGAAGCGAAGAATTTTTGGGGTTGAAAAAGTGATAAATTTTAAGCAAATTTGACTGGAAAGGTTCCAAATGGGGTTCGGAGAATAAGAAATTTGTTTAAACAAATTTTGTGGTTTGGCGTTGTGTGTAATTAAAGATTAAGTTTCAAATTTGGCTAGCAATTGTTTTTTAAGGTTGGGTGAATTCCATTGGCCTTCTCATTCATGGTTATTCATTTGTTTTGAAGGTAACTCCATTTGATATTTCTATTGGTTCTACCTAATACGATTTCTGTCGTTAACCGATTTATTTCTTTTGAAGGAATATAAAGTTTGTGCTCTGGTAAAAATAATTATTTTTTAGGGAAGGATTGAATTTGTTAATTTTCGAACCAATTTTAAAGAAGAATAGATAAAGTAATGGGAAAAAGAGAGAAATTTAAAATAAATTGTCAAGAATTGAGAAGAAGAATTAGTTAAAAAGGGAAATTAAATTGAAATTAATTTGTCCAAAGTTGGAATTATTGGGTAGAATTCATTATTTGCTAAACTTTATTGCAAGGATATGTTTTATTTAGGATTGCCTTTTGGTTGGTTTATTTGGGGAGAACCTGGTGTATTTAATAATTATGGGTGCCCAATTGGGGCTTTTGGTCAGATTACTCCCCAAAGTCCCTAAAGTAAAAAAGGAGGGACAAGGAATTTAATTTAATTGAAGTTGTTGAAAGGGTTATGTTGAACCTTGGTCCAATGTTGGTTTTGTACTTTTGGTTTAAAGAAAATTGGATTGGGTATGGTTTTGGAAGGTAAGCTTAATAAATTCCTTGGGAACGTTACCCATTTTAGGTTAGGCGGATGTTAATGAATTAAGGTTTTTGGTTTTGAAATTTTATTGCGAATGGATTTCCCAAATTCCATGAAATTAAATGTGGAAAAACTTCAAAATTGGTTCGGCTTTATTGGTTAGGAACCTTGGTTTAATAATGGGAGTTTTATAAGATTGATTCAGTTTAGGGGTTTTATTGGGAAATTCTGGGGTATATTTGAGAATTTGTTAATGAATCACTTGGGCAATCTAACATTAGTGTGTTTTAATTTATTGAGTGGAAATTTTTTGAAAGTCATTTTGAAATTGGTATCATTTTTGGTTGGACTCCATAAGGGTTGAATTGTCGAAGATAGGTTTAGGTTGGCCAATTTAAAGGAAAATGGGAGTTTTAATGGTTTTGGATTTTTGGGCCTTTCAAGGAAGAAAATTCTGAATTGAAGAGCCACCGAAAGGGTTTTTCCTTGCTTCTAAGAACAATTTAATGAGAATTACAAATGAATTCTTCCCTTCTGGTTTTGGTAAACCTTTGAGCTTGAAGGATGTAATGGAATTGGGATTGGAGTTTGTTGCTTGGGTAAAATTGCTTATTTTGGAAAAAATTGAAAGGGTTTGTTTAAACCATTTTTTTGGTTGGGAATTTTTGGGTGACTTTGGGTTGGCATTTTATTTTGGTTTTGATTGTTTTTGGATTATGAATCTTAAAACCATTCTGTCGTAAACTCGTCGAAGTAAATTGGTGAGTTTTGAAGTTCCCATATGTTATCAACACGAAGGAAAGAGAAGTTAACCAAAGGTTGTCTGGTATAAGTTTCCAATTATTGGGAATTTTTGGTGGAAACATTAAGACTTTAGTCGAGAATACGAGATGCCATCTTTAATTGAAGGAAAGAGTTGGTTAAATTTTGTTGAAAGATGGCCTTTTGAGTAAAACCTATCCACCGGTTAGTCTAATCGACTTTTGTTAGGGGCAAGGCGGGAATTTTGGGAACCGTTCAAAAGGGGGAATTGGGCCCTTTAAGGCCCGGAATGAGCGCGATGTTGGGTTGTGCTGCTGCAATAATGCAATTAAACTAAGGCAGCTTAATAAGGTTTTATTGTTTACTTGCCTAGTGGTTTTGGAGGAATTCAATATTAATTAGATTTAAAACCAAAGGGGGAAAAAGTGTTTTGGTTGGAAATTTTCTAAAGGGCCCAATAAAATTGTCATAAGCGATGAGAAAATGTTCAATTTGGTTTTGGGCCCTTGGCCCATGGTGGCCCCATTGGGAGCTCAAATTGAATCCCCTTTTCCCCCCTTTCAATTGGGCCCCTCTTCCACCCTTTTGCCCCCAAACCTCCTGGTTGTCCCTTGCGTTTCCCTTTGAGCCCTTTTGGGTTTAAAGATGTGGGAAAACTTCCCATGTGGTTTCAATGAAAAGAAAAAAAAGGAGGGGAGGAAGGGTTTAATCCTCGCCTTTTTTTTCCGCCTACCGAAAAGTTTTGTGCTAGACGTCTTGAATTTGTTCTTTTAATGAAACCTGAAGGCGCTGAAGTAAGTTGGTTTTTGGTGGGGTAGAAAGAATTTTTTTGAACCTAGGAAAGTTTGGTTTCTTTGCCAAAGTGCCTAATTAAAATCCGTTAAGGTTAGAGTTATGGTTTTTAAAGGTTTCTGTTTGTAATCTTAAGCTTTACAATGTAGAGGAGTTAAACGATTTAAATTGGATTGAACCCCAATTTTAAAAAAGTTGAGTTTGTGACTCAAAGCAAGAAGGAATGATAGACATATTATGATAACCTCCTCCAAAAGTCTGAACCTAAATTTGCGGTTAATCCAAAGTATGGATAATTGGAACCAAAGTAACCCGGTTTTAGGGGAAATTTGTTTTAATAAGTTCAAAACCTAACACCGCACAGAAGAAGGAACCTAGTTCTAAGAAAGGTGAAATTAAATTGAAAGGTTACATTTTGTTAGCTACAAAGTCGATATTAGTGAGGTAGAAGTGGTCATTACATTTGCTATGCTTTAGTGTGCAAGGCAGCTATGTTTTCATTTGAGGATATGCCCCCTTCCTTGCCTCCTGCTGTTGCTCACCTTTTGCAGGAGTATCATGATGTATTTCCAAGTGAAGTACCGCCGGGGCTGCCCCCAATTAGGGGCATTGAGCATCAGATTGACTTCATCCCAAGAGCTTCCCTACCCAACCGCGCGCCATACCGAACAAACCCGGAGGAGACTAAGGAGATTGAGCATCAAGTGCAAGACTTGCTTGACAAAGGGTATATGTGCGAGCCTTAGTCCATGTGCTGTTCCTGTACTTTTGGTTCCAAAGAAAGATGGCTCATGGCGTATGTGTGTTGATTGTAGAGCTATCAATAATATTACCATTAGATATCGTCACCCTATTTCTAGGTTAGACGAGATGCTTGATGAATTAAGTGGCTCTACTGTGTTTTCGAAAGTTGACTTGCGTAGTGGATATCACCAAATTCGCATGAAATTAGGAGATGAATGGAAAACAACGTTCAAAACTAAGTTCGGTCTATATGAGTGGTTAGTGATGCCTTTCGGTTTAACTAATGCGCCTAGTACTTTCATGAGATTGATGAACGAAGTTTTACGTGCTTTTATTGGGAAATTCGTGGTGGTATATTTTGATGACATATTGATATATAGCAAGTCACTTGAGGCACATCTTGATCACTTACGTGCTGTTTTTAATGTTCTACGAGATGCACGTTTATTTGGTAACCTTGAGAAGTGCACTTTTTGCACCAATCGAGTATCATTTCTTGGCTATGTTGTTACTCCATAGGGCATTGAAGTTGATCAAGCCAAGATCGAGGCTATAAAGAGTTGGCCGACTCCTAACACGGTCATACAAGTGCGGAGTTTTCATGGACTTCTTTGGATTTTATCGGCCTTCATCAAGGATTTCAGCACCATTCTGCACCATTGAATGAGCTCACCAAGAAAGGTGCTCCTTTCCATTGGGGCCTGCACAAGAACAATCATTCAACCTTACGAAAGAAGCTCACACATGCACCACTTCTCCAACTTCTGGTTTTGGTAAGACCTTTGAGCTTGAATGTGATGCTAGTGGAATTGGGATTGGAGGTGTGTTCTTGCAAGAAGGTAAACACATTGCTTATTTTAGCGAAAAATTGAGTGGGCCTTGTTTGAACTATTCTACTTATGATAAGGAATTATTTGCTCTCGTTCGAACGTTAGAAACATGGCATCATTATTTATGGCCTAAAGAGTTCGTTATACACTCAGATCATGAATCTTTAAAACACATTCATAGTCAAAGTAAACTGAACCGTCGACATGCTAAATCGGTAGAGTTCATTGAATTGTTCCCATATGTTATCAAACACAAGAAAGGGAAAGAGAATGTTATTCTTGATGCTTTGTCTAGGCGTTATACCATGTTATCTCAACTTGATTGTCGAATTTTGGGTTGAAACAATTAAAGAACTTTATGCTCAAGATGATACTTTTCGGATGCCATCTTGAATTATGCAGAGGAAAGAGTTGGAATAAATTTGTGTTGAAAGATGGATTCTTGTTTAGAGCTAACAAGCTATGCATTCCAGCTAGCTCTATTCGACTTTTGTTGTTACTGGGCGCATGGCGGAGGATTGATGGGACACTTGGTGTCAAGAAGGCGAGGACATTCAGCCGAGCACTTCTATTGGCCTCGAATGAGCGCGATGTTGGCGCTATGTGTCTCGCTGCACTACATGCAATAAAACTAAGTCCCGACTTAATCCACACGGTTTATATATGCCTCTTCACGTGCCTAGTGTTCCTTGGGAGGATATTTCAATGGACTTCATCTTAGGATTGCCTAAAACAAAGAAGGGAAGAGATAGTGTTTTGTTGTTGTGGATAGATTTTCTAAAATTGCCCATTTTATACCTTGTCATAAGGCGATGATGCTACAAATGTTGCTAATTTGTTTTTGAGAGATCGTTCGCCTACATGGAGTGCCCAATACCATTGTTTGAGATCGGGATGCGAAGTTTTGAGTCACTTTTGGCGCACCTTTGGGCGAAATTGGGGACCAAGCTCTGTTTTCTACTATTTGTCATCCCCAAGCGGATGGACAAACTGAAGTTGTCAACATGCGTTATCCACTATGTTGAGGGCTATTTTGAAAAAGAACTTAAAGATGTGGGAAGAATGCTTACCTCATGTAGAGTTTTCTTACAACAGATCGCTACATTCTACCACAAAATGAGCCCTTTTCGGGTAGTATATGGCTTTAATCCTCGCACTCCTATTGATTTATGCCTATGCCTACTACGAAAAAGTAAATTTAGATGCTAAGAGCGTCTTTGAATTTGTTCTTAAACTACATGAAACAACTAAAGAAAATATAGAGCGCATGAATGCTAAGTATAAGGTTCTTTGGTAGTGGGGTAGAAAGAGTTTAACTTTTGAACCTAGTGATCTTGTTTGGTTACATTTGCGCAAAGATAGATTTCTGAATTGAGAAAGTCTAAGTTGATGCCTAGAGTGATGGTCCATTCAAAGTGTTAGCTAAGATTAATGATAATGCATATAAGCTTGATCTACTGTAGAGTTGGGTTAGTCCGCATTTAACATTCAGATTTGAAGCCATATTTGGGTGAAGAAGATGAGCTTGAGTCGAGGATGACTCAAATGCAAGAAGGGAGGATGATGAGGACATCACTTCCATGCATACAACCAACACTCCTCACAATAGATCGAACCTATGCACTTGCAAGGTCCAATCACAAGAGCTCATGCGATCAATTGAACCATCAAGTAACCGTTTCTAGGAGTGAATTTTGTTTATAATAAGAATATGCTACTACCTAATGCATGTGATCTTCTTTTGTCGGGAACTTAGGAGCTGATCATGAAGAGAAGCTTGTGCAATCCAATTCGGCCACGGAGACAACACCGACTTCAAGCGTGCATAACTTTCACATACGGACTCCGTTTGAGGCGCGAGTCCTGATTGAAAGATTATTTTGTCCTCTTTGAACGGATCCGCCTCACCTCCAAATTCCTTTGAGCGCACCGCAATCGTCAAAAGAGCCGGATCTGTTTTGAGTCGAACTTGGGCCCATGGGCCTTGTAACCTAAGCGGCCCATACTGTTCACATGGTTACTATTCACATGTGAACAATACCACCACCCCCTTCTTTCACCTCTCCCTCCTATACATAGTGGTCGCCGCCATTAGGGTTTGGTGGATTTCGTTTGCTTAGTTTTTCCATTGTGAAAACTCTTGTTCTTCACTTGTGTCGACTAGACCAACCGTAAAGAACCTCTGCGGAATCCTACCTTTTGAACTCAATTATGTATTTGCAATTCAGATTGCTCGTTACTTTGTTCTTGCTTGTTCTTCGATTGCTTGCAGGAATTGATCCTCGTGATCAGGTCAATCGGGTCTTTGGCACGGTTGATAACGACTCGGTGATTAGTTCAGCGATTGCTTGGTTCGTACGTACTGCATTCGTATCCTGGATCGTGAGAGTTGATCATCATCTAATCAAAATTTATCCTTCTCATCGAAAGATCGGGACGACAACAGCTCATCACAACGAGATGTCGATCCCTAAATCATAACCAATTTCGCATCTAATACGATTCAAACAGCGGGAGGTGATCGTTACCCTTTGAGATACATGTGCCCGCTGAATTCCCACGCGAGACGCTCCTCCCCTCTTCTTCTCCTCTCTTCCTTCTCCTTTCTCCTTGGCCGATACGATAGGAGAGCACCACGATGAGGAAGGGGAATAGCAAGGGAGGGCAAGGGAGAGGGAGGCTACCGTAGCACGTACTGTAGCGGCGGTGCTACTGTAGCTACAGTAGCAGGCTAAGGTTTCCCCTCCTTTTATTGGTGGCCGGCCCCCTCATGGGCCTCCTGGGCCAAGGCTCGAGGCCCAGGTTGCCGAAGAACTGCAGAAACCTCTTTTTTTCTTATATTTAATTTCTCTTTTTTGAACGATTTCTTCCGTAGAATTAAACTAGGTATTACAGTTTTGTCGGACGGGGGCTTGGGTGACTCTTCGGCTGATGAGGACATCACTTCTATGCATACAACCAACACTCCTCACAATAGATCTGAACCTATGCACTTGCATGGTCCAATCACAAGAGCTCGTGCATGTCAATTGAACCATCAGGTAACTTCGTTTCTAGGAGTGCATTTTGTTTCTAATAAGAATATGCTACTACCTAATGCATGTAATCTTCTTTTAATCAGGAACTTAGGAGCTGATCATGAAGAGAAGCTTGTGCAATCCAATTCGCCATGAGACAGCACCGACTAGCGTGCATAACTTTCACATACGGACTCCGTTTGAGCGCACGAGTACTTGATTGAAAGCTTATTTCATCCTGTTTCCAACGAATCAGGCCTCACCTCCAAATTCCTTTCGAGCGCACCGCAATCGTCAAAAGAGTCAGAGGCTGTTTTTTAGCCGAACTTGGGCCCATGGGCCTTGTAACCCTAGGCAGCCTGTACTGTTCTTGTGGTTACTATTCACACATGAATAGTACTGCCGCCCCCTTCTTTCACCTCTCCCTCCTATACATAGTGGCCGCCGCCATTAGGGTTTGCATTGTGAAAACTCTTGTTCTTCGCTTGTGTCGACTAGACCAACCGTAAAGAACCTCTGCGAAATCCCACCTTTTGAACTCAATTATATATTTGCAATTCAGATTGCTCGTTACTTTGTTCTTGCTTGTTCTTCGATTGCTTGCGAGAATTGATCCTCGTGATCGAGTCAATCGGTCTTTAGCACGGTTGATAACGACTTAGTGATTAGTTCAGCGATTGCTTGGTTCGTCGTCTTGCATTCGTGCTTTGGATCGTGAGTTGATCATCATCAATCGAATTTTATCCTTCTCATCAAAAGATCGGGACGACAACAGTTCATCAAGTGGTATCAGAGCTTCAGTTGATCGGTGAGAGTTTCCAGTTTTCTAGTAGTAGATTCATTTTTCATACCTAGAGTCCATAAAATTGCTCAAAAAAAATATTACATCTATCATCCATACCAAGCCCTTTGAGCCTTTGCAATTTTTCTTTTCGGTATTTTGCTTGTTGAATCATTGGTTACATCGTCGTGTCTAGTTGCTGATCTTTAGTTCTAGTTATTGTCTAGTTGGTCGTTGTCTAGATTGCTTCTCGTGTTTTCCTTTGCGTTGGTTGATCATTCGTTTAGGGTTCTTAGTTTTTGCATCTAAAACAGAAAATTCGTGGGTTAGAACTCCTCTAATCCGCACCAAAAAATAGAAAATCCGTACTGTTGTTCATTTGAAAAAAAGAGGGTTGCTGTGATCTTTTGGGAGAATTGATATTATTTGCGACTTATGGAAATCCTTAGGGCTGACCAAATATTAGAGGGAGAAAGAGGTAGTCGCAAGTCGCATAGAACAAAAGCATGGTAGAAAAAAAAGAAAAAGAAAAGAAAAGTGCATGAAAATTGGTGAGACCTTCTACATATAACCAAAGCTTTATAAAAATTTCAGCATGTTTGGCTCACGGGTTTGAAAGATATAGCAGTTTCAAATTTAAACCGAGACGGTTTGAGTCCAAATGCGATTCGTATCGAGACACCTTCAGTAAAACGGGCATAACGTTTCCATACGGTGTCCGTTTTTGACGTTCTTGTGCTCGTTTTGAAGCTAATGACGAGGCACATCTTTTTCATATAAGACACTAGTCACCCTCCAGGTTCCCCAAAATCTGCCATCTTCGGCCTCGAATTCGCGTCGCAAGTTTTCGCTTTCTGTTTTTGTCATTTCTTTCAGTCTTCCTTTCGGAATTTGTAGTTCGCCTCAATTGGAAAGTTGTAGATTTCGTCGAAACCTTTCAGAAGAGCATATATAAGCCATATAAAACTCTACTTTTTCATCATTTGAGACTAGCTATTGTTTCTGCTCAATCTAGAGGGTTGTTTGCATTCCACCGAAATTGCTGTCTTTTGTGCTCTACGTCGTACGAACAATCTTGTGCCCTTTATAGAAGTTTGAGTAGTTGGCTAGCGTCTCTCCTAGCACTTTGTTGTGAGGCTTTCCCTTGCTTGCATCAAGTCACATTGATTATTGCGTGTGCGTACATACACTTCTCTGCATATGGCTTTGATTAGCTAGCTTTGATTAGCCTAGGATCAGCAACATTGGCTAGTACTTTAAACAATATTTCAACTTGCATTAACTGATTTGATTATTGCTGATCCTTGCTACCATATTGAAGCCTTCGAAGCTCCACTTTCTACTAACTCAGCAGGTATCGTTCCTCGCAATCGTTGGGCTAATCGCAAGTGAGAGTATCACGAACCAGCCATCGGTTGTACCACTTCCTTGCGGCATTGGTAAGAACTTGTAAGAACTTGGTATAAGCTTGAGTGTGAGTGATTTGATTTGAGCCTCCAGATCCTAGTACTTGATAGGAACATATACTTGTGATTTGTTCTTTGTTTTCTACTAACAATGACAGGTTGGTTGAACTTGGTAGATTACGATGTCATCGCAGTGATTTGAGCTCAAAGGAAACAACTACTAGCATACATATTTCCACTCACTGAGTACGTCATTGGACTACTTTCTATGGGTTACTATGTAGGAAAGCTATTTTGAAAGATAGGACCTTGATCCTTATGAGAAGATGACCATGGCAAGGACGGCACTAATCGGTGATGTTCAACATTGGTTCTCGAATGCGGAGTACCACTTCATGTACACATGGGAGCGGATGAAGAAGAAATTGCAACGTCGATTTGTACCTCCACCAACCACGGTCTGGCGAGGTGCGACCTAAGGTAACGAAAATGCTGACATTGTTTTGGCTCCTACTCCATCTCTAGATACCGCGAGGCGCTTGAAGAGATGAGCGATGATCTGGCGCATCTTATGCTATTAGCGGAGAAGCTTGAGGTACCTACATTGGTGATGAGGGCGATAATGATAAAGGTACTGATTTGGTGCTACAGACAAGACTTAGAGCAACTTTGTGAGTATATACCTCTTGTAGTGCAATCTTTTGATATTCCTTGTGTTGACTTGAGCGACCATGTGTTGATCTGAATTCTCATAATTTTGCACATGTCGAATTAATTACACATAAGAAAGTACTTGATAGAATATCCCCTCGATTCTTTGTGTTATATTATGTTGGATTCACCTATGAAATTATCACATGCTATGGAGAAAGTTTCGAAATCGCATGTTCAAAATGCTTGTCTAGTGCCTACACCCCTAGATATAAGTTTAATTTGATTGGAGATTATGGTGTAGACAATCAATTTTTGTTTATCGAATATGCATAACTTGTGATTACATGGATGAATTGAAGTTTCTTGTTTTGAATAACAATTCTTATGTGCGAATCTTGTTCATTATGAGAGAAAATTAAAATTTAGTGATCATTCAATGCCCATGTGTTCATCTCTTATTGTACCATCTAGTATGGACAATCTGCATCATGATGTTGAAGTATGGAAGAATTTACACATCCTTTCACCCTTGCTAGATGAATTTGCTATTGCTCGATTGAAATCGATAATAT
Organism: Ampelocalamus luodianensis; assembly: GCA_036346255.1. Taxonomy (NCBI): domain Eukaryota; kingdom Viridiplantae; phylum Streptophyta; class Magnoliopsida; order Poales; family Poaceae; genus Ampelocalamus; species Ampelocalamus luodianensis. The sequence continues at coordinate 8,282,642 of CM070628.1, forward strand.
GGATGAACTTTGTTTGATTCCAAAGTTGTAGATTTGCCCATATGTGCTACCTGCTTGCAAGTTTACAACTTGAGAGAGTTGAATTGCATAAATACTTCACTTATATTTGCAAAACTAGTTGCAATAATTGCTATGTGAGAAATTTTGTTTTGCTCATTAACATATACGATTATTCTTGGGGTAATAATACAATGATCTTTTACGATCGCTGCTGTCGTCTAACATTAATTGTGCAACAACGAAGAACCGTTAAAACAGATAACATATACATATACCATGCATACACTTTGGCTTCTTTGTTACCTATTTTCAGCTTATCAAAAGCGAGGACGACTTTGTTTTCAAGAAGGAGGATGATGAGGACATGACCCTATGGATACAACCATATTTGCTATGCTTCTTGTTCCAAGTATAAGCTCATTACACTTCACTTAAATTATCAGGTGATCTTGTTTTTAGGAGTGTCTTTATATTATATGAACTATATGATGCTACCTAATGATGAAATATATATATGTGCAACGCTATGTCACTTTGGTCCAAGACAAGCAAGCGATTCGAGTGGACCCGTTTTGGAATCGATTCGGCCTCGAATTGCTTTGACAACACCAACTTAAAATAGGCATAACTTTCACATACGAGTCCGTTGGAGGTCCATGAGTACTTGATTGAAATCTTATTTCGTCCTCTTTCCAACGAATCCACCTCACCTCTAAATTCCTACGGACTGATCGCAATCATTAAAAGAAAACGTCATATCACTTGTTTGGGCCAATCTGGGCTTTGTAATCATACTAAACTTGGCCCATCTGGCGTGCCACACAGGCGTGGTTCTGTTCATGTGAGCAGTAACCACGAGTTTAGTCCCACCAACTATTTCTTTTAGATTTGTGGCTCCTCATTGCCTCTTTAAGGAGGACACACCCTCTAGTTTCCTTGGATTTTATTTATGTTTAGTTTGCTTTCGTTGCAACTTGTATCTTTTGCGTGTGTCGACTAGACCACCCAATTAAGATCCTTATTCAGAATCCCAACTCAATTCAAATACTTCAATTCCTATTTGCAATTTCAGATTGTTTTATCTTGTTCTTGCGTGCTTCTTCGGTGTATGCTGGAATCGACCTTCGTGGTCAGGTCATCCGGGTATTCGTGCGGTTGATAACGACCAGTCGAGCAATTCAGCGATGCGTGGTTTCGAGCCTTGCGAGTTTGTAGCGAGATCGTGAGAGTTGGCGACTACTATCGAACTTATCTTCTCATCGAAAGATCGGGCCAACAATAGGACCTTGGTTCATCACGGCGGCGGTGGGTGCGTGAGGAGCTCAAGTGGCGTTGATCATGATGGCGTGCTCAAAGTAGATGAGGTGGCGGCGGCGTATAATCTGAAGAAAATGCAGGTGGTGACAAAACCCTAAAAGCTTGATTGCGGCGTGCTGGAGCTCTAGAGGTCAAGGGTTTGAGGGTTTTGATGCGGGTGGCGAACCTCGAGTTGCCTTTTATAGGGCCGGCGTGCGGGGTTTGGAAATCCCACATCGGGATTGATTGGGTTCGTTCAATCTTAAGATAGAGTTCATCTCGAACACGATTGGATGCAAAAGCGGATGCGGAAAGCGGGAGATAAGATTTGGCAACCAAATGCGAGGGTTTTAGTTGGAGAATCACGTTGTCGATAAGGCTTGAGAAGGTAGCCATGGCGGACACGAGAAGGAGTGCGAGGAAGGCGGCATGAGGAGGCAGCGGCGGCCGCCGGTCGGAGGGACGGAGAAGCGGGCCATGCGTCGCGCGAGCGAAAGCAGCGCGGGTGATCTAGGCGAGCGGACTCACGAAAATGGACATAAGCGGGCCTTGCGAGAGAAAGGAAGCTGGCGAAGGAATTCGACTCGGACTAAATTTCGAGATTTTAATTAGTTTTCTATTTTATAAAATACTAAGAGTTCAAATAAGCAATAGAAAATAGCAAATGAACTCAAAAAAATTCTAAAAAAATCTAGAAAATATATCTGAGCACATAGAGCCCAAATAAAATAGTTTTGATAATTATTCATGTTGGAACTATTCAGATTAAATTATTTTGATACTAAAAGTCCATATTAAGCTTTTGAATTAAATTCAAATAAAAACCAAATGGTGAATTTTCTCCCTACTAACTATTGAAAAGATCTTTAAGACTAAAAAAATTGGAATGTTATAGTGACACAAATTGTTGTTTTGTGATCAAGGAGACTATACAACATTTGTTTTTGATTGTTGCTTTGCTAGTTTTGCTTGGTGCGTAGTTCAAATTGTTTTTAATCTTAACAGACCTAATATTATTTGGAATATCTTTGGGAACTAGTTATTAGGTCTTAATTCAGATATAAAAGCAACTAGTTTGGTGGGGGCGGCTGCACAATGCTTGTCTATCTGGTTATGTCGTAATGCTGTCGTTTTCGACAAGAAAGTTATTGACAATTCTATGCAGGTCATATTCAGATGTATCCATTGGATTCATGCTTGATCAGCTTTGCAATGCCAAGTAATGAGGGATGCCTTGGTAGTTGGGAGCAAAGCCTTGTAGATCATTACAAGGGAGATCTTCAACAAGAATGGGTGGAAGATCATTACAAGGGAGATCTTTAACAAAAATAGGTGGAAGCTTTGTAATAGGCTTTGAGATGTTTGACGCACTTTTATGTCATTGTTTATTTTCATAAGGATGCTTACTGTTTTTATGGCTTTTGTTTTGCCGTTGGATTATGTTTTTGCGGTGTTTGTTTTGCTTCATTATGGTTTGTGGGCTTAGCACAGGTTAATAATTTTTGGTATTTGTAATAAACTTTGGGCTATGTGTATCCTCGGATCTGAGAGGTCGGAAGATGTTTTCTCTTCCATTATATATATATATATATATATATATATATATATATATATATATATATTCTATTCTGCAGTTAGCGTACAATAGTCATTCTACACCTAGCTAGCTCACCGCGCGTGATGCAAGCCTAGTGTGATGCACGCACGCCCAATCCCATACGGTTGGCCCATCAAACACAGTTACCAGGTCAAAATAGCCTATCTATGCGGAACTTGATTCGACGGTAAATGTTAGAGTCGTACGATGGTCGTGTGTCACGTTTACTACGTTTTCGAACACGGATTTTACGAGCTCGTTTGTCCGATAGTAAAACATAACGGCGTGCTGGTAATCATCGAATGTTTACCGCCACACCAAGATTGTGGACAAGCTATCTTTTTTTGGTAGTAAAAGATTGTTCTAAGGGCGATAAACTATAGACATATGTAAGGTAATTGCGTTAGGTCATTTTACTATGTAGTTCCAACGCGATGCGAGAATTCGTAGAATAGAAAAAGTGAATGTTCCCATGAGAAAATATGTATGACTTGTTTTTCACGATCGGTAATGCCGTCATGTCATTATACCAAGATTGTTTACATAGAAGACAATAAGATAAACACATTATTCAGTAAACATGGTTAACATAGACGATAACGTCAAGTCAGTTGGATTTTTATTTTTATTTTTTGTATTTATATATGACCAAATAGTGTGGCGATCGCTTCTTACAAAGATTAAAAAATAGAAATAAAAAGATCAAGTTTTTCTAGCGGCCCAGGTAGACTGCTATCTCCATCTTCAATTCTTCGTAGGCGATGTCGTCGGCATCGGATGGTCCAGAATCAGCGTAGGTTCCCCGAAACATAGCCACATTTTTTTTTACCGATGCATAAATGTTGTTTTATTGATCTGTCAACACATATATTACTGGATCAACATGTTCACACCATATGAGTGAAACTCAGCACTCCATGTCCCGAAAAGATGGTGCATGTTGTAGTACTTGGAGATGTATGGCGTAGATATCTGCCTGACTTGCGTGCACACCTTGTACACATGCGAGCATGACTTATGCAGGAGCTTTGGCTTATTGCACGTGCATGTAGCCACATCACCATGGGTGAAAGCATGTTTCTTTTCCCCCCTGACATGACTGTTGACATATTTTTGCTTCAATTGGTTCTCATACTTCCTCCTCAGGCCATCGATCACCTGGATGTCATGTATACGAGTTTTCTTCATCTTTTGATTCATGTACATCTACATGTTCTCGAACCACTGCTTCCCTTCTTCCAATTGTCGCCTCAATCCGGTGGCTCTATTGACGAAGTAACCGACCATGCGAGTCCAGGTCTCCCCAACGATCGCGTTGATAGGGAGGCACAACACACCTTTCAGCATGCTATGGTACACCACGAACATATTGGTTGTTATAATGTCGAAACTCACATCGTCGGTGTCGTACAGTTGGGACCATTTCTCCAACTCATAGAACGTGGAGATTAATCCTTTGGGAGGCGATGGGGCTTGGATTCCCCTCTCATGCCTTGTGTTCTCTCCTGTGCCTCTAGGGACCCCTTGTATGCCTCATAGTCGGATATTTGAGGTGCGTCCGATAGACTCAAACTTACGCCTCGAGTTTAGCATGCACAATGCCTTGAATGCCTTCACTAGTTCCTTACTATGGGCGTGTGAAGAAGATCGATGCGAGATGCCTCAAGCACCAGGGTTTCCACGTCGTTCCTTTGGAGCAGGGTTCTGTCCCATTCTTCATGGTGTTGCGGCGGACAACAACCCATCATTGTGGCTCGTGATAAGACATACGTTGGGCGATCTCCACAACTACCCACATGACATTTGCCAGAACCACAACCAAGTGGATGTGTTCTCATTCTCTCGATGGCAACAACAACTCGAAGAAGCTATGTAATACCCGAATTGTTCTAAGGAAAGAAATAGCTTGAGAGAAAATTAGGAGGAAAATGGCTTTTTGCGGTTGTGCGAGAACCTAGGCTTTGGGACTTTGGTCCACAAAGCCCAAGAGAGAGGAGATGGGGAACCTAACATATACTATAGCACCCTGCTTGTAGCACGCTGCATTTGTAGCATACCAACCCTTCTTGCTGTCGGCCAACATCAAGAAAGGATGGAGGAAGAGAGAAGAGAAGGGAAGAAGAAGAGAGGAAAAGAGGAAGGACCAAGGACCACGTTTTCTTCTTTGGATGATCTTCAAGGGTAACAATCTAGAAGTCTTTTGCATGCCCTAGTTTAATTTTGGTTCAATTTGTAGATCGTTTAGCCAATAGGAAGTCATGTTTCGGTTCTGTCCATATTCGTGAGGTTTAGGGCAGCACCTTGCGAGGGAATTTTGGGATAGTTAAACTCGAAATTATAACTCTGTCTAGTTAGATAAAAGATATTTTATTTCCTTATCTTTCTTTAGAGTGTTGGATCACAATTTTTGAATGAGTATATCTCGAGATATGAATTGACAATGCTGCTGTCCAGATTCTCTGTCAGGTTACAACAGTCGTCATAATTAATAAATAAGAATTCGTTAATGGCCAATTCAGGGTTGTTGCCCAAAATGATTTCTGTAGGTAATTCCATTAGCTTTCAGGATTGTTAAAGAACACACTTTTGGATTTTTAGAACGAAAGTGATGTGCGTTTCAATCTTGCTGTCCATAGTGTATTCAGTTGACGATAGTTTTGAGTTGTGGGCTAAATTTTATTAAAGGCATAATCTGAGGATCGGTCCAACTAGACTTTTGAAGTTCATATTCTTAGCTTTCTAGATTGATAAAGAAATCAAAATTTGGTTCAGACAATTAAAAGTTATAGCATTTCTTGTGCTGCTGTCCTTTCTATCTGTCAGATTATAACTTTAGATTTTCAACTGAATATTAGACTCAGATGTAGGCAGAATTAGAGGATCTTGCCAACTAGGTTATTGTAGATAATTTTGTTATCTTTTCAGAGAATCTCATAATGCATTTTTATGATTTACAGAGCGAAAGTTATGTAATTTATAAGGTTGTTGTCCAGTGTAGTTTCTTGATAATTTGTTGTTTGAATTGAGTAGATCAAATAGTTTAATCTTGGGTTCTTGGGAAGGCGTTGTAGAGCGTTGCAAGTAGTGTCATGTTACCATGTCGTTCTTATTTTGAGTGACTTAATTGTGTAGGCGGAGAGGCTTGGGATTAGAGGCATCTTCCTTGCCTCCTAACGTGTCATAGCGCGAGAAACTTCAATTGAATTGTCTTGATTGTTATTTGTTTAAATTGATTGATGATTATGCAATGAGTTGTCTTCACGAGTTGTGATTAATTCCAGCATTACTATTTACTTCCATAATTGTTATACCATGATTCTTCGAGAGTATGTTTTACATTTCATTCATTCATTCATGATTCCCCACGGGAGTGGGTAGTGAAGTCCCATCATTCCAATATGGGCAAGTAAGACCCATCATTCCAATGTGGGCAATTTGGATCCCCGTTATAAAATATTATTCATACTATCCTTGGATCCCTGTATTTTGGATAATGCGGGCTTGAGTGAACACTGACGGGTGTTCACTGGCTATACCGGTATAAGCAGAAGTGAAGAGCATGCATTTCATACTTGCATAAGTTTCCTGGCATTTTATTTATGTATTCGAATATTGGAAATGGCATATGTTTGTTCCATTGCTCTCTGTATTGTTCAATTGTATTTGCTGAGTCGTGGACTCACTCTTGCTAGTTTGTTTGTTTTAGGTAAAAACTGAAGGCGACATGTTTTTGGGAGGGAGTAGTCACATGGATAACTTCACTCATTTCACCAATTTCACTTTTATTTAATGAACTTGCTATTATCGTTCAGTTGAGAATTTTGGGATTGTAATAATTGGCGACATGATGGTTGCTACCGTCTATCGTTATGATTTGGTTGAACTAGACTATGCTTTATGTTCTTTTTAATTATTCTTGATAGCGTTTATCTTGAAAAGCATATTATGATTGGACATACTGAGTTTGTTAAGTTGTTGAAATTTTAATACAAAGTTTACATTCGTTCTCTTGAATGTTGATATGTAACCGTCATTAGTTGTTAAAGTGTTCAAAGAAAATTGTATTGTTGCTTTGTGTTAGAGTTTTAGGTAACATTTTAGCTTTCGCATAGCCGGGGTGTTACAAGCTAGTCATTCACGTCGTCCACCACCGGCGAGAATGGTGACCTTGTACCTCCCAGTGAGAAAAGTGCCATCCATCGTGAGCACTAAGCGACAACACTTGAAGAATACATGGTCCAATATGTAGTAGTTAGGGCCTCCATCGAGATTTTCACTTTCCATCTTGTTTTTACGTGCGGAGTTTGCTTCGGCAATCAGTGAAGCATCCTTGGCATAAGGTTGTGCACGCCTCCTCATATGTCCCGCACATGGCCTCGATCATCTTCTACTTGGCTCTTGGACCTTGCTATGGCGATTGGGTAATCAACTAGATGGCGACCCGACAATACCATCTTGGGAGAGATGGATCGTCCTATGCATCTAGGTGGCGATGAGGCTTGCCACATATGTAGAAGTCACATTCGATGCTACCACGGCTCACTTAGCTCGCAAAGTGTGGTCGATCACCGCCTTATTGTGAAGGTGAGCCAAAGAATTTCGTCGTGTGTCTTGACCTTGCCGGCGACCTTCCACTAGGAACTTCAGCTGCGTAATGTCTTTGGGTTGGAATGGTGCACCGATATAGCGGTGATGGACAAGGCATATCGGCGTGTCATAACTTGCACGAGCCAGCCTTGTTAGGAAGTGCTACCAAACTAACAAGGTGTCGATATCAAACCCCACTAGACCCTTCTTCTTGTGGCAATACAAGTGGCGCACTACGAGGTCATCAATTCTAGATGCCACGTAAGGCACCACCAATGACACAATTCTGTGATATCCCATTTTATTAAATGAGTATTTAATAAATTAGAAAAGGATTAATAATCTGAATTTTATGGGAAAATAGTTATGGGCCTTGAACTATACCCAAGAGGTGGGCGGCCATCAACAAAAGAGGAAAGTGGGAAACCCTAGATGCCTTTGTAGCCTGGTATTGTAGCGGCGACTCTTGGAGCATGCCCTCTTGATCTTGTAGCAACCCCACTGGTGTCTCCTCCCATGGCAGCCCTAGTGCCTCCATTCCCTTGGTCTTTGCCATGAGGAGAGAGAGGAAGAGGAAGGGGAGAACAAGGAAGAAAATGGGGATTTTCATGGAGACTTCTCCTTGTTCTTCACTGCATTGTCATGGTTTCAAGGTGCGATCAGATCTCCCCGGTTGTGTTTAGCACTTTTGCTAGTTGGGAGAATTGGGTAGCAGATCGGGTATTCGGTTGTTCGAATTGCTCTGTAGTTTAGGATAATTTCAGTATGAAATCTGAGGATGTCATCTCCTGGAGATTTGCAGATGAATTCATTATCTTTCTGTAGAGTATTTGGTCATGTTGATCGGACTTGTAATTTGGAAGTTATGATTTTTTACACTTTTGCTGTCCAGAATTTTCTGGCCGATTCTGACAATCATAGTAATTGATAGATTAAAAATAGAAAATGGTCGAATCAGGGTTGTTGACCAACATGACTTGTGTATATAATTCTTTTAGCTTTCCATAATGTCAAAGAACGCAATTTTTGGATCAATCGAATGAAAGTTATGGTTATCTCAATCCTACTGCCTAGAAGGTCTGTTAGATTCTGATAGTGTTAGTAATCTGTTTGTTAAAATTAGATAAAAGCCAAATTAGAAGATCTCGCCAACTTAGCTATTGTAGACAATTTCGTAAGATTTCCAAAGAGACTGGGAGTGCACTTTTTTTATAAGCAGAATGCAAGTTATGGATTTTAGAATCTTTTCTTTATTGATGTCGAGTTATTGCTAGTTCGTCATTTTGCTTGAGTAGATTAAATATATGAAATGTTGGATTTTGGAGTGCGAATAAGTGTTTTGTGAGTAAGCATTGTTCTATTTTGTCAAAGCTTGTGTTAGGTAAAATATTTATTGTAGGTAGAGTGACCTTGGGATTGGTTTCTCCTTCACTACATTCCAATTTGTTGTATGAAAGGCAAGTACAATTTAGAGACATATTGGGCGCTTGATTGTACAAATTGATTAAATGAATATGATCGGTTAATATTATGAAGTATGAGTATTTTTAGCTGATTACATGCTTTCGTTAATTGTTTATATCAATTGGAAAGTATGAAAGTATTCATTTAATTTCATTACATTCATTCCAAGCTTTCATGTTTAAACGGGAGTGGGTATTGAGGTTCGTTTCATTTCAAGCATTCATGTTTAACCACGGGAGTGGGTATTGACATCCCCATATTTTCAATATGGGCAACTAGATGTTCGTATGAAAGATTCTTCATACGAGTAATGGATCCCGTATTTTGAGAATGTGGGCATGAGTGAACACCGCAGGTGTTACACTTTCTATATCCGTATATCTGAAGGAAGTGGAGAAATGTGCATGATTTGCATTCCATTCATGACATTTTCATATATATTTGAGGTAATGAAAAGGTTACATTAATGATTTAAAGTTTCATATGTTGTATATTGAGAATGATCATCATTGATAAGAGGTTTCGTATGCCGTTTATTTGTACTTGATGAGTCTTGGACTCACGCTTGTTTATTTAATGTTTTAGGTGATCGTTGAGGATGTCATACTTTGGGAGAAAGTAGAACATGGAACTCTCACACTTGAGAAGCACTTCACTACATTTCATGATTCATTCATTTCAGAGATTGTAATAACTGAATAAGTTGTGGTTCTCTTAGTTCCTCATGGATGATATTATGGCTAGTAGTTGTTTTCTCTTAAATGAAATCTATCTATAATGTTTTTGATAATTATGTAGATCGAATTATAATTGATTTACATTTAAGCGGCTTGTTGAAATTATCATTACCTCTTTGTCAAATGTGTAATCGTGGCGCTAGAAGGTAGAAATACTTGAGTTTGAGATATAACCTTGTAGTGTTAATACTTGTAGGTGACATCTTGGGCTTTTACTAAGCCGAGGTGTTACAGTTGGTATCGGAGCGGGCTTTAGGTCCGTAGTGAATAAATTGACAACTTACGTAAATTTAATTTACTAAAATTTGCTTTATGACTAGTAAAAATTAACTAAAATTTGCTAATGGATAATTAACTTAAAACTTGACATAATGGTGCACAGTAGGATGGGATGTGTCAAGCATTGTATTTACTCTTTTGTTATGTTGTATTGATGATTCATGTTATGAGATGATCATGTATACTTATAATATGATTCTATGATTGTTATGAGTGATGACAACAGATATTGAGGGGTAGAGATTGGTTGTGGTCATGGGCATGACCAAGTTGTACCATTGTTCGTGGTATGGGGATAGTGATGGTTTTCTCGAGTAATTTAGTTACCGAGGTTGGAGATGAGTTCTTTGGGGTTCCTTGAGTTTGTATTTGGTTTTACAGTTTATAGTTTTGCGGTTAATGAACTTTCTTTGGATGGTGGTTACAATGTAGTTGATGGGTTTCAACTGGTCTCTATTTGTTCTTTGAAACAATTATTGTTCTTTCGACTATTGAGATACTTTTGCTACTTGTGAGCGTTGTTGATTTGCAAGGTTGGTCCCTTCATGGGAGTTTGTCTTCTTGTTGTGAAGCGTGACTCATTTGTTCACTTGGCATTTTGGATAATAGAAATTATCTTTTGCAAGTTCTTTATCATGTGGAGTTTTGGCCCATATATTTCTTTTGGGGTAAATTGAGTGATGAAGTTTAATTCTTCTTCGTTAGGAAAAAAGTGTCAAAACTCTTTTGTAATATTTTGTTGTGTTAAGTGAGAGATTGTATGCATGGAAGATAATTGGTATGGTATGTGTCGGTGTTTTAGAACCGAACTTACGTAAAGATTATTTGATTCGGAGGGTCTCCACAATCGATCACGCAGACAAAGGGACACGGAAATTTTATACGAGTTCGGGCCTTCTCTAGCGAGAATAACAACCTAATCTGTGTGTGCTGTATTTGGTATCTGGTTACAATCAAGGAAAAGAATTGTGCCCTTTTTCCTCCTCTCAAGCCCTCTCCCATTACCTCTAAAGATGCCTATTTATAGTATCTTTGTGGAGCGGTTGTCGTTCAGTTAGGAGGCGTTCATCATTCGTAATAATGAGTAATTACTAGAGTAGTAACATCCCCACGTTGTCGGCGGTTATCAATAAGAGATAATGGTGAGTTATCTGTAGTTATTCCAGTATAACTACATATTTTGACTGCTCGATCTCACAATTAATAGGGACTCTTGGCGAGTGGACCCGATTATCGTGGAGAAGTTGCGGCGGGGTGGTCGTAGCAGGACTTACGACTAGGGGTAGTCGTGAAAGGCTTACATTTGGATCTTGGTCGTAGAAAGACTTACAACCGAAGGTAATCATAGGAGAACTTACGATTACATGGTAGTCGTAGAAATGCTTACGGCTATGGGGGTGGTCGTAGAAGAACTTACGACCACCTGGCTAACTTCTCCCTTACAACGATGAGGGTATGCACAGTGTGACGTCATATTTACCCATATTATGCGATTAAGGATAAATAATAAAATGAGAATTATCGGATCCTCGTCATCTAGCTGACTTCAAGTGAAAGTAACCTACTTGGGTGAGGAGTCGTAGATGATCTTATGGCCACTAGGAGGCTGTAGGAAAAATGTTGAAGGAAAAACTCTTCAATATGTGTTTCTTTCGACCAGAAATATGCTTGGCTGAGGTAGTTTGTTGGAAATCTCACGATTACAAGATAGTCGTAGAAAATCTTACGACTTCGGAGTAATCGTGGCCCTATGATCGGAAGCAAAATCTTTCTGATCGGCATTTCTTTTGATCAGAAATATACTTGGTCAAGAAGGTAATTGCGCTTATGGTGTGAAAAGAGACTCGGTACTCTCGAACAGGCAGATTTAAAAAGATCTGTCAGTTAGAGCAATTCCCGAAGCGGTGGAAACCGTTGGGTTCCCATGGCGTTTCGTTTCAAGCGTACGGTTATAAAACGGATTGCGGTTTAACTTAGGGTTCTTACCTTTCCTTCAATTCACCCCGACTGTTCGTCATCTTCTCATCTCTTCCGCCGCCAGCGACACTGTGCGCTTTCTTAAAGCTTTCCCAAATCCAACTCTTTCATCCTTGAGAAAAGATGGCTAGGATCATCTCCGAGTGGGCTGAATCGGAAATGGACGGCGAAGATGAATGCCTTGGTTCTTGAGAAAATTCAGAGGGCTACTCGTGAAGTGGATTGACGAATGGACAACACGGCGTCGGGAGGACAATCAAATCCCGTCTTCAGCGTATTGTGAGTGTGGCCTCCGATTGCTGCTCATCCCTTCCTCACACTCGCGCTCGAGCATTTTGGGGTGGAATTAGTGAATCTTGGTCCTAATTCCATCACAATGGTGAGTGTATTTGTGTGAGGCATACCTGGGGATTCCGGCGGACCTCTAGCTTTTCCAGTATTACTACGGGATGGGTGGTCGGGCGGGTGCTGGGAGTTGTGGTGCAGCTCACGATGGGAAGTCGAAGGAGTATATTCAGATATTCACCCGGTCGTCGTGGCCGGGTTGGAAGAAGAAGTGGTTTTACTGGGAAGTCACCGAGGAAGATAGCCTCTCGTTTATCGGAAACACCGCCGAGGGGGCCTCTTCCTGGGATTTGACTCCAAGTAATCTTGGCCGGATCACCCCCTACATTCAAGCTATCAAAGACTTGAAGTTGGGGGGGCTTACCGGATGGCACGTGGTGAAGGACTTCGTCACGCGCCGTATTAGTCTCCTGAAGAAACGAGTCCCTCCTCTGTGGAGGTACTCGGGGAAAGAAGACCCGACCAGGGATTACAAGGATGGTAAGTGGAAAACTCACTTTTTGACTTTAGCCTTGGCTAATCTTGATCGATGCATTGATTGTGCGATTTGTGCGTATATGAGAAAGTCGCGGCGTAGCGACTCCCAAATTCTTGTGGTTTTAACGCAGAGAGGAAAAGGTGGAGCGCTAATGGAAATCACGATTTAACCGTCTTTAGGCACCTATTGTCGTAAGCGATTTACGACTAAAGGATTTGTCGCGAAATACTTATGACTTGTGGGCTGGTCGTAGAAAAACTTACGACGATTAGTGATCGTAGAAAAACTTACGACCACTTTCTTTTACATTTTCAGAAAGTGATCTGAAGTCGCGATCTTATCGACGTAGGATCAAGATACTCACGTGTAGCCTAGCGAATTGTAGTGATCCTCCTATAATATCCCGGAAACCGTTAAGAGAGACAGTTGTGTGGGAGAGGGAAATTAATATAATTTCAGGAATTTACAAGGAATTTGAAGAACCTGGGCCTTTGGCCCACGGTGTCTTGGCCCAATTGAGTCGACCGACCTTAAAAGGAAGGGGGAGAGACCACCCAAACCCTAGCCCCAGCTATTGTAGCACGCCACGGTTACTGTAGTCACTGTAGCACCTCCCCTCCCAAAGCGCTACTACCTCCTTGCTCGACCAGTAGAAGAAAGAAGGTGAAAGAGAAAGAAAGGAGAGGAAGGAGAGGGTGGGAGAAGGAGGATCATCTTCTTGAGGCTTGTTCATCGTCATCCTATCGTCATCAAGGGTAACGACGGGTTTCATGTGATGTTTGAAATTCATTAGATGCGATTGCGATTAGATTGATTGGATTGGATTAATTCTGTTCAATGTTCAATTCTGTCCAGAATATTGCGCGGTCAGTTTCGGGTGCTTAAAGGAAGAATTAGGGATTTTGATCTCCTAGAGTTATTTAGATAATGTTCTTAGCTTTCGGTGGCCACCAAGAACACCTGATTCCGATGTACGGATCAAAAGTTATGATCGTTTTAGTTTCTACTGTCCAGAATTCTGATGAGATTTACCTTTCAAGTTGTCTCCTAAAATATGTCTATGATAATGGACGATTCAGAGTTTTCACTCAACTAGATTATTGTAGAGACTTTCATAACCTTTTCATATTGGTAAAGAACACAAGATTTGGACTTTCGTAGCAAAAGTTATAGTGGTTTTAGTGTACTATCAGTGAACGATGTCAAATTGACGTTCGATAATTAGCTCGATAGGGTTATTAGATGGCCGAATTAGGAGGGCTCACCAACTAGGTTTAGGTGGGGATTTTGCTAATATTTAAACAAAGTCTAAGAACACATCATTTGGACTCCTGTACTAAAAGTTATGAATTTTAGAACGTGACTGTCACAGAGGGACAGAACAATATTTAGGAATTGGAGTTGGATTCGCTAAAGGAACTATTGCGAGTTCGTGTTTACTCTTATAGTTTGTTTGGTGCATTACTATTGTCTTAGCATTCTCTTAAATGAATTTAGGTGGGGACTGGTTCGGGCGGCACCCTCTTCGCGTCCTTCGTTCCATACAGATTGAGGCAAGTGCATCGTTTGTACCTTGTTTGTGATTGCTTGGACATGAATGCGTGTTTGATGCATGTTAGTGTCGTATGGCTGTTGGCAAGTGTGCATAATAAGAGTGGTGAATGTTCAAAGTATGGCTATGCTTTATTCATGAATGTTGTTATTGCCTTTGGTACTTTGATGATGAATAGAGATGGTGCATATGCATATTGATATCATGTTGAGGCTGGTCTTGTGATGACCAAGCATGCACATCTTTGAGGTCCCCATCATGTATGTGTGAGCTTGAGGTCCCCACACTTGTAGAGTCTGGTTTGAGGTCCCCAATACTTGCAGTATTGGGCAATTGGTCCTGCGCTTGCGAGCACGAGGCATGGGTATCTGGCGGTTGCATACTTTGCATTCTGGGTAAAATGCAAAAGAGATAAAGAGAAGGAATCCTTGAGCATTGCATATACATGTGGAATGATTTAATGTCGTGCTTACGAAAATGGATCTTGATGTGGTGATTTGAATTATGTTCTTTTATATGTACTTCTTTGAGTGCGTGGACTCACTCTTGCTTTCTTTGTTGTTTTAGGTACCCAGAGCAAGAAAAGCATGCATGGGAGGGAGTAGCATTATGATCTCACGCACACTGCTATGAACCTTAATTCTCAGACTATGACTTAATAATTAAGCAACTGCTTAAAGGATTCATCATGATTATGTTTCCGCGTTGATTTATTTATAATAACGATGAGTAGCATAGTTGGATGTTTGAGGATTTGTTTAGTTGATTAGCAAGTTCTGTTAAACTTATTGATGATTTTGAATGTTGCAATATTTAGTTATAAAACTCTTTTATCTGTTGAAACCTCGTGAAGTTAGAAAAATAAAGAAGGTTCTGCTGAAATTTAGTAAATTGTCTTAGCTTATATTTGTGTAAGGTTACCTTAGTAGCATTCGGGCTCGTGTGGGGTGGGGTGTTACACCTCAGTTGCCAATGCAGAGCAGACACTCTTTAATTCGTGAGAACACCGCTGGACTTCACGACCACCAAGCGAAGCCCTATCATGCTCCCAATTCCAGTGGAAAGGTTGAGCGATCTTGATTTTGGAACTCCCAATTCCTCTCAAGTTGGTTCGGCCATACTTGGAAGAAACAAGAGCAATCTGCTATCTTTTTTTTTTATTAAATGTGGTCCCCTTTACAATGGGGGTCTACCGCTCAATATTTAGTCTCGTCCTAGGGGCTATTCAGGTTTGATGTTCATGGTGGTACTATTCATGCATGCACTGTTCACATGCACTGTTCATGTCGAACACTATTCACATGGGCTTCATGCAGTTTGGGCCTTGGTCATGTAGGTGAGCTTTGCTCCTTGCCTTGGGCCTCCTCTCTTTTGATGGGCTCCCTTTTGCTCTTCCATCGCGGACCTTCTCTCTTGGGCCGGCCTCCTTCTCCTCCCGCTGGCCCGCACTATTTTTGGGACATCCATAATACCTACACTCACACAAGCACAACCATAGTCGCATTCTTTCAAACGAAGTATAATTATGAACCTTAAGTTTAGTTTTAACCTTGTGATAGTGTTTTGAATCTTCATTTATTGGTATGTATGTCATTACGTGGAGGCAATCCTCATCATCCTCCCCTTCTTCAAGAAAAGCCGTCCTCGGCTTTTGATAGCCTGAAAATGTTCTAGACAAAGAATACAACGTATATGTATGGTATATATATTTTTCATCCACACTCCTTCCGTTTAGCACATTATGATTCCCTGAAAGTGTACTAAACAAAGAGAACAACGTATATGCGTGATATATGTATGAATCAATTATTGTGTCATTCTCATTGTTTTGCATAAAATAATTAGCACAACAGCAACCACAGGATGTATTTGATATATACATTGCAATGCTTTCAATCACATCATTCTCCCTCCCATGAAAAAAAAATCATCCTCGACTTTTCTAGGTACATGGACAAGATATTAAAGGGACAAACTAGATCAAGTTGTTTAAATATAGGGGACAAAATTCTTAGTGCCTTCCATGCTTCAACTGCGCTACTCTGATTACTTGTATATGATTGTTCAGCAAAGCATAAACAAGTAGACTTCAAAAATCTTTTAAAATAGTAAGCACTCATATTTAAACTCATCTCTAAGTTATCATGACATTGCCCAAAAGATGGTTTGTCCACAACATGCAATTTTAATTCAGTAAGATTATCACAGGTAATGCATATTCGATAAACATAGAACTTGTCATCTACACCATAATCTCCAATCAAATTGAACGTATATGCATAGGCATTAGTACTAACTAGTGATTTTAAACATGAAACTTCAGCAAGGTTCTCAATCACACTAGATAGCTCTCAGGATCATCGAACAAGATATAGTATAAAGAATCACTAGGAGATACTCTAGTAAGAACTTCCTTATGAGTAATCAATTCCACATTATGTAAATTAAGCATATCAAATTTAGAACGTGGAATTTCCATTTGATTCAAAGAGTTCTCACAATTACTAACATTTTCTTGATGAACTAACAAATAAGCACCAATGTTGTTACCTGGAACGTCCTCCTCAGATGATGTAGGTGCTATAGGTATCAATTCATCACAATCTGGCCATGGGGCAACAAGCACTCCTCCACTCTTGGTGATCCCCTCATCTTTTGCTTCCAATGGTACTGGTTGTTGAAAATTCAACTCCTCTTCTTTAATATCAATTTGCACAATGTGAGAAACAACACTAGAAGTAGAGAGTAAATCGTTAATTTCAGCAATAACCTCACTTTTACTGTCATCTACTTCACTCATTTCTTTTGGTGTATCTCTCTCACACTCGATTTGGATGCTCTCATCCTCATATATAGTGGAATCACATAGCCCACTCTTTTATCACTCTCACTCAATTTGGCTATGTGGCTCTCATTCTCACATGGGTTTTGATACACCTCATCCCCCAAAAATTGTGGGCCAGCAATGGAGCAATTGCCATCAACCACAATCTCTTCATGAAAGCAACGGGCAACACTACATGAAGCACGGGTGAAGGAAAAGTCCATGCTCGATCGATGCTGCTCATGTGACACACCAATGGATGAATGAGAACTAAAGAGTCGATCTGATTCAATTGATGTGCGTGCATATCTTTAAGTCTCTTTTCCGTCTTTATAGCATATTTCACAAGATCTTGCGGACTACGAAAATATTCGTCTTGAAGTGCGACAACGATCGAAAATTCAAGCTTTGCTTTGAAGTATTTATTTTCTTGATATGCACTAGTGATATTGTACGGCGCATTACATGATTTAGCTCATCATAGTAATCTTGGACAACTCTGGATCCTTGTGCAATGCTCTCCACATGGAGTAGTAGTTCCCGCTCATAATAGGATGGAACAAATTCTCTTCTCATGGCCCATTTCAAATTGACCCAAGATGTAATGAATCGTTTCCCACTTAGTTGTTGCCACCAACTAGAGGCATAGTCCTCAAAAAACATAGTGGCCACTCTCACTTCCTTGGCTTCTGATTCGAACTTCTGGGATTCAAGCTCGAACTCCATGTCTTGTACCCACTCAAGATACTCCTCTGGATCATTACTGCCATAGAAGGGGATATATGTATACTCGCGATCTGCCATGGTTAGTAGCAAAGCAAAGAATATATAGAATTTTGTGGAAATCACTCAATCTCACTCTTTTCTCTCATAAGCAAAGTTCTTACCTTTCCGAAGTGAATTAAGGCTAAAAGAAACTTACACTTGGTGGAAGCTACAATAGCAAGTGATGATCAAGCGAATTTAAGAGTGTTCACAATTGCACAACAACAGTTATTTGGTGGAGCTTGGTATGGGGGTGTATATCCTAGCAATCTGAAATTCTTGATGTTATAAAGCTAAGTAATAATCCAAGCTAGAATATTTTGTCCAAGTGCTGATCCAAAGAATTTAAGCGAAGTGTATGAACACACACGCAAAGATAAATGTGACTCAATGCAAACAAAGGAATGAGCTAGTGAGATGCAAACTGAAATTGAGATAAAAACTAGCTCGTTTTGCACCAAGTACTAGGAGAGACGCTAGCCAATTGCAATAATATGAAATGTAAGGGCACAAGATTGCTCAAAGAAATTAAATACACAATCTGAAATTTATGAGGTAAGGTTATCTTTTTCCCAAGTTTCGGCCAATATCTTTTTCTTTTCTTTTCTTTCTTTCTTTTTTTTAGCCATGATTTTTTTTTGACTTGTGGCTTGTCTTTTTTTTTTTGGTTGCCGAGACTAGGGTTTAAGGTCCTAATACACAAGTTCAAATTTTCAACAAGCGTAAATAATTCAATAAGCAGCCCCTAAGCAATTATCAAAGACTAGTATCAAAGGCGAAGGGTTTTTTTTTTGTGCGCCTTGTTCACGATGGCACCTGTATGTAGTTTGAACTCTTGTATCTGGACTACGCGTGTGGGACTTTATGCGATCGGCCACATGGCGTCACGAATCCCTATAGCGATCGGTGCTTTGTGGCGGCCGCGAATCCTGTGCGATCGAGTCTTTGTGCGGCGCCGTCCTCTGACGTGGCGCGCGGTCGTTTTTATTCTCGCGTGGACTCGAGGTTCAAGAACCAATGATTTTAGGGTTTTAATTGGACACAAATATTAAGCAACGCAAAAGGACACTACGATCAGCACTAAACAAAAATTCTAGTGGATTAAAACCTAACTAAACTCACAGGAAATAACAGATGCAAAAACTAGGGTTTGAAATTTTTGTGTTGCAATTTTTGGTTTATGAACTCTAGGTATTAAGAACAGCAAATAAAAAATCAATCTAATCTAGGGATAAGTAATCCTACCGAGTCAACCTGGCTTTGATACCAAGATGATATGGGGTCGCCCGATCTTCTCGACGTAGGATCAAGATACTGACGTGTAGTCTATCGAATTGTAGTTATCCTCCGTTGCCAATGCAAGAACGAACACTCTTTAATTCGCGAGAACACATGCGCTGGACTTCATGACCACCAAGTGAAGCCCTATCATGCTCCCAATTCCCAGCGGAAAGGTTGAACGATCTTGATTTTTGGAACTCCCAATTCCTCTCAAGTTGGTTCGGCCATACTTGGAAGAAACAAGAGCAATCTGCTATCTTTTTTTTATTAAATGTGGTCCCCTTTACAATGGGGGTCTACCCCTCAATATATAGTCTCGTCCTAGGGGCTATTCGGGTTTCTTGTTCATGGTGGTACTATTCATGCATGCCTTTGTTCACATGCCTTTATTCATCTTTGAACACTATTCACATGGGCTTCATGCGTTTGGGCCTTGGTCATGTAGGTGGGTTTGCTCCTTGCCTTGGGCCTCCTCTCTTTTGATGGGCTCCTTTTTCTCTTCCATCGCGGACCTTCTCTCTTGGGCGGCCTCCTTCTCCATTGCCCGCACTATTTTTGGGCGTCCATAATACCTACACTCACACAAGCACAACCGTAGTCGCATTCTTTCAAACAAAGTATAATTATGAACCTTAAGTTTAGCTTTAACCTTGTGATAATGTTTTGAATCTTCATTTATTGGTATGTATGTCATTAGCGAGGCAATCCTCATCGAGAAAGTAGGCATGGAAGACCGCCAAGATGACGAGGAAGTCGATTTGGTGGTCATTGGGCGACGGCTGGCGAGTCGACAAAATCCCCACCGACCAAAAAGCGTCTACTTGTAAAGGTCGGCGACAAGGGTGGTTCTACTTGGCTCATCTGCTCCTTTTGTTAAATTTGCATGGACATGGTTGCGGTGAGGAAAAAGCGAGGAAGCTGCTTTGCCCATAAGCGCAAAGCCCCAAAGCCAAGGTACCCTTCTATTACGACAACAAGACTTTGTGATTTCTGTTTCTCGTGGCTTTATAAGATAGCTAGAAAAGGAGAACCGGATGAGCTTTATGTCTTTTGTGAAGGAAACTACGCTCGGCGGGACACGAGTCGAGGAGCGAGTGCTCTTAAGGTGGTCGAGATAGATCTCGGCCACCACAGGAAATCGGGAAGAGAGACTCCGTTCCCTTGACCGAATCTCGACCCACAATAGTCGAGAAGAAGTAGATGAAACCTTCATTGGGAAGGTTGCTCCCAAGTTCGGGTTAGGTCCAGCGCGGTATGTGAAAAGCAGTGTAAGAACAACATTTACCCTTTGTTTTCACAAGTTAACTACTTTTGTTTTGTGATCTTAGCCCAACTCCTTGACCCCAGGGCGCTTCTATTGAGAAGCCGCTATCACCTCTTCGACCCGTGAAGGTGTGGTGTGGTAGTAGTGAAGCTCGGCTACTATTCCCATGGTGGAGGAAGTTGTCGCATTGAAGTCGCTCGACTACCGAGGTGGTCGTAGGGATGGAAGTGGATACAAGGAGGCCACGATGGAGACACCGAGAGTCGGTGGTGGTGAGAGTTCCGACCAGCATGCCGGTAAGGAGGTGGTCGAGGGCGTTCCTTAGGTCCTCTGGCGGTGCTTCCATCACGAATCGAGAGAAAGAAGAGTACTTTAACTTATGCTCGATTTCTTTGGCCACTGCTTCTATCGTAGGATCTTAGCCTACCGGTCCTACGTAGCAGAGTTCCTCACCTAGCAACATTCCCAATTGCGGGGATGTCTTCTATAATCTTTGTGGAACAAGTTGCTACGATTTGCAGTACAATCGACAACTTGTCAAATTGCAAACAAGCGAGAGGTGGTGAGTGACCGATACTCGTGTCGTTTTAAATTCGATTACTTTGTTCACCCTCGGTGGGGTTGTCGTAGAAAACCTTATGACTTAATCGATCGTGAAAACTTACGACGAGTAATCGTAGAAAAACTTACGATCACGAATCGATCGCGAAATACTTATTTGCATGCGTGTATTCATGTCTACCCTTAACTTTTTAGGTTTAAGAGTGACGAAAAAACCTTAGGTGATTAGCTCGACTTGAAAAGGCAGAGGCGAAAAAGCTAGGGATGAGTCACCAACCTTACGAAGAAGCCGGAGGCTAACTCTGCAACTCGAAATTGCGAGAAAAAATAAGCGATAAGTGAAGTCGCGACTGCTTCTAATCTTGATCTTCATCTTCTTAACCTCTCATTCTTTTACTGAAAAAGTCAAAAATAAGGCCCTTGGGCCGAGTGGGGACTCTTGGATCGAGGTCTAGGAAAAGTCCTCGGTCATTCGCGAATCTCGCATCGCGAAAGACAAAAATCAAGAAATTGAGAAGTTAGGTTCTCAATTAGCGAGTAAGTAAAACTTTACTTGCTATTAAATCTTTTTCTTCTCTTAGAATCGTTTTATCTAACCAATCCTTACTCATTTGGAGCGATTAGTGAAATAAAACAACTCCATGAGGCTTGACTTGCACCGGAGGAGATGAAGTCGATAAAGATCAATCTTCAAGACAACATTTCGCTTTTGAACAATGTACTCGATGAGCTTCGTCTTTGGAAGGTCGCACCTCGCGATGATATGATAGGCTGCAGGCGAGTGCCATTGGGAGCAAGTCGGTACCTTGCAGAGTAGGTGTCTACTCGAAGACCAACGAGAATGACTCAATAAGAGAAGCGGTCAAAGGAGTTGTAAGCTTTGTTTTAGCAAAGCTTAAAGCCCGTGACCCCAACCTTAACCCTCATACATTGAAGCCAACTTCAAGCATGTCGAATCTGAAGCGAGCAGTTAATCGAGGAGATCTGATCGATCGTGAGAAAGTTGCAGAGGAGATGCAAATAGAATCTCCTTTGTCGGAGTAGTCTGTAATAGGGATCTGTAAAGATAAGCCCTTTTGGTGATGTATAAATATATGATCCTTTCTTCTTTCCTGCAAATTATCTCGTAGAGTAGTTAGTAACTCATAAGATAATGAAAAAGGAAGAAATAATCGAGACCGACTATGTGCAATTCCTCCTTCCTTCTTCCTTTTCAGTGAATCATCTTGTAGAGTAGTTAGTAACTCGTAAGATGATAACTCAAAAAAATTAAGACTAAGAAATGAAGTCATGTTTATAACTTTATCCTAGCCCAGACTATTTGCTTAGTTTATTGGAATAAACTAAGGAAATACTAAAGAAAGGGTTTCGAAAACAAAGAGGTTTGTTCGACTTATAGCTTTAGGATCGATTATCTTGTACTAGTCGAAAGAGTGGAAGCGAATCGGCTAGGAAGTTCCCTCTGGTGGGCGGGACCATGTGCGAAAGAAAAGGCTTGACTGGCGATGTTACCATCTCCAACCAGTTAATCAAATCAATTACGACAACTTGAGTAAAACAAACATCGGAGTACCTTAAAAATTCATTCGACCTTTTTCATTGTACCCAATAAGTTTGTCCTAGTAGCGAGTAGGAAGCGGGGGGCGCTAGGAAGTTCCTTCTAGTGGCGGGACCACGTGCGAGAAAGGAGAAGCCGACTAGGTGTGTTTCTTCCTCAGGCCAGTTAAAACCGATCAAGCTTACACAAGAAGTCGAGCGAATCTCAAAAGTGCGCTCTTCTTAAAGTATTTTCAAAATGAACAAATAAACTAAGGTGGCATGAATTTGCTTAAAGCGTTTGACCATATTTACAGGCAGAAAAACTTTGTATTGGTAGCAAAAGATAGGAACAAAGTAATACTAGGAAGCTCCTTCTAGCGGGCAGGACCACATGCAGAGAGGAGAGACTTCGACTAGTTCTTATGTCCTTTCTCCGACCAGTGTAAAGGGAAAATGAGTGTATGGAGAATGGTCAAAAAATTATAAAAGCAAAATTCAAAGAAACACAATAAAGATAGAAAAAACCTGATACTTTATTGTCGTAGAGGTTTGTTATGTGTAAAATTTTTATGGCGGTCAATGTTCCAAGAGTTTGAGAGAACGCGGCCATCCTCCATTGCAAGTCGTCACCGATCTGGGCGTGTAACCCGACCACGGTGTAGGACCTTCCACTTGGGAAAGTTTGTTCGATTAGGCGGGATTGGATAAGCCTCAATACCAAGTCACCTACACAAAAGGCTGCGAGGTTGGACCTTGATGAGGACATCAACCCGCCGGATCGACCACTACTCCACCTCCAACCGGACGATTAAGTTTGCGTCAGCGCTACTCCAACGTGCCGACAATTTACTTCATTTATACACGGTGCTCGACACCTCACATTGGGCGAGGCCTTGTATTTGTATCAATTATTTGGCCCAAAGGGCAGCCACTACTCTAGGTTATCTAGACCGGCCACCTCCTTGGCCTATTTGGGCGGCCACCTCTGGGCTGCCTCACCCAGTGGATGCACTATTCACATGCCTTTATTCACGGTGCTATTCACATGAGCATAAGCTCATGAATAGTACTACATTGCTAGCTCTTAGACATTTGCGCTCCCCTCCCTATATAAGGAGGCGCACCTTTAGTTTTCCTTGGATTTTGTTTAGTTAAAGTTAGCCTTGTTGCAACCGTGTATTGGCTTGTGTCGACTAGACCAACCATAATACGCTTCAAAATCCCAACTCAATTCAATATTTCAATTCCTATTTACGATTTAGATTGCTTTATCTTTTTCTTGCGTGCTTCTTCGGTGTATGCAGGAATCGACCTTCATGGTCAGCTCATCCGGGTATTCATGCACGGTTGATAACGACTTGTCAATCAGTTTAGTGATTGCGTGGTTTCGAGCCTTGCGTGTTCGTAGCCAGGATCGTGAGAGTTGAGCGACGCCTATCGAACTTATCGCTCTCATCGAAAGATCGGGCCAACAATCGGACCTTGGGTTCATCGGTGGTATCGAGCTCTGATTCATCGGTGAGAGTTTTTCCTCTGATCCACAAGCCACAAAAAAAAAGATTTAGTTCATCGTCCAAACTAATTTTTGCCTTTGCAATTTTTTCCTTTTTAGTTTGCGTTTTTGAATTGTCGTTGCATCGTCGAGTCTTTGTGCTTGTGTCATGTCTAGATTGATCTAGTTTAGATTTTCTTGCAAATCGACTTGGGCACGCTGTCGTTTGGGCACTAGGGTTCTGCCGACCGCAAGCAATCAAGCGATCGCGGTCTCACGCCGCATCAACAGAAGAAGCGAAAGCGTGCAGAAGCCAAGCGAGCGCATTCATACACACAAAAAATCTCGCGAGATCAATGCTGTTGTTTCGTCGGCGGACCGAGAGCCAACGAGAACGCCGTCGCCACGGCTTGCTCGCCGCCGCTGCACCGCACCGATCGCGGCATCGGCTCGTGCCTCGCCGCAAATCTGGCGCCGCAGGGGCGAGTGCGCCACCGCCGACTCCATCGTCTGCCTCGTGGAAGGCTGCTCTGACCACGCATCATCCTCCGTCGCCCAAGCAAGCACGGCTCAAGTGGCGGCGCCGAATCCGCACCCGATTGCGCCTGCTCGCCGCGGCGCTGCCGCGCAGCGAGCAGCGTTGGAGCCGTCGCCGGCCACATTGGAGCCACCGTCGCGGCCGACTCCATCCGGCGTCGCCAATTCGGAGAACCGCTGCCACCGTCGCGCAGCAAGGCGCTCGCGTCCTTTGCCGCCGGACTGAGCGTCACCGGCTTGGGTCGCCGCCGCCTTGGATCAAGCCGCCGCCGACTCCATCGGCACCACCGCCGGAGCCGCGCGCCGCGCTGCCTCGGCGGTCGGCCAGCACCACCGCCGTGTCGATCGCCTTGGATTCGGCTGCGCGCCGCGGCGGCGCCGCGAATCCACCGGCCGCGCGCCTCCGCGACTCCGCCGTTGCGCGCCGCTCGCGCTCGCTCACTTTCCCACTCCCTCCGTGCCGCCACAGCGTCGTGGTTGAGAAACGCCGCCGGGTCACGCGCGCCACCGCGCCATGGCCAAGCGTGCATTGCTTTGGTGGCGTCGTCGCTGCCGCCTCGGTTGAGAGAGCCTCACGGGAGAGCCAAGTGGTTGAGGAGGTTCCTTTGTGATTTTGCTTGTTTGTTCCAAAGCACAGGTATACAAACAAAGAGAGAGAGAACAAAGAAAAAAAGTGGTAAGAAAAAAGATCGGTAAAAAAATTCATTTTTGGTCCCAAAGGTGTTACGAGGTAAAAAAAAAAAAAAAAGAAAGAAAGAAGAAGAGAAAAAAGGAAAGAAAGAGAAGAAAGGTAAAAATAAAAGGAGAGAGAGAGAAGAAGAAGAAGAAGAAGAAGAAGAAGAAAAACAAATTTGAGCAACCCCTTTCTTGACTTTTATCTCTTTGTTTAGTTTGGCATAGTCATCTATTGCTCGTGGCCGTTGATATTTACGGTGCTAGCTTTAGTTATTCACGACTAGTCGTTCTTGCGAGTTGCTCTAGCTAGGCTTGGTTTAGACTAGGACCGGCACTTGTGACTAGTACCTTGAGCCCTTTTCAACTTTGCATCTTGAATTAAATAATTGCTATTCCTTTGCTACATACTAGCCTTAGGCTCCACTTCCTACTAACTCGGCAGTGCAGTTCCTGCATGTCGTTGGGCTGATGCATGAAGTGAGAGTATCACGAACCGACCACCGGTTGTACCACTTTCTTCTTTGTATTGGTAAGAACTTGTAGGCGGGTATAAGCTTGAGTGTGAGTGACTTGTGAAACTCAGAACCTAGTAGTTCATAGGGACATATACTTGTGATTTGTTTCCTTGTTTTCTACTAACTATGGTAGGTTCACGGAAAGATTGCAAGATATATCCACCTCTTCTTGAGCATTAGGCGGAGTGCAAGTTAGTGAGCAGGAAGATGCACACTTGAGGCAAGCTTTTCACCAGGGAGTTATATGATAGTGATAGTATGTCTCATAAAATTAACTTCATGCCCTCTTTTCTTTGAAATTATGATCTGATGCTTATCTCACATGGGAATTAGTTGTACAACAATTATTTGCATACCATGAATTTCTTGATCATCTAAAAGTTAGAGCTATTACAGTGAGTTTTATGATTTTGCATCTATTTGGTGGAGTGAACACTGTCGTACTAATCAAAACATACCTAGAACATGGAATGCTTTGAAGAGAGCAATGAGACATATATTTGTACCTTCATATTATTCTCGTGAATTGCTTAATAAATTGCAACGTTTAAGACAAGGTAGTAGTTACGTAGAATTATAATCAAGATTTGCAAACTGCTTTGTCTCGTTGTGGTTTAGAAGAAACTGAAGATGCGAAGATAACTAGATTTCTACAAGGATTAAACCATCAAATTCGGTATAAACTTGTTTATAAACCTCCCACTGTCACTCGTTTGTTTCGTCTTGCTTGCCAAGTTGAAAAAAATGCGAGGATGACAATCCAAGACCGTTCGTGCTTTTCGTCTACTTCCACTACACCTTCACGTGTACATGAAACAAATAAGCGCACGGTACAAACCTCGCATCAAGATCATCTTGGTTGCTTCTCACGCTCTGCATCTACCATGATTGCCGCCTTTTATTTGTGGCGTTACTCTGTCTCGTTGTCTTGCACCCTTGGCTCGTTCATTGTTAATTGAGCTGGAGCAAGAAGAAGGAAAAACTTTGACTACTCACCAACTCCAGTACCAACATCATCGAGTCGAGCCTACAAGTTAATACCAAAGGTATTGATTTGAACACTCAACCTAAGAACAATAACCATGATTTCATGCCTAGTATCATTGAGCAAAGGAAAATCAGATTGTAGTAGAAACCACTTTGCATCACATGAGGTGGATGAATCTAGTCTTGAGAAGGTAGAAATTAATTTCCTAGTTCTGAGAATCGATATTATTAAGAATTTGCATGAATCTGTGATAATTTGATTGATTTGCGGTGAGTTGAGTGCAGATAAACTTGTTGATTTACTTGACTTGAGTGCACCATGTGTTGAAATAATTGAATTACTGCTATTTTGAATGACTCATGTGATGATTTAATCGCATACAATGATCATGTGGAATTGGTTAGACATAAAGACGTTTTGACTAGAATTTCTCCTACTGACTCTTTATGTTACATTATATTGGATCCACCTATGAAATTGTAACATGCCATGGAAAAACTTTCTGTAATTGCATGTTCGAAATCCTTGTTTAGCGCCTACACCCCTGGATATAAGTTTAATTTGATTGGAGATTATGGTGTAGACAATCAATTTCTTATATATCGAATATGCATAACTTGTGAGCACATGGATGATTTGAAGCATGTTGTTTAATTTGAACAAAAATTCTTGTGTGTTGAATTTTGTGGATTATCCTATACCTATATGTTCATCTCTTATTGCACCATCTTGCATTGACAATCTGAATAATGATGTTGAAGTATGGAAGAACTTACAAATCTTTTCACCCTTGTTGGATGAATTTGCCATTACTCAATTGAACTCTGATTATATGAATGACTTGTGCCCTTTGAACTCAATTGTTGCGCTGCCTATTAATTTACAAAAGTTGACGACAATTTTCTTTCATAACCGGGCAATGCATAACTCTATTGTTTACTTCACTTATACTTGCAAATTGAGTTGCACACTGAATGCTATGAGAAAATGTACATGTGTTATTTTGATGCATGCACAATCACCTTTCTCTATTTTGTTGCCACCTGCTGTTGCTAACATTTTGCAGAAAGATGAGAATGCATCGCTCTAAGTTTTAAAGCTTCTTTTGCCGCTGGAGGATGGGCGTGAGTCGAGGCGACTCAAATGCAAGAAGGGAGGATGATGAGGACATCAACCCCGGATCGACCACTACTCCACCTCCAACCGGACGATTGGTTGCGTCAGCGCTACTCCAACGTCTTGCGAATTTACTTCATTTATACCAGTGCTCGACACCTCACATTGGGCCGAGGGCCTTGTATTTGTATCAATTATTTGGCCCAAAGGGCAGCCACCACTCTAGGTTATCTGGACCGGCCACCTCCTGGGCTGCCTCCACCCGGGCCGGATGCACTACTCACATGCACTGTTCACGAGTACTGTTTATGTGAACAGTAACCCCATGAATAGTACCATATTGCTAGCTCTTAGACATTTGCGGCTCCCCCTCCCCTATATAAGGAGGCCACACCCCTTTAGTTTTCCTTGGATTTTGTTTAGTTAAAAGTTAGCCTTGTTGCAACTTCGTGTATTCGCTTGTGTCGACTAGACCAACCATAATACCGCTTCAAAATCCCAACTCAATTCAATATTTTAATTCCTATTTGCAATTTCAGATTGCTTTATCTTTTTCTTGCGTGCTTCTTCGGTGTATGCAGGAATCAACCTTCGTGGTCAGGTCATCCGGATATTCATGCACGGTTGATAACGACTTGTCAATCAATTCAGCGATTGCGTGGTTTTGAGCCTTACGTGTTCGTAGCAAGGATCATGAGAGTTGAGCGACGCCTACCGAACATATTGTTCTCATCAAAAGATCGGGCCAACAATCGGACCTTCAGGTTCATCAGACCTTACGATCGTAGTATCTGCGCAGGGCTTGTTGGTAGACTACTGAATAGATTAGAGCCTGGTCCCTCTTTTCCTCGAGCAGGTTGATGTCGTCTGCTCGAAGTTGTTCTTGGATAGAGTCGTTAAAATTTTTGACTCTGCTGACTTGATCTTTAGTTCTGGCGGAAGCATGGCTTCTGCACCAAAGACTAGAAAGAAAGGTGTTTCTCCTGTAGCTCGGCTAGCTGTCGTACGATTTGCCTAATATACTGAAGGTAATTCTTGTACCCAAGCCCCCGAGCGTTTGACAAGCTGATCGAAGACTCGAGTCTTAATTCCGTTCATTATCTGGCCATTCGCTCTTTCGACCGCCCCATTGCTTTGAGGGTGGGCAACAGAAGCATAACACAATCGGGTTCCCAACTCGTCGTAAAATTCCTAAAATTTTGTGCTCGAAAATTGTTTGCCGTTATCTGTGATGATTCAACTTGGTACTCCAAACCGAGTTATCACGCATCTCATCATGAACCTTTTCGCTGCTTCCGTTGTTATCACGATCCTGAGTTGGCTTCTATCCATTTTGTGAATGTATCAATAGTCACAAAGAATTCGAATCCACTTGGAGCTCAGGGTACGGTCCTAGGATGTCGAGACCCAGTCGCAAAAGGCCAAACGGAGGATTGTTTGTAACGCTGGCTGGTTGGTGTATTTACTGCTATGAAACTAACATTGCACATATTTTTAACAGCTCTCTAGCATCGTAGAGGGCTATTGGCTAATAAAAACCTTGTCGAAAGGCTTTGCAGAGCCAGTTACGTGAAGTATGAGTCCCACAGATGCCTCCGTGTATGTTGTGAAGGAATTTTAATCCTTCGCTCTGCGGAATACATCGCATGAGCACCCCTTGAGTTCCTCTTTTATAAAGAACACATTCAATCAAAGTATACATTTTGGCCTTTCGGGATAGTCGATCTGCTTCAAGATCGTCATCGGGTACGGAACCCGTCTAAAGATACTTGTAGATGAGAGTCATCCAGGTATCTTCATACTCTAGAGAGGCTGTTTTTATAGGAGGCGTCTCTAGTCCTTCAACTAGAGGCGGCAAAGTTGCTCGAGAAAAACCCCTTTGAGTGCGAGGATCGGGAAGAAGCTAGGCAAGCGAGTTGTCTGAGAAATTATCCTTCGAGGATAAATTGTACCTCAAAGCCCAAAAATGCTTTTCTAACTTTCGAACTTCCGATAAATACCGAGACATAGTTGGATTAGAGCACCGGTACTCTTTTCGAGCTTGATTCGACTAGTTGAGTCTCCTCTCACGAGTAGTCGTCGAATCGAGAAACACTTCGCGGCTCGCATGCCCATTCATAAACCGTATTCTACCACGTTGTTAGTGGCCTGAAGTTTAATTGTATGACATACTTTAAGGTCTCTCCGATAAGAGATTCTAGGACCACCCTAGCCCCCGAGCCACTTATAGTAAGTGACCCGTCAAAGTACACCGTCCACTGGTCGTGGGAATCGTACTGGGGATCCTGAACAGGTTCAGGATTTGTCCATTCGGCGACAAAGTTTGCCAAGATCTGGGATTTAATGGCTGTTCGGGACACGAAATGGATGTCGAACTCCCCAAGTTCGACTGACCATTTAGCCATGCGTCCTGTTGTTTCCCTATTTTGGAGGATCGCTCCCAACGGAAACTCAGACATCACAGCTAGTTTGTGCGCCTGAAAATAATGCCGTATTTTCCTCGAAGACATGAGGAGGGCATATAAAAGTTTTTGAACCTGGGGGTAATGCTCCTTAGGCCCGTGTAAAACTTCGCTAACGTAATGGAAGCTGGTCGTTATGCGTTCTCACGTTCTATGACTAGTCTCTGCGCTCCTTGCTGTGGCGTGGCGGCTAGATAAATTAAGGCGTCTCTCTGGTTTGGAGAAACGAGCAGAGCACTCGTAAGATACCTCTTGACCTCCTCAAAGGCTACGTTAGCCTCTTCCGACCACTCGAAGTCTTCATGTTTCCTTAGAAGTTTGAAGAAAGGTGGTCATTTTTCTCCCAGACGTGCGATGAAACTACTTAATGCCGCCATGCATCCTGTGAGTTTTTGGACCTCTTTTTTCGTGGTCGGGGGGGGTGCATCTAGATGATGGCTTTTATCTTCTCAGGATTTGCTTCAATTCCTCATGCAGAGACCAAGAATTAAAGCAATTTTCCTGAAGAGACCCCGAACACACACTTCTCGGGATTAAGCTTCAAGTGGTATTTTCTGAGGTTGTCGAATGTTTCCTGCAAGTCTATGATGTGATTGAGCCGTTTGCTGCTTTTTACGACCAGATCATCAACGTAGGCCTCCAAGTTTCGGCCTAGTTGAGGAGCAAAAGTTGTTTGCATCAAACGCTAAAAAGAAACCCCAGCGTTCTTTAAACTGAATGACATTTTGACATAGCAAAATATTCCAAACAGTGTAATGAATGCGGTCTTCTCTTCATCTTCTCGACACATATTGATCTGGTGATAACCAGAGTATGCATCCAGAAAACTCAACATTTCACATCCTGCAGTAGAGTCAACCAGCTGATCGATGCGAGGTAAAGGGAAATCATCTTTTGGACAAGCTTTATTAAGATCAGTAAAGTCTACGCACATACACCATTTACCGTTCGACTTTCTAACCATTACAGGGTTGGCCAACCACTCTGGGTGGTTGACTTATCTTATGAAGCCTACTTTAAGCAACTTGTCCAATTTTGACCTAATAGCATCTCGTCGATCAGGGGGCAAATCTCTGTAAC
This sequence comes from Ampelocalamus luodianensis, assembly GCA_036346255.1. Classification (NCBI taxonomy): domain Eukaryota; kingdom Viridiplantae; phylum Streptophyta; class Magnoliopsida; order Poales; family Poaceae; genus Ampelocalamus; species Ampelocalamus luodianensis. The sequence continues at coordinate 8,314,053 of CM070628.1, forward strand.
TTTTGTTTCTGGGTACTTAATGCGGCGTAAGGCTGGCTTTGTGCTCGATCACTTCCCTGGGGACTCTGGGCATGTCGGATGCTTGCCACGCGAAGACATCTACATTTGCTCGGAGGAAAGTGATGAGGGTGTCTTCCTATTTAGGATCGGAAGAATCCCTAATGCGAACAGTCTTTGAGGTTCCTCGCATCCAAAGGAACCTCTTTGAATTGGTCGTTCGGCTTTGAGTACAGCTTTGAGGCTTCGACTTGCTAGTGAAGGATGACTTAAATCTCGAGTTGGTATTTGTCCAACCATCTCGAGGAGCAGCGGTCGCAGGAGTGTGCCATCTTCTTGTCACAATATATTGTGATTACTCCTTTGGGACCTAGCATCTTAAGACATTGATACCCATAATGAGTAGCTATTAAGAATTTTGCCAAAGTTGGTGCGTCCGGTAGTAGGGCATTATAGGTTTGTATCAAAATCGACCACATCAAAGAGATCTTCTCTGTCCTAAAATTGCTTAGTGAGCCAAACATTAAAGGAAGAAACTTGACCAATTGGTTTGGCGATGACCCGATGCGATTCCATGGAAAGAATATCGTCGCGGCCTTACCTTTGTCTGGTACTTGCATCTCATCCAGTACTGCGTAAGCGGTATGTTTAACAAGCTTCCACCATCAACTAAAACTCGATTTACTCTACAATTGTTGATGGTGGGTTCGATCTGATCGAGAAATGACCTTTGGTCTAATCGAAGGATCGGGCAATCACCTTTCTCAAAACGCATGGTGACTTCGACCACTTGGTATTTTATTGAGAGTTGAGTAGATTGTGTTTACCTCGCTCGCGACTTTTAGCGATCTTTGTGACTCATATGCGATGATCCTCCATAGATGTGATCGATGGTGTGTTGCGGATCTGAGCGGCATTTCCTACTCGTCATCAGACTCCTTCCATCCACTTGTTTGGCCTCTGTTCAAGAGTAGGAAGTGGCCTGCGAGTAATAGTCTTGAGTTTCGTAGGAAAACTTCGGCGATTCTGAGTCATGCCCTTCTTTTTGTGAAAAGGACACCACATGGGTTCGTCGTTCCTCGATCTTGGCGCTTACCTTTACCTCGATCGAGGTTACGCGGGGTTGTGTGGTTCTTTGTCGCTCATAGCCGGGAACTCCTTAGAACCGCGATTGGAGATTTGTGTCTCTTTGCCATGTTCTTGGATTTCTTAGCCTTTTAGCCTTTTCTTACCACTTTCTTTGCTTCCTTAGGGATGTTATCTTCATGATCGATAGTGTTGTTCCACTTGCCTTGCCAGGTGATCGGCGTATCTATCGGCCATCTCGAAGAGCTCGGCGGCGATGGCGGGAGGATGTAAGCGATGTCTCTGTTATTCTCTGCCGGACTCCTGCGAAAGTCGTGATCACGTGAGTCGAAACTTCGAAATAAATTTCGAACTGGTAGGCGTCGATGAATTGATGTAGAGTTTCATGATCGTTCTGTCTTATCGGTGCGAGTCATCCTCCTTTCGAGCGGTTGTTGGTGCCACGAAGTTCGTCGACAAAAGGTCGCGAGAGGTCTTTGCCACGAGTAGATCGATTGAGCGGTGGTTTAGAAGCCATGATCGACCCGATCCTTCGAGCACAGTCGGAAGGTAGTTTGCCATTACGTGCTCTCCTCCTCCTCCTGCTCGGATAGCGGTTGTGTAGATCTGGAGGAATTCAATAGGATTTTGGGTCCCATCGAATTTCTCCATGTTCGCTGGTCGAAAACGAAGTGGCTAGCGAACTGCTCGAAGATCGGGTGAAAACGCCCGACATTCTGAGATAACTTCCTGCCTCCTTATTTGTAGAAAAGAAGAGTTGACGTCACCGGGTGATCGTACTCGACGATACCCAGTCACAGGTGGGCTGGACCTATGATAGGCCTCAGTTTTACGAGAGAAATACTCATCGTATTCCGTTTGCTGCCGCACATTTCGTCCACTGGGTGGCGAAAGATCACCTCTGGGGGCTTGTTGGTATCGGATGTCCAGCGAGCCTTCCTCGAGTCGGGAGGCGGCATGGCGAGGACCATGTCGTCTTCCATGTGACTAGTTGTCGAGCATTGGCGGAAGATGGAGTCATACTACTCGACCACGGGTTCTTTGTTGACAAGGGCTCGAGTTTTGCCATTGTCTTTGCGAAGCCTTCGATGCGATCTCTTACGCAAAAGATCGTACCACGGTGCTCGGCGAGCTCTTGGGTCGGATTTTCAAGCAAGTCGTTGATGTCTTTGGAGTTCATGAGCTTCCTCTAGCGGAAATAAGCACGCTCGGGAGATTTTACGAGCCACTATTTTCCTTCGTCGAATTGTCTCAGAATTGCCTATATCAGACTCTTGAATGGGTTTTAATGAAGTGCGAGAATGTTGAGGATGTCCCGTACGTTCATTAAAGTGTTCGTCTCGTTCGCCAGCAGTGGTGCTCTTGCCATTGCCACAAGGGGACGTAGTGCATGCCCATCGGGGAGCATCGTCAATCCTTCCTCTGGGAGAACGATTCTTATCGGGGAATGGCGAAGACCTCCGTGGATGACCTCCACTTGCGCTCGAGGCCTCTCGGCGAGGAGTAGTCGAGTGACACCATCCGCAACTTGGAGTAAACACCTCCAAGTAGGGAACTCGGGTTATAACCATCTCAAATGCGTGGGTGAGTCCTCGATGGGATGGTCGAATCTGGAGGAAACGCGTGCTCGATCCTCTTCTCTACGGAATTATCCAGAGAAAGAGGACCATTAGGTGCCGATGGAGCTCCAGAATGATGGTTTCCAGAACTTGTCTCGCCAAGTCGTACTGCCTTAAGGGGACTCGAACACTTGAGGAAAAACTCTCGTCGTGTTGCGAATCTATCCTGGGCCAGTTCTGTTTGTGGTCGTGTTGACCCTTGCCCCCTAAGGAAGCTGGTTCCTCAGCTGGGCGTATTGTCGCGGGGGATGAGGATCCCTCCTGAACTCCAGCGGTGATGCGGTTTCCGAGATCTGATAGAAGATCTCTAGAGACGGCAATATCGTCAGATGATTTGATACTCGACTCGTAGTCAAAGCCGGCATCCATGTCGATATCTGCGTAATCGGCCAAGTCGAACCAATTCTCCTCGTTCCATTCTCCTGCCATGGTAGCATCAAAGAGAAAAGCAAGAAGTTGACGAAGGTTTGCAGAAGATCCCCACGATCGGCGCCAGCTGTCGATGTTTAGAACCGAACTTACGTAAAGATTAATTGATTGGGGGTCTCACAATCGATCACGCGGACAAAGGGACACGGGAATTTTTATACAGTTGAGCCTTCTCTAGCGAGAATAACAACCTAATCACTGTGTGTCTTGTATTTGGTATCCTGGTTACAATCAACGAAAAGAATTGTGCCCGTTTTCCACCTCTCCAAGCCCTCTCCCCATTACCTCTAAAAGATGCCTATTTATAGTATCTTGTGGGCGGTTGTCATTCAGTCGGGGCGTTCATCATTACGCAATAATGAGAGTAATTATCGGGTAGTAACCTCCCACGTTGCTGCGGTTATCAATCGAGAGATAATGGTGAGTTATCGTAGTTATTCAGTATAACTACATATTTTGATTACTTAGATCTCAAAATTAATAGGGCCTACTAACGAGTGGACCCGGTTATACGTGGAGAAGTCGTGGCAAGACTAGTAAAGCGAGGATTTCTGACGGAGGGTAGTCATAGAAAGGCTTACATTTGGATCTTTGGTCGTAGAAAGACTTACAACAAAGTGTCGTAGGAGAACTTATGATTACATGGTAGTCGTAGAAATGCTTACGACTATAGGGGTGGTCGTAGAAATGCTTACGACTATAGGGGTGATCGTAGAAGAACTTACGACCACAGCTAACTTCTCCCTTCTGATGATGGGGTATCTTTATGTGACATCTTATTTACCCATATTATGCGCAAGGATAAATAATAAAATGAGGATTATCATATCCTAAATCGATTATGAAATATCGAGTTGGGTCCTTGGCGTGGTGCATAATTAATCTTAACTAGTATCATTGGAAGTGAAATCGATTAAGTTGATGTTGTTCTAGTAGATCTTGATGAGCGTGGTTATGAGTATGGCTATACGAATGGAATCAATAGAGTTATTAAGAGGTGTGGAACATTGATGAAATGGTTGATCATTGGAATTGTTTAGTTGCTAAACTTGTTGGATCATTCAGTCTCAATGGATCAATCTAAATGTGTAGGAAAGGAAAGTTAAGGATGTGTTCAATTGTTGGTTTAGTGGATAATAATCTGGAATTTTTCTTTAATTGGCTACTTGATGGTTGAATAATCGTCAATTGATAATATTAGTATCTAAAGTGCAAATAGTGTGCACTAAAGTTGGTATTGAGAAACACTAATAGTTGAATGGATGAATTTAACAAGTGACTTTATTTAGTGTGTCTTGCGAAATTGTTATATGATAGTGGCATCTTGTTAAAAGAGTTTTGTTTCAATAATGTGGCTTGTGCAATAGTCTTTTCCTATATTAGGTAGTCATTACAAACTTATTGAGATAAAAAACATTATGAAATAATTTATTATGTCTTTAGAGAGTTTTATGATGAGATAGTATGCTATGATGATTCATGCTAAGAGTATATGATGATAAGTTTAGTAAGACTGTGAGTATGAGATGGTGAGAGTAGTGTTGATTCTTTTAGAAGTAAAGGAATTTGATCATCTTCCGTGATATCATTTAAATGGAATGTTTTGAGTTTTGAATTCATGATCTTTTGGAGTTCAAGATTTATGTGGTAGCTGAAAATGGATTCGAGCATAGTGATGTGTTGGAAAGTTCTACTGGTTCTTAAGTGATTCATGTAATTTGGACTTAAAAGCTCTTCTTGTCCGAGTTTGCAGAATGGTATTGTAATCAATGAAAAAAAATTCTATGTTAAAGGAAAGAGTCACTACTACACACAGCCTCATCACGAGCGGTTGGAGCAGTCATCACGAGCGGTTCGGGCAAATGCAATGTTTTATCGTCTGTGATAAGCAGTGGTTATCACGACAGTTAAAAATCCATCGGTGATAAGTCACAACACGAGCGGTTCTAATTATATAACCGTCTGTGCTATCTAATTATCACAAGCGGTTCTATTTACAAACGTGCATGATATGCACATATCGAATAGTTCTAATTATTTAAATGCGTGATATGCACATATCCCGAGCGGTTCGTAAATAGAACGTCTGTGATAAAAAGGATATCCCGAGCGGTTCTATTTACGAAATGCGAGATATGTGTATATCACTGACGGTTATTAAATAGGCGATGCAGGATATGCATATTCCTGAGCAGTTTGATTGTTAAGCGAAATGCGTGATAGTTACCAGCCTAACTATTTTTTTAAAATTTTCAGCTAGCCTCGAGAATTGCTAGCCATGCCCTCTGAAAATAAGCGGCGAAAATAGATACATCACAAATAAATCAATCGTTGACAACCCAAAGTGATCATTGTCAATTACAAACCAACATATATCAAATATTGTCGCTAGTGTACCATTGAATTACAACTATTCAAAGTGAATTACAACTATATCAAATATATATTAATTGTTTGAGGTCGTTCGGTGGTGAAACTCTCAGTTGTACAATGATATCCGTCATGATGAAGGTGCGAGCCTCCTCGAACATCAGAGATCTCTTTACGAGCAGTGAATCTAAATCTATATTCAAAACCTACAAACAAGAGTAAAGTGTTACACATATATATTTAAATTTATAATTAGCAATTATTGCGAGATTGACCAACCTCGGGATCAGGCAACCTAGCACTCATGAGAATCGCATATGATGGCAAGCGTAGAATGCACATTCTTACGCTTTTCTTGGCGGCTTTGAAAAATAGAATTACATATATAGGTATAGTCGGTTCGAGCGCATTATTACAGTATGATATAGGATTATTGTGTTGTAGCACGTCACAGGAAATCGCGTCTGTGATTAAGTGTGGCGTTCGTTCCTTGTATAGCCCTCCTCGGCAATATAGGAGATGAGCGACCTACATGTTTCAAAAGTTAACCTCGGCCATTTCAAGCGAAGGAAGACTACAATAGAGTTATGTATGGAGGAAATGAGCACACACAGTCAAGTACTTCTTGCACAAGGGTGAAGTCGTGGCCTTTTTCATTAGGGAATCAAGGTATAGTACTGATTCCTCTTTGGTATAATGACTAAAGGATCTAGTGGTACCTACTCATGTATGTCGCTATAGTCATTAAACCTAAGTTCATCTGCGTATAAAGTACAAATGAAATTTGTATAGCAAGTAGTGAAACACTTACTTAGTTGTAGGGCACCATTATGTAGTCCCGTAGTTTTGAGCAAGCATCCTGCCGTTATGTATTTCTCGGCGTAGGATCGTCTACCAAGATGGTTTGCCGGAGACCACGTGTGGGTCGAGGAAACCCACCAGTTCTTTCGATCGCGGGCAGTTTTAATCATGTATCTATACATAAGCAATGAGTTGTTATATTACGTGAATGTACGTGAATGTAGAACTTGATTGTACACACTTACAGTGTCCAGCATCGTAGAAGTGAGGCATCGAGGGCTTTGAGGTTGAATAGGTCGAATAAGTCGTCGAAGCCCACGATGAAGGGGACCGGCTCGTGGAGGAAATAGTCCTCCGTGTATTTGAAGGTGATTCCATCAGCGCACCCTTTCTCTTTGGTCTTCTGCAAGTACCAGCTATGCAAACTCTGACAACCTAATCCAGCGAGGGCTAATACTGTGCTCGTCGCTAACGGACTTCCGAAAGAGTATTTCTTAGGGTTAGGAGGCGGAAGCGCCTTAATGTTCTTCGATTTCGATTTGTCTGAGCGACTTGCCGCTCTGCGTCTTCCTCTGTCGACGACTCGGGAGCCGTCTGGCGGCACGCTTTTGTTCGTTGGTGTCTTCTCCACGGGAGCCGATGGCGGGCTTACGAGCGAAGGTTGAGTGCGATCATGGAGGTCTGTTGGAGAGACATGGTCGTGTCAAGATGGTTGGGGTAGAGTCATCAAAAGTTGAGGCGACGCTGCGAGGTCGGGGCGATGTCCTTCAAAAGTTGAATTGAGAGGCATGGTCGTGTGGAGATGGTTGGGGTGGAGTCATCAAAGGTTGAGCGACGCTGCGAGTCGAGCGATGTCCTTCTTTGGCCCTGAATAAAAGCATGCAGGGCATCCCCTAGTGTTATGATTTCGTCGTTGGGCGAATCTCGGTAGGACGGCCCTAAAATTATCATGTACCATGTCCACTGGACCTTGGTGTAACCTGCGCCACTGGACACCGTCTTTGCACTATTGTAACGTCCCAAATTTGGCTTTTCAAAAATCTTTTGAGTAGTTTAGGTCCTGGAAAATTTCACCAATTTTATTTGAATTAATAAAGCTTAATTGGAATTTTCTAAATTAAAAATATTTAATTTGACTAATATAAACATTAATTAAATAAAAATTTGTGTTATTTGGCTTCCTTGTCCTTCAAGGAATTTTTGGGTATTTTCTGAGATTTTTCGGATTTATTTGCTATTTATTTGACCTCCTTGATTTTTAGGATTTCTTTTAATTCCGAAAATCCAGATTTTCCCTCTCTGCCGATGCTACAGTAAATCACGGGTTACTGTTCATCTTCAATCTCGAGAACGAGCGAAGAGTCCGATGCGTGCGTCTTGGGCTGAAATATTCAAACTTCCATATCTTCCTCTACGGTGCATATAAAAGCGAGCCGTTTGCGCTCAGCGTCCGTGTTGATCCCCTCTTCCAATCCCTGAATTGGTTTCCTCCAAACCGATCTATTTTCGTCGCAATCTCCAAAAACCGAGCTCCAACCAAAGTTCTTCTCCGTGACTGCGGCTTCATCCGCGTCCCGGCGAACGTCTGCGGCGTTGGCCGCATCGTCGCGTTCTACGTCATGGTTCCTTCCTCTTTGCGAAGATCACCGAGCACCGTCGGCCATGTCAAGCCCTAAAGCGAAGCGTGTTCATCGCGTTCCTCGCTTCCTCGGTGAGTTTCTCCAAATCCGACCGCGTCATCTTGTGCTCCTCGTCAATACCTATCTTTCCCCTCTTGTAGATTCAAGTTTCATCCACCGTGCGCCGAGAATTTGGCGTTCTCGCCTCTTGTTCGTCGTCCTTCTCGGTCAATTACTCATAACCGTTGATCCCGCCTTCAACTCCACCACCGTTGAGTTCGCGTCGCGCGTTCTCGCCGTGCTCACCTCCTTTTTGTAGAGCATCGCGGAGGTATTCTGCGCGCGTGAGGCGCCGTCGTCGGCGTTCTTCGCGTCGGCTGCCGTCGCATGGAGCAAAATCTTGATGTCGGACGCGTCATCATCTCGGATCGTCGTTTCCTTTCCGTTTGCCCCGCCATGCTGGTTAGCCTCCGTTCATCGGCACCACCGTGAGCAGAATCATCCAAATCTCTGTTTACTATTCATGCTTTTGCCGTTGCTCTATTCGTTTCTTATGTTATTTCCTTCCTATTGCCATTGCTCTCTATGACAATGGACCCCATATATCACACAAGATAATAAATAAGTATCTCTCTCACTTCCATGTGGACCCTTTGCCATCCATATATATATATATATATATATATATATATTCCATATAGACCCATGTCATCTTCTAATTAAAATCCTAATTATTTATCTCTCTTACATCTTTGGTCAGTATGTCAGTCAAATCTTAGTCAACCCTTGTTCATGAGCTTGGTCCACCGTTGACTAGCATATCTCTGTGGACTGGTCCATAGACCGATGGCCCACATGTCAACCCCTAATTCTATTTTTGGGAATTAATTTAATTCTTGAAAAATCCTTTTATCTTATTGGTCCCCATGTCCTCTCTCTACCTTATTTCTGGAATTATTTTAATTCTAGAAATTCATAAATACCATCGGTCCCACCTATCATATACTCATCCTTTTCTAAATATTTTCGGAATAGAATATTCGAGAATATTCAGTAAAGCTTTTCATCATTTCATGTGAATTCCAATCTTCCAAAGCCATATCTTCTTCATCGAATTCGATTGAACTCATTCAAGTTTCTAAATTCATCTAAATTCAATATCTACCTTCCAGTACCATTCAATTTCAATTTGGAGTTTATTTGATTTGTTTTTTGAATTTAGTTTTGTTTTGCGCTTTCTTTCTCACTAGACGCCGAAGTCCTGGAATCGTCCAAAGGAGCTGAAGATCAAGCAAGTAGAAGAGTAAAGATAAAATAAGATCATCATTGCTATAGCAAGGCAAGTTATACCTTTGATCATATTGAATCCCAGTTTTAAAAATTACTTTGATTTAAATTATTGCATTTACTTTAAGTAATTATTTAAATGCTTTTGGATTTAGCTATTAATCTAATTTGTTATATCCACTTTGTCTATTGTATGTCATAATCTTTTGTCACCTAGATTGGTTCATATTTAGTTGGTGCTATGGTATTACCAACGTGGGTTGGTTAGTCTGAGTAGATTGCTTAGCCATGCAACGAGTCATCATCATAACTGAGTTGCAATTATAAATTTGACTATGTGATTATGGAACTTTGTGTAAAACTGTGTGCTATGTGTTATTACTTCGTGATGGCATGTGTTGCACTAAAACCAGCTAGGTGGTAAAGGATTTGGGTGAGGCAAGTGGTGGAGGCTGTGTGACATGGTGGACTATGTGATGGGAATGATAATCTTTGTGACTTAGTTAGAACATGGAAGTCTGCCTTGGTCAATTAAGGACTTAACTTTGTGCGCCATTGGCTGGGCCTTACAGATCGACCACATGCAGTATGGGACGGGCCTAACTTAGTAAGTTATGGATTCTCGGCATTGATGTTCAGGTGGTAGGTTAGGCTTTGTGATAGGGTGGAGGTGTGACTACTTGGTGGTTGCATCGCGGGAGGATTCGTCGTCCCTGTCCAACGGTGTGTGTTATGCATGGGCTTTGTGATATGTATAACGGTTTGTAAGCACATCGGGAGTGTCAATGTTTGAGATGAAGTTTCTGAGCTGTTTTGTTATGATCGGTGCGGCCACACGGTTATATCGTGTGGGTAAAGTGTACAACCTCTGCGAGTGTTAAACAATCTATTCGAATAGCGCGTCATGGTCATGGACAATGCTCGGGGATTTCACACGAGGGGTAGATTTTCATAAAACCTTTGGGAAGGGACAGCTGTGTGATTTAAGTCATATGGCTGTGTGAAAGAATTTGATTAGGCTATGTGTCTTTGTGGAAACAACTGTTAAATTAATATTGTCTATTTGTTTTGAATTATGCTTTATTGTCTATTTGTTTTGAATTATGCTTTCAATCTATTATTCATATTCAATTGCAAATGTTGCATTTCGCAAAATAACCACGAAGCCATTTCCTTTGGAATAAGCTGCATCTATAAATTGCATTACGTGGTATGACTTGCGAGTCACGGTTGTGTACTCACGCTTGTTGTAAAACTTGCGCCCAAACCTCTGAGAAATGGAGGAATCGTCGGTCAACAAGGTCTACTTCAAGGATCGAGAAGAACTAGGTCGCGCACCCAGTAGGTGCTGTGGGCATATGGATGGGCTTCACCGAGTTATTCGTTACGTTCGGCTGCGGCTTCGTTGAGTTGTTAGCCATACGAGGCATTAATTGTAGCTTTGACCTTAAGGTCTTTACTCACGATATTTATTGTTATTTGCCTATTTATTAGTCATCTTTGTATATGGAAATGATATTTCATCGATGTTGCCCTTTGTGTGCACTAGCGTGATCTGGACTAGTGCGAGTATACGAAGGTCGAGTGTATTTTGGGTCCGACGGAGGTGGTATCGAGCCATATCGTATAGGTCGTGACCTTAGTTAGAATGGCGTTGTAAAGAAAACTTCAAAACTTATTTTACAAATGGAAAATCTTAATCTTGTGCTATTCTCATCTTGTCTAGCTTCTATACTCTTCCATTCTATTCCTTTCTCATCTATATTCGTCCCCACCATTTTGAGTATTAAATTGGACTCTCTCCCCTCATAACTTCTATAGTCATCGTTATTCGTGCTAAATGTCTTGGTGGATGCCCAAGAGCAGTTTTGAGCAACTGTTTGAAGACCACGCAACAAACAACAACGCATCAACATCTCTCCAAGTGTTTAAGACAAGTGCGTCGCAAAAATTGAAGACCAGGAAGAAGTTGTATGTCACCCCATCCTTTTCCAAGATTCGCCTGGAAGGATCGCAAGCAGTCAACGTTTGATGAAGACCGTGATCAGATCGAGTTTTCTTCAGACCAACCATATAGGATAAATCAGTGTAGGTTCCTCTCGTGTGTTGAGCCAAGTCGCCCTGTTAAGTTAGAGTTTAATCGACTAGAGCGATTAGATCTTTGTTTCCCTTCTTGGTGTAGTTTGGTGTGAGTTTTATGCTTCTTAATAGCTTTAGGCTATTTGTGTGTTCCTTGATGTTCTTTGGTTAAACTGCTCCCCTTAGTAGATTGTCTTCCCTTACCTTGTGCTTTTCCTCTCGTCTATAAGCCCAGTCGATCGACAAATGGAGAACCCTAGTGAAACCGGCCTTGTCGATAATCTTGAGGCGATCGTACAGCTCGGACCTGTCAATCCCGGTGGGCGGTTATCGATACGGGAGTAGCGAGATCCGATCATGAAACAATTCTTGGTAGCTCGGACTCAATCCATGAGCGATGATGCAAAACATGAACAACATGGTGACTGGTAGGATCGGACCACCGCTACCTTAGTCAATTTGATGAATCGAATAATCAAGCAAGTCATCGTCTGCGTCGCGATGTCGGTGCGAGGCGGATGATGACCAACAACAATCTCGATGCGGTAGTGACACATCGGGACCGAGCTAGTTTCACGCCACGAGAATCAACTCATGCCCGGCAACAATGCGATCGTCGGACATTAGTAATGTTTGCAATGGTGCACAACTTCGTTGCCATCCCAACGGCGCCCTCGGTTCAAGTTTGCAAAGTTCTTAGGACCAAGCGCCTATCTTTGAAGGTTCAACGCACTCAAGGATCACGAGAATCTTGGATTCGCACAATAGAAGAAAAGCTAGCTGTTGTGCAATGCAATGATAATGAAAAGTTTTCTATGCTACTCATCATTTAGAAGGAGTTGCATTAGATTGGTGGGAAAAATTTGTTGCCCATCGGACGAGCACACCATCACTTGGCGAGTTCACCATCGTTGCGCCAGCGGCATGCGATATCAAGCATAAGTGATCAAGAAAAACACGCTATTTCGATATCCTACACCAAATCTAGCGTTGTCGGTTGAAGTGCGCCAACCGGATAAGTCGAGAAGATCGTGCATGTACCTTTGTGGAGAAATAGGCTATAGTCTTGATGAGCACAATATCAATGGTTCGATTGTGAAGAAACCATTCTATCGAGAATGTCCGATAAGCAAGATCACATGTTTCTTGTGTGAAAGCTATGATCATTGTCAGAGCGATTGCCCTATGTATTCGTGTTGACTTTTGCAATGCAACGTCATCGAAAACTTTGAGCTCTTGTCGAACATTAGCAAGAGAAGGCAAACCATTGTCGATTACAAGATATGTCGGCTAAAGAATTACAAAAGCGAATATTGACCTCGACCCACCTCAAAGAAAACAAGCGGTATCGTCGGAGGTTGTTTGAGTGTAGTAACAAGACCACAATATCAAGAAGATTAGTCGTTCGATTGCAATATCATCGGGCAAGCCACAATGTCCGCCACGTGTATGTTATAGTTATCGCAAGGAAGGTCACTACATCGGCTAGTGTCCTCGGTGGAACCACGACTCACTCGAGATGCAAGAATGCTTAGGAAGATCGTCGGTCAGATCATAACTCCTAGAAGCGATTGGTAGCGCACTAGGATCCGTTTGCCATGAAGCGATCAAAGAAGAGCGTATGAGCGGTGATGTTACCAAGAAAGTCTAGATTGGTGATACGAGATCATGCGATGTCATGCCTCATTAGTAGCGATAAAATCGAGAATCATTGTAACCTTTCCTTTGTTGGAAAGCAAAAATGTGGACATCTTTGCATGCAAGTTCACGGAGAAAAAGAAATTATTGGATATTAAATCATTGGATACCTTTCCAAAGTGCGCCTTTGCAAGTTGAGTAATCAAGCGTTAAGTCATGATGATTGAAGGTTTGAGAAGCGTAACTATGGAATGTGATGTTGAATTCCAACTCATCATTTTGCATAGCGATGAGACAATAGTAAATGATTGAAGAATCTAATCGGTGGATAATGTCTGTATCGCAAGAAGAATATGCGTCTTCATTGCAAGTGGTCTATGCGGCATGCAACCATATTCAAATTCAAGTTCGTCTCGACTTGGTACCTAGGATCGATCAATTCGGAAGAATTACGTCACGGATGAATTATGACAAAAGTTGCCACGAGTTTGCAAAAAATGATAGAGTAGATCGGATGACTTTATCGGATAAAGCGTTGGCAAATCAAACCCGTCGGCTTAGAAGTGTCGATTGAATACCGATGAAGCGATCGTTTGAGGCGGTGTTAGTTGAAGATAAATGAGACGATCGTTTCAAGTTAGCCAAGACCCTCACCGGTTGCAAGAAGAAGTTACGCCGGGCCGCTAAGTGAACCGTGTTTGTAAGAATTTCAGAAGAGATTAATCACAACTCCAATGTTCGTATTGTCAGATACCAGAAAGAACCTTGATAGCTTTTATCACGGAACATCCAAGAATTGGTGTGTTAAGAAGTTTCAGGTGGTGAATTATCTTAGTCATAATTCGAAGTTGCTACCGTGGAGCAACAAAGATGGTTATTGGATTGAGAACCATGAGGTTGGAATCCGTTCCCTCAGACCAGACCAGTACAGCGACAGATACTTTGAAACAGAAGAGCTACCACAAGGATCTGTTGATCAGTCAGCTAAAGTTACCTGTGAAATTCAGAGTTTGGATCTTGAGTCAGTTGCAAGGATATCTGTTGAACCCCAGAGTTCGGACCGATGCTAGAAATCAGTGAGGTGACAGTAACGTTAAGAGATCAGTCATCATGTGAAGTAAAGGAAAGTGTAAGAACCCGCTAAAGGCGAACCGAAATGATGCAAAATCAATGAGCATATCTGCATATCTAATGGGGAGAAACTCAAGTAGTTAATGCTCAAACCAACATTTGAGTACAAGCATTCTATTTTCCTTGAAAGTACCAAGGTGTACGAAGATCTCAAAGTTGCATTGTGATGATCCAAAATAAAACGAAATATCGCAGAATGGGTTACCATGTGTTTGGTATGTCAGAAAGTCAGCCAAAATGTTGGAGGCTAGTCAGAGTACTTCTATCCCTGAGAATTCAGATATGGGATCTCCCAGGACCCAATCGGGATATAATTTCTTGAAGGGTGATTGTTGATCATTTGACAGAAATTTATCGCTTCATTCCTGTCAATATCACCTAGTTTGGAGACCGCCTAGCAGAGTGGTATCTGACAGAGGTTGTATCGGCGGATATGACATTCGTCGGCATGGGTGCGATGTCGGATCTGAGAGATGGTCAAATTGCACGGCGTGTCGAGAGAGTTAGTGTCGGACCAAGGATCGGCTTATCTTGTGTTAGCGGCAGTCGCATGATGCTTGGGTGATCATTTGATTCGATATTGTGAATCGCCACGAATCAATGAACGATTGAAAAGATTAATGAGTTGTGCCTTAACTCGAGTACCAAGTCGAGCAAGTAAGTGTTATGTGTAGAGTTTCTCTACAACCCGGATGTCACCGATCGTAGTTGTCACCTTACGAAGTTGAGTGGTTGATCGTGTAAGTCATCGCTCAGCTAGGAGCAGATCAAATTACAAAGTATGTGGATGTTGCATTAATCATGAAGCAGAAGACCAAGGGTCCTTAATCCTAAATGGAATTTAAGTAGCGATGTTCAAAAGAAAGCTACACAGACTATCTGATTTTCACCTTCAGCCATGTCTATCTTGAGAATACATTGGAGTTACGTGCTAAAGAATTGTATGGCGAGTTGACAAAAATGTGCTAGTTAGTTGATTAGAAAGCGCGGAAGAAGAGATAGTTTGCCAACTTTGAGTTGCGATCGGCAACAAGATTTCCTCCACTCCAAAAGTGCCTTCAAGCACCGATCAAGCGACCTGTCGAGATGCAATCAAGTTTCAAGATGCCTTCCAGCCAAGAGCCAGTTTGTCAAGTTTTCCGTGAAGCGAGAAGTTTTGCAAGAAGCAAGGCGTTGTTCTGTAAGTGGTCAGAAGAGCGATTCTGTCAAAGTCAAAGCAATTTGAAAGCAAGAAGCAAGGCGTTGTTCTGCATGCTCACCTTGGCGATTGACGTACTCAAAACCGCGAGACGAAGAGCGATGGGAGGAGTTTAATCTTCGGTGAATTATTCCGTCTTATAAAGAATTAGGAGTAACTGGCACATGAGGCGAAGAGACGCATGTATCGTCGGCGTGCGAGGCGAAGAGATGGTTGTCGATGGTGAAGAGACACATCGCGGGAGGCGAAGAGGTTGGATATCACGAGCGGCTCTATAGGAGAAATGCGATAATAATATCATGAGCGGTTATTTAATAGAGGCGTGCGTGATAGTGCTTATCACTGAGCGGTTTAAAAATAAAACAAATGCGTGATACTTCACGAATGGTTTTATTTACAAACCGTGCGTGATAAGTTGTCCTCATCACGAGCGATTCTTTTTACCAATAAATGCGCGAAGTATCACAAGCGGTTGGTAATAAGAACAAATGCGTGATGAGGACATATCCTGACAGTTCGAGCGGTTCCAAAGGGAACCGTGCGTATAAATTCAACACGACGGCTCCTTTGGGCAAATGCAGCGATGAATATCTGCTATTGCTGTTTGTAGTAGGAGTATATGAGGATTGAGTCAAGTTTTGTAACTTGCGGTTTGTAACACCAAATTTCAAATTCTAGTTGAAAATAAAATTAAAATCATTTTGGTGGTTTTTTTGAAAATTTTAAAAGCTTTTGCTTAATTAACATAAAGCTAAAACAAATTTATTTGCAAAATATACTACCAAATAGTAGCTGGAAATATTTTATTCAATTCCAAAATGCCTTAGAGAATTTCTGTGAATTTTCTCAAATTTTTGGACTTAATGTGCTATTTTCTAAAGCCTAAATGAATTATCAGCAATTAATTAATTAGAAAATCAAAAGAAAAACCTCAATCAGCCAATGGGCCGAAACCTAGCTGGCCCAATCCTTTTCCCAGTGCATGGCCAGGCAGCAATGAGCCACGCGCTTCTCCCTCTCAGCGGTGGGACCAACTATCACCTCTCCCTATCTCTCTCTCTCTCACGCGCATCCACCTCCATCAGTTGTTGGATCAAAATCCAACGGCCATCAATCATGTAACTTCGGAACTCCGAAGACCCATCGCATGTGGACCGTCGGATCTAAATCTAACGGTAGCGTATGCATCGGTGACTTTCCTATTCACTGCGCGCTTCAATCTATCGCAACCATTGGATTAAAATCCAGCAGTGCGCATCCACCGTACTTACCCCTTCGCTTCTACCTTGTCCACCGTTCGATCAAAATCAAACGTACCTACATCATCGTCTTCCTTTCCTTTCTTCTTCCTCATTTCTTTCCTTTTCTTCACCGCGAGTCCGCCATTGGCGCTGGTCGGACCTTCCAAAACCCGGTGCAATCCCCATTAAATCCCCGCGATTTCGCGCGCATTAAGACCGCCGCATCGAATCGCGCCCGTATCGGCCTCTCCCTTTCCATCTCTGGCCCCAATCCCCCTAATTCCGCCTCGGACCCGATGGGAGCTTCTTGCACCCTACGCCACCTCGGCCACACCGCGCCCTATCCCATTGATGACCTTTCAGGCCCTCCTCCTGCTTGACCCTCCTCCTCGCCGTTGTAACACCAGGCTATTTGGAAGTCAAGATGTCACCTAAATATTCGAACATACAACTATAATACGAAGGAATTTAAACAATATCCCATCTAATGACATAAAGATATCAACCTTTAATATAACAATGGTAGGAATAAAGTCTGAAACCAATTAAGTGTTGAAGATATCAACCACTTCTAACTTTATTTATTACAGTTCATCTCTTAATGAATGAAAGACATAATCAAGCTCTATTATTGAAACTGGAATAAGGTGAAGTGAGTTTAGTGCATGTCTACTCCCTCCCAAAAGAGTCATCATCAACGGCCACCTATAAAAAAACAACAAAACAAGAGTGAGTCCGGGACTCAGCATGTACAGCGAATAAAAGGACATACGACACATAAGAATAGTCGGCGGCATTGAAGAATAAGAACATGACACCAAAAGATTATCTGAAAGAATGTAATGAAATGCATGGATGCCATGAACTGATTGGACTGAACCCCTGTTTATACCGGTATAGCTAGTGACACACCGTCGGTGTTCACTTAAGCCCGTGTTATCGAAATCTGGGGATCCAAATACCGTATGAAGAACGTTTCATCTGGTGTCCAAAACTGCCCACATTGGAATGGTGGGACTTCACATGCCCATACTCGAATTGATGGGACTTTAGACTCCACTCCCGTGGAGCTCCACTCCCGCGGACGGAACATGAACATGGATGCAGGAATAATCGTTTGTACTATGACTAACATCATATCCACACATATGAAAAAAGAATTTATCATCGAAGCTTGTCACATATCAATTGAAAATACAGCACGAACAACAGACATCCAATATCCACAAAATATATGATTGTCAATGTATTTATGAGTAGGGACTAGCATCATCTCCGAATATACTACGCTCCACTCCCGTGGACGAAACATGAACAAGATCATCGGAACTTCTCACATTTCAAATGAAAACCGATCACGAGCATCATCGTCCAACATACACAATTCATACAATCAACAGTGTACTTGCCTTTAGCGTTGCGATGCGTTGGGAGACAACGGTGATGCCGCTAACCTCGGCACCTCACGCCCTACACCAATAAGTTACTTCAATAAGAACCAAGGCATCAAGACACTACTCGCATCACCCCTAACTCATACCCCAACCCCATCACTTAATTGTACACGTTGCTTAAATTAAACCACATTCGAGCAGAAAGCCTTATCGGACAGCAGCAGTAAAAGTAGCATAACTTTTTCTCTAAAACTCGAAAAGGGGTGTTCTCGGGTTTGTTTGAAAGTTAATGAAATTATCTACAACAACCTAGTTGGTTGAAATCCCGAATTCTATATGTATCTAACTCCAAAACACCGACGAATACTTTCTGTCAGAACTACCGGCAATTCTGGACAGCAACACGGTAAATGCCATAACTTCTAATTGGCTAAACCAAACTTAGCATTCTTTATCAATATCAAAATATAAGACCAAGGCCTACAATAACCTAGTTGAGTGAATGCCTTGAATTTTCCATTAACACAATCATATTTTAAAGACAACTTGCGGTTTATTCTCGTCGAGTTACGGACAGCGAGCGGAAACTATCATAACTTTTGATCCGTGCGTCGAATTTAGTGTTTTTGGCGGCCACGAAATCTAAGAACAATACCTACATAACTCTAGGAGATGGACATCTCAAATTCGGCCTCTAAGATCACGAAACAGGCCACGCAACATTCTGGACAGATCTGACTTTCTAATCGCAGCAATTCGATCCAATCAATCTAATCGAATTCGCATCTAATAAGCATCAAACAGCGAAGCTAGCTCTTTGTTACCCTAGTAGATTCACAGGAGGACAAAGAACAATCCCCACGAAGATGATCTTCTTCTTCTCCTTCTTCCTCCTCTTTTCTCCTTGGTTGGTGGCACCCAAAGGGTTCTTCTCCCTCCCCCCTTCTTCTTGGACAGCAGCAAAGGAGGGGGGCATGCACTGTAGCATCGGAGCTACTGTAGCATGGCGGTGGCACTTTGTGCACGAGGGTGCTACTGATACTTCTAGGTTATAGGCTACCTCTAATGGGCCAAGGCTATGGGCCTTTGGCCCAAGATTTAATCCCTTTCGAGAAAATCTGAAATGCCATTTTAAATCCCGATAAAATAGTTTGAAATTCAATTTTAATTCTTAGGATTGAGCGGGTATTACACGTGGCGCGGAGTCGTAGTTCTTCGCCGGTGGTGAAAACTCGTCTCTTCTCCGGTTCCAGCGCCGTCGTCGACGCTCCAGCCACTCCGACCTCGCCATCGGCATCGCCTCATCGTCGCAAAGCCCGCGCGACCACTCACTCCCTCGAAGGACCACCGGAACACCATCATCGCCGTCGACCTCAAACTGCCACGCGAAACTCCGTCACCGATGACCTTTCCGGCACGCTCCGCTGTCACTTTGGTAACCCACGAGTTCGCACTGCTCTCCTCTTCGTTTTGCACACACCCGTAGGGCTCGCCGCGGTGTAGAACGCCGGCGAGCCACTCACCGGAGCGCCACCGGCCTCGGGCCTACGTGGCCTTGCCACGCAAGCACCACCACGGCGCCAACTCAGGGCCACGTGTGCGCCAGATCGCCAGTTCCGCTCGTGTGGCGCCGCGTCGGCACAAACCTCCGAAGCCTCAAGCCCGTGGGCTTAGCCCACATAGACCGTGTCTATGACACGTGGGGCCCATATGTCAGGGGATTATTTTAATTCCTTTGAATTCCGAAAATCTCTCACTGACGTCAGCATTGCGCAATAAATAGATTTTCCTTTAGAAAAATAATTCAGGTAATTCATTTAATTTACAGATTTAGTTTTAAAACTTCTAAAATTCAAATCTTTGCATCTGAACTCCAAATGGGGTGGTTCAAGTTGCAAAATTTGTATAAAATTATTATCTAGCTAACTAAACCAAAATATTTCAATTTGGAGTTAATTTGAGTTGTCTTTTTGAATTTATTTGAATTTGAATTGAATTTGTCGTATTTTTGCGTATAGACTTCGACGACTCTTGAGAGTTTGACCAGTGCGAGGACCTAGATTTTCAGGATGTCAACGAAGGCAAGTTATACCATTGATCATGTTGGTCCCATTAATTTAAATGTATTTTCAGTTTTTAAATTACTTAATGCATGCATATGTTTATACAATTATTTCAATTTCTTGTTTTTGTGTATAGTTATTCTAATCTTCATTGTATGGCTAATTTGAGTATTGAACATGAATGCTTTGTCACCATTAGACAAAATACTACTAAAATTAGTCATATGCTTAGCCATGCTTATATCACACTTATGAATTTGGGAAGTTTAGCCAAATCCTTTACAAATTTGATTTAAATTTGGCACTGTGGTATTGTTTTACCACAGAAGGTTTATATAGGGGGTTTTTCTCTAAATAAAATAAAAAATGGGTTTGGACTTGGGCGTATTGGCTGAAAGGTGGGTGCAGGTTTATGCAGGCTTAATCTAGTTAAGGTTAAGGCCGAGGTTTGTTTGAAAGATGCCCAAGTCATTTGAGGACCGGCCTTTGAGCGTTCCTTTGCTCGCCTACCGTACCACCACATGTTACTGTATGGGCGGATTTGGCTAAATAATTTGTAGCGTCTTAGTGTTATTTGTGCTATGTTGTTTGTGTGGGTCGGTTAGACATTAGTCCCACAGCGCAGAGGGCTCCGGAGGATGGTTAGTCAATGGTAGCGAAACCTTAGTGGCATAAATACAATAAGACATTTCATTGTAAAGGCCTCATGATAATTGCTAGTCACACGCCCGGAGCGTGCATTGGCGACATTAAAGCAAATTATCTCATGTGGGTAAAGTGTACAAACTCTGAGTAGAATCTATTCGAATAACCACATCGCGGTCATGGACATGCTAGCAAAGCCATTCTAAGTTAGACTTTGTTTTGGTTTATAAAATGATTTCAACAGATGATTTTAGGATGGTTAATCCTATGGTAAAAATTGGGCGGTTAGCCAAGTGATAGGAGGGTATTCTTCACCATTCAATCAATGGAGATTATCCACTATAAACTGTCATTTTAAACACTGATTTTAGTTATAGTATAAAAACTGGCCTTAGAAATTAATATGAGTATTTAACAATGAACCCTACCAATATCCTTTGTTTACCTTATGCATGCATTATCTTTCAATATTGGGTGTAACTTGCAAGCACGAAAGTTGTGCTTACTCTTGCTGAATAATCCTTATTCAGGAGAAGATCTCTATCAGGACGGTGAGGATCTTGACGACTAGGCCTACGCCCCAGACGATTGCCTGTGGTAAGTCGTGTGGTCTACTACTACATTTGCTTTTCGCTGTATTATTTATCTATTTGGCCTCAGGCCCTTTTGTAATAAACTCTGAGTTATTATTAATAAAGTGCATGATATGTTTATGCTATCACTTTTGTTGTTGTCTGCTGAAATCTGGACTAGTGTATGAACACAGAGAATTCGGGATCCTTCGTTCCGGGTTCGACCGCAGTTTAATTGAAGCGTGCCTAAACTTTACTTTTTCGCAAGGGTTCTCGAATTTCAATAGCAATGCCTTATTCTTATTGGTTGAGACTTGATATTCACTTATTGAGGGCATATGCCTCAACTGTGATCTCATCTTTTGTTTTTTGAGATCATTGCTATTAGACTATTTCTTTTGGTCTCATGTTCCTTTGTAAAGTAATGTTTTCTGTGTCTTTGAAACTTGTCTTTGTTCGCCTTTTCCTTTTGAGAAAGGATCAACCGACTTGTGTTGCAAAGTATTATAAAGTGTAAAATGGCAACTAGTTGGTGGTGGTCGAGTAAATGGTAGTGGTGAGATTTTGGGTACCAAGCTATTTGAAGAGCAATAGAAGGTGAATTGATTTTGACCTATAACTCTTGGAAGAATTTGATTGAAATGGAATGATTGTTGTTGAAGTAAAACTGATTAGTGTTACAACTACTAGAACCTATAGTGAATTGTAATCAAAGAACCTTAGTTCATGTTGGAATGTTGGGATTATCAAAAGTATGGATAAGTTTGCAAGGTTGTGTAGGTGATTTGTGATGTTGTGGTTTAATGAGAGTGAGATTAGCAAAGTAATATAATCGTTATGGAAATTAATGGGATAGCAGGGAATGTTACGTTAACGTCAGGAATGACTTGGCCTTAGTGAGTAGCCCTCTCAGAGTTAGATTCTTTCTGAAGATATTTTGGCCCAAAAAATGTTTCCATGTTGATGTTAATGAGTGAGTATGTTTGAATTGCGGGAATTTTAGGGATTTAATCTGAGGATTTTCCTAACTTTTGTATGAGAAGTTCGTTGTAGGAGTTTTGGAGGTTAATTTTGGGCTTTGCATTTTTATGCTAGAACTTTAGTCGTCCAATGTTTATGTGTAGAGGAAGTATAATAAGGGTGAATTCGAGCAGTGGAATAAACATTGATAGAACCCTTTGATGTAGTACATGAGTGTGTGATGTGAATTCGAGTTGTTTATTCTTAAAGGATTGAGGTGATGTGATTGTGTGTGAGATCTATTTTGAGATGCATTGGGGTCATCTGTCAAATTAATTTAAATCGGTAGAGAGTTGGCTAGAGTATATTTTTGTGGGGATGATGTATTTCGGTTTGAGCATGGCGTTGAGGTTGCCAATTGAAGACAAATGAGTTAGTGTGTTATGCGATGAATTAGAATTCCATAATTTGAGAGAAATTAAGAAAGAATGTTTCCTCGGAGTAGCAGCGCTCCCTTGATTCTT
Organism: Ampelocalamus luodianensis; assembly: GCA_036346255.1. NCBI lineage: Eukaryota > Viridiplantae > Streptophyta > Magnoliopsida > Poales > Poaceae > Ampelocalamus > Ampelocalamus luodianensis. The sequence continues at coordinate 8,336,706 of CM070628.1, forward strand.
GTTTGAGCTTTGTGTTTGTGCTGATGTCTTTCATAAATTGAGTTGGCGCTATGTTGGAATGTGTGGTTGTTTCCAATTGGAAAGAATAAAAGAAATATTTGATCAGGGCATTGAGTGATTTCTCCTTTGGCTTACGTGGTGTTTATTTGCAAACTGTCTAATTAGAAAATGGAATGGTTTCGTGATGAATCTTTGATTTTGGATTTAACCCATTGTAATACCCGTTTCGTTTAGAAAGACCTTTATTAATTTGAAATTCTTAAAGAGAAAATTCGACGTATCATCAGTTCTTCTAGTTTTGGGCCTAGGCCTTTGGCCAACAGGTCCAAGAGGACACCTTAATGGGCCAAGAGGGCTGCCTTAGAGCCCAAGAGGGGCCAGTAGTGGGGCCCAAGCCCATCAAGTGGCTGGCCAAAAGGGGGCCTTTTGGGGGGGGCGGCCAAAACCCTAGCCTTCCCCCACACATCCACCTTTCCCTTCTGCGGCCGCCCTCCCTCCCCTCCATCTTGCGCCACCTTCCTGCGGGAGCTGCCCTCCACCTCCCTTGCTGCCGCCCAAGGTCACAGTGCTGCGTCCCCATCTCTGGAGCTGCCCGTGGTGCCGATCTCCCCTTTGCCGGCATCTCGCGAGGAACGGATTGGATCATTGCAAGGTCGCTGATCAAGAAGGCGGGGAACATCTTCGTGGGTCAACCATCGTCGTCCGGGGTGCTCCAAGGTAACGATTCTCGGTTGTCGTTGTTGGATTAGTCGTAGAGGAGAAATCGTTTCGAGTTGATTAGATCGGAGTCGGTCTGCAGTAATTTTCAATTCTGTCCAGTTTCTTGCATGGCCTGTTTCATGTGCTTAGAGGCAGAATTAGGGATTTTTATCTCCTAGAGTTATTTAGATAATGTTCTTAGCTTTCGGTGGCCGCCAAAAACACCTGATTCCGATGTACGGATCAAAAGTTATGATCGTTTTAGTTTCTGCTGTCCAGAATTCTGACGAGAATTACCTTTTAAGATGTCTCCTAAAATATGTGTATGATAGTGGACGATTCAGGGTTTTCACTCAACTAGGTTATTGTAGATAATTTCATAACCTTTTCAGATTGGTAAAGAACGCTCTAATCGGAGTTATAGAACAAAAGATATGATCTGTTCTTTACTGCTGTTCGTTTGGTTTGGGCAGAATCTGTCTTCTGAGTTCAACTGCCTGTTAGCATTTTATTTTGGCCGATTTGGGTTATCTCGCCAACTAGAATGTTGTAGATATGTTCGTTAAGTTTCTTGAGGAATTGGAGTCACCTCGTTTCAAGTCCCAAGTCAATAGTTATGGTTATTTTCGTTCTGCTGTCCAGATTTGATTCCGTGGTCGTGTTGCTGTTTTCAGATTAGGGATTATGGCTATTTCTTGGGTGTTCGGGAGGCGTTGTAGAACGTTAATGGAGCGCCCTGTTATGTTGTATTTATTTCAGTACTTACTTGTGTAGGCGAGAGGCTTGGGTTTAGGGACATGTTCTTTGCCTACTACCGCGGCTTTCGCGAAAAGCAAGTACTTTGATGTTCATATGTTTGGTGTATGATGCATGCTTGATGGTTGTATTGTGTGTTTCTAATATCACGAGAATATTCAAAGTGTATGTCCTTTTCTTATGTGTTATATCCAAGAGTATATATATGATATCTTTCATAATTCATACTTGATTCATGCATCTGTTTCATGTGCCTTCCACGGAGTGGATTATAAGACCCATCAATTCCGGTATGGGCACGTAAGACCCACCGGTCCAATGTGGGCGATTTTGGACACCCGTATGAAGCGTTCTTCATACGGGATTGGGATCCCGTATTGTGGTTCAATGCGGGCTTAAGTGCACACCGGCGGGTGTGTCACTAGCTATCTGCGAGTATAAGCATGTGTGCGATCCATTCTTTTCATTAAATCCACTCATTCTATTCATTCATATATTCATTGAGGGTATGTTCGCATTCTTTAATGATGAGGTCTTGTTCGTATTTGTGGTATGTTCATTTATTCCTTTGTACTTGCTGAGTCACGGACTCATTCTTGCTTTGTTTGTTTATTTTAGGTGATCATTGTTCTTGGCTCTATCGGGAGGAGTAGACACGCACTAATCATGCAATTCACCATATTCAAGTTCAATAATATGATTTAGTTTCTATCTTTCATTCGTTAAGTGATGAACTGTAATAAATAAATTTAGATAGTGAAGGAAGGATACCTTCTCCATGTTATGGTTGATTTATTCTTGCTTGTGAACCTTGATCACCTCTTACGATATAAGTATTTGGATTGATTCTTTTAGTGCCATAGTCTGTTAAATTTTGATCATTTATGCCATTAGGCGATAAATTATTCAAATTCTTCCGCATTGTGGTTGTATGTTAGATTATTTAGGTGACATCTTGGCTTCCAAATAGCCGGTGTTACACCCTTTAGTGGGAGTTGGCATTGTGTGGTTGCGATGAGATTTGACCCTTTTGGTGGGAGGTGCTCCTTGTTTAAGTTAAGAGATCGATTTAGAAATGGGACAAGAGTTTAGTGTGTTATGTGCAAGTTGTGTGGTTTGGTATCAATGGGAAAGTTGGCCCAAGGTACATTGATTTGTTTTTGAAAGTTACGGGGCACACAACGTTTTTATGACCAGTGTCAAGAGAGTACTTGAGAAACCTAGAGTGTGTGATTTCGTTAGAGCCGTTGACCCACAAGTAAGATCGTGGCATCGAGGCTGTCCATTGAGTGGTTTGGTAAGGTCGAGAATGAGTGATGAGGCGTATCGTCGATTCGTCAAGGTGCGGTGGTTGCATCAATCAGAGGAGAGCGACTTGGAAGTGGAGTCTCACATGCATAGCGATATTGGAGTTGTTCACATCGGGTTCGTGTTAACAATTGTTTAATCTCGATTTTGGTGTTGTTTGAGTAGAACAACGGCAGAATTATGGTCGAATTCTTTTAAGGGGTAGAATGTAATATCCCATTTTATTAAATGAGTATTTAATGAATTAGAAAAGGATTAATAATATGAATTTTGTGGGAAAATAGTTATGGGCCATCATTATACCCAAGAAGGTGGTAGACGAACAACAAAGAGGGAGAGGGGCAACCCTAGGCATGCTTTGTGGCAGCGACTCTTTGTAGCACACCCTCTTGATACTGTACCACCCCTCCTGGTGTCTCCCCCCATGGCAGCCCTAGTGCCTTCATTCCCTTTGGTCTTTGCAGCCAAGGGGAGAGAGGAAGAGGAAGGGGGAGAAGAAGGAAGAAAAGGGGTTTTGTGGAGACTTCTCCGTGTTCTTCACTGCACTATCGTGGTTCCAAGGGTATGATCAGATCTCCCTGGTTGTGTTTAGCACTTTTGCTAGTTGGGAGAATTGGGTAGCAGATCGGGTATTCGGTTGTTCGAATTGCTCTGTAGTTTAGGATAATTTTAGTATGAAATCTGAGGATGTTAACTACTAGATATTTGTAGATGAATTCATTATCTTTCTGTAGAGTATTTGGTCATGTTGATCGGATGTGTAATTTGGAAGTTTTGATTTTTTACACTTGCACTTGAGAAGCACTTCACTACATTTCATGATTCATTCATTTCAGAGATTGTAATAACTGAATAAGTTGTGGTTCCCTTAGTTCTTCATGGTTGATATTATGGCTAGTAGTTGTTTTCTCTTAAATGAAATCTATTTGTAATGTTTTTGATAATTACTTAGATCGAATTAAATTGATTTACATTTAAGCGGCTTGAAATTATCATTACCTTTTTGTTGAATGTATAATCGTGACACCTAGAAGGTAGAAATACTTGAGTTTTGAGATAGAACCTTGTAGTGTGTAATACTTTTAGGTGACATCTTGGGCTTTCACTAAGCGGGGTGTTACAATTCCATCGGTCGGACCACCACACAGGGTGCGTCCTCCTCACTACCATCAGAGCTTGGATTGGCATCCTCGTTGGACCTCGACTCATTGGTGGTCAAGCGAAACTCCGCCCCTCATTTTCACAAAATTATCGCAAGTCTTCTCTCATAGTCTATCGCTCGAGACCACCTTGTGCGGCATCTCGTGAGTCCAACCCATCGAGTCCACCAGTATGAGGTATGCGAAAAACACTAGTGCATGTTCGACATTATCTAAAGCCACAACGATCCAATTTACTGTACACAATATAACAAACAGACTCCACCATGTAGTCTACATTTGACTACCCCAGAAAAATAACCACACTACCCAACCTAATCAAAATAATGACTTCGGGTTATTATGTGCATTGTAAAAAAACTACAAAGTTAGGTACAAATAATTAGTTATGGCAAATTAATTACGACTCATTACTTAAGACTAACTAACTATGACTATTTAATTAAGCCTAATTAATTACGACTAATTAATTAATAGTATTTAATTCAGCCTAATTAATTTGAACTATTTAATTATGATTATCTAATTAGGACTATTTTCATTCGACTAACAAACTACGACTAATTAATTAGGTTAATTAATTTGGACAAATAAATTGCTACTAATTAATTATGACTTATTAATTACCACTAAATAATTAGGAGTAATTAATGAGTACTATTTAATTAAGCCTAATTAATCACGGTTTGTTAATTAGGTCTATTTTAATTATGACTAACTAACGCAGCAAGTAAATAATTACGAGTAATTAATTCCACCTAAACTAAATATGAAAAATTAGGACTAATTAATCATCACTAAATAATTAGGACTAATTAATTATGAGTATTTAATTAAGCCTATTTTAATTAATTAGGACTATTTTAATTTGGACTAGCAGAGTAAAAATTACGACAAACTAACTACGACTAATTAATTACAACTACATTAATTACAACTAACTAATTTCAAAAATAAATTGCTACTATCTAAATCGACTAATTAATTATAATTATTTTAATTACAATTAAATATTTACGACTAACTAACTCTGACTAATTATTTCTGGCAATGAATTTAACACTAACTACAGTTAATAAACATAATGCATATGAGAAAAATACCTCCTCTAGAAGATCTTCACTTGATATCAAACTAACTCTAATAAAATGACCGCTAAACACTTCTCTAAACACTCTCAAATCGGTAGCAAAATCGGAACTAATTTGGTAGATCACGCGCCTCTCGCTCGTTCGATCCTCTTTGTCTCTCTACAGGCGAGAATGGTTTTGGTATGGAGGAATGAGAGCGCATCGTTGTGTTTATAGCGCATGAAGTCCGACTACGAGGCAGCAGGCGAGTCGATTCCTCCCACACTCAAGCGCGGTTTTCGCGCATCAGGGGCGACAAGAATGCGGGGGCAATCGAAAGCATGGATTTTCATTGAAATGTGAAAAAAATCACATGGGGCGTCCATGCCTAGGGGCGGACATGCCATTCTGCGTGCCTTTGGGCGGCCTAGGGTAGTGTCGTGCCGGGGCTAGAGTAGAGGCGTCTTGTGCCCTGGGGCGGATGTGCCAAAACTACCCTAAGTGCAGACGGCGTGTTCGGGCCACAGGGCGCGGACTGGGCTACGTGGCGCATTCATGCAACTCCGCTATGTCATTTCGGCTTTGATCGGAGAGGAGCTAAATTCGCTAAAACTCGTGCTAACAGTGCCAAAACAACCAAAATCTCGGTATCACACTAACTAGATTTTTTTAATTAAGTAGTAGGTTTGTTGTAGAATTTCTGGAATTTGATCCCGTTAGCTTGCGCTTGCTAAACATTAAGATTGACCATTAGTACTCTTTCAGTGTTTCTTACAGAAAATCTTGCAAAGTTGTAATAAACTAATTATTAGACGCATACGAACCTAGAAAGGTGGGAGGCTGGGAGCCACATGATGTAAACATGCTGCACGAGTATGTGATGCTGATGTAGAGAATCTTTGGAACGCTTTCTTGGCCTCTGTGCATAATATCTTGTCTGTATATAATATCATGTCGAGACATAATTTAGTTTCTGTCAACGTTTTAACTCCAAAGAGGTACGTCCAAATCCACAAGAAGTTGCATTGATTGATATGTAATGTTTGCCTTTCTCATTTGTTTACTTTCGTCTTTCGTCTGATTTGTACGACGGTACGTCAACACCTAAAATGAGATAGATGGTCAGCTTTTTACGCGTGAGCGCTTGATATATGGTTGACTGGTTAACAAAAATATTATTATATATCTCATCCATGACTAATGCATACAAAGAGTGATGTATAAGCAACAACTGAGTGTGTTTTTTAAAGAACTGTCTAGTTTTCAATTAATGCCTCAATCCTTCATCTAGTGGATGAAATTATCTCTTTTCCTTATGCTCTTCCCATCCTATAATAATTCTATAAAGTCTCAATAGAGGACCCCTGCATCTTTTAAGAAAACATTGCGAGACCATGAGTATACAACCGGGACCCTCTGTGTATTCTAGAACTAGTCTCATGAGCAGTAGCTAGCTCGCACAGTTACAACATAGATGAAATCATATCCATACAAAAGAATGGCTAATGAAATAGACAAATTAATAATACTTTACAGCAAAAGACCTTATGGTCAAGGTTTTTACAAGGCTTGCCACGTAGGGCTAAGGTCACGACCGAGTCCTTGACTAGATCCATGACGAGCAAACTTGCGGCGGAACAAAACAAGTCGTAGAGGCCATTCGACATACCCACACCATGTCCAGTGGAGGCGCCTTCTAGTTTGCGGGGTCTTCAAGAACTCCTCTTCAAAGAGCGCGGTTCATTCGAGTTCTTCTATGGGCGATCAACGAGAGAGCATAAAGTCGTGAGTACTTTGAATATACTCGATGAAGTCGTAGAGAAATGTATGCAAATAGTATTCATGCAGGGCTTGATAAGGATAACTTTATGGTTATTTTGCGAAAGCGGTATTGACTAGAAATACAATGAGTAGATTGAAAGCACAAGTTGAAGGATTAATACATAAGTAAACAAGTTCTTTAAAATGATCGTGAACACCTGTTCACTTCCCGGACTACTCGTGAACACCCGACCACTCATGAATGCCCACGACCACTCCCATAACCACTCGTGAGCGCACGACCACTCATGAATGCCCACGACCACCTTTTTGAGAAAAACTATCCCTCATGTGAAATCACCAAGCATTGTCCATAGCAGAGGACACGGCTATTCGAATAGTTTTACACTCTATAGAGGTTGTACAACTTTACCTACAAGACATGACTTCTCTAGTTTGTTTAGCATCCGTCGATACTACAGCTTACTACCTTAGGTAAGTAGTCTAGAGCACGTGACAAGGCCTTTACAAAGCTCGGTTTTGACTCGGTTTTGCTCGCTAAGGATTCTCCTTCTGGCCCCTCTTGTGCCATTCTCAGCAAAATAGAACCGACTCAAAGCATTGCTAATTAGTTGGCCAAGTCCACCCCATCTGGACATGTAGTTGCAGTAAGGCCGGATCAATGGTGCACAAAGTTAAGTCCTTATTGATTGCTCGGTGAGACTTCCTCAACCCATGTGCCCGCGCACTTTGAGTGCCTCTACGCACCCAAAAATGTGCCTCTCGCACCCACCTTTGCCAACGACCACTCTTTGAGCATAAATTATTTTCGTTCAACTTGGTCAAATGACAACCCTTGCCATGGCACAACAAATTTTAATAATAGCGACATCGCACCACAATTGACACAACAAGTGATCTCGCAAAACAGTTGCTACTTGATGGTATCGCATCACGATTCCATATATCATTAAATCAAATTTAACATTATTAAATCGGTTGATCGAGAACCATCGCATAACTAAAGTAGGACTAAGCATAATACGCACCTATGTTGGTATCACAATAATGTCCAACTAAGAATACCCAACATATGGTGTCCAAGGGTACATGTCAACATGTCGATCGCAAATATTCAAGGAGTCATCTTGCCAAGAAGGTGAAACCATTTTTATCTGATTAGCCATGCATGTTGATATAAAACAATATAATTTTGTAAATAGGGTACAACATGATCAAAGTCTCGACTTGCCTTCGTTGAAGAGGTGAGATGCTTGATGCGTGGTCGTCGGGTCCAGAACCCTTGAAAAGCTGAAATCTACACATGCGAAAAGAGCCAAATAAATACAACAAATCCAAGTAAAATCCAAAGGAACCAAACATGAACCAAAGAAAGTCTTGGATTTAGAAGAAGATCAAAATTTGAATCACTTTGATCGGAGTTCAAGCGAAGAGAGCGAGCTCTTGGGAGTTTTAAATCACAAGGCGAAAGGAGGTTCGGTTGGTCGGAGGAGGTTCAACGACACAGTCGAAAGAGGTTCAACTAGTCGGAGGAGGTTCAACCAGCTGGTGAGAAGGCTTGGACTACGGCCAAAGGAAGTTTCAACTAGTCAGAAGGTGGTCGAATGAAGGGTTCGACTACGGTCCCAAGAAGGATCGACTTCTCAAGATGGTCGTAGGAGGAATCGAGAAAGATGCGACTACTCAGCGTGGTCGTAGGAGGGATCTGAGAAGATGCGACTACTCAGCGTGGTCGTGGGAGGATACGAGAAGAGTGCGACTACTCAACATGGTCATAGGAGGGATACGAGAAAGTGCGACTACTCAGCGTGGCGTAGGGAGGATCGGAAGGATACGGGAAGGATACGACTACTCAACGTGGTCGTAGAAGAAAGAAGGATTATTTGCTCGACACGGTCAAAAGAAGAAATAGGGATTCGGCGGTCGAAAGAAGAAAGAAGGAGAAACAGGGCACGGGAAGTTGACTAAAAGAATAAGAAGCGGTGGGGAATTCACGGGCTCAAGAGAGGGCCGAGAGGGTCGGCGGACGGCGAAAGCAGCGGCGAGAAGCTCGTGGCGAGGCAAAGGCCGGTGGTGAATGGGTTAGCCAAGGCGGGAGGAGGAAGGGAAACAACGGCTCATGAACCAAAGCTGAATCAGTGAGGATTGCTTCAAGGAGCTCTGTGGCAAAAATTGTTGTGGGGCTTAAACTTAGGCGTGGGGCTTGGGCAAACCACGGCAACAAGAGCGAGAGAGGAGAGATGGGTGCACGTGGTGCTCACACGAATAGGCAAAGCAGCACCTGGTTGATAAGAGTGCTAGCGGGATTCGCGATCGGCGTGCACGGGCTCCAGCGACCCGAGCGGTGCCGGATAAAGGAAGACACGACGGCGATTACGAGCTCGAGGCTTCAAGAAAGCTGCGGCAACGAGAACTAGAGAGGGCAAGGTGGGGAAAGAACAAGAGGAGGCGAGGCTCCTAGGTGCACTATTTATAGATGAAGGAGGGGACAGGCGACAAGATGGAGTAGTGTGAAAAAGGGGAGGAAAAGCGTGGCGGGCATATGATGCCCGCCCGCTGTGGGCTGCTGACATTTGATGCCCACGTCGGTGCGGAGACAACGGCATTTAATGCCCACGCCATTGCGGGAACAACGGTATTTAATGCCCACACGCTACGGGAACAACGACATTTAATGCCCATGCCGGTCGAAAAAGAGAGAAGAGAAAGTGGCGGGGCGATGGCGGTGGTCGGGCCGAGGGGTGGGGCTCGTGACCAAGGGTGGTCGTGACCAAGAGAGAGTCGTGACCAAGGGAGAGTCGTGACCAGAGGAGGTCTTGACCAGAGAGGAGGTCGTGACCAAGAGGATGGTTGTGATCGAGAGGAGGTCTGAGGAGGAGGCAACAAAAAATGGAGTGAGCAGAGAAAGGGAAATCCAAATACAGAGAACTCCAATAAACTCAAGACAAACCAAATTGAATTAGTTGAAGTTTGATTAATTCATATTAAATTGCTTTTAACTTCCAAAATTTCAAGTTAAGCTTTAGAAATTCAACAAAACCAAATGGTTATTTTATTTTGAATTTTTTTAAAACTCCTAAAAATTGGGATGTTACAAACATCATATGCATCTTGAATGTATATGGTACTCTAGCTAGCTCGTAGTGGTCACGGTCATCGTTTTTAAATAATATTATTTCAATAAAAATTGCAAAAATAAATAATCGATTTTTTTGCAAAATTAAACTACTACGCCATTTGAAATGGAGAAACTGGCCTATCGCCATTCTAATTGGCGACAGTAGCCCTGTCGCCAATTGGAACAGTGCTAACATGGCAATTTCGCCATTTGAACTGGCGACATAGCCCTGTATTTCATTTTTTTTATTTATATGTATAAAATTCAGCCTAAAATTTTAGTATTGTTTTATTTACTTTTGTACTATTTTTTTCTTCAACCGCTCCGCTCCAGCATCCAAACTATCACACAACACCAACCAACTAAACTGCCACCACCAACATCACTGCCGGCGAAGACAATGGTGGTGGTTTCGGAGACAAGATAAGTTAAACATTAAAATTGGACCACGGTGTAATAAGAAACAAAATTAGACAGTAATAAGAAACAATATTAGCACAACATATTTTTAAGCAAAGCGTCATAACATAGTTTTTGATAAATCACAATGATGTTATAAATATTCGATTACAACGTCATCACATAGTTTGTTGACAAATCACAATGACATTACAAAACATTCAGCACAACATATTTTGACAAGACAAACCATTCCTGTGGTAGCTACCTCAATATACGCCATGTCGATCTCCACGATGCACGCCTTGAGTGTGTCGGTCGGATGGGGTCCCCTCGGCGTCGTCTTGATGCCGATCTTTTCTTCATCATGTGCATTTCTCCTATGGCATTTTTTAAGGTATGCGAACTCCTGCAAATTAATTAATTAAACACTTCTTCGTCTGGCCTTTGGCTGCTTTGTCCATGTCGTTCGACAAGTTGTACCTACCCGATAACCGTTCCCTTCAACCTAGCAATATCCGTAGTCGGATCGGTTGCTCCCGGTAGGATGGCTAGTGAAATTGCTAACCACGCGATAACCATACAACTTTGCATTCTAGTGCGCATCACTATAACGTCCCAAAATTTGGCTATTCAAAAATCTTTGAGTAGTTTAGGTCCCTAGAAAATTTTACCAAATTTTATTTGTATTAATAAAGCTTAATTCGAATTTCCTAAATTCAAAATATTTAATTTTATTAATCTAAACATCAATTAAATAAAAACCAGTGTTATTTGGCTTCCTCGTGTTGAAGGAATTTTCTAGCATTTTCAGGATTTTAAGAGTTTGTTTGCTATTTATTTCGTCTCCTTGATGTTTGACCTTTTATTTAATTCCATAAATCCTTCCTTTTTCTCTCTCCTCGCCACCGCAGTGCTCACTGATTACCATACGTTGTTCTTGTTCATCATCATATCAACCGAGCAGCGAGAGGCGAAACTGTACCTTTCCAACCAAACCTTTCCAAATTTCAATCTTCCTCTTGGGGCATATAAAAGAAATCGGTCACGTCATATGAAGCCCTTGATTTCCACTTCCAATTCCACGATTTAGTTTCCTCTGAAACATCCTTGTTTCATTGTAATATGCAAAGACCAAGCTCCAACCGAAGGTCTTCTCCGACGAGTTGCGCCTCCATCCGAGTATCCCGGCGAACCATCAACAACGTTAAGTTCAAATCATCGCGTTCTACATTATGCTTCCATCCCCTTCGCGCAAGACCACGGTTCACGTGCGCCAAGTCGAGCCATGACACTAAAGCGCGTCGTCGAGCCCTTCCTCGGTGAGTTTTCCAAAATCGATTCGTCATCTTATAACCCTCATTGAGACCTATTTTCCCATATTTTAGATTCAAGTTTCATCCACGTGCGCAAAAGAATGGGCGTTCTCTCACCTCTAGGCGATCTCCTTCTCGGCAATTACTTCTCATGGATTGATCCCCGCCTTCAACTCCACCAGCTGTTGAGTTCGCATCACCGAGTTCTACGTCGTGCTCACCTCCTTTTTCGCGAGAATGTCATCGGAAGTGTTATGTGCAGTGAGGCCGCCGTCGTTGTCGTTTTTGGCCTCGCGGCCATTGCATGGTTCCGTTTCTCGCTGTTTTGACCTTGTCATCATCTCTGCCTCGTCGTTGCCATTCCGTTTTGCCTCTTCACCGCCGTTGGTTCACCTCTGTTCGCCATCACCACCTTGTGCAAGAATCGGCCACCACCTCTATCCCTATTCATGTCTGTTGCTTCTTTGCTTCTAGAACATGGATTCATCTTTGTAGCTTTTCTGAAGTTCATTCCTCGACTGATGTGTGGCCAAGCATCATCTTTCCCTTGTGTCAATTCTTTTCTCTAATTTGTGCTTCCCATCTCAGTGCTAAAAATCCATGCATCCATGCCAACATGCGCTAGTTCTCTCTGTTGATTGTTGTGTTACATTGTTCTATCCTTGTCTCTCTTACATATAGACCCCATTTGTCATTCACCCAATTAAAAACCTAATTATTTCTCTCTCCTATGTGCGGGTTCCGCATGTCGATTAAATCTTTGCTCAACCCTAGTTCACGAGCTTGATCCATAGTAGAGTAGCATATTCCGTGGACTGGTCCATAGACCGATGGCCACATGTCACCCCTAATCCTATTTTTGGAATGAATTTAATTCTTGAAAAATCCTTTTATCATATTGGTCCCACATGTCGCTCTCTCTACCTTATTTCTAGAATTATTTTAATTCAAGAAATCCATAAATACGATCGGTCCCATGTCATACACTCACCTATTTTCTAATATTTTCAAAATAGAATATTATGAGAATATTAGTGACCAGTTATGACTTCTCTCTCCCTTTTCTTTTTCATCATTTTATGTGAATTTCAATCTTTCAAGAGTCTGTTCTTCTCTCTCGTAACTCCGATTGAGCCCATTCAAGTATCTAAATTCATCTAAATTCAATATCTACCTTTCAATACAATTCAATTTCAATTTGGAGTTTATTTGATTTATCTTTTTGAATTTTCTTTATTTTGCGCTTTCTCTCTCGTTAGACGTTGATGTCTCGGAATCGTCCAAAGGAACTGAAGGTCAAGGAAGTAGAAGAGATTGAAGATAAAATAAGAACATCATTGCTATAGCAAGGCAAGTTGTACCTTTGACCATGTTGAACCCAGTTTTTCAAAATTACTTTGATTCAAATTATTGCATTTTACTTTAAGTATTTATTTAAATGTTTTGGGACTAGTTATACACCATTTGATTATACCCACCTTGCCTATTGTATTAACCTGATCGTTTGCCACCCTAGCTTGGTTAATTATTTAGTTGGTATAATCGTAGCACCAACGTGGGTTGGTTAGATATGAATAGTTTGCTTAGCCATGCAACGAGTCATTCATATCATCGAGTTGCAAATATAAACTTGACTTAGTGATTATGGAACTTTGTGTAAAGCGTGTATGCTGTGTCATTACTCGTTGATGGCATGTGTTGCACTAACCAACGGGTGGGAAAAGATTTAGACTGTGGCGAGTGGTGGAAGCGTGTGATATGGTGGTGGTGGTTTGTGATTGGGAAATAGTCATTTCCATGGCATAGTTAGAAAGTGGATATCTCGCCTTGGTCAATTAAGGACTTAACTTTGTGCACTATTGAGCTGGACCTTATCGTACAACCACATGCAGTATGGGACCAGGCTAACATAGTAAATTCTGAGTCTCGACATTCACTACTCGGGTTGTAGGTTAAGCTCTGTGTCCACAGTGAGAAGTGTGGACTATTACGAAAGTCACATCGCGGGGCGGTTCGCGCTTCCTGTCCAGCGGTGTGCATCGGACCAGCGAGTAAGGTTGGTGTGATATAAACACACGAGAGTGTCAATTGTTGAGATGATGTTTGAAAGGTTTTATTGTCATCATCTCGATGCGATTGATTGCATCTTGTGGGTAAATTATGCGACCTCTGCGAGTGTTAAACAATCTATTTGAATAGACGCGTGCATGTGTGGATATACTCGGGATTTCACACAAGGGTAGATTTTCATAAAAACAATTGGGAAGGGGCAGTTGTGTGGTTAAACTCATATGGTGTGTAAAAGAAATTGATTAGGCTTTGTGTCCTTTGTGAAAAAAATTTGTTAAAATTATTCTTTGTTTATTTGTTTTGAATTATGCTTTCCATCTATTATTTGTAGTCAATTGCAAATCTTTGTTTTATTGAAAAATAACTAGAGAAGCTATTTCTTTTGGAATAAGTCATCATGTATAATTGTATTCTATGGTACAACTTGTTGAGTACTTGGAGTACTCATTCTTACATAATCAATCATATAAAGTGGAGGAATCATCGGTTAACAAAGTCTACTTCAAGAATCGTGGAGAACTAGGTTGCGCTACAGGCCCAGGTGCCTATGGGCATATGGATGGACTTCATTGAGTTATTTAGTTACATTCAGCTGTGACTTAATTAAGCTATTCGCCTACGAGGTATTAATTATAATTTTTGACCTTAAGGTCTTTACTCTAATAATTATTGTTATTTTTCTATTTATTAGTCATCTTTGTATATGGAAAAATGATATTTCATCGATGTTGCCACTATGTGCACTAGCATGATCTGGACTAGTGTAGTATACATAGAGGTCCATAATTGCATTTTGTGTCCCGCGGAGGTGGTATCGAGCCATATCTGCTGTAGGTCGTGACCTTAGTTAGAATGGCCATTTTCAACGAGAACTTCAAAACTTGTTTTACAAATGGAAAATCTTAATGATGTGCTATTCTCACCTTTTCCAACTTCTATACTTTCCATTCCATTCCTTTCTCATCTATTTTCTTTCTCACCATCTTGAGTATTAAATTGGACTCTCTTCCTCATAATTTCTATAGTTTGTCGTTATGTGTGCCAAATGTCTAGGTGGATGCACGAGAGTTGTTTTAGACAACTCCTTGAAGACCATGCAACCGGCAACAACACATCGACATCTCCCCATGTGTTCAAGGCAACCGTGCAACAATTGAAGACCAAGAAGAAGTTGTATGTCATCCTGTCTTTCTCAAGATTCGCCGCAAGGATCACAAGCAATCAACGTTTGATGAAGATTAGGACTAGTCGGTGTGTCCTTGCACCAGACCATATAGGATAAAATCGGTTTAGGCTCCTCTCGTGTGTTGAGCCAAGTCACCCGATTAAGTTGGAGTTTAATCGACTAGACGATTAGATATTTATTTCTCTTGCAGTGTGTAATTTGGTCGTGAGTTTTATGCCTCTTAATAGCTTCACCGCTATTTGTGTGTTTTGTGGTGTTCTTTGGGTTAAACTGCTCCCCTTAGTAGATTGTCTTCCCTTACCTTGTGCTTTTCCCTCTCATCTATTAGCCTTGGTCAGCCAACAGATGGAGAGCCCTAGTGAAGTCAACCTTGTTAGTAATCTTGAGACAGTCTGTGCCAGTTCAGATCTTATCAATCTTAGTGGATAGTTGTCAGTACCAGGAGTAATAGATTCACACATGGAACAATTTTTGGCCACTCAGACTCAATTCATGAAGACGATGATGCAGAACATGAACAACACGATAACACAGCAGAATCATACCACCGTCGATACCTTAGTCAATTTGTTGAATCAGAATAACCAAGCAAGCCGTCGTACCATCACCAGTGTCAGTGCTAGGGCAGACATTAACCAGCCGCTATCTCCAATGCCAGTAGTGAAACATCAGAGCCTGAATCAGTTTTCTGCCACCCAAGTTCAGCTCATGCCAGCGATGATGCAACCGTTGGACAATAGTGATGTTTGCAATGGTGCACAACTCGTTGCCATCCCAATGGCATGCCCTCAGACCAAGTTCGAAAAGTTCAGAATGACCAAGCCGACTATTTTTAAAGGATCGGCCAAGCTCAAGGATGCAGAATCCTGGATTCGCACCATAGAAGAGAAGTTAACTGTTGTGCAATGCAACGATAATGAGAAAGTTTTCTATGCTGCTCATCAATTGAAAGGAGTTGCATTAGATTGGTGGAAAAACTTTCATGCCGTATGTCGATGAAGCAGACAATCACTTGGGCGAGTTCACCATAGCTTTTTCGTCGCATGATGTGACATCAAGCAATTGATGATAAGGAGAAACCGGATAAGTCAAGATTGTGCATATATCCGTTGTGGAGAAATAGGCCATAGCGGCGATGAGCACAATATCAATTGTTCTAGTTGTGAAGGAAACCATTCTATTGGAGAATGCCCAATGAGCAAGAACACATGTTTATTTTGTGGAGGCATTGATCATTGTCCGAGCCAGTGCCCCATGTTTTCAGTGTTGACTTCTGCAACACAACGTAGCGAGAAAATTTCTGAGCTACTGATAGAGCATTAGCAAAAGAAGGCAAACTGTTATCACTACAATATTTGTTAGCTAAAGAAATCATAAAAGCAAAATGTTGACTTTGGCAACCAACCTCAAAGGAAAAGTATGTCAATATCATCGTGAGTGCTTGAGTGTGGTAAGCAAGACCACTATACCAAGAGATGCCACGCAGCGCCAAGCTTCTACCTTCAAGAAGGATAGTCGTTTCGCCATAGCCTCATCGGAAAAGTCACAAGATTCAACACATTTATGCTACACCTATCGTGGAAAAGGTCATTACGTTCGCCAGTGTCCTCAGAAGAACCAGTCACTCACTCTAAAAGCAAGAATGCTAGAAGTTATTTCAATCAAGATCGTAACATTCAGAGCATGTGGTAAAGCAGTAGGATCCGTTTGCCCAACAAAGCAGTCAAAGAAGAGACGTTGGTGCAATGATGTTACCAAGAAAGCCTACATTGGTATACCAAGCCATGCAGTGTCATGCCTCCGTTCATAGCAATAAAGTCAGAGAATAGTTGTAGTCTTTCCTTTGTTTGAGAGCAAAAAGGTGGACATCTTTGTATGCAGGTTATGAAGAGAAAGAATTATTGGATATTAAATCATTGGATACCTCTCCAAGCATATGTCTCTGCAAGTTGAGTAAGCAAGCTTTGAGTCATAATGTGATGTTGAATTCCAACTCATCATTTTGCATATGCAATAAGGCAATATTAAATGCTTGAAGAATTTAACCATGGAATAATGTCCATATCCGTAAGAGAGTATGCAGTTGTCATTGCAAGTGACCTATACAGGATGCAACTGTATTCGAAGTCAATTTTGTCTTTGACTTGGTACCCAGGATCAGCCAATTTTAGAAGGAATTACGTCGGAGGGGAATTATGACAAAAGTTGTCAAATGAGTTTGCAGAAGTAACAGAGTAGAACAAAGGATGTTCTCAGATAAAGGCAGTGTCAAATCAAGTTCGTCAGTTTGGCAAGCACCAATGTTAACTTTAAAGTGAAATGGTAGCACAGGAATGTGCGAGAATTTCAGTCTATCCAAGAGCTAATCTTCAGGACCTTAGAATCAACTTGTTTGAGTTTGAGTAAGAATTCAGTTTTCCCTGAAATCATCTGTGAACAAGACAATGTCAGTTGAAGATTAGGGAGATAACCATTTCAAGATAGCTGAGACCCCTCACCCATTGTAAAGGGAGAAGTGAACTAAGTTTGTGAGATTTACAGAAGAGATCAATCACTGCTCTAGTATTCATACTACTCGAACCTAAAAGAACCTTGATAACTTTTATCACAGAACATCCAAGAATCAGTGTGTTAAGAAGTTTCGCTAGCACTTCCTAACAACTAAATTTTCAAGTAGTGAATGATCCCAGTCATAATTCGAAGTTGCTACCTTGGAGCAACAAAGATGGTTAAATAGATTGAGGACCATAAGGTTGAAATCCATTCCCTCGTGAGATGATCAAGATAGTGGCGGATGCTTTGAATCGTAAGAGCTACCTCAAGAATCAGAGACCTATCACCAAGTTTACTTGTGAAATTTAGAAGCCAAGTCTCGAGTTAGTGCAAGAGTATATCTGTTCAACCATAGTGTTCAAACCTATGCTAGAAAATCAGTGTTAATAAGACAGTGAGATGACAGTTTTGTCAAGGAAATTAGTTCCCTTTGAAACAAGGTAAAGCTTGACAATCCACTAAAGACGAACAACAAATGATCCGTGAATCAATGAGCATATTTGTGTATCTAATCAGAGGAAACTCAAGTACCTGATGCTCAAACCAACACTTGAGTGTAAGCATTCCATTTTCTCTGAAAGTACCAAGGTGTACAAAGAGCTCGAAGTTGAATGGTGATGATCCAACTTAAAAGCTAAATATTGCAGAATGGGTTACCATGTGTTTGGTATGTCAGAAAGTCAGCCAAAGTGTGGAGGCTAGTCAGAGTACTTCTATCCCTGAGAATTCAAACATGGGATTTCCCAGGACCCAATCGGGATGTAATTTCTTGAAAAGTGATTATTGATCATTTGAAAGAGATTTGCCACTTCATGTGTGTCAATGTCACCTAGTTTGGAGACCGTCTAGCAGAGTGGTACACGACAGAGGTTATATACGACAGAGATAGTATTCGCCATAAATTGGTATAGTGTCAGATCGACAAAGATTGTCGGTTGCATGATGTGCCGTAAGAGTTTGCGCTGCATCGAGGATCCCGCTTACCTCGTGTTAGCGACAAAGTGTGTATGCAGCCTTGGACACTCATTTAAATATCAGTGTGTGTATCACCGAATCAATGGACAAATTGAAGAAAAAGATTAATGAGTTGTGCTTAACTCATAGTACGAAGTCGAGCAAGTAATTGTTGTGTGCGAGTTTCTACAAAGATCGCTTGTCGCTAGTTCGCATTCGACACCATTGGAAGTTCTCTATGGTCGATCACTGCATAAGTCATTACTCGAACTAGAGATAGATCGATAACAAAATATGTGAGCTTTGCATTAACCATGATGCAGAAGGCCAAGTGACTTCAATCCTAAAGGGATTGTAAGTATCTTATTTCAAGTAGAATAGCTAGCAGCTTATCACCCTTGTAGTAATGTCTATCATTAGGATACCTGTTGAAGTTCTGTGTTAAGAATTTTAATTTATGACAGAGATGTGTCAGTCAGTTCAGATTCTGAAGCTCGGAAGAAGTGGAAGTATGTCAGCCTGAGTTACCAGTCAGCAACAAGATCTCCTCAACTTCATAAGTGTCTTCGAGCACTAATAAAGCAGCCTGTTAAAAGCAATTGACTTGCTAGAAGCCCTTGCTTGCCGAAGGCCAGTTCGTCAAGTTTTCGTTGAAGCAAGAAGCGAGACGTTTGTTTCCTCAGTATTCAGAAAAGCAATATCAACAGAGTCAAAACAGTTTAGAAGCAAGAACAGAACCCGAACGTCGAATTCCCTAACCTATTTCATAGCTAGCCTAAATCTCGAGGACAAGATTCCTTTAAGGGTGAGGTTTGTAATGTCCAAAAATTTGGCTTTTCAAAAATCTTTTGAGTAGTTTAGGTCCCTGGAAAATTTCACCAAATTTCATTTGAATTAACAAAGCTTAATAGGGATTTTCCTAAATTCAAAATATTTAATTTGCTTAATATAAACATCAATAAAATAAAAACTAGTGTTATTTGGCTTCCTTGTGTTCTAAGGAATTTTCTAGGATTTTTTCGAGTTTGTTTGCTATTTATTTGGTCTCCTTGATTTTTGGCCTTTTATTTAATTCTGAAAATCCTTTCTTTTTCTCTCTCCTCACCACGCGGCTGCTACAGTGCCATACGCGGTTACTGCTCATCATCTCCCAACTGAACGGTAGTGAGACCCGAGCCTGTACATTTCCAACCAAGTCTTTCCAAATTTCGATCTTCCTCTCCGGGGCATATAAAAAGAAACCAACCGCGTCATATTGAAGCCCTTGATCTCCTCTTGCAATCCCCTGATTTGGTTTCCTCCAAAACATCCGCTTTTCATTGCAACTGCAAAAGACCAAGCTCCAATCGAAGGTCTTCTCCGACGAGTTGCACCTCCATCCAAGTCCCCGCCAAATCATCTGCGCGTTGAGTTCACGCTGTTGTGTTCTACGTTATGCTTCCATCCCTTCATCAAGACCTCCAGGGCCATCGTGGCCATGTCGAGCCATGACATTGAAATGCGATGCCGAGCGCCCGCTTCCTCGGTGATTTTTCCAAAATCCGATCAAGGCATCTTGTAGCCCTCGTTGAGACCTATTTTTTCCATATTTTAGATTCAAGTTTCATCCATCGTATGCGTTGAGAATTGGGCATTCTCTCACCTCTCATACGATCTCCTTCTCCGTACCAATTACTTCACAACTATTGATCCTCCCTTGTGTTAATTTTTCTCTAATATGTGCTTCCCATCTTAGTGCTAAAAATCCATGCATCCATACCACCATGCCCCATGAACTGCAGCAGCTCTCGTGCTAGTTCTCTATTCGGTTGTTGTGTTCTCGTTGTTTATCCCTTCTCTCTCTTACATATAGACTCTACTTGTCATTCACCCAATTAAAAACCCTAATTATTTCTCTCCCTACGCAAGGGTCCCGCATGTCGCACAAATATTTGGTCAACCCTAGTTCATAAGCTTGGTCCACCGTGGGCTAGCTAATCTCCGTGGAATCGATCCATAGACCGCTGGTCCACATGTCAACCCCTAATTCTATTTTTCTGGAATGAATTTAATTCTTGAAAAACTTTTATCTTATTGGTCTCACATGTCGCTCTCTCTACCTTATTCCATAAATACCAGTCGGTCCCACATGTCATACACTCACCTATTTTCTAATATTTTCAGAATAAAATATTCTAAGAATATTCTGTAGACCCCAATTGTTAGTTTCTCTCTCTCTCTTTCTTTTTCATCATTTCATGTTAATTTCAATCTTCCAAGAGTTTGTTCTTCTTCGTCCTAACTCCGATTGAACCCATTCAAGTTTCTAAATTCATCTAAATTCAATATATACCTTTAGTACCATTCAATTTCAACTTGGAGTTTATTTGATTTGTGTTTTTGAATTTTCTTTGTTTTGTGCTTTCTCTCTCGTTAGACGTTAAAGTCCTCGAATCGTCCGAAGGAGCTCAAGGTCAAGGAAGTAGAGGATTGAAGATAAAATAAGAACATCATTGCTATAGCAAAGAAAGTTGTACCTTTGACCATGTTGAACCTTTTCCAAAAATTACTTTGATTCAAATTATTGCATTTTACTTTAAGTATTTATTTAAATATTTTGGGACTAGTTATACACCATTTGATTATATTCACCTTGCCTATTATATTAACATCATCTTTTGTCATCCTAGCTTGGTTAATTTTTAGTTGTTATTATCGTAGCACCAACGTGGTTTGGTTAGATACGAATAGTTTGCTTCGCCATGCAATGAGTCATTCATATCATCCGAGTTGCAAATATAAACTTTACTAAGTGATTATGGAACTTGTGTAAAACTATATGTTGTGTGTCATTACTCGTTGATGGCCTGTGTTGCACTTAACCAATAGGGTGGGAAAAGATTTAGACCGAGGTGAGTGGTGGAAACCGTGTGATATGGTCGTGGTTTATGATTGGGAAATGGTAATCTCGTGGCATAGTTAGAAATTGGATGTCTCGCCATGGTCAATTAAGGATTTAACTTTGTGCGCCATTGAACTAGGCCTTATCGTATAACCACATGTCCGTATGGGACGGGTCTAACTTAGTAAGTTACGTAATCTCAACATTGACTACTCGTTGTAGGTTAAGCTCGGTCCACAAGTGGAGGTGTGGACTATTCGAAAGTCACATCGCGGGATGGTTCATCGCTTCCCCGCCCAATGGTGTGCATCGCACTGAGTAAGGTTGGGGTCGGTAGTAAACACACAGAAGTGTCAAATGTTGAGATGATGTTTTGAAAAGTTTTGTTGTGATCATCTCTAATCCAGTTGATTGCATCTTGTGGGTAAAGTGTACAACCTCCGCAGAGTGTTAAACAATCTATTCGAATAGCCACGCCCGCGTCATGGACATGCTCGGGATTTCACACGAGGGGTAGATTTTAATAAAAACAATTGGGAAGGGACAGTTGTGTAGTTAAACTTATATGACTGTGAAATAAATTGATTAGGCTTTGTGTTCTTTGTGAAAACAATTGTTAAAATTATTAATGTTTATTTGTTTTGAATTATGCTTTCCATCTATTATTTGTATTCAATTGCAAATATGCTTATTGCAAAATAACCACGTCATTTCTTTTGGAATATGCCATCATGTAAAATTGCATTCGTGGTATAACTTGTTGAGTACTTGGAGTACTCATTCTTGCTGCAATCATTTAGATGAAGTGGAATAATCATCGGTCAACACAGTCTATTTCAAGGATCGTGGAGAACTAGGTCACACTACCCTAGCTGATTGCCTGTGGGCATATGGATGGGCTTCACAAAAGTTATTCTGTTACGTTCCACTGTAGCTTAATTGAGGTATTCGCCTTCTAAGGTATTAATTGTAAGCTTTGACCTTAAGGTCTTTACTCTGATAATTATTATTATTTTCCTATTTATTAGTCATCTTTGTATATGAAAATGATATTTCATCGATATTGGCACTGTGTACACTAGCGTGATCCTGGACTAGTGTAGTATACACAGAGGGTCCAGAATTGCATTTTTGGGTCTCGACAATCACCTCTTCCTTGGTGTAATATTCGTAAAGGTATCGAACGGGATGTCAGAACACCGCCAAACATGCGCCATGAGATGTGAGTATGGCCTATGCAGAAGAAGAGGCTTGTTGTAGGTGCATACGCAACAAGCACGGTGTAGCGTGCACTCGTTGATGATCCTCTCGCGTTCGCCCCGTGGCGCCCTTTCTCCTCGCGCATGATCTCGGCGAAACTCCCTTGTGCCTATCTTGAATGCAAGTGCATCTTACCCTTCTTACTCTTCTCCTCCATGTACTTGGTCATCATGGCGGAGTACAATACTCTATCATTTGCCATGGAAAGCAACATGTTGTTGCTTTAGTCAATAATGTATTTTTCGGTACTACGAGAATTGCCTCCATAATAGCAACTAAAGGGAGGCACCGCACCGTGCATGACCCAATTGTACACCTTAGTTAGATTGGTTGTGATGACACCATGTCGATTACCATCCTTTTCATATAGCAACGACCACTTCTCCTTAGGCTCGTGCTCAATCCATCAAGAAGCATTTCACCTATGTTCTCACCTTCCTCGTCACACCAGACCACCTATGGGTAGTCAGTGGCAAGGCTCTCTGGTCCTAGTCGCTTGTAGTGGGCTTTTTGTTTCTCCCTTTGTGCTGCCTTGATCCGCTCATCTAGTGTAATATCCCATTCAAATATAAAACATAAAACTGACTAGTACTAAAATTAAATATATTTAGAAAGAAAAAATTCAAAATTTTGGAGGAGTTTTAGAACTCGTGCCTTTGGCCCATAGCTCTTTGGGCCCACGTGGGGGAACTAAACCCTAGCACCCCTATGTACTGTAGCACACCCATGGGGTACTACAGCGCCGCCATCACTATAGCATGGAGCTACTGTAGCACACCCCTCTCTCCTATGGTGGTGCACCCTCTCCTCCAGACTTCTCCATTATTGCTGGCCAAAACGAAGAACAAAAGGGAAGAAGAGAGAAGGAAGAGGAAGGAGTTCGTAGGGGATCTCCAATGAGTCATTCGTGTCTTCTAGGGTAATATTTCTAATCCTCGCTGTTAGTTTAAGTATTTTCGAGGAGATGATGTCGTTTAGTGATTCATTGATCCCACGACATTTAGTCAGATTCTCGTAGTCGCTTGTTAGGCGATTAGGTCTTGTTCAAGTAAATTAGAGGTTTAGGCCTCCTAGAGTTATGTGGGTAATTGTGTTGGCATTCGTGAAAGTATTAATTTGTAATTTTGGTTAGATAATGAATTAGTTATGATTTTTACAAGTCTAAGTGCCTCTTCACTCGTTTCAGCAAAGGAACATAGTTCTATGATTTATGGTCCGGAGATGGATTAATCCGTCGCTTGATCTCCACGAGTTGTGTACATAACTTTATGATGTTTCTAGGAGATCAAGTTCATAATTTTGGACATACAGAATGAAAGATATGAATTTTTGAAGTTAATGTTGTAGTCTGTCCTTCTGTGTGGATGAGAGAAAACTAGTCTGTTAGCAACCTTTTTGCACATTGGGAAAATTGTAATAAATTTATTGAGGAATCTAGTTCTCTGTAGTTTCTAGATTGTCCTAGAAAAGTGGGTTTGGATGTACCAATTAAAATATACAAAATTCATAAGTCAAGAGTAATCAAGATGACAAAACTATCTTCTGAGTTAAAAACAAAGACTTAGATGGAATAATTTGATCTTTTGGTCACCCGAGGACTGTAGATATGCGTGTGTAGATTCCAGGAATTTGGTTCATGACTTTGGACTTTTGACTCAAAAGTTATGGTTTTTCTTTGATGGTCGCTTTTGGACAGATCGGTATTTGGAGTGTATCTAAAGTTTCTGTTGCGAATAGAACGATTGATTTCATTTTGTTTCATTGCTATGCCGAGTACTTTTGAATGGTATTCTTAGTATACTTTACGCTGATGTGTGGTGGTGAGAACCGGTTAGAGTCTTCCCATCGTCATCCGCCTCATGGTTGAGGCAAGTGCAAGCAGTGTAGGGGAATTGTGATGCTATATTCATGATAATTGCCATGGTTTACTTATGAAAGTATATCTATGATATTGCCTATGATTATTATTCTTTCATGTTGAATTGAGAATATGAAGTTCTTTGCATCATGGCATTCATTCCTAAATCTTGACTACGTGGTAGCCAAGTATTATTTCTTTTGAGGTCCCCATCATACGTTGGACGGGCATGAGATCCCCATCATGTATTGAGGAGCATGGGTCCCTACACTGTGGAGTGTGGGCTTGAGGTCCCCGTGGATCGAGGGCACAGCTTGAGTATGCATCGATGGATACACTACTGCACATCGGTAATTGCAAAGAAGAAAGAAAGAGCATTCTTGACAAATGCATTGCATGCAAGCATAAGAGATTTATTTATGGTTCCTCATCGATGTTCATATGAGGTTTTGGTATCTTCATTGGCTAGTCGTGAAGTTTTGTTTATTGCCATCGTTGTACTTTGGTCGAGTCGTGGACTCACGCTTGTTGTTGTTGTCGCTTTTAGGTACCTCTCGAGGTAGTGACATGCATGGGAAGGGGTAGTTTTGATGCACTTCACACTTAACCACTCATGGCAAATAAATTACCTTTTTTATCTAAAACCTCATGTTCACGCTATTTCCTTTAGTTTCAGACCGTGTCCATCCTTCGTGGTGGTTGATTCACTTGTAATCGTGGTAGCTAAGGTTTACCGTGGGTGTTTCTATTATGCTTTTAAGACTCGTTATTGATTCATTTAGTTCAATTTGATAAAATAAATTGAATGATTTGATTGGTCTTACATCTTCGTGAATTCGGATGAATATTGATGATTTAGACTTAACTGTTAAAGAACTACTCTCATTGAGTAGCATAATCATTTGTTTTGGTTTTGGTTGAGAAATTGCAAGATTCATGCCTAAATTATTATTAATTGATAGGTAGTATTATTTAACTTGATTATATCAGAACTTGTGCTAGTTCCTGTGATTTGAATTAAATCATTCATGTGTATGTCTTGTTGAATTTGTATTATTAAATTGAATAAAGTGCTTCGTAAGGTGGTTTAGTCGCATCCTAGGCTCTATGTTGGGTTGGAGTGTTGCAGTTGGTATCAGAGTGGGCTTTAGGTTCGTGGTAATTGAATTGGCACACTGTGCACAATAAGATGGGAATGGGTCCAGCATTGCATATACGTTTTCGTTATGTCACTTTGAGCATTGTTGTTATGAATTGATTATGAATGCTTATGATTTGATTAATATGATGGTTATGTGTCATGATAGCTGTTGAGAGGTTGAGGTCGTGGTTGTGGCCCCGGCTTTGCTGTGCTACACCACCGCTCGTGGTATGGGAATAGGAAGCAACTACCTCGATTACCATAGTTAGGTGTGTTGAGGGTGAGTTTCTTTAGAGAAGTTGTTCTCTCTTGAGCTTGATTGAGGCCACCTGGGTATAGTTGCGGTTGTTGAATTTTCTTGAGGCATCGGTTACATGGCGCTTGTTGGAATTTCACTTGGTCTCCATTTTTGTTATGGACCAATTATTGGCTCTTCCGATCGTTGAGTTGCTTTTGCTACTTGTGAACATTGTTTATTGGTGAGATTGATATTTCTATGGTTGTTATGTTTTTTCTTATTGGAAAACATGACTCGCTTATTCATTTGATATTTTGGACAAAGAAAGTTTTCATTGCAAGTTTGTTAAAATGTGGAGCTTTGGTTTTATGTATTTCTTTGAATTATTTCGGATGTTGAAGTTTAATGCCTCTCTTTTCTAAAAGAAGGTGTTAAAACCTTTGAGTGATGTCTTGTCATGCTTGACTAAGAGGTTTTAATTAAATGAATTAATTGTTAAGGTATGAGCTATCAAGTCGGATCTGTAGCGTGGTGCATGATTAGTCTTAAGCTAGATCCTTAGGGTTTAAGTTGATTAACTTGATGTTGTCATAGAGTAATTACCTGATGAGTAGTGACTAAGAGAATGTCCATACCTAAATGGAGTCGAAGGGTTACTAAAAGTATGGAACATTGATGAACTAGTTTGATCACTATGGGTGATAAATTTGGTGCTTTTGGGTAGATTGGATTTATGGTCTCAGGTGTTAGTCTAACCCTTTGGGATGGTTAAGTCCAAAAGGCGCGATTATTGTCATCATTAGATATTCTCTTGACTAAGTTGAGTATTGCACCCTTTAGAAAAAAAATACTCCTCTATTCCATTAGAGGCATATAACTTTTCAGTTTTGTTTCAAAATATAAGGCGTGCATGCGACTTTAATGACATTTTCTCTCTTTGCCCTCGCTTATCTTCTCCTCTCTTCAACATTTATGAGTAAACACCCCCACACTATTCTCTCTTATTCCCAAGACATTAACACTAGGGACATTATGGTCATTTCCCTCTACCATCCTCTTGGTTTTACAACTTTCTTAATCTCGTGCATGACCATAATACGTCTTATAACTGGAATGGAGGAGTATATATGAAATAAGTTATTATGTTTTCTTGAAAAGGTTGATGATGGGATAGTAAGGTATGTTAGTTCATGCCAAGGGTGCATTATATGATGTTAGAAAGATTAACAGATATGGTTGCAGAGTGATGTCGATTCCTTTAAGAGGAGAATAATTTGACTGTTTTTGTGATATCCCATAAATAAAATGTTTCATATTTTGCGGTTGTGAACATTTGGACCTCATGATTCATGTGGTAGTTGAAACTGTTTGAGCAAAATGATGTGTTGAAAAATTTTATTGGTTCTAAGTGGTTCATGTGGTTTGGTCTTAAGAACTTATCTTGTTCGAAATGGTAAAGTCTTGTTGTAGTCAAAGGATTGTTTTCGTGTTAAAGGAAAGAGTGTAGTAAGAGTATTTGAGGATTGTTGATAAGTTTTGTAACTTGTAATATGATCGAAGCATGCTTAAACTTTTCGCTTTTTCCACGCAAGAGTTCTCAAGTTTCAATAGCAATGCCTTATTTTTATTGGTTGAAATTTGATAATCACTTTTGAGGGTATGTGCCTCAATCGTGATCTCATCTTTTGTTTTATAAGATCATCGCTATTGGATTATTTCTTTTAGTCTCGTGCTCACCGTGAGGAGTCACGTTTTCCTATGTGTCGAAACTTGTCCTTGTTCGTCTCTTCCTTTGAGAAAGGATCATCGATTTGTGTTGCAAAGTATTATAAAGCGTAGTCTGACAACTATTTGGTGATGGTCAAGTCAATGTAGTGGTGAGATTTTGGTACCAAGTTATTGGAGGAGTAGTAGAAGATGAATTGGTTTTGACCTATAACTCTTAGAGAAAATTTGATTCAAATAGAATGATTGTCGTTGAAGTAAAACTGATTAGTGTTATGACTAAGTAGAACCTATGGTAAAGTGTAATCCCAAAACCTTAGTTTATGTTGAAATGTTGAGAATTATCGAAAGTATAGAAATCTTGATCAATTTTATAGAGTAACGCAATTGGGTAATATTGCGAGGTTGTGTGGGTGATTCAAGATGATGTTAATAAATGAGTTGTGTGGGTGATTCATGATGATGTTAATGAATGAGTATGTTGGAATTATGGGAATTTTAGGATTTAACTGAGGATTTTCCTATCTCATATATGAGAAGTTCGTTGTAGTGGTCTTGGAGGTTACATTTGGGCTTTGCATTTTATGCTAGAACTTTGGTCGCCCAATGATTGTGTGTTGAGGAAATAGAATAAGGGTGGATTTTCAACAATGGGATGATCATTGATGGAACATCGTTGAGGTAGTACATGAGTGTGTGTTTGAGAATTATGAGTTGTTTATTTTAAAAGTTTGAGGTGATGTGATTACGTGAGATCTATTTTGAGATGCATTGTGTGTCATCTGTCAAATTAATTTCACAAGAGGTATTTGGTGATGGTCAAGTCAAGGTAGTGTGGATGGAGTGTTTTGGTTTGATCATAGTTTTGAGGATGCCAATTTAAGAGATATAAGCTAGTGTGGTATGCGATGAATTGGAATTTAACGGTTGAGAGGAATGTTATTCCTAAAAGAGAAATTGAGGAAAAAATGTTGCCTTAGGTAATGAAACACTCCCTTGAATATTGTTTGAGCTATGTATTTATGATAGAGGTCATTTACAATTTGCGTTGGTTTTATGTTGGCATGGTGGTTCTTTCCGGTCCAAGAAAGATAAAGGAAGTATTTGATTTGGACATTTGAATGATTTCTCCTTTGGCTTTCGTGACGTTTGTTCACAAACTGCCTACTTGGAAAGTAGAAATGTCTTCGTGATGAATCTTCAATTCCGGATTTGACTCTTTTGGTAATGAGTCGGTAATGCGTGGTTGCGATGAGTCCTTTATTTTCAGTTGGGCTATATCAGTAAAAGAGTTTGTTTAAAGCGAGTTCTGTTGTGTGTTCCTGGTTAAAGGAGGACCTCCTTGTTAATGTAAAGGGACTGATTGAGACATGGAACAAGAGTTCCATGTAATTTGTGCCGGATGTGTTGTGTGGTACCAAAGAGAAGGTTGACCCAAAGTACATTGGTTTGTTCTGATGTTATGGGATTTTTGAAGTTAGCGCTTTCGCTAGAACCATCTTGAGTCCCGCACGGGTATACAATGTTCAGATGACCCAAAGGTTGAGAGTGTGTTTGAGAGATCCGAGGACGAGGTTTCATTAGAGCCATTGACCAACAAGTAAAACCTTACCTTCGAGTCTCGTCCGTTGAGTGTACCTAAAAAGGATTGAGACGAGTGTTGAGGTGTAAGATGTTGATATCCTTTGAGGTGAGGTGGTCGCATATGTCCGAGAGGGAAACGATCTGCGAGTTAAAATCTTGCATGCGCGACCAAAATCTAGAGTTGTTCACACCGCATACGTGCAGCATTGTGATTAATTTCAGTTGTGGTGTTCTTGCGAATAGAACAACAAGTAGAATTCGGGGTCGAATTCTGTTTAAAAGGGGTAGAATATAATATCCTGCTCAAATATAAAACATATAAGTGACTAGTACTAAAATTAAATATATTTAGAAAGGAAAATTCGAATTTTGGAGGAGTTTTAGAACTCGACCTTTGGCCCATAGCTCTTGGACCCATGTGGAGGAACTAAACCTTAGAACCCTAAGCATCAGAGCACATCGAGGTATCTGAGCGCCACCATCATTGTAGCATGGCGCTACTATAGCACGCCCTCTCTCCTATGGTGGTGCCCCTTTCTTCTGCTTCTACATTGTTGCCGGCCATAAGGAAGAGGAAGGAGAGGGAAGAAGAGAGGAGAAGGAAGAGGAAGAAGGAGTTCTTTGTGGGGGATCTCCAACGAGTCATTCATCTCTTCTAGGGTAATATTTCTAATCCTCGCTGTTAGTTTAAGTATTTTTGAGGAGATGATGTCGTTTAGTGATTCGTTGATCATGTTGAGATTGAGTTGGTATTTTGCGATCGCCTTATTCAGCAGATTAGGTCTTGTTCAGCATGTAAATTAGAGGTTTGGGCCTCCTAGAGTTATGTGGGGAATTACGTTAGCTTTAGGGAAAGTATTAATTCGCAATTTTTGGTTGGAGAATGAATTAGTTATGATTTTTGCAAGTCTGGGTGCCTCTTCAGTCTCTGGTTTCGGGCAGCGAGCACAGTTCTATGATTTAGGGTCTGGAGATGGACGAATCTGGTCGGTTGATCACCACGAGTTGTGTACATAACTTTATGATGTTTTTAGGGATATCAAGTTCATAATTTTGGGACATATATAACGAAAGATATGAATTTTTGAAGTTAATGTTGTAGTCTGTCTTCATAGGGATGAGAAAAACTAGTCTGTTAGCAACCTGTTTTGCACATTGGGAAAAAATTTAATAAATTTATTGAGGAATCTAGTTCTTTGTAGTTTCCATATTGTCTTAGAAAAGTGTGTTTGGATGTACCAATTAAAAGATACAAAATTCATAAGTCGGTAGTAATCAAGATGACAAAACAGTCTTTGGAGTTAAAAGCAAAGACTTAGATGGAATAATTTGATCTTTTGGTCACCTGAGGAGTTGTAGATATGTGTGTAGATTCCAGGAATTTGGGTTCATGACTTTGGAGTTTTGACTCAAAAGTTATGGTTTTTCTTGATGACCGTCTGCTTGGACAGATCGGTATTTGGAGTGTATATCTAAAGTTTCTGGCCATAATAGAAGCGATTGATTTCATTTTGTTTCATTGCTATGCTGAGTACTTTTGAATGGTATTCTTAGTATACTTTACGCTGCGTGTGGTGGTGAGAACCGGGTTAGAGTCTTCCCATCGTCGTCATCCATCTCACGATTCAGGCTGCAAGCAGTGTAGGGTGAATTGTGATGCTATATTCATGATAATTGCCATGGTTTACTTATGAAAGTATATCTATGATATTGCCGATGATTATTATTCTTTCATGTTGAATTGAGAATATGAAGTTCTTTACATCATGGCATTCATTCTCGAATCTTGACTACGAGTAGCCAAGTATTGTTTCTTTGACGTCCCCATCATACATTGGACCGCATGAGATCCCCATGATGTATTGGATGGGCATGGATCCCACACTCGTGGAAGATGGGCTTGAGGTCCCGTGCCTAAGGGCATAGGCTTGAGTATGCATCGACGGATGCACTACTCTATATTACCGGTAATTGCAAAGAAGGAAGAAAGAACATTCTTGACATATGCATTGCATGCAAGCATAAGAGATTTATTTATGGTTCCTTGCTGATGTTCGTATGAGGTTTTCGTATCTTCATTGGCTGGTCGTGAGGTTTTTTTATTATCACTGTTGTACTTTGCTGAGTCGTGGACTCACGCTTGTTGTTGTTGTCCTTTTTAGGTACCTCTCGAGGCAGCGACATGCATGGGAAGGGGTAGTTTTGATGCACTTCACACTTAACCACTCATGGCAAATAAATTACTTTTTTTATCTAAAACCTCATATTCACGCTATTTCCTTTAGTTTTAGACCGTGTGCATCCTTCGTGGTGGTTGATTCACTTGTAATCGTGGTAGCTAAGGTTTACCGTGGGTGTTTCTATTTTGCTTTTAAGACTCAGTTATTGATTCATTTAGTTCAATTTGATAGAATAAATTGAATGATTTGATTAGTCTTACATCTTCGTGAATTCGGATGAATATTGATGATTTATACTTAATCATAAAGAACCGCTCTCATTGAGTAGCATAGTCATTTGTTTTGGTTTTGCTGAGAAATAGCAAGATTCATGCCTAGATTATTATTAATTGATAGGTAGTATTATTTAACTTGATTATACTGTAACTTGTGCTAGTTCCTGTGATTTGAATTAAATAATTCACTATGTATGTTTTGCTGAATTTGTATTATTAAATTGAATAAAGTGCTTCTGTAAGGTGGTTTAGCAGCATCCTAGGCTCTATGTTGGGCTGGAGTGTTACTTCCAGAATCTTTCAAAGTGCATTGAACTTTCTCTTCTGGTTCTAGTTGCATAGCTGTTTGAACAGATTCATCGAGTGCTTATTGTAGAACTACCTGTAAAAGTTGCACCCAAGTGCCTCATGCACCACTTTCTCTGTAGATCCACCCATGGAAGTGACTCATTCTCCCCTTGTTGTAGCTGGGTTATTGCACTCAACTAGCCCGCATGTCGATCATATATGACGCACAAGTTAGGATGGCTTGTACAACAGAAATCTTCACGTTTCTCGGAAACCACAACCAACTGTCTGTGTTCTCACTTTCAACAAATGCAAAGGCCACGGGAAGAACCTTTTTGTTCCCGTCCATTGCTATTGCAATAAGTATCTGTCCCTTGTACTTCCAACTCAGAAACATGCCATCAACGCACAAGATTGGACAACAATATTGGAATGCATTAATGCATGGACCAAAGGCGAAGAATGCTCACTTCAGCACTTCATCTCATCCCATCGTGTATGTGTACCATCTTGAATGTCGACACGAGTGCTAGGATTTTGGCCTGTATGACTCGAGTTGGTCGGCAGTTGTGGTAGGAGCCTCGAACATACCGAACCTTGATTCCAATGTCTTTCGCTTTGCCCTCCGCCTCCTTAGCATAGCTGATTGTGTACTATAATCTTGCCCCTATTGCCCAACTGATGAATTGTGGCTCAAAATCTAGATTATCCACAATATCACTGTACATGATGTTCGTGATGAAGCATCATGACAGGTTCTTGTGGGACTGCATTGATTCAACGATGACACATGTGTGAGGGACTACTATAGAGTATTTCTAGTAGGTGTCCCACTTAGGTGGAATGCATGAACTCGCCAAGGGCATCCCTCTATGTCCCATTTCACGTCGTAGCATCTTAGGTTAGACTTCACTACTGTGAATGTACGCCGCACCGATAAGGCCCAGAATTTGATAGCCTCCTCCACGGCCTACTTGCATTTGTACATAGCTTTTGCCTAACCTCGTTCTAGTCGCATTCCACGGTACACAAGATCCATTGTTAACGATGAGGTTGTCGAACTAGTATATGTTCCACTCGGATGGAACTGTCATTGTTCCATAGCATCCTCCTCATCCGATCCTTCATCTTCCAATAATGCCTGGTTGTCGTGGTCTTCGATATCCATCCTTTGAACTAGGCTTTCGATCTACTCACCGTCATTAGCAATCCCACTAGCTTGCCTCGACCAAAGGAGCTCCTTCCACACGGTCTTCATCGACAACATCGCGAACACCCGACCTCCCATCGGCCGAGTCCCCAACTTCTTCGGCATCACCATCACCTTCTTGTTCAGCCGCTGATGCAGGAATGGGCTTGGCATATGCCTCGGCTAGAAGGACAAAATATCACCTTTCCTCCCTCGCCTGATGTACATATGACTACCATGACCTAGTTCCCTTGAGATGCACTAACTCCCAATATGTGCCCTGTGGTGCTCGATTGGCAACGTAACTCAATCTCAAATCATACACGATGATCCAAATCGAATGTGTGGAACAACCAACACATCACAAGGCCCCATGTATGCTACTGGTCTTGTTAGGATTACTGTCGCTGATTGGAAATAACGCAAATCAATCCCGCTTTGGACCCTCTAGAATAGTTCGATCAGTAGTAAATTTTGAAATTGGTTGCGCCCAACATATTCGACGTACTACACCATAAAGAAGATTTCAATGATTAACTACATATCTAAAACAAACTACCTACCAAAAGGATTATCTACAACATACTACACAACGCAACCATACATCTAAAACTACGCAATCTATTTAGTTAAAAACATTACCTAAAAGGTGGTCACCAAACTGACAATAGCTTTACTAGCTCCTCTCCTTCCTTCTCGCTCCTCTCCTCCCCTCTCCGCCTCTCCATCCCCTCCACTCTTTTCTTTTTGAATAAAAGTGATTTTTGCTCAATATTAGGGTCTTTTATAGGTGAGATTGTGTCTCCATTTGGAATGACGATTGAGACTTGTAGGATCCCTTTCACCATTTCTAATGGTGATTTGGCTAAATTTTAATATTAAAAATTTAGCTCCGTGTGGGATCCCTATCGCCATTTCGAATGGCGATTTCTCTAAATTTAATATTACAAAAATTTACCCGACATCCCGAACTCTACCATTACAAAAGCCCATCCAAACAACTAATTAAACTCCACCTCTCTCTTCTAACCTACTTACACTTGTCTCGTAACTCTACTTAGTGCCATGTCTCGCTGCCTACTTCAATCAACCAAAGAGCGGTGGCGTATGACGATCGCAAGGTGCGTGAACTGTCCGAATTGCAGTACCAGGCAAATGTTCCATACTCCAACACTCAAGATAACATGGGGCGTGTGTTCTGCAAGTGTCTATATTTGTCGATGAGTTTTATTTCCACGAATGCTAGTATTTGGATTTTGGGTTTGTTTGTTACTTCTTTTCACTATTTAGTGTTGTTTTTAGGCCGGTAGTTGCCATTTTTCAAAGTGAGTAGACTCTATTGGTGTTGTGGTGGAAAGAGCAGTTGAACGCTCACCAGTAGTTCCACATGGTCGAATGGTGAACATGCCACTGTAGATTGAGCACTTTCACAAGATTTCTTGACCACTTGAAGTGACTCGAGAAACTTATGTGTGCATGTGTGTGTGTATCCCATCGTACAGTGTTGAATATGTATTAAGTAGTAGTGGTTGTCTCATGTATGGGATTCATGTATGAACGATGTTGTATGCTTTTATGGATTGCAAGATATCTTTAACTTTTGAACCGGATCTCAGATTGTAAATGTTCTAAGTTAGGTTTGTATTTCAAATGTAAAATTATGAGGAGAAATAAAACTTTTGGTGCCTCATGAAATCATTTGAAGGTTTCTACATTTTTCCCTAGCAATTTCCATTTTCTATAATTATATTCTTGTGAATGGAAGTGGTTGTCATCAAAATTCTTGACCTTAAACTTGTGATCATCCTCTGCAAGTATTTTTCCTATCATCTTGACCATCCTAGTTACCTCCTGAAAATTTCACAATTTTTAGATTTTGTTTGCTATTTCAAAAGAGCAAGTCAAACTATTCCAAATTCTGGTC
Source organism: Ampelocalamus luodianensis (assembly GCA_036346255.1). Taxonomy (NCBI): domain Eukaryota; kingdom Viridiplantae; phylum Streptophyta; class Magnoliopsida; order Poales; family Poaceae; genus Ampelocalamus; species Ampelocalamus luodianensis. The sequence goes on from CM070628.1 coordinate 8,371,620, forward strand.
AAACCCTTAGGCAGCAGCTTGTGAATTTTCTTGGGAGAAATCTAATGCATGAAAATTCCTGGAAAATTTACACAAGGTTGTCCTCTGTCCCAGGAAGCTACCATAAAAATTTCGGAATTTTGGAGCTCTGAGCTATCTCTAAAAATTTCCCAAACCTTCTCTCGCCTTTTGATTTCAAACCGAATCATCGTTGGTCGGGCTCGCACCGAGCCCGACTTAAACTCCGACCGACCGCTTGTCTCGGCTGGACCCAAACGCGAGCCCGAGCGCTGCTGACCGCTCGATGCTTATCGTGCGCTCACGGCACCGAGCGTAGCCGATCATCCGACAGATCGGCTGATCCCGTCCGTCCATCTCGGATCGAACGCTCGACATCTTCTTGATCAATCCGGACTCCAACTCGCGCTCGCCGATGGCGCGCGTCCCACCTACAGGCCCTTTCTCCACGCGGCGCGGGCGCTGCGCCAGCTTTCGCTTCGCTGCGCCTTCTTTCGCGCCGCCACCGCCTTGCGCATGCGTGCCGCCACTTCGCCGCGGCCACCTCGCCGAGCTACCACCCCACCTCGCCGCTCCGCCTCCTCTTCTTAAGCCGCCAAAGCTTCACCTACCCGTTTCTTCTCCTCCGCCCATTTTCTCCGAGCTCTGGCCGTGAGTGCCGCCGCGCGCCCGAAGGCTCTCGGCCGCCCCGGCGATCTCCGAGCTCTGGCCGATCGCGCCACGCGTGTTCGTGATCCTCAGAAGTGAACCTCAAGAAATTCCGGTTTCATCGCTCGTGGAGCTGCGCGCACTCTTCTTCTCCAGCCCGGCCGATTCCGCCTCGCCGCGCCGCGTTTCTCCAAATGAGCTTGAGCTCGATTCCTAGCTCTGTAAGCATCCTCGTGTCCTCTACCCTACCCCATCACTCACTCGCTTCTCTCGCTCACCTCAGTCCTCGCTGCCGTTGATCGCCTTGCGCCGCCGCAGCTCTCGCCGCCGGCCATCTCCAAGAGCCACCTTAGCTCAAGGTCATCCGGTGAGTTCTCGGTAACCCATCGATGCTCATGCGCTAGTTTTCACTTTCTTCTTCTCGCAGCCGCTTCTTGTCACCTCCACGGCCGCCGCGCCTGCCGCCACGCCGCCACTGCAGCATCTCCCACGCCTCGAGACCACCTTTAGCTTCAGCAGTCCTCCAAAGAACCCATTTTGGTCAGTCACACCCATCGCGCTCCACTCCTTCGCCGGCGGTGAAACCAGTCCAGAGCCGCCGAGCCCTCCCCGGTTGCCTCTCTGTTTTCTCTTTCAATCTCCATGACAATGGGGCCCACCTCCCAGGCCATGTATCTAGTCGTTAATTAATCTTAGGAATGATCATTAGTCACTCATGCTTTAGCTTAGTTGGGAAAATTGAGGTTTGGAGGAAAGTTAGTCAATGTTCTCTGTAATTGTTTCTCTGTTGTCATTGTTTTCCTATTGTCGAATCAACTTGGTAGCATTGCTTGGTATTCTATTTTGTTAGTGCTTGTTGTCTCCCTAAGTTGTAGTGGTTAGCATGAAGACATTTAGTTAGTATCTATAGGTTTCAAAGCTCTTGTTGTCATGAATGATCAAAGAGGTTGTTAGATGATCATGTTGTTTGTCTCTGCACTTGTGGTTCTTGCTTTTACAAGTATAGTAAGGCCTTGTAGTAGTAGCATGCCGCAATTGTTAACCTTGCTATATGTGGGTGTGATGCTTAGGTGTGTTAGTAGCTGAATTTTATTAAAGCCCAACCTTAATTAGAAAATTGTTAGCATCTAATAGTTGGCTAATTAACTAGTTAGTGATTCAATAGCTTGTAGGTTTAAGTGATCTTATCACTAATGATGGTTGTTTAGAGTAACTAGTTGTTTAGATGTGTTAATTTGATGCTTGGTTTATAGATGTGCACACATTCACCATCAAAGTCTATCGAAAGATTAAAACATATAAGAGGATTGATTTTGTTTGATTTTGTAGTTAACTTGGTAAGTAAGTGAGTTTGGGTAGATCTATCACTTGAAAGCTTGTCTAATTTAAATCTTCTCCGTAGCAGTTAATTTGTTGTTCCTTTTGTAATGGTCTAGCTTCGTGTTATAGATTTGTGGTTGTATTTGAGATTTTGAGTTTTGTTTGTTATTGGTTCTTATTTGTTGCTTTTGCTCGATCGATAGATTGCGACGGGTCTGGTTTTATCGAGAGTGATCCTCTGCAACAGGTTGAGCATCCTGAGCCACAGCAGCCAGGCAAGCAGTTTGATCATGTTAATCCCAGTATTTTAAAGTCTAATATTTTGTTTCATTGTATGTATGCATTGCTTAATTTGTGTTAAATTGATTAGTTAAATCCGTAGCTGCATATCCGTAGGTAAAACATTGATCTCTACTACCGAGCCTAGGTTACTTGCTGTGATTAGAGTTCGTTGGATGAACTCTTATCACTTAGTAGATTACGAGTTCGCTTGCTTAGCCATGCTTAGCTTCCAGAGATTTGGGCGATCATCGACTTAGTCGGTGATCTTGATCACATAAATTTATTATTGTTCTTATGTTTCGCTTATGTTATGTTAATTGCAAAACTAAACTGAAAACAAAAACGATTTAGACGCGCACAATGGTAAGATGGTGTGATTCTTGGGTGTGATCGAATGGTGCCCGGCCAATTAAGGACCGAACATCTTGTGAGTACCGTTATCCAGCATTGCGGCGTATAACCACACTAGAGTATATGGGACCCTCTTGACCTAGTACTTTGGCGTATTGGCTCCTGTTGCGTGGAGGTCGCAGGAGGGATGGTGTTGGGAGCATGGTAGTTGTCCAAAAACTTTACCCGCAAAGGTAGTTGTCTTTTCGGCTTTACCATGTAAGCGTATGGATTTCTATCCATACGAGCTGCTCGTAGTTAATACACAATATTGGAAAAAGTCTCGTGAGGACTTAGTGTGCCGGCATACCTTCTAAGTGTGCTTTGGCTTAAAGGCATGTCCAAGTGTGGGTACAGTGGTACACCCCTGCAGGTTTAAAACTATTCGAATAGCCTCGCCCTAGGTGATGGACACGCTTGGGTAAGCTTTTCAAGAGTTAGACTACAACCTTTTAAATTAAAACTTGTAGGTAGTACGAACTGGGATTCGTATATGTTGTGGTGACTATTGGGATAGTCACTCTAGGTGGTTACTTGTATCTATCTTTATTTCGCAGCTTATTTCAACAAGAAATGAATTGCAAACTTGCCTTTAAATCAGATACATTATTGCAAATAAATTTGGCTTTGTGCAAATGAAACATATTGCCTCCACCCAATAAGCTCGCATGTAGCATATGAACAGTTCGCTAGTTCACACGTCAGCCTTGCGAGTACAAAGACAATCTTTGTACTCACCGCTTGCTTAATGTTTTGTTGCAGAGGAAGAAGGTGAGCCCCAAAGGCCTCACTTCTGTGAGTTGTGCTGCCGCTTCGTGTTCGATGACTAGGCTTGGCGGTCCGGTCAGATGCCTTGTGGGTTGAAGGCACGCTGATTGGCTTTGTTCATAGCCATCTTATGGCACTTTTGCTTCCGCTGTCGTTCTTCTGGTATTTATGTATCTTTTGGCCGGTCGGCCATTGTCTGTAATAACTCTACTGTTGTTTACCTTCTGTTCGTAGTGTAATGTTTGGACTCTATGTTTGGAATGGGGTTGATGCATAATTTTGTGGCAAGGTGTGTATACTGCATTCTGGGAAGTGTACATATCTCGAGGCTCGGTTTATTTGATTTGTGATGCTAGGGCCAGGTGGTTGGTTAAGCATTACAAGCCAAATAAATTGGGGTCCTCACATGTATGAACGTAACATGACATGGGATTCACATATGAACTTCAATATGACACTTTGGCATATTGAGATGAGACAACACTGCGACGCTACCTTCTAAGACCACACTCAGCCACCCAACCTTTTCAAACAAAAGACTACACCGTCACGCCATACACTACCACCTTTGTAAACCGAGAGGACAACACACTACGATGCTACCTTTAAGAGTGAAATGACCACACTGCCACCCCACCTTTTCAAACCGAAAAGATCGCACATCGCCGACACACTCCACCTTTGTGGGCCAAGAGAACAACACACTACAATGCTACCTTTTCAGAACAAAATTACCACACTCGGCCATGCCACCTTTTCAGACCAAAAAGACCCTACACTATCAGGCCACGCACTGCCACCTTTGCAGATCGAGAGGACAACACACTGTGCCATTACCCTTTCAGATCAAAATGACCACACTCGGCAATGCCAACTTTTCGCATCAAAAGAGCGCACATCGCCGTGCCACACATCGCCATCTTTGCGCACTCAAAAAGATAACACACTACGATGCTACCTTTTCATACCAAAATGATCACACTCTGTTACGCCACCTTTTTAGACTGATGTATTGTCTCTTCTCCCTCCACTCTTAGCACTACGCCCAATCCACTTCTAAAAGAAGGGAAAAGAAAACTGGAGGAGAACACTACACAACCATACCCAACACTTCACTCTAACTTAGTTCATACAACAGAGAGGAAGGAGATGTCAGACTTGTCGTCAAACTTCTGCGCGAAGATGCTACGGAAGCGCAAGTGGCTTGCCTAGAGGGCTAAACCCTACCCCGATTTCTCTATGAAGGATGCACCAGTACCAGTGGAGTTCCCACGTCCGCAATGTGTGTGCGAACAATCGACGAAGATCATTCAGTCCACACACCCGGTGACCGCCGTCCAAGCGCATTTCACACGCACGAACCTCCTCGTAATCGAATCTTATAGATTTTTCACATGTTACGTTGCATTCCACATATCCCTAACTTCATCGGTGCATAATGGTAGCCAAAAATGTGATGCAACTTCTCGAATGGATCGACGGGCGTGGACATGTACGATAGGTGTTCATCGAGTGAAGTACATGTTTAACTATGCGAAGCAAGTCGAGACCTTTGAACACCGGAAACCTTATGTACCCAACCCTATTGAAAAGGCACTTGAGGATTCCAGAAAGCTCTGGTGGTGGACCCCGAACAGAAGCTCAATCGCCGAGCACGATGGACAAGTGGAAGGCTCCTACAAGTGACACCGGCAATCATTTTAGCACTCGCCGCCGGTGCACTCCATATCGAAGAAGTGTTAGATTCAGTTTGCATCCGATTATTTTTGACTTGAAACAGAGGGGCAGAACCCTACTGAGAAAATGATTAAAAGAAAACTGCATAAGGTTACAAGAAAAAAGAAACACGAAAAGATTAGACTAAATCTCTCAACCAACAAAAACTCCTCCTTAAGAGAATGTTTGACCCTATGGATAACCAAGGCAAACGCTTCCTTAAACTCTCGCTTCCAAAACTAAAAGAAACCACTCGTGATTAAAAATAATCTTGTTACGTGTAGCCAAATACTCCAAAGACACAATGATCAAAACTTCCTTAAATAACCGCCAATAACCCGTTGTTTGGCGAGTTGAATGAAATCCACCACCGAAAAGATAGGTCCCACTCCAATCCAACTAAGGACCAACATCGCGACTAAAGGAGCACTCAAAGAAGAGATGAAACAAAGTTTCAAATTAATGATCGAACAAAGCACACAGTACGAATGATCAAGCTGAAACCCCTTGCGAAGAAGCCGTTCTTTAGTATTAAGTCTATCCTTCAGAAGCAACCAAAAGAAAAATTTTTGTTTACTTAGACAAGCGGAAGTCCAGAGCCAACTGAAAGGAGGCGGCGTGTCGCACTGACCTAACATCTCAACATAGGCCTGCTTAGGAGTGAAAGACATAGAACCCCAGATGTACTTCCATTCATCCGAGCGATCCTGCACCAACCCTAGGGAAGAGATGGCAGAAACTAGGGCCTCAAATCAAGAAAAGCCGTCGTGATAACTAAGCGGAAATGAGAAGAAAGGTTATCCTCTTTAGGAAACAGACAACTAAATATCCTTATTCCTTGCAAAAGAAAAGAGATGAGGCGGCTTGAAGAGCGGAAACCCAAGTTCCACAAATCTTTCCGAATAAACACGAATGCCCATTAAAACCGAACAGAAGCGAAGCCTTTAAACTCGTTTAGCAAATGAAGTAAGTCCTTCCACCAAAACGAGCCACACAAACGAGAAGAACTTGGCGCCAACAAATTCTGATAAAAGGCCCGCCAAGTAAGATCCACCTAAGGGACATCTGCTTTGTTGAGAAATTTATGCAAGAGCTTCATTAACAAAGCTTTATTTTGAATCCTAAGATTGCAATCCTCCCTCCGTGCGACTTTGGTCGATGTGTAGAATTCCATGCCACAAGATAACCACCGCTTATTGATGTCCGAACCATGCCATAACGCTGTGCCTCCTTAAACGATCAATATGAGCGATGACTTTAGCCGGCAATTTCAAAGAAGCCATATGATACACCGCTTGAGAGGAAAAGACCGAGTTAACTAACACAAGACGCCCTCCATAGGACAGGAAGGGGGATAAACCCGATAACCTGCGAGTGATCCTATCAATCGAGGAAGATAACTCACAAACTTAGGCTTAGCCCATCCTAACGCAGCACTCCAAATAAGTGAAAGGTACTGTCCCAACTTGGCATCCAAAAGTGTGAGCTAAATGCGCCAACTTTGCGTGCATCCACATTTATAGGCACCATAAAGGATTTGCTGAAATTAACATGGAGACCAGAGAATCAGCGAAGGATCTCAAAAGACCTTTAAGACAAAAGAGTTGGAATGCATCGCCGGCATGAACAAGAGTGTGTCATCCGTGATATTGAACAATAGGGAAATCTTGACCAAAATCTGATTCCAAAGGGGGGAGAAAAGTCCTTGGTGAAAAGCTTGATTGATGATAGATTGTAGGAGATCTGTGCAAGAACAAATAAGAGTGGAGAGAGGATCCCCTGCCGCACTCCCGCTTACAATGAAAGACCTTGCCTAGCACACCATTAAGTAGAACCAAGAAGTCCTCGAACAAAGAATTTGTCGAATCCAAGCCCGCCATTTAAGATCAAACCCTTGAAGTGAAGCATGGAGAGAATAACATGATGCTCAACCTTGTCAAAAGCTTTTTCAAATCAAGCTTAAGTAGGATGATCTCTCTCTCGACCGATGGCAAAGGTGAATATATTGAAAGGCCCAAGCCGCATAACTCGGATAGTTCGTCCTTTAAGAAACCCATATTGGTTGGTATGAATGACCAAGAATAATCGATTGCAACCGATTTGCCACCAACTTTGTTAAAAGCTTAAGAGAGCTATTAAGCAAAGAAATGGGTCTAAAGTCATTTACCAATTCGTGGTTCACCTTTTGGGAAGCAAAGTGATGAAAGAGGAATTGATACTTTGAATATCAAGAGTACCTTCACAAAATCAAGACACAAACGATAAAAATCTGACTTCACCGTATGCCAACAATTTTTCAAGAACAAAGCCATAGCCATCAGACCGGCGCATGATCCGATGTAAACTTTGGACCACGAGATCAATTTCTCTGTTGAAAAAACCTTATCCGTGTCTTCAAGAACACTTGCCCACCGGATTAATCAACAATGATAAATTGTAATGCATAAAGTTCGCCTCGAGACCCCACCGCTTTGAAAGAGGTCCATAGAGTCGCTACCTTTGATCATGATCGAAACACAAGAACCATCCTCCAAGCATAAAGACGCAATGTGATTACGTCGATAGGAGGTCACAACCGATCGATAAAATTTTGAGTTTTCATCCCCAAATTTAGCCCACCGATTGAGGCTCTTTGCTTCCAATAAACTCTTTGGCATTCAATAAGTTCAACAAGTGATTCGCAAAATTCTCCGAAATTCCTTTCAATCGACAAAGAGGTCTTTGATCCTCCACCCATCAACCAAAGCAAGGACCCACTAGTATTCTCTATCAATTTGCTCGGTGATAGATTTTTGCTCCAGATTTTCAACCCTGCAGAAACTTGAGCTTGGAAGAGATGACTCACTGAATTTCTCGATCGAGGAACCAATTCCAATTAGACTCACGACAGAAGGAAAGAACCAAATCAACCCAATAATTTTGGTTAAAAACAAGCAGCTCTGGGCATCCCGATTATTGATTTGCTCTATGTTGTGCTATCCTAACATCATTCAATCCTCCAAGCCCGTGTCGTAGAACATGATCGATTTCGAGACTAGCCGCCACTACGCGTCTAGAGACAAGGAAGGGACCGATGGGCCGCAAGATTTAATTAACTTCGCTCCAATCAACCTTTTTTGGATTCCAAAATATGCACATGTATCGTAGGTGTTTTTCTGTTTGTTGATTCATGCATGCTATCCTTTCTAATGCATGTAACCAAACCCAACGCGCCACGTAATTCGCAATTAAATTATGAAGTCTTTCAAATTTAATTCTCTTTTCCCACAAAGAAATCGGTTCTACAAACAATACAATCGAGACAACAACGCACATGGCAACCCTAAACCCATTTTTTTCATTGGTTGTGTCATTGCGCCACCGATCTCGTATTCTTTACTTCATATTTTGTTATCTTCTCAAATTTTGGATTTCGAACTACGCGGATACTTAAAGATATTACCAAAAAAATTCCTGAAACACACTAAATTTTTAGGCTGAATTCTATACATATAAATAAAAATTAAATACAAGGCACTATCACTAGTTCAAATGGCAAAATTGCCCTCACAAGACTATTCTAATTGGTGACAAGGCTACATCACGCCAATTGAATAGCAACAGGCAATTTCGCCATTTCAAATCATGAGAGAGCCTAATTTTGCAAAAAAAATCGATTATTTATTTTCATAATTTTTATTGAAATAATATTTTTTTAAAAAAATCGGTGACAAATAAACAAAAACAAATCGTAGCAAATGGCTACCTAACTACGATGTCGAACCCAGGAGTAATACCCCCAAATCCTTGTGTATTCTACACTAGTCGCTGGAACAGTAGCTAGTGTACATAGTAAATAAATATGGTAACATCCATAATTCACATAACTTTATTAGTAAATATCAGAGTTTATTACAAGAAATGCTTACAATCTAACAATAAAGAACACAACATAAGACAAAGAAGAAGTAGTAGAGCCCAGCTAATCTACCACAGGCAATCGATTGGGCATCGCCTAGTCGTCGCGATCCATATCTAGAGCGAAGTCCTTCTCCTTTGAACAATATTTTATTAAGTAAGGGTGGGTACAAAAATATACTCTGCAAGTTACACCTAATAAAAGATTATAATGCATGCAAAGATTTATCAAAGGAGGGCTAGTATGGTTGAATTAGCATAAAGCAATATTTTCTTTTTAAATATTTGTACTAAGCTCCAAAGCAGTTTTTCTATAACTAAAATTTATTTTCTAAATTCTTATGTTTTATAGTAGGATAACCTCCATACAAAATCTAGTGAATGATACCCTCCTATCACATGGCTAACCACCCAATTTCCCAATTGGATAAACCATCCAAGATCTTTTGTGTTAAAATTATTTTTAAAACAAAACCAAATCTAATCCACGAAAAGCTTTGTTCAGCATGTCCATGACGGTGGATAAGGCTATACGAATAGTTTTGCACTCTGCAAAGGTTGTATAACTTTACCTACAAGAGATAATCAACTTTTAATATCTGTTTCACATAATTCCGTTGTTGTGCGACTTAGTGAAATGGCACTACATTTCAAAAAATTAAGGTTCTCGCATCGCATGAAACAAAGGAATGTAAATCTTTAGTTACTTGGTTTTGTTATCTAGCATCCGAACTTGTGAACTTTCTTTCTCGATCCGTTTCATGGCAATGACAATGAGGCCGGAGATTGTGCCACAGCTCGCATAATCTAAAAAGAATTGAATAAATGGATTTTACGTGCAATATGTCTTCACTATTTTTTGTCCGGTCCTTTTTTTTCTTGTAAAATTCCCGTATTCCAAACTAATCGCATGAGAGACCTTAGAGTAACTCTTTCACAAGGCCGGTCATGCCTTAATTTGAGTTCATTTGAGTTAGTGCAATTATGCCTTAATTTGAGTTCATTTGAGTTAGCGAAGTGCATGAAGTAGTTGTTACGTGTACTACGACGTGGTTGCATGTGTGTAAATGCTATGCACGTTTAGAAGAAAAATGCCACGATCTGGTGTAGTGGCGATAGACTAGGGGATAGTCTGTTAGAGTCTTATATAAATAGGTGCTCTCATGAATTGGAATAAACGAATTGGTTTGGAGTGAGTCCTCAGTGGCGGAGCCAGGAATTTAACAATAGGGGTGCACACTTCAAGGATGAAAAAAAATATTGTATGACACATATGTAATTTCACAAGTCCAATACAATTACACAAAAGAGTTTGAAATTAGTTTATAATGCAATACAAATAGTTCAAATAAAACCTTACATGAATAAAAGAGTCCTAAACAGCTAATGGAAATCACAATACCACACGACACGATCTCATTCCTTGAAAGCACTTGATTATATCATCATCACTAACCTTCGAGAAGATATCTCGCTCTATAAATGTGACTAAACAATCATTCAAGACTTGATCATCCGTACTATTTCTCAACTTGTTCTTCACAAGATTCATCTGAAAATACTCTTTCAACGCTAGCCGCTGCAATGGGTAGGAGCAATACCAATTTGAGAAGCAAGCATAACAACTAGTAAATGTCATGCTTTCTTGTTTCAACAAACTTAGTAAAGAGCTCACCGAGATTCTTTAGGCCCTTAAATCTATCATCGCTCGCATATCATCAATGAAGTTATCCATGGAAAGAAAGTCTCATCAAATTGTGCATAAAAATCGTTGGGATAAAAGTTGGCAAGACTAAGCACTTTGTCCCCATCATAAGAAGCAAATGAATTTAGAGGATTTAAAGTGGACATGCAAACAAGCAACTCCATATTAACTTTGTCAAACCGATTGTCAAGCTCTTAGAGAACATTATCAATGATACCAAGATACACTTCCCTTCTAAAATGATCATCATTTGTTTGTTTTGGGTAAAAATGTGATGATCTTCAAGACACATACCTATCATCCGACTTAGGAACTTTGATACTATATTTAGTGCAAAATGATGTTACCTTTTTTGGGGTCAGACGGTGAGAAGGTGGGATATCATATCATGGTGGATCGTTGATGAGATGATGAGGTACGATTAAAGACTGGATGAAGACGACAACGGCAGCGAGGAGCCGGAGATGAAATTAATGGGAGTATATGCATGATCGATTCGATCCGATTTGGTGTCCAGATATTTGTGTAGCATTTCACGCATTAAGATAGAATTCAAGTTCAAGAAGATTCTAGACTTGCAAATTGATGTCTTGGTTCCTGCTAGCTTAGTTTGGGATATGATTGAGATAATTGCTACTGTGAGCAACCTAGCACCACTGGCCGATCATGAAGTTTAGAATGTTCATAGGACACGAAATTGATGTTTCTTAATTATCGACATAATAAATGGCACTTTTTTGGGGTGCCTGTGCACCACGGTACCCCACCGCCGCTCGGTCCTCCTCCTCCCATGCGTGTGTATGTGTGTTCATCATATATGCGTGTGTATACATCTTTGTCATAGAGATTGAGATGAGAGTTGAGATATTCAACTCCAACAATTGCATCGAGCTTCAAAATCCTAGAGAAAGGAGCACAACAACGAGGCTCTACACAAGGTGGTGGCGGTGGTATGCATGGTGCTACGGTGATGGTACGCCAAATAATTGCGGTCCAAGCCACTAGGGAATGGGCATGAAAGACGAGTGAAGTCATCGAGACGATTTGGTGTGATGCCAATGGAGGTGGCGAGGCCATCATCACAAGATGAATCGGTGTAAAGTCGACGGTGAATGTTGTCGGTCCGCCGATGATGATCACATGAGTAGTCGGTCTGCAGGCCAACAAGCGCACACAACAACACACAAGGAGGAGGCATCGATTGGCGTGAGAGGCCACAATGATTTCTCACTCGTGATGGAGGTCATGAACAACGGTGTGAGGCCACCGCAAGATGAAGACGCATGAACAAGGTGTGAGGGCCGCAAGTCGCGTAAGAGAAAGCCGCTACGTGTGGCAACAAGAGAAAGCCATTGTGTGTGGCAAGAAGGTGTGGATGATCCGCACCGGTGAGCCGAAGCATCAAGATTAAGGAGGGGAATGTTAGAAATTAATCTTGACTTGAGATAGAGCACTTTAGATTGTTAGCAGGAAGTGGATGAAGTAGTTAGTGTTTGTTAAATGTACTACGTACGTGGCAGCATGTGTGTAAATGGTATATGCACATTGAGAGTCTGTTAGTTTCTATTGCACATATATGTACGCGGAGTCTTGTATAAATAGGTACTCATGAATGGAATAAACGAGTTGGTTTGAAGTGAGTCCTCCCATGCATGTGTATGTGTGTTAATCGCACGCGTGAGTGTGTGTGTGTGTGTGTATATATATATAGGTGTCTAGGTGGGAATCGAGTGCGGTTTGAAGTGAGTCCTCCTCCCATGCGTGTGTATGTGTGTTAATCGCACGCGTGAGTGTGTGTGTGTGTGTGTGTGTCTATATATATATATGTGTGTGTGTGTGTGTGTGTGTGTGTGTGTGTGTGTGTGTGTGTGTGTGTGTGTGTGTGTGTGTCTAGGTGGGAATCGAGTACTATTTTCTTAGGGGGTACTCAAATTTTTAGCCGACGGATTTGCTGATGAGGACATCAACCCTCCGGATACGAGCGCTACTTCACGTCATGGTACAAGGAAGGTTTTCACGTCACTTTGTGTCCAAGCCAAGCAAAAGTTCATGTTGGACACGTTCTGCATCCAGTTCGGCCTCCGGAGACAGCCCTGACTTCAAACAGGCATAACTTTTGCATACGAACTCCGTTTGATGTCCACGAGTACTTGATTGAAAGCTTATCTCGTCCTCTTTCAAACAGATCCAGCTTCACCTCCAAATTCCTTCTATACGCACCGCAATCATCGAAAAAAGGTGCTGCATCACCTATTTAGGCCAAATTGGGCCTTGTAACCTATTTGGGCCGGCCACCTCCTTGGCCACCCCCCTGGGCCGTACTATTCATGATCATACTGCTCACATGAACAGACCCATGAGTAGTACCACCCCTTAGCTCTTGGATATGTGCTCCTCTTCCCTATATAAGGAGACCACACCCCTCAAGTTTTCCTTGGATTTTATTTATGTTTAGTTTGCCTTCGTTGCAACCTGTATCTTTTGCGTATGTCGACTAGACCACCCAATTAAGATCCTTATTCAGAATCCCAACTCAATTCAAATATTTCAATTCCAATTTGCAATTTCAGATTGCTTCATCTTGTTCTTGCGTTTTTGTATGCAGGAATTGACTTTCGTGGTCGATCATCCGGTATTCGGCACGGTTGATAACCACTTGTCGAGTAGTTCAAACGATTGTATGGTTTCGGGCCTTGTGAGTTTGTAGCCGTGATCGTGAGAGTTGAGCGACTACTACCGAACTTATCTTCTCATCGAAAGATCGGGCCAAATCAGACCTCCGTGGTTCATCAAGTGGTATCGAGTCAGCTGATCGGTGAGAATTTCTAGTTTTCTAGTAGTAGATTCATTTTTCATACCTAGAGTCCAAAAATTGCCCAAAAATTATTGCATCGATCATTCGCATCGAACCCTTTGAGCCATTGCAATTTGCTTTTCGTTGTTTTGCTTGTTGAATCATTGGTTGCATTGTCGTGTCTAGTTCCCGATCTTTAGTTCTAGTTATTGTCTAGTTGGTCATTGTATAGATTGCTTCATGTTTTCCTTCGCGTTGCTTGATCGCTCGCTTAGGTTCTTAGTTTTTGCATCTAAAATAGAAAATTCGTGGGTTAGAACTCCTCTAATCCGCACTAAAAAAAAATAGAAAATATGTACCGTTGTTAATCAAAAAAGAGAGGGTTGTTGTGGTCTTTGGGAGAGTTGATGTTATTTATGACTTACGGCAAACCTTAGGGCCGACCAAATATTAAAAGGAGAAAAGGCAACCAGATAGAACAAAAGTCGCAGAGAAAAAAAAAGAAAAAAAGTGCATAAAATTGGTGGAGACCTTCTACATCTAACCAAAAGCTTCCACAAAAATTTCAGCAAGTTTGGCTCACGAGTTTGAAAGATATAGCAGTTTCAAATTTGAACCGAGACGGTTTTGAGTCCGAGTAGGATTCCGCTTCCAAGACACCTTCAAGAAACAGGCATAACTTTTGCATACAAGGTCCGTTTGACGCTTATGCTCATTTCGAAGCTAATGACGAGGCGCATATTTTCCATCTAAGCCACTAATTGCCCTCCAAGTGCCCCAAAATCGCCATCTTCGGCCCCGAATTCGCCGCAATTTTTCGGTTTCTTTTTGCCGCTTCTTTTAGTCTTCCTTTCAGAATTTGGAGTTTACCTCAACCGCAGTTGTAGATATCATCGAAACCTTTCAAACAAGCATATATAAGCCATATAAAACTTTATTTTTTATCGCTTGAGACTAGTTATTGTTTACTGCTCAAACTATAGGGTTGTTTACATTGCACGTTATTCTCGATTTTTGTGCTCTACATCGTGAACAATCTTGTGCCCCTACAAAGATGTGTGAGTAGTATGCTAGCGTCGTCCTAGCACTTGTTGTGAGGCTTTCCTTGCTTGCATCAACTCACATTGATCGTTGCATGCGCATACACTTCTCTCAGATAGGGCTTTGATTAGCTAGCTTTGATTAGGCTAGGATCAAGAACATTGGCTAGTACTTTGAACAATCTTTCATTTGTATTAATTGATTTGATTATTGCTGATCCTTGCTACCATATTGAAGCCTTCCAAGATCCACTTCCTACTAACTCAGCAGTGTCGTTCCTCGCAATCGTTAGCTAATCGCAAGTGAGAGTATCACGAACCACCATCTGGTTGTACCACCTCTCGTCGCATTGGTAAGAACTTGTATAAGCTTGAGTGTGAGTGACTTGATTTGAGCTTCTAGATCCTAGTAATTGATAGGAACATATACTTGTGTTTTGTTTCCTTGTTTTCTACTAACAATGACAGGTTGGTTGAATTTGGTAGATTATGATGTCATCGCAGGCAGATTTAAGCTCAAAGGGAAATAACTACCTGCATACATATTGCCACCCACTGCTGAGAGTACGTCGCTGGATTACTTTCTATGTGTTACTATGTTGGAAAGCTATTTTGAAAGACAGGACCTTGATTCTTATGAGAAGATGACCATAGCAAGGACGGCACTAATCGGTGATGTTCAACATTGGTGGTCGAATCTGGAGTACCACTTCATGTACACATAGGAGCAGATAAAGAAGAAATTGCAACGTCGATTTGTACCTCCACCAACCACAGTCACAAGTGAGGTGCGACCTAAGGTAATTGAAAATGCTAACATTGTTTTGGCTCCTACTCCATCTCTAGATACCGCCGAGATGCTTGAAGAGATGAACGATGATCTGGCGCATCTTATGCATTTAGAGGAGAAGCTTGAGGTACCTACATTAGCTGATGGATAATGACAAAGGTACTGATTTAGTGCTACAGCAAGATATAGAGTAACCTTGTGAGCATATACCTGCTGTAGTAGTGCAATCTTTTGATATTCCTTGTGTTGAGTTGAACGAACCATGTGCTAACTGAGCTCTCATAATTTTGCACATGTCTAATTAATTACACATAAAGAAGTACTAGATAGAATATCCCCACTGATGTTTTGTGCTATATCATGCTTAAAGATCCAATTAGTTTGGAAAATTAGTTTGAATGTGCTATGGAGAAAGTTTCAACTTTCATCGCTAAATTCTCTTTCTAGCACCTACACCTACTATTTAAAATTAATTGGAGATTATGGTGTAGGCAATGATTTCTTATCTATCGAATATGCATAACTTGTGATCACATGGATGAATTGAAGCTTGCTATTTGGGGACAAGAATTTTGTGTGTGAACTGCTCAATATGAGAGAAAAATAAAATTTAATACGCATCCAATGCCTATGTGTTTACCTTTATTGCACCATCTAGTATGGACAATCTGAATAAAGGTGTTGAATTATGGAAGAACTTACAAATCTTTTCACCCTTACTAGAAGAATTTGCTATTGCTCAATTGAAATATGATTATATGAATGACTTGTGCTCTTTGAATTCAATTATCATACCCTTTCACAGAGCAATGAATAACTCCACTATATACTAAACTTATACTTGCAAATTGAGTTGCAAACTGACTGCTATGAGTTGCAAACCTTTGATGATTTGATGCATGCACAATCACCTGTAATTTCTAAAGATTTCTCTATTTCTTTGTCACCCATTGCTAACATTTTGCAGAAGATGAGCATGCGTTGCTACAAATTTTGAAGTTTTTATTGGAATTGGAGGATGAGCTTAAGTCGAGGACAACTCAAATGCAAGAAGGGGAGGATGATGACGACATCAACCCTCCGGATATGAGCGCTACTTCACGTTATGGTACAAGGAAGGTTTTCATGTCACTTTGTGTCCAAGCCAAGCAAGAGTTCATATTGGACACGTTCTGGAATCCAGTTCAGCCTCCGGAGACAGCCCTGACTTCAAACAGGCATAACTTTTGCATACGAACTCCGTTTGAGGTCCACGAGAACTTGATTGAAATCTTATCTCGTCCTCTTTCAAACGGATCTAGCCTCACCTCCAAATTCCTTCTGTACGTGCCGCAATCATCGAAAGAAAGTTCTGCATCAAACTGGGCCTTGTAACCTATTTGGGCCAAATTGGGCCTTATAACCTATTTGGGCCGGCCACCTCCTTGGCCACCCCCCTCGGGCTGTACTATTCATGGCCATACTATTCACATAAATAGTATCCATGAATAGTATCATCCCCTTAGCTCTTGGATATGTACGGCTCCCTCTTCCCTATATAAGGAGGCCACACCCCTCTAGTTTTCCTTGGATTTTGTTTATATTTAGTTTGTCTTCGTTGCAACTTGTATCTTTTGTGTGAGTCGACTAGGCCACCCAATTAATATCCTCATTCAGAATCCCAACTCAATTCAAATATTTCAATTCCAATTTACAATTTCAGATTGCTTTATCTTGTTCTTGCGTGCTTCTTCGGTGTACGCAGGAATCGACCTTCGTGGTCAGGTCATCCGAGTATTCATATCCGAGTATTCATGCATGGTTGATAACGATTTGTAGAGTAGTTCAGCGATTGCGTGATTTCGGGCCTTGCGAGTTCGTAGACAGGATTGTGAGAGTTGAGCGACTACTACCGAACTTATCTTCTCATCGAAAGATCGGGCCAAATCAGGACCTTCGTGGTTCATCATTTGCATCTATCTCCATAAAAAACAAACAACACATTTTGTTGCTCCCCTTCTCACGAACAAAAATGAGTTGGGTTGACGGGTCGGATTGAGTTGGGCCCACAGGCACAAGCCCATATTTATTACAGTAACGTAATAAATATGTCCAATTTACACACATGTATTAAAAAATACATATATATTATATAAAATTACATAATTTATAAGTAAAAAATGTTGAGGGTTCATGTAAAATAATTTGAAAAATGATAACTTGTTACATTAATTAATCTAAAAGAACGCAACAAAAACAAATTTACACACATGTATTTAAAAATACATATATATTATATAAAATTACATAATTTAAAATAAGTAAAAAATGTTGAGGCCTCATGTAAAATAATTTGAAAAATGATGACTTGTTACATTAATTAATCTAAAAGAACCCAACAAAACAAATTTAACATAAAAGACTAATCTATAGTGGACAAAAATTGTATCGTAAGTGAATCCAATAAATAACAAAATCAAGAGACAAAAGAGGACAGGGGCGGCGGCAGGGGGGTGCCCGTGGTGCACGGGCACCCCCAAAAAAAATTGTAATTTTTTTTTATTATATATATGTATCAATAGTTGACACCAATTTCAGTCTAATCCTAATTCAAACCCACCAACAACACGCTCCATCTCTAGGTCGGGCCTCATGGAGTCGGAGTCCTGGAGCTTGCTTCTCCTCCCATCGACGACGCCGCCTCCCTCCTTGCTTCTCCTCCCGGATCCTCCTCCCGCCCCTCCGCCGCCGCCTCCTTGCTTCTCCTCCGCCGCCGCACACCGCCTCCTCTGGATCCTCCTCCGCCGCCACCGCCGCCATCGAGGATGCCACCTCCGCTTCCCCTTCGCCGCCGACACCGCTCTCCCGGACCCTCCTCCGTGGCTCCGCCACCACCGCCGAGGATGCCGCCGAGTCAAGAGGCCATTGCTCGGCCTCGCCGCCGTGCATCGCAGGCGCCGACGGTTCCCACTAGGCCACCAACACGCAACACCGCTACCAAGGTAGGGCACGCCGCTGCCTCCTTATTTTCTTGACCTCCTCCTCCGGCCCGGACAGAGGACCTCCGCCAACCGCCGCCGCCGTGGGACGCTCTTCTCGGGATCCGGGATTGGATATTTGGATTTTGGGGAGGCGGCGCAGTGGGCTAGGGCGCCAGGCCGCAGAGGAGGAGCGCGAGCGACACCGGCCAGCGAAGGGCCGGCGGCCGAGGCCGAGCCGGCCGAGCGCGCGCGGTGGCGCAGAGGGACCGAGGGAGCCAGTGCCCAAGCTGTTGGTGGCTCCATTTCGACACCCCATGGCCCAAAGGCAAGAGCAAGAGATGAAGAGAATTAGGAAACTAAGAGCAATAACCCTTGTGGCCTTGTTTTATACTCGATACACTAACACTACACGAAAATAGCGATGGATGAAGTAAAGCTTCAGATTGCATTTTATCGTAAGTTCGAACAACTTTTGTAGTTTATACATAGCCAATTTAATTATCTAAATGTCATTAAATGTCATTATGCCATCAACTGTCCCGATCTTGAATGTCTCCTATCTTCCGACTGTTCTGAAAATAGCAAGAGATGATATAATCAAGTGTTTTCAAGGAATGAGATCGTCGTATGGTATTGTGATTTCCATTAGCTATTTAGGATTTTTTTATTCATGTAAGATTTTATTTGAACTATTTGTATTGCACTATTAAATAATTTTGAACTTTTTATGTAATTATGTTGAACTTGTAAAATTACTTATATGTCGTACAAGATTTTTATTTTTAATCCTTGAAGTGTGCACCCCCATCATAAAATTCCTGGCTCCGCCACTGAAAGAGGACATAGTAGTAGCATAAGTGAACCCAACAAATACAAAAGAGCAACTGTGTTACCATGCATGCGGCAGTTTCGCATGGAAAAATGTTAAAATGGATTCATTTTCAGAATCATAACAGGAAGGAGAAAAATTGAGTATTCTCAACCACAAAAAAACACTTGGGTACTGTTTAGCAATTGCTATATATATATATATGTGTGTGTGAGAGAGAGATTGAGAGATTCAACTGCAACACACTGCTAGGGCCTGCCCCAGTCTACAGTGATTTATACGGGCCCATGCAAAGTCAGAAGAATGCGTTTCCGTTTCCAGCCAACTCTTTCTGAAGCCGATCGAAGCAAACGCGTTCCGAAGGTACGGCCTATTGGCTACTAGATTCTTCCACATATATATGCCTGGAGAAATCTATGTTAGCACTGTACATGCACAGGTTTCAGTTAATTGTCCGGCTCCGGTGTTGTCAAGTCCCTTTCTTTCTGTTCCAAAACCAACAGCCGGACACCAAATTAATTAGGCCACGGATGTCGCCGTCAGCTTTGGCACGCGGCAGATGAAGTAAGCTCCAATGCGGCCGCAGGAGGTTCTTGCATTGCATGCTTGCGCCCGTTTCCGCGAACACGGCGGAGGAAGAAAACTAGTGTCTGCTTTGAAGGAACGGACACGCTGTGTGCGTACACGACCAATTCGATCAAACTCCTCGTGGTTCCGACAGTCAGCTTGTGCTAGTGTACCCGGTGTACACGTAACCGTAAGGCACCACTTTGCATGGTCTTATGTTGCGCCTAAGTCGGGGACAAATGCAGGGCGGAGGGAAGCGGGTGTGCGATTACTATTACTTGTTCTTGGTAATTAATCAAATTGTTTCTTTAATGATTTGTCCCTAAGACACCACCCAATGAAGCATGCATGATGTAAGTGGGCCTGTTAGTGTTATTTCTTTTGTTCTTCTTCTTCGTGCTGTTAATCGATCTTTTACTATTTACAATCATCAACTCAATTATGTAACCCATGCATTCACTTATCTGTCTATATCAATAATTTTAAGTTTCTTCGTAATGTTAATGATGTTATGCTATGGGTGCACATATTTTTATTATTTTTTTGAGATTACAAGGAATACGCACACGCACGCACACCACCACGCACGCACACCACGCGAAGCAATTTTGGGCTGAGCCTATGGGCCCGATTCAAAGGAAGAGTCACTTCAATTATGCCCCACCGAATAACCGAATGTGCCGAATGAGCGGACCGATATGAGGCCGTACGGATTGAGCCTTCCGTATGCCACTTTGAGTGTCGGTATGTCATGTTTCGGCACATCAGGCTGGTATTGAAATGGAGTTGATAAATTTTACTAGGAGTGTACCAAGGATGCCACGAGCAAAGTCGGTACTCCAATCCCCTCGTGTACCATGCACGGTGGATCCGCCGCTGCTCGTACAAGGAATACTAAAAGCAAAGTGATGTTTCTTCCATTAAACTCAGGAGTGTAGTTGATTCGGCTCCTTTGGATTGCCACAGTTGCGTCACGTTAATCTCGTGGAGGCTAGTTCGGGGGCGGGGCCGCCGAGTGGCCTGTCCCCGTCAAGCCCTGCCAGGCTGGGAGGGTGGCCTGTCTCCGTCAAGCTCTGCCAGGGGCTTATAATGCTTTTACCTTTTCATGTGACTTAATCTATTAATTTATAAATACAATGTATATTTTTCATAATATATAGCTTCAGAATTTACATCTTAATACATAAATCCAAGTTTTAGTTCAAATATGTGAGAAAAGAAGACACATCTCATATTAAAATTCTATAATATATAAATAAAACAATATGTAGTTTTAATTCTTACCTGGTCTCCACAGATCCCATGGGGTGAGGGCGACC
This sequence comes from Ampelocalamus luodianensis, assembly GCA_036346255.1. Taxonomy (NCBI): domain Eukaryota; kingdom Viridiplantae; phylum Streptophyta; class Magnoliopsida; order Poales; family Poaceae; genus Ampelocalamus; species Ampelocalamus luodianensis. Next base: position 8,392,642 of record CM070628.1, read on the forward strand.
CCGCCTACCGCTAGCGCCGCCTCTTCCAGCGGGGACTATGGGGATTGTCCCGCGGGAAAATTGCCATCCTAGACTAGTTAGCACGGCCGAGGGAATTTTTGCCGACACGGTCATTTTACGAATCCGAATTACAGATATGACAAGTTTGATAACGATTGTAAAAATAGCACGCCGGCAAGACGGTGACCGCGCCAAGGCTTCCAAAGGTGACACGCCGCCGTGGGCGCAGCTCACCGCGCGCCGCCACTCATCACTCAAGGCCACCGCCTCGCCACGCCGGGCGACCCGCCGACCGCCCACTCACCGCCCCGCCACGCCGGCCGATCGGCAGCAACCTCGCACCGACAAAAACAAAAAGAAACCGGCGCAGCTCACCGCGCCCACAATAGTGCCGTTTAGGGTTAGGTTAGGTTTGTTTAGGTTAGCTTAGGTTAGGTTAGGTTAATTAGGTAGTTAGAGTCTGAAATTTAAAAGAATTTAAAATATAGTAGATGAGTTCTAAAAATTATGAAATTTTTGTGTAGCCTCATGACACCTTGTGCTTGTTTGTGTAAATTTTTCGTAATTTTATCCATTCAGAATTATTATCGCTACTGTATGAATTGCTATCCGTACTCCTTGTTTCAAGATTAAGGTTTCATAATTTCATGTGATTTAAAATATATTTGAGATTTGGCTGACTTGGAATGTATTTGAGATTTGCCGGATCTGTTATGCGGAGAATTAAAAACCTCGAGTGACCATCTTTTCCACCGCCCTCCTCTCTCCTCCGCACATCCGTCGCCTCATCCGTAAATTTCGGCGCCAATGTTTACGGAATTCCCGCGCCAACGCCGCGACTTCTCCGCTCCACTATAAATACCGAACCTAGCACTCGCTTCGCTTCATATCAATTGCGTTTGATTCTCGTTTTGCGCGCCACGAGAACTCGAGAACGAATATAATAAATTTTATTGAGAGATTAACCGCTTTCCTTCTTTCTCGCCGTCGCCGGCGTTGATTTATTACTTCCCATCGCTGTCGCCGCTGATTTATTACTTCGAGGCTAATTGATTACTTCCTCCGGCGTGTAATTTGTGTTATGCTTTTGCCGCTTCTCAACAATGAGTCGAATGAGATAATTTAGAGGTAATTAATTAGTCGTAATTAGTTAGTTGACCGAATAAATTAGTTTAGTGCTAATTAATTAGTCGTAATTAGTTTAGTAGTCATCATTACAACAGATTAAGTAAGTGGAAATGAAGTACCATATTTTTTAGTGGTAATTAATCAATGTAATTAGTTAGTTTAGAGGTAATTAATTAGTTGTAATTAGTTAGTTCACTAGTAATGAATTAGTTTAGTTGTAATTAGTTTAGTAGTCATCATTACAGATAGTAAGTAAGTACAAATAAAATACTCCTAATTTTGTAGTGGTAATTAATTAATCATAAGTAGTTAGTTTAGATGTAATTAATTAGTCATAATTATTTAGTGATTGTTGTGGCTTTAGGTATTTTAACATGCAAGATTTGTTGGTGTTTACGCGATGGCTCAGACGAATGGACACGATGGGTTAGACCTATCAAATGCCAGACAAGGTGGTCCGTGGAGGGGCTCCACACGATGAATATTCACGAGCCGCTAAGTCGTGATCCGAGGAGTTCGCCACGAGGCAACGACGAAGAAAGTTATGATCGAGGCGATCACCGCACGAATTATGTGTGGGAGCTCGTGAAGGTGAATGGAAGCATAGCATGGAGGCAAGACATGGAGATTGTCTTCACCGAGGCGCCATTCACGGAAGCCTATGGTGTACGTGAATTTCGACATAGGGCATCGGAAACCCCGATGATGCCGAGGCTCTACAAGCCGGCAAGCGCAGTCCGAGCTCAAGATGGCAGACGGAATGTGCCGCTTCGAGGGAAGTCCGTGCCTAATTTCGTGCCAAACGAGGGGCGTAAACATGGTGGTCGCCCGCATCGATCGCCACGAGTATCTACCGGACGAGCCTCTCGGGTTGAGTCCGACGAGGACACCGACCAAGCTCGGATGGTACCGACGCAGGACGCACACGGCCGCGGTCCTTACGTGGCATCAAGACTTGATGATATCGCGCGCGCTCGCCGCACACCGCAAGAAGAAGGCTCCGCTGGGGTTTGAAGCGACACCCTCTTAGTTGGGCGTCGCTTCCCGGAAGGGGGCCGCTCAACAAGCTATAGCACGGCATGCCCCGCCCATCACCGTGGTGTACCGAGTGCACCGGTCCAACCGTGAAAGCACGCAGCGAAGTGCGTAGTAGAAGGTCGCCCCGCAAGGTCGGGGCCACGAGCAAAGATCTTCGCCGATCTTCACAAATAAGGAGTTGATCGACCACGCTATGCGAAGCTTAGTGAGTTCTCGCGGCAAAGATCGAACGTGACTTCCGTGATATGTTGCAAACCTCATCACGCACCTAGTTGAGGCGACGTGTCTATCTCCCCGTTGTTGATGCTCAAGTCGCCAATAAGGTTGGCTATCCAGCTAGCCGCAAAGAAGGTCCGACGAGCCGCTGTAAGGTTATCGAGACTATGTACGGGACATACGAAGAGACGCACAACCTTGTGCCGAGATTGCTTCACCGATGCCGAATCAAACCCCGCACGCACATAAACAAGCTTGACCGTGAAGATGCCGGGCAAAGGGCCCAACCGCCATACCGACCGGTGTTCTGGCTCGCCAGCCATGGGGGCTTCAAGTTCCGCGCCCCCCACAACCATGGATGGCACTTTCTTGTGGAGGTACAAGGGCACCATCCTCACCGCGGTGGCAGCCGATGCGACGACCAGTTTTCTCCGATGGCATTTGCCATTGTGGAGAGTGAGAACACATCCACCGGCCGTGGTTCTTGAAGAACGGAAGAGGGCGTGGTGTGGAGACCGCCCAACGCTCCGCCTAATCACGCACCACAATACCGGGTTGTTGGCGCAATCAAGACCATGCAGGTTCGACGGATCCATCTCACCAAAGGGAACGACATGCAATCTAGGTGGTGCATGAGGCATCTTGCATCTAACTTGTTCACGCGGTTCGCAGTCAGAACTCATGAAGACGCTCAAAGCATTGTGTCCGCAGTAACTGCAGAGACTAAGTTTGAGTCTATTTGGAGAGACCTCGAACACCGGACTACGAGGCATACAAGGGAGTCCACTTTGAGGGGTGCAACCTAGTAGCGCCATAAGCTTCTCCGAGTGGGATTAACGCCACGCCCCGAATTGAGAAATGGTCCTCCTCTATGACACAGACGGTGCGTAGATACGGGATTATGATGACCAACATGTCCGAGGTCTACAATAGCGCTCCTCAAAGGTGTGCGCGCCTCCTATCACCGCGATCGCTCGTGAGACATGGACTCGCATCGTTGGTTATTTCGTTAATAGAGCCACCGCAAACCTGCGACAAATGGACGGCAAGGCAAGCAGTGGTCCGAGAACATGCAGAGACACATGGACCTAAGATGGAGAAGGCCCAATGCACGACATCCGGTGATCGACGGCCTCAGCGTAAAGTACGAGATCAAGCTCACGTAAATACGCCGTCATGCAAGGGGGAAAGAAAACAGCATGCACCGGTGATGTGGCGACATGCACCCAACAAGCCGAAGTTCCTCCACAAGCCATGCTCGCGACGTACAAGGCATGTGCACAAATGCGCAGATGGCTACACCATACATCTCTCGAGTACTACGACATGCGCACCTATTCGTACATGGAGTGGAGAGTTTCACCTGCACGCTTGGAAATGAATTATAAGGATCTTTGGCCGACATGGTGCAATGGGGTCCCAAACAGGACTTGAAGAGAATAGGAAGGGCGACGGCAGACGCGCGCCTGTAATGACATGGATGCTAGTCAACGAGCAAAGATTAGCCGCACAATCAAGTGCAGGATATGCAAGACCCCGGCACTCAATGAAGGATTGTCCCAATAGACCTAGCTCGTCCTGGGCCTGTATTCGTCGTAATTTCAAGTTTTCTGCCTTCCTTGTTATGTCTCGATATTTGGATTTTAGGTTTTGGATATTAGGTTTCATGGTTCCAAATATGTTATACCTTCCTTACTTTGAATGTATAAAATGCTAAATTGCAAGTCCATTGGAGATGTCGACATGCAATGCACGCGACGCATCCATTAAGCAACCACTGATAAAAGGCAACAAGAATGACATGAAGCAATCCACTGATAAAAGGCCACCACAATGATGCATCGACCATTAAGTTACATGGTTCACTTAGATTGAACATAATTGCGTAAATAAGGGGACGAGTACGGAGGTACAAGCTTCTCTCGGTCGTGCCTAATGGTAGATGGTGTCTCGCTACCCACATAGAGTGTTGTTCACGGGCCGCCTGCGACGTGGGTTGCCGCCATTGTAGTGGCACGACATATGCGCCTAGGGTTCGCGCAGCAAAGATGTCCGATCATAGGAACTTCCCATGTTTACGACCTCCTCGCCCTCTCGCTACTGTATTCGCTGGCTAAGGTCATCATTTTCCTCGTTGAGATCGCCAATCCGTGCTTCCAACTCAAAGATTCGTTCCACAATCTATCCACATACATCGCAACATGTCGCTCATGGGGAGGATCGATCCAACGGACAAAGTCGCATTTCACCATCTCATTGAAAGGAGGGTTAACAGGAGGCTCTATTAGCAGAACGTAAAGGAAACAACTTACTAATTGTACCGAGAGTATGGGCATCGGAAGAAACGTCCGCCCGCCATCGGAAGGCTCCTCCAAGACTCGCAGACGACGCAGCCCCGCCTGCGGTCCGCATTTCGCCATACCGTTGAGCACGCTTGTTCGGCATCAACAGTAGTTAGGCCCAAAGTCCTCCCTCCTTTGAAGGGGAAGGTCTTGCTTTGGCGATTTTGCTGAATGGTCATATTGTTTCGCTCGCCATGGTATGTCCTACTTTCATCGCGTGGGGCGGCATTTTATAGCCCGCGGGTTGAGGCTTGTAGATGACGAGACCGACGTGATACTCCTCGCAGTAAAACGTGACAACACTCGCTTCCTCGCCTTTGCAGATCGAAAAGACAAGACTGCAAAGTAGGACATGACAACTCTCGCAAAGTAAGACGGACAACACTCAAGGCCTCTCGCCTTTTGTGATCAAAAGACAAGACTTCCAAAGCAAGACGTGATACCAGAATATCCCAAGTACACACATAACAACCAAAATACGTACAAATATAGTAAAATAAAATCGCATAACACGCGATACTACACGGCCACTCTTCCGAAGTCACTACTCTCGCCTCGCGGGTAAGCGTTCGCGCTGCTGCCTTGTTTTGCGCCGAGCATGACTCGTGGAGTATGTCCACCGTCCGAGAGCGCGGTTTCGGCACGAGGGGGTAGGGAGACCGTTGAGGCGGAGGTGGACTAGTAAGTCGACTCGAGCAAAGGCTCGTAGCCGTGACATGTCATCGTGATCGGCCATGCCGACTGGGACAACTCCGAGGAATTGATCCACAACGGAGGCTATTAAACCACTTTGGGTTGCGGCGCTCGCAACTCGCTGCGCTGATGAAGTCAAGCCTTCGACGAGGGGCACCGAACCCGCAGGAGCTCGCCTCGAACGCATCAGGGCACCAACCCAGAGGAGCTCGCTCGAACGCATCGTGGGGCACCAACCCGAGGAGCTCGCCTGAGTACGCGAAAACCCGCCGCCATTGATCGCTTCTCAGCGCCGTATCGCTTCCTCACACGAGCCGGGAGGCCCCGATCTCGCCATCACGACGGAATCGCCGCCCCCACGGCAATCAAGGCCGCAAGACGGAACGATGTTAGTACAAGTAAGCACTCGACATAAAGTAACAACTCGCACTTCCGGATATGCACCGCAGATAATCGAGGCAGAGCGCCACCAGATACCGGGTCCGACGACGTGGCGATTCATCCCGACGTAACCTACCGCGAGAACGATATGATGTTAGCGCATGTATGGCATAAACCAAAAACAGAACGTAAATTTGCACATAGCGACTTACCTCGTATACTGGGTCCCGCGATGACCGACGGAACGCCACGACGCCGCCGACTCGCTAGGTCGTGGCCAAGACCTAGCGGTGAGCACGGTCCCCACTTCGAGCCCGATGCGCGGGTGTCGCCCTCGAACGACCGCAGCCCGTTCTTTACTATTTTCTTCATCTCCGCCGAGATGTGCTTCAAAACTTTTATACTACCGTTCTATTCGCTACCGAGGGCGCCGTCCGACACGCCTGGACGCGCGCGCGCCGCTTCCAATCGCAGTGACATACGAATGTGTTCATTAACAAAAGGTACGAATGTCGCCAACGAAACCGCGAACTGAGGTCTTAAGTGTCGCACGCGCCGCCAAGCTCGGAAGCGATGTGACGGCCGGCGTGGCGCGAGGCTCTCCTCGTGGTGCGCCGGCCGTCACCTCCTCCGCCGCCCGAGGAGGAATAGTCGGGCCTGCGCGCGTCGCGGCACGCACCATCCATATACGCACCATACGACTCATGGTCGACGGACGCCGCCATGCCGATATCCACGCGGCGCCGTGTTCATCCATGTCGTAGTCCACTTCTCCGATGCATTTGCCGGGCCCGGACCGCCCACCCCACCTCGCTTGCCTCGCATTTCCGGAAGATTAATGTTACAAAAGAAGATGTAAGGTCCGCGAATATTACTCAATAAAGTTTGACTCACGATGTATCTTTCGCTCCAGAGCCTCGCCGTCCGGGGGCACTGATCGGCATGCACTAAATCGCCGTGATTACGCTACCGCCACGCGTGAAGGCTCCACCATATGTGAGAACACCTGTGGCGTGTCGTTTCACACAACAAGACGCCCGTGATGCATTGCATGGACAGCTCCGCGCGCGCCACGCCGAGCAGAAACCAGATGCCATACACACCGATGATGTCGCCTCGCAACGCACTCAAACTCGTTGTGGTATAACGAGTAGCACTCGCCGTCTTGGCGCTAGCCCAGCAGCAGACGGGCACCGCCCACCGTAAGCCCATGGTGGGCGCGCACGCGCATGGGGGGTCCAACTAAAGGGCACGGTGCACGGCTTCTATGGTCGCCGCCCAATAGGAAGTGCTCCCAACTCCAAACCGCAGAGCACGAGCGCATCGCTAGGTTGGTAGCAGCAGCAGTGTCGTCGCCGCCACACAACTCCCGGATGTGGCGCAAAGGACGATCGATCCCAGCCTATATCGAGGTATTCGCCACCCCGCACAACCAAAGACTCGGCGATGGGGATGAAGTCGTTCAAAACATCCCCTTTGATGTTGGAAACATGACCCAACCAAAGAGTCAGAGAATGTAAGCAACGAGGTACGCCCTAACGACCTCGCCGTGCACTCCTCCGGCATTTCTCGAATGCTCACCAAGTCCGGACGCCACGCACCCTCCGGATAGATTGGCCAAAGCGTTGCTCCACCGCCTTCCACCGCACTCGAGGGTCGGAACAAGCGCACACCTCGGATCGGGAGACCGCCAGAACGACACGCCCCGTAGGGTGACCGCCATCTCACCCCACCGAAAAGTGGAAGGTGTGCGCTCTCGCCCCACTGCCGGCAAGCGCGACAGCAGTTACCGCCGAGGGTGAACCCGCGCCCGGCTGCAGAGACCATCCTCGCAGCGGGCAACAAGCCCGCTCGCTCGAGGATCGGACGTAACGATCGCCCAGCGCCACCGCCCTCCTCGCTCGGCGCCGGCGCGAGGGCCATCCGCGCGCCGGTGAGCCACGCTTGCACCGTGGTCCTCATCAGAATGGTTCCAAAGAGTCTCTGACAGCACATGCCTAGCAACACATGCATAGAGAACATTAGTCGAATATAGCTAATGAACATACATGATTGTAAATTAATTTCAATTCCAAAATTTTCTGTGGTAGTAACAAGTTTCAAACCTTGTGCATGTTCTTAGCCATATCGCATGTTCTCTAACACCGAGTGCATGTTCTAAGCCATAGTGCATGTTCGCTAACACCGAGTGCATGTTCTAAGCCATAGTGCATGTTGTAAGCTATAGTGCATGTTCGCTAAAGTACAACAAAAAAGAAACCAACACAATTCTAAGCCATAGTGCATGTTCTGCTAACACCAAGTTAAAAATTTAAAATTTTACAACAGTTCCTCATACTAACACTAACCCTAACAACAAGAAGTCGCTAAGTAGACTAATTGAAAAGAAAAGGCTTTGCTAAGTCCGCTAACACTCGCCTCTCGCTGCTTCAATTCTAAGTCTCTAACACTCTATTTCAATTTTGTTTAACGACCTCTAAATATTTTAATATTTTACAACAAGTTCTCACACTATGTAAATCACCGAGTTAAAATTTACAACACTAACAACAATAAGTCTACTAAGTCAACTAATCATGCTAACTACTAAGTATTCTAATTACGTGCTAATCACACTAAATCTTCCAATTTTATATTCGAACACTTAGTCAAAATATACCGACTACATAACTATAACTACTTAGTTTCTACAATAACAAACTACAATTCATCTAATCACATTCTAATCACATTGCTAAACCTACCTAAAACTATAGCCGAATGCGAATGACACTTACCTTTCTAGGTGCTCGACGATTTCAACTTCTCTCCGGTTGGCTTCTACCTTTCTCGCCACGAGCTCGGCATGATACGGTGAACTACTAAAAGAACGAATGAGCCACTACGAATGCAGTCCCGCTAGCTCTCTCCTCCATCGCTCTTAAAGAGAATCGTTATTCGCAAGCAAATTAAGCCATAAATTTCGGCTCACAATTTGAGACAAGAGGCAAGAGGTGACAGATCAATGCTTTTGGTGGAAAATACAGGAAGTGAGGGCCTCCTTTGCATCTTTTCATAATCAACACATGGCCAGGGCCTGGTTCAAATGTGTAAACAATCAACACCTGTTGCAAATAGAAGGAGTGAGGGCCTTCTGCAAATAGTTCAAATGTGTAAACAATCAACACCTGTTAGGGCCTTCTGCAAATGGTTCAAATATGGAGGCCAGGAAGGGCCTACTGCAAATGAAGGGCACTCATTCAAATCTTTGCTATCAACACATATTAGAATAACACAATCATATCGATTAACAATAAAATATCTAAACAAATAAAATTATAGAAAATTTATACAAACAAATAAAATTTCATTACACTACACAAAAAAAATTCTTAATTTTTTCAACTCATTTTTATATTTTAAAATTACCACAAATTTTCCCTAACCCTAACCCTAATTAACCTCTCACTTAATCTCTCAATTAACATTTTTTTGCCTTAGCGCAGCAGTGGAGCCGGCGCAGCTCACCTCGCGCCGGAGGCCTGCTTGCTGGCGTGCAAGTGGCGGGCGCGGCACAGGAGCCGGTGCGAGCTCACCTCGCGCCCGGGAGGCCAGGCGCTGGGGAGGAAGGCGCGTGGCGGCACTGGGCAAGGCGGCGGGGAGGCGCGTGGCGGCGCAGGAGCCGGCGCAGGGTGAGCTCGCGCCCGAGGTGGCGGGCGCGTGGCGGGAGCAGGGCGGCGCGGGTGGGCCGGAAGGCCGACGTGGCGGGCGGGTGAGGTGGCGGGCTCGCGGGCGTGAGAGCGCGCGAGCCGAGGTGGCGGCGGCGCTGGTGAGCTCGCGCCGTGGCGCAGTGTCGCAAAGGGAGCGCGGGCGCGGGGTCACCGTGCGCCCGACGTGTTATTTTTGCAAATACACTTCCAAAGTTGACATATGTGTAAATACGTTTCATAAAATGACCGTATCGGCAAAGCAGGTGATGGACGTACGTACGTACGTTCATAAAGACTTGCCTCTCCATCCATGCGTCCAAGTAAAGTCAGTTTTGCATATAGTGCCGTTAAGACATGCATGTGGTTCAATTCTACTGCTGCGGTTCAACCTTGAGATGTTCGGTGAAAATGAGTGCTTTCGTGAAAATAGTGCAGATACGACGTGTAGCAGTGTCAATTAATGTTTAGACAAATACGACAGCGCAAATATGTCGTATTTACGTCCTATTTGTATTTTTCATCATCTCATAAATATGATTGAGCTTGTTCTTAAAAATTATGCATGGATACATATAGACCATGCCCTATAGCTAACAATTTTTTTATAGATTTTTAAAACCTTATATGTTTGATTTTATTGGAATTTGCAACATTTTTTTAAACGCCCGTACAGTCCAGAGTCGCCCCCCCCCCCCCCCTCGTCAAGTCGTCAGGCCACGCCGTATAAATACTGCCCCACGTACACGAGGTCACGAGCTCACCATTCATACACTACTAGCTCGAGGCCTCGAGTTGGCTGCTGGTTGCTCGCGCGCGCGCAGCCTCACTTACTTGCCCTAGTACCTGATCTTGGGCAAAGAAGCTAGCTAGCTACTATGTCGTTGTCCCCGCAGCCGCCGGCAGCGAGCGAGGAGACGCCGACGGAGAAGAAGTACAAGGGCGTGCGGCTGCGCAACTGGGGGTGGGTGTCGGAGATCAGGCTCCCAACAGCCGCGAGCGGGTATGGCTCGGCTCCTACGACACCCCGAGAAGGCGGCGCGCGCGTTCGACGCGGCCTTCATCTGCCTCCGAGGCCCCGGCGCCGAGGGCGGCATCAACTTCCCAAACTCGCCGCCGAGCGTCCGCTGCCGCAGTTGCGACCCGCAGGTGGTGCAGGCCGCCGCGTTGTCGCACGCCAACCGGGTGACGGCACATGAAGCGGCGGTCGACTCCACGGTGCTGATGGACGTGAACTCGAGAACGAACGACACTGCGGGCGGGCGTCCCAGGGCTTGTGGGGCGTGATGTGGACGTGGGGAACGAGGTGGTGGCGCCGGTGCAGGCAGACGGGAGCATCGACTGGTCGCCCATGATGGCGAACCCTCCGCCGCTGTTCTCGCCGATCGGGTTTGGGAGCAACGCGTACGGGTTCTTACTGATACCGCCGGCAACAGTGACGGCCGATGCTGCGGAGGACGGCATGGAGGAAAATGACGATGGTGCAAGTACTAGTCTTTGGAGTTTTCATTGCGGAGACTCGAACTTATTATATTAACGGAACTGTTACCAAACATACGACAGTTTTTTTACTTTCCTTTCGCTCGTTAGATGTGCTATAAGATTTATGTTAAATACCATGAATATACTACTTTGTCTATAATATTATTTAATTCTGTTGAATAGGAAATTATCTCAAGCTTTATAATGCTCTATGAGAGGCCTATCCTGACATTCAAATGATTTCGATCCGTGACAGCTCATCCGCCACTTGACCATCCTGCTGATTTGTATGATTTCTATGTAAATTACTTATCGTCTAATTTATTTGTACCATTTCTACCTGTTTAGCTTCTGTCTCGTTGTTTGTCAGATTGTCACCAAAGTTTTATGTATTCATTTTCTAGAGAGAATTTTGAGAATAACGGGTTCACCACATTGTTGTATTTTGTTGGTATATAATTTTATTTTTTATCTTTGTTTTTGCTCAACTTCTCAAAATACATGTGAAGAATATAACGAGTTCATCATATTGCCGTATTTTGTTGGTATATAATTTTTTTTTCTCTTTGTTTTTGCTCAATCTCTCAAAGTACATGTGATATTTTGAATCATGTGATGGAAATATGAGTAAGACTTTCAAAAATAATTACAGTGACCAAGAACTAAAATTACATAAATGATTTACTGTGATTTATGTATAATAGAGTTGTAATTTTTTTTGTCTTTGCTTTTGCTCAACCTCTCAAAGTACATGTGGGATTTTGAATCATGTGATAGAAATATGAGTTATTAAGACTTTTAAAAATAATTACAGTGACCAAAAACCAAAATCACATAAATAATTTACTGTAATTTATGTATAATGAAGTTGTAAATAAACTTTCAAAATCTGACAGTTTTATACAAAGAAAACTATCACATTCTATGTAGACAAACCCTTATATTAAGTATGATGGAGGAAACATTTATTACCTCTTAAGGGATATCCTCCTGTCTCATTCTTCATCCATTTTATCTCGGGATTCATATCATTTTGTCCTCTACTGTATTATCTATTCTCACAAATATATATACATGGGTCTCAAGGTAAAATGCGACAAATTGAACTGTAGATGAGATGAGGATGTCCCCTTAAGAGGTAAAAATCCATTTCCATGGTATCTAGTGCATGTGAAGGTGCTACCTGTTATAAATTTACAGTTCTAGCACAACTAGAAAAATTGTTCGCACAATTGTGCGGAAAGATGATGAAATACATATGTTTATATTTGAAAATATAGTTCTATTAATGCGTATGATTAGAATTATAGTTGTATATTTGAACCCACAGAAATAAGATAATATTGATAGACTAATGGACCATTGGTGTAATAGTATATCCTTGCCAATTTTAGCACCAGTATGTATATGCAAGTTTTGGGGGAGGGTCCCCACACTACCTCGAGCCGACGATAACCTCAGCGAGGCATGATACATCGGGGGATCCACCTCGGATGATGACTTGGACCAACCTCGGCTAGGCGTGACACATCAGGTGATCCACCCCGGGCAAGGTCCGGGGACCAACCCCGGACGAGGTCCGACGACCAACCTCAGCGAGGCGTGACACATCGGGGGATCCACCCCCGGCGAGGTTTGAGGACCAACCTCGGCGAGGAGTCACACATCGGGGTATCCACCCCGGACGAGGTCTGAGGACCAACCTCAGCAAGGTGTGACACATCGCCGAATCAACCCCAGATCCGGTCCAGGGTAGCCACGCACCGAGGTCCCATCGACACCCGCATAGACAAAATGTCGACGATGTCATGTATCTTGGACATGGCAGGACCCACTTCACGCAATGTACGAAAGTACCCCCGGAGCAAGCTAAGCCCAGATGGCAACAATATAACTTCATGGATCTCCCCTCCTACTCTATAAATAGGACCCCTGGTAAATGGGGAGATAGAGGTCACCTATACCTTCTACCACACATATGCAATATATTGGTACGGCTTATTGCGTTTGATTCTTGTTGAGGTCGATCCCCTTTGCATCCTCGGTGGTTGACACATTCGACCGAGGGTGCCACAAGTTTTCTGTTCGATCTCTTATCGATGACAGTTGGTGTCGTCTATGGGGACCGTAATGAGAAGCTACAAGTTCGCGGTGCACCTCGGTCTTGTCCCACCCTGGACTGGGTCTGAACTCACATGGACGTTGTCCTATCCCATCACGGAAGCACCTCGTCCCATCACGGAATGGGTCCGAGCTCACCTATACCTTTTCCTACCTCGAACCTAGTCCAGCAGCACTCTCGCCTTGTCCCACCGGAATGGGTCCGGCTCTCTCGACCTTGTCTTACCCTGCATCTAGTCCAGCAGCACTTGGCCTTGTCCCGCCAGATCGGGTCCGGCTCACCTCGTTCTCTACCTACCTTAGATCTATCCCGGGCGGGCACCTCCTCAGTCCATGCACTCCTTGGGGCAAGCATAGGGCTTGCATTGGTCTCTCGCGGTTAATGACATCGCTCATCCGATGGCCTCTCCTCGGTGTGGCGCAACTCACCGACAACTTTCCTGGCCGAGCTCGCCCACTCGACGGTGTCTCCGTGACTAGGATTCCCTAGCTCGACGGATTCACCCTGTGAGTCGCAACACACCTCAAGGGCTTCATCTCGGCATGGTGCAACTCGGCCTCGACGACTTTGCCTTAGCTGAATTTCTCGTCACACGATGGCATCTCCACGACTATGGGATCCCCTATCTCGATGGATTCACCTCGCAAGCTCTAACACGCTTTGCCTCGCTTGTGGCGCCATCGCCTCAACTGCTTTGCCTTGGTCGAACTTTGCTCGCCTCAATGGCATGTCCTCGACTAGGGTCTCCGTAGCTCTACAATTCACCTTGGTAAGCTCCAACATGCCTCGATGGCTTTGCCTCGCAGGCGCAACTCACCTCAATGGCTTTGCCTTGGCCGAACTCTACTCCGTGCCTGGGCATGCCCACGACTAGGGCTCCTCACCGACGGATTCACCTTGGCAACACACCTTAGTGGCTTCGCCTGTGGCGTGACTTGGACAAACTCCGCCTGCCTTGATGGCATAGCTCCCCAAGCTCGACAAATTCACCTCGTGGAGCTCCAACACGCCTTGATGGATTTGCCTCAACGTGGCGCAACTTGGCCTCACTGATTTGCCTCAACCGAACTCCACTCCGCCTCGATGGCATCTCCTCGACTAGGTCTCCCCTAGCTCAATGGATTCATCTCAAGTCAAACAAACTCGATGTCATCACCTCGTGGCGCATCTCTACTCGACGGCTTTTCCTCTACTAACACCGTGTCTCTCGTAATAGCCCAAAGATTTGCATTCTCTGTTATTTATGGTTAAAATATTAAATTATGCATTTTTGAGTTTTTATCTGCATTTTAGCTATTTATTAATAACCTTTCTCTAGTAACGACAAAATAATTATCGAGAAAAATAAAAAGCTAATAAAATCCTAGAAATAATGTTTCTAAATACTAGTTGGTAACAGGAACCTCTCCAAATATTTTCATAATTTTTTGGAGTTGGTTTGCTAATTTTAAAAATTGTGACAAGAGTTTATTAAAATCCAAAATCCTTCTTGGGCCATAACAGTAGCCTCAGTCCAGCCCATCGTCGCTTTCAGCCCATTTACACCGTGTGCGCCGTCCCCAACCAAGCTAACTCCTCGCCTCTCAATTTTGTTTCGCTGAATGCGCTCTTGTTGCCTTCCTTCATTGTCGCTAACCGAGGCCTGTGCCCCACCGTTGGTGGTCATCTTCCACCACTCTCCTCTCCTTCGCTAGCATGGCCACGCACGCTAGCGCGAGAGCCGATTCATCTATCGCCTTGAATCGCCGTACACCGACTAGTAGACCCGGGCCCACACCATAGCCACCGCCACCCACCTCGCCTTGCCACCGCATCCTCCACTCGCCGCACCGTGTCACCGCCACCGCTCGATCGATCCACCCGCTTCTAACCCAAATCTCGATCGTTTCGACCCATGTTGTCACCGTGTCTGCTTTGCCACCTGGCTTGCACTGCACGGGAGAGAGGGAGAGATATGTCACCCCACTCTCTCTGTCGTGTCGTTCCCATGAGAAATTGCGCTAAACTCTCGTTCTTCTCCTCCCTATTCAAGCCTAGTCGTGCACGCCATTTCCAGCATCCCCTCCAAGAACCATGAGCTCTTACCCCTTGGTTTGCTAGGAATGGCATTGTCTTCCTCAGGGCTGGCGAGCATGCCTTACCGCCCTAGTAAGCTTCCTTGCTCGACACGCACATCATATTCCATCCGAAGCATAACTCATCCCCTTCATGTACGCGTTCTTGCAATTGAGGTCATCGGAAGTAGGGACCGCATGGTCTTCTTCGACTTCGGCATGCATGCCCATCCTAGTCCACCATGTTCCCACCTCTTCGGTGAGTTTTGCCATGAACCATTCATATCGCTTGCATTCCATCTTCCACTTGTGCAAATCCTCACTTAATGTTGTTAACCCCATATTGAATCCTTGATCCACATTGTCTTCCTCATCTCTCAGCAGATCTGTCGTCGTGTGCCATTACTCTCCTCCTGGTGAGCTCATCGTCGATTCCTTGCATTCAAACCATCTTTGACCTTTGCCTAAGCTAGTGTGCTCTCCTTCTCCAGCTAAGTTTGGTCGTGGAGTGCTATCATCGCTAACCTTGACCTCGCCGCCGTTGTTCACCATCGTTGCATCACCTCCAGCTATCTTCATCGTCGTCGACCAATGTGGTGAGCCTCTGGTAGTCCACTAGTGCTAATGCGCTACTTGCATTTTGAACTTAGCATTGTTTGCCTAGACTTCACCGTAGGCACCTATGACGCCGCCACGGCTGCATGTCACCGGTGCGACTCCAGTGACCATTAGTACCCATGCCAAGCCCGTTAGCATGGCATTTGCTTGCTGAACCCAAATGGTCGCCAAATGTCGCCTAGCCCCTGGTGAGAAAACGCTCCTTTTGCGGAACTCGACGCTCTAGTGGTCGCCAAATGTCGCTGACGCCACCTTTAGCTTTGCCATAGTTCTGCCATCCCATTTTGCTGGTTCCCGAGCACACGACGTCGCTTCATCGCTGCCAGCGAGCTTGGCAATGAGCTCAGCCACGGCCGTCGTCACCTCCCATGTTTCCCCTCTCTTTGGCAAGCGAACCCACCACATGGATTAAGTTAGCGCTAATGATGGTAGTTAAGGTTAGTGAGTAGCTGATGTGTGGGACTAGTAGTATAATTAATCAATATTTTAATTTAAAATGGTTTTAAATCTGAGTCACTGACATGCGGAACCCACCAATCTATAGACATGCCCGTGAACTCAATTCACTGTGCACCCGACCCCACTTGTCAGTCTAATAACGCAATAAATCCACATTTTCCTTTAGGAAGAAAAATGGAAAGTAAAAATAAAATATGTGCACAATGCTTCCTCTTTTCTTTTTTCTGGATTTCTCCACCGAATCAACTTCAAATGCTAATAACTTTTGCATGAACTACAAATTGGGTAAACTTGTTTCTATTTTTTTAAATCATGAACTTTCATAATTTACAAAAATATTTGAATTTTCTCTCTATTTGAATTTATTTGGTTCTTATTTGTGTTACTTGGCTTTTACCTATTAAATACCTATGTTTCAAAAATCCCCAAAGTTGATCCAAAGCAAGACCAAGAGTTCAGCAAGCAAGGCAAGCACCCCCTGACCATATTTGATCCCATATTTTCACTGTTATGTATGTTGTGTTTCAAAATTATTATGCATGCGCGTATTTTCGGTAAAATCGCTATGTTGGTAAGGTTAGTAGTTATACTCAATTGTTGCATTGACTATACCTTGATAAATTTCTATACTCACTATATATTGTCACCATAGTATTACGAACCATTGTTGGTACATATACTTGTGAAATTTTAGATGGTGGAAATTAGTTGATGCTTAGCCATGCTTGTATCGATACTAGTTTTGCTACAGTGGAACAACTTGATAAATTCTTCAATCATGGGAAACACTTGTATACATATCCATAGGAGGCACCCCATTATTTTGGTTAACAAATGAAAACTAAAAACTTGTTTTACACTTGGGCAAGTGTATGTTGAGACCAGTGCAGGTGCACAAGATCTTGGTTTATGGTTGTCTCGCCCGTGTTGCTAAGGACTGAGACTATGGTATAGTTAGACCCAAGATATCAGTGCAAACCACACGTGTTATGGGAAGGACATGACTGAATAATTTACTAAGTCCTAGCATTGTAACCACAATGGGCTTCACCGCTCGCACGATGGTAAACAATGTTAATCTCTATAGGACACTTGCATTGGACGATGGTAAAGGACGCCCATGTCCATGCAGTGTTACCAACACAACTATGAGACCTCTTGATGATGGTAACTCATGTCCATATCTTGAGGAGTTAGCTCATAGTGCGAGTTAAGGTTAGGATGAAGTATTGTAAATGCCTTGTTATGATCATCTAAGTTGCACTCTATCTTGTCGAGTGTCATAGACGACGGTTAAGTTTTTCATATCATCTGGGTAAAGTTGTATATCCTCTGCAGAGTGTAAATATATTTAAATAGTCATATCCCTGATTATAGACGACTTCGTGAATCCTCCACCTTAGTAGTTTTATGATTTTGCAAAATGGTTTGAGAAATATATGGTTAGGGAATCCATTCATACCTTGTTTCAGCAAAAGGATTTTTTTGCTGTTTTGATATTAAGGCAGCAAGCCACTTGTATATATTTACACTTTATTATTATTTGTTTATCAATGTCAACTGCTTTTACAACTTCCGATTGCAATCTATTACTCATTGTTGTAAATGAAAGCTTGTTCTATGCAAAAATATGAAAACTTAGTAGGATAGTCATCTCTCTTGACATAGCTTTGCATATTATATAATCTTTGCAATAAAGTCTCATGGAGTGCAACTTTGTACTCACAATTGCTTGTTGAACAATTCAGAAGATGTGGATGATGACTCATCGATCGGATACTTTTACGTTAATACTTTATGATGATGACGCCAAGTTCTAGGACTTTAACCTGGTAGGTTGCCTATTGTAACGTCCCAAAATTTGGCTTTTCAAAATCTTTTGAGTAGTTTAGGCTCTGGAAAATTTCACCAATTTTATTTGAATTAATAAAGCTTAATTGGAATTTTCCTAAATTAAAATATTTAATTTGACTAATATAAACGTTAATTAAATAAAACCTGTGTTATTTGGCTTCCTTGTGTTTCAAGGAATTTTGGGTATTTTCTGAGTTTTTTCCGGATTTATTTGCTATTTTATTTGACCTCCTTGATTTTTGGGATTTCTTTTAATTCCGAAAATCCAGATTTTCTCTCTCCTGCCGATGCTACAGTAAATCGCGAGCACTGTTCATCTTCCAGAACGAGTTCGTTCCGTGCACGTTTCAAACTGAAATATTCAAACTTCCATATCTTTCTCTACGGTGCATATAAATGCGAGCCGTTTGCGCTCACGCGTCCGTGTTGATCCCCTCTTCCAATCCCCTGAATTGGTTTCCTCCAAACCGATCTATTTTCGTCGCAATCTCCAAAAAACCGAGCTCCAACCAAAAGTCTTCTCCGGCGAACTGCGCCTTCGTCCGACGTCCGTTGGCCGAACCGTCTGCGGCGTTGGCTTCGCGTCGTCGCCCTCTACGTCATGGTTCCATCCACTTCGCCCGAAGATCGCCGGAGCACCGTCGGCCATTAAAGCCCAACCGTGTTCTTCGCGTTCGTCGCTTCCTCGGTGAGTTTTTCCAAAATCCGACCGCGCCATCGCGTCCGGCTCGTCGTTTCCTTTCCGTTTTGCCCCTTCGCCGCTGCTACGTCGCCTCCGGTCGCCGGCCACTCCGCATGCACTATTCATGCATGTGTACTGTTCATGTATATGTGTACAGCACGTAGCTTCTCTGTTGCTTCCTGCTGTTGTAGTTCATGCCTCCTGTGATTTCTTCTATACCGTTAATCCTCTCTATTAATTCATTGCTTCACCAGTTGATTGTCATCTCCTGGCTGCCAACTTCATGTGTATGCGACCAGGCCAAGCCCTCTGCATCCTCTCTAGACTGATGCAAGCAACACAGGTTTACTCTCAGTATTTCTTTTCCTTTCTGATGTGTGGTCAGGCATCATCAATCCCTTGTGTAATCCTCCTTATTAATTCTTTCTCTAATCTTGTTTTGCCATGCGATGCCATCTGCATGTGTCATCCACATGATGCATACACTTAGCCCTCTCTCTGTTGAGTTTTATCTGTGAGTTGATTCCTTCTTGTCAGCCTAATCAATTCAAGCTAAACAATACACCCAATCCTCTCTATTACATGTGGTCCCAAGTGTAATATCTTTTCTCTATTCTTTGACATGCTGCCATACGCCATGAACGATGGCATGCTCCAATTTCCTATTCTTTCTCTGAACCAACCTGTAGCCTTCTGTTGGTTTGTTCTCTATTCAGTTTCTGTTCCTTCTAAACCAACGCATGTAGTATTTCCTCAATGCCAGCATCTCTATATTTCTTTCTCTCCTTGCATGCCAACCCCACTTGTCATTCAAACACCAAGCCATATATATCTATCTCACTTACATGTAGACCCCACATGTCATCCTCCTAATTAAAACTCTAATTATTTATCTCTCTTACATACCGGTCCCGTATGTCACCAACCTTAGTCAAACCCTGCTCATGAGCTTGGTCCACCGTGGACTAGCATATCTCCGTGGACCGGTCCATAGACCAATGGCCCACATGTCAACCCCTAATCCTATTTTCGGAATTAATTTAATTCTTGAAAATCCTTTTATCTTATTGGTCCTACTTGTCACTCTATCTACCTTATTTCGGAATTATTTTAATTCTAGAAATTCATAAATACCTGCTGATCCCACCTATCATATACTCATTCTTTTTCTAAATATTTTCGGAATAGAATATTCTGAGAATATTCCGTAGAGCTTTTTCATCATTTCATGTGAATTCCAATCTTCCAAAAGTCATATCTTCTTCATCCGAATTCCGATTGAACCCATTCAAGTTTCTAAATTCATCTAAATTCAATATCTACCTTCCAGTACCATTCAATTTCAATTTGGATTTTATTTGATTTGTCTTTTGAATTTAGTTTGTTTTGCGCTTTCTTTCGTTAGACGCTGAGTCCCTAATCGTCCGAAGGAGCAGAAGATCAAGCAAGTAGAAGATTGAAGATAAAATGAGAACATCATTGCTATAGCAAGGCAAGTTATACCTTTGATCATATTGAATCCTAGTTTTCAAAATTACTTTGATTTAAATTATTGCATTTACTTTAAGTAATTATTTAAATGCTTTTGGTTTAGCTATTAATCTCATTTGTTATATCCACTTTGTCTATTGTATGTCATAATCTTTTGTCACCCTAGATTGGTTCATATTTAGTTGGTGCTATGGTATTACCAACGTGGGTTGGTTAGTACGAGTAGATTGCTTAGCCATGCTACGAGTCATCATCACATGCGAGTGCAATTATGAAATTGACTAAGTGATTATGGAACCGTGATAAAACCGTGTGCGTTGTGCTATTACTCGTGATGGCATGTGTTGCACTAAACCAACCGGGTGGTAAAAGATTTAGATCGAGGCAAGTGGTGGATACTGTGTGAACCGGTGGCTTTGTGATGGGAATGATAATCGTGTGGTTTAGTTAGAACATGGAAGTCTTGCCTTGGTCAATTAAGGACTTAACTTTGTGCGCCATTGAATCGAGCCTCATCTGCACGACCACATGCTCGGTATGGGACGGGCCTAACTTAGTAGGTTATGAATTTCTGCATTGATGTTCGTGTGGTAGGTTAGGCTTTGTGATAGGTGGAGGTGTGACTACTTGGTGGTTGCATCACGGAGGATTCGCCGTCCCCGCCCAACTGTGTGTTATGCATGGGCTTTGTGATATGTATAACGTTTGTAAGCACACCGGAATGTCAATGTTTGAGATGAAGTTTCAAAGGTTTTGTTGTGATCAGCCCGATCCAGCTTGATTGCATCTTGTGGGTAAAGTGTACAACCTCCGCAGAGTGTTAAACAATCTATTCGAATATAAGCGCCCATGGTCATGGACATGCTCGGGATTTCACACGAGGGTAGATTTTCATAAAACCTTTGGGAAGGGACACTGTGTGATTTAAGTCATATGGTGTGTGAAAGAATTTGATTAGGCTATGTGTCTTTGTGAAAACAATCATAAATTAATATTGTCTATTTGTTTTGAATTATGCTTTCAATCTATTATTCATATTCAATTGCAAATGTTGCATTTCGCAAAATAACCACGAAACCATTTCCTTTGGAATAAGCTCGCATCTATACATTGCATTCTCGTGGTATGACTTGCGAGTACGGTTGTGTACTCACGCTTGTTGTAAAACTTGCGCCAAACCTACAGAGTGAAGGAATCGTCGGTCAACAAGGTCTACTTCAAGGATCGAGAAGAACTAGGTCGTCGCAGACTCACCGATTGCTCGTGGGCATATGGATGGGCTTCACCGGTTATTCTGCTTCGCCCGCCGCAGCCTTCATTGAGCTATTCGCCTTCGAGGCATTAATTGTAAGCTTTGACCTTAAGGTCTTTACTCGATATTTATTGTTATTTGCCTATTTATTAGTCATCTTTGTATATGGAAATGATATTTCATCGATGTTGCCACTGGTGCACTAGCGTGATCCCGACTAGTGCAAGATACACGCAGGGTCCGCACTGTATTTTGGGTCCCGACACCTATGGACTTGGGCATACCATATGGGCCCGTTATCTTTACTTATCGCTATTTTTGCCGCAAACACTTTATGTGAACTATTTGGTTGGTCGTCCTTCGTAACACTTGGTTTTATAGATCTATGTATGACTATTTAATATTATGTACCACTATGTTTTATTTACTTGTGTATGAATGTGATACTAATGTTATTGAATGTGTGTGCTAGCTACTGATCATAGGACTAGTACAGTAAACACATATGGATTTGTAATTTAAATTCTGACTCCCGACAGTCTCAATGGTGTCTCCTCGACTAAGGGCTCCCCCTAGCTCAACGGATTCACCTTAGTGAGCTCCAACACACCTCGATGGCTTCGCCTCAGCAGGGCACAAATTGGCCTTAATGGTTTTTCCTCGGTCGAAGTCCGCTCTGTTTCAAATGGCGTCTCCTCGACTAGCGGCTCCCCCTAGCTCGATGAATTCATCTCGGCGAGCTCCAACACGCCATGATGGTTGGCTTCACCTTGGAGTGGTACTACTCAGCCTCAATGGCTTTGCCTTGACGCTTCGTTTGCACAACGCCTCCTCGACTAGGGGCTCCCCCTATCTCAATAGATTTGCCTTGACGAGCTCCGACACACCTCGATGCTTGCCTTTGGCATGGTTCAATTCAGCCTCGACGACTTTGCCTCAGCCGAACTTTTCTTCACCTCGATTGCACGTCCTCGACTAGGGGCTCCCCTAGCTTGATGGATTCACCTCGTGAGCTCTAACACACCCGATGGCTTGACCTCGATGTGGTTCAATTCGGCTCAAGGCTTTGCATCCGTTGAAGTTTACTTCTTCTCGCTGGCATCTCTCGACTAGGGCTCCTCCTAACTCAATGGATTTGCCTCTCAGTGGTTCAATTCGCCTCGGCGCCTTTGACTCTGCTGAACTTGGCTTTGCCTCAATGGTGTCTCCTTGACTAGGGGCTCCCGGCTGGATGGATTCGCCTCTGAGCTCCAACACACCTCCATAGCTTGGCCTCAACGTGGTTCAATTGCCTTTGACGCTTTGCCTCAACCGAACTTTGTTTTGCCTCAATGACGTCTCCTCGACTACGGGCTCCCCTGTAACATCCTAATTTTATGAGTTTTAAAACCTTTGTGAGTAGTTTCAGTCCCTTGGAAAAATTCACAAAATTTTATTTGAATTTAATAAAGCTTAAATGGACTTTCAAATGTCAAAAGAATTTAATGTGACTAATCAACATTAATTAATTCTAAAATTATTTTATTTGAGTTATTTGTGCCTGGAAATATTTTCCAGATTTTCTAGAATTTTTTTGGGTTCATTTGCTATATTTAATTTCTATTTGGATTTTCTAGTATTTCTAAAATACAAAACCTATTTAAAATCTCAGGAAATTCTTCGGGCTGAATTTCTTTCACTCCGGCCCAACTTCCCCGCTTCTAGCCCATTCTTGCCTGCGACCCATATCTCTCTCCCACCAGCGCCCGCGCTCTTGGCCCCACCCGTCAGCCACATATGTGCCATTTCTGACTCAATCTTACCTAAGCCACCGCCATTGACATGTGGGTCCCACCAGTGCACTGTTCATCGTCTCCAAGTTGGGCATGACTTGAACTCTACTGTCGATTGAATTTCTTGGCGTTCGCGCCAGGGACTCTCCTAGCTGCCCCGCTATAAAGGGGGAGGTAGCCCTCGGCTTCCACATCCCAACCACACCGTCGCCATTCCAAAGCCCGAACCCTAGCCGCCGAATCGCTCGGAGAAGAAAAGCCACCGTTGCAACCTTCATCGTCGAGTTCCTCCGCCGTCAGTGCACCTCAAGCTTCTTCATCATCACCATCGAGATCGTAAGGAGCAGATCTACACAGCCATCACCTCAAAGTCACCAGAGCATCATCAGAATCCCACTTCTGTTGATGATCGTGCGCCTTCACCACTTCAAGCTCACCGCTGACTGACCTAATCATCCCCTCGCGTCCGTCAGTACACCGTTGAGTTCCCTGTCGCACCAGCTTCCTATTGCGTCCCACCACTTGCTCTGTCGTAGCCCAGAACACCAACGACCATCGGACCCCGAGCCTCGCCGCTGTCAAGCTGACGTGGAGGCCAGGTGTCAACCACGTCCTACCATGTCAATGCCACATCAACCTCCTGCACACATGTCACCACCACGCTGCCGCGATCAAGACACACCCGCAAACGCGCCGAATCGCCCAAATGGACTTGGTCCATGGCAGACCCACCGACGGACATGTGAACCCCATATGTCAGGTTCACTATTCCATAAACCCATGAGCCATAGACCAGTAGACTAGAGACATGGACCCGGTCCATAGACCGTGGGTTCTACCTATCACCTCTATTTCCTATTTTTTATTTTCTTTTAATTCCAAAATTCATTGCGATGTCATGTCGATGAAATATTTTGAATTTCCTTTAGAAAGAAAATTCTGAAAATTTGAAATAGTATTTTCCTTCTCTTTTTCTTAGAGTTAAATCTTCTGAGGGCTCGCTCTTCCTCATACGAACTCCGATTGGACCCATTCAAGTTTCTAAATTCAATCCCTACATTATTAAGATCTTTACTTAATTTTTAGAGTTTGTTTGTTGCTCTATTTTGTATTTATTTGGTGTTTTGCTTTCGCTTATGTAGTAGACGTTAATACTTCGGGGGCTTTCAAGGAATGAGGAGTTGATCAAGCTCAAGACCAATACCAAGACTTGTTTCAAGGTAAGTCATACCTTTGACCATGCTGAACCCAGTTTTTTCTAAATTACTTTAATTGCATTTTACTTCAAGTATTTATTTCTTTAAATGTTTTAGGATTAGCTATTCACCCATTTGATTATATCCACTTTGCTCATTGTATTACCATGATCTTTTGTCACCCTAGCCCGATTCGTATCCTCGAAGAAACCGAGCGCAAGACGAGGAATCGTGACATCAAGTTCGTCAAGGTCCAATGGAGCAACCACACTAAGATGAAGCGACTTGGGAACGTGAAGAACGGATGCGAGCAAAGATATCCGAACTCTTCTCTACATGAAGTGCCTTCAGATCAAGAAAGGAAAGGTACAACATATTAATGTAAATTATAACTCACAACACTATCTTTGAAGGAAATCAAGACAACATAAATTATAACTTCTAATGAAAACTTTCTAATTTTTTCCACCCGCATCTCGGTCGAGATCTTTGTAAGGGGGAGGTTTGTCACAGCCCCAACTAATTAAATTGGATTAATATGTATTTCACTAACATGCATTATCAAATTCAAATCATTTCATAATATATTGTACTTGGAAAATCTAATTTGAGGTGAACATACACATCAAAATTCAGATTTCACTTCAAATCAGTAATAAAATTTTGTGATCATCATCTGAAATCAATTTATTTAAATACTACATTAATTATCAGGAATTAATATAATTTTTCCCAAATTTTTGGGACTAGTTTGAACCTCATTAAAATTCAAACAACATTCATAGATATACAACATGTTTGAATTTAAATATCACAAACTATCTTATGAACAGTAGGGTTTTATAATTTTTATGGGAACTATATACTCCCAGGAACCCCCACAAATTATTTCATGATTTTAGGAATTTTATTTCTATTTTTAAGCCCTTGGTCAAAGTGGAGAAAACATTTAAATTCTCACCAAACTCGATCAACCAGCTACTATTCCTCGGGCTCGAGTCCGACTCGGCGAGCCGACTCGCCCAACCACCTAATTGCACCACGGCATTGCAACCCTTGGATCTTAGGTCGACGCCCGCATCGTGCCACCGCTTGGGTAGTTTAAAACGACACCACTAATCTCGTCCGTCCGATCGCCATCCAACGGTCCCGATGCATCGTGTCGCGTCACCTTGTGTGACCGCCCGACCCCACCGGTCGTGGCCTTCATCCACCTCGCGCAGGCGCGCTCGGATGCCGCAGCCACGCGGCCGCGCCTCTCTCGCCCGGCCACATGCAGCCGTTACTCGCTAGCCACCGCCACATGCAACCACTCCGAGCCACCTCCTCTTCACGCCGCCCATCCCCGCCAACGCACGAGCATAATACCCTCAAGCCCTCCTTTTCCCTCACTCTTCCTCTCGGCGGCCGAGGAAGGGAAGCTCTCCGTGCTCCTTGCCTGTAAGCTTCCTCCGCTTGGTTCCGATCGTCCCCGTGATCGATGCCTTTCCCATTTTTGCTAATCTCAGTTCTTGTCTTTGCTTGTAGCCTCGGTTCACTTTCGAGCTCTAGCTCACGCCAAGAGCACGCCCCGAGAGCACCACCTCGTCATCTTCGCCTCCGGTGAGGTACTTGAACTTTCTTTCACACATCGGGCCCATAAAGACGGTTATGAAAACCCCTCAAAGAATTTCATGAATACATGACAGGTTTTGTTGAATTGAAATTTGCCCCTTTTCGCCGAAGCTCAAACTTTTCATCTCCCACCTTGTTTTGGTAAGCTTTTCTTCAATTCCTTAGGTCCTTATCATCTCCAAGGTATCCTTGAGTGCCTTGACCATTCTTTGACCTTAGGATTGCTCCGCCATCTCCTCCACGTGAAGCCGTGCCGCTACTTTCTTCTCCAACACGGCACGATTCCGGCCAACTCCAAACCTTCTCCGAGCACCCTCCGAGCTCGTAGAATCCTACTAGTCCCTAGGAGCATAAGCATGTGTTCAATTGCTCGAGCACTTTCAAATCGGATAGCTACTTTTGCCGTGATTCTGCATCGCCGCTCAACTCCCGCTAGCGCCGCTCGGCTCGCCTGGGCCGTCGAGATTACTTCCGATAGAAGCGCATTGCTATTCTACATCTTTACCGCCTTGGTCGGGCGCCGCGCGGGCGAAATCGCCAGCCGAGTCGCCGGTGAAGCGTAAGGGACAACCGTTGTCGATTTCTGACAATGACATTAGCAAATGATTACGAGTTAATGGCAATCATTAGTAATTAAATGTTGTCTTAAACCTCCTAACTCGCCGCTACTTGCGGCCCCACCACATTAAAACAACACGCTTAGTAAACGCTGGAGCCACCGACGTGTGGGCCCAAAAATTAAACATGTGCGGCGTATTGGCGCCATTCCTTACACTTGATCGCTGTGGACCGTCCGATTCGACATCGACGGTCCAAATTGGTGGCTTTCGAACCCCGACACGCCACGATCATGGGCCGCCGATCCGAATCTACGATCCGCATTCGTTGGAACATTCGGATTTTCCAATGCACCGATTGCGGACCGCTGATCTTGATCCAACGCTCACAATCGGCGCGGAGTTGCACGCGGCGCCACACGCGGTGGGCCGCTAACAAGCGAAGGGCTACGGCGTCGACCACGCCAGCACGTGGCTCGGTGAGAAAAGTATAAAAATGCTTTATGAAATCCGAAATCGTTAATTTACACACTAGGAAATTGTTTTAACTTCTAAAATGCATAACTAAATCATTTTAACTCCAAATCGCATGAAACCACTTCGAAATTTTCACTTTTAGTAAAATTTATATTAAAATTAGTTTCATACATGTCTCTGTAGCAGAGGGCTTTAATTGAAATTTATTCATTAAAATCATTATATTTACAATAGGAAAATGGATCAAATCTTTAAAATGCATAAGTAATTATTGAACCTCCAAAAACAAAGTGAGACCACTTTTGATAATTTTCATTTTCAGTGAACTTAATTCTAAAAATGGTCTCCACATTACCTCTTTCATAGAAACTATATTTGGGGAGGATATAATCTTTAACTCTATTATTGTTACACTATAAAAGGTCGATAACTTTGAAAATACATAACTAAATCATAAAGACTCCAAAAGGACAAACTCAACTGTTTTTAGCTTATAATAATATTTCCTATTTATCTATGTAATCCATGTACTCGCTAATCGTTTCTACAAAATTTCACTTCATAATTAAATTACATAATGACATTGTTGAAATCAAATTCAAACCATTATAACTTTCATATACTAAATCAAAATGAAATAATTTTTCACTGAAATCATTTAAAATCATGATCTAACTACTGTAGAAAAATCATGCATTTTTAGCATTTTGGTTTTGAGTTGTTTTCTGTGATTTATTTGATGTTATAATTATATAGATCCCGAGCATATTGATATCGACACTTACGCTACCGAGAGTGAGCACATCGTACCAGCAAGGCAAGCATCATTTGAACTTTCTTTTGCATCATATTTGATCCCGCTTTGGTTAAGATAGTGCAATGATAATTGCTTGCATGCTATTTTGATTATGTCAATATTTTTGTGATGTGTAGTTTAGTTACGTCCTATGCTTGAGGTTAATCTTGAATTATGCCAACTCCTGTATGCTTAAGATAGGATGTGTGAATTATGGGTTATAGAATTGCTTAGCCATGCAAGTCTAGATACGGTAGTTCGATCGTCGGGAATAACCCGGCGGTTTTGGGATAAACACAACTCTTACTTTATGTTTTTACCTCAGATTTTGTAGCTGTTTTATGAGACAAATTTTGTCATTTTAAGTGGGCTTCTTGGTCTGGACAAGTGTTGGTTAGTGATGGTGCTTTGTGCACGAGCATTGGGTAAGTGGAAGGACTTGTCCGACAATTAAGGACCGAACTTTGGGTAGTCATTGCTCAGCAACACTCGCCGCCACACGCGGGTTGGGAGCCGTATGGTTAAGTAGGGGAAGGTTTTATTGTGCCGAGTTCCACGGTGGTGAAATTGTAAGGGCATAGGACCGTGAAATCCTATGTTCCTTTGGGGCCGATAGGGTATGGAGGCCGTAACGCCTTATGTTCCTAGGAGCCCGGTTGAGGGACTTAGCCAATGGAATCGCTCTTGCTAAAAACCCATATCTTGATTTACCCGCCGGCATACCAAAGGAAGTGTGCTATATTCGGAGGCATCCGGAGGCTAACGGGCCAATCAAGTCGTAGGGTAAAGTAGTACACCCCGCAGGTATAATCTATTCGAATAGCCGTGTCCACTGCTATGGACGCACCGCTTGAAATTTGTGGTCGCTTATTGTTAGACTTTTAATTAAAATTGTGGTTGAACTTGGTATTCGCCATGAACGGATGTTCATGTGTTTAGTTCATCAAAGTGGGCTGCCACTTGGTCCTTGTATGATTAAATTGTTTATTATCAAATGCTTTACCATATGCTTTACTTCTACTTCAAATCTGATTTTTAAAATTGTCACATGAAAACTAGTATGTGTAGGATGTTACTTGTTGCGTCTCTTTCGCAAAACTAAACCAATATGAGCCATCCTTTGAATGACCCTTATGCATAACTAATTTTATTTGTGTAACACTTCATAGTACACTTGTACTCACCGGATGTTTGTCGGCCTTTCAGTGAGGAAGATTATGAGTATGACGACTCGCTAGTGTTGACTTGGGTGACACTAATGAGTAGTGTGTTATCATTTAACCCCATCGGTTGTCGATGGGTGATGGGCATACCATCGCTGGTCTTTTGCTTTATCTATTTACTCCCGCTACTTGGTACTTTACTTTGAATTTGGCCGGTCCTACCGTATGTAATAAGTCAGACCTTAACTATTATGCAAGATGTCTTTAATCTCTTGTTGTATGCGTTGTATGGATGTAATCAACGTTGGATGAGAGTATGAGTATATTGGTCGTTGATCTTGGGAGCCAATATAAGTCATACTGTTGTTGATGAATTCCCATTTAACTCACTAAGTGTAGTGCTTCGATCAAAAGAGAATCGACAATCATGTAGCGCCGCAAAGGAGCAATACGTATGATCGTTGAGGCTCTAGGATTCGCTAAGCCTCTCACTTGGATCGAGTTAAATTGAATTATTTACCGAGACCCGTGATTATGTCCCTAAGACCTTGTCTAATCTCGGTCTTATGGAGATAATTACCGGGTCCCCACAGCGCTGGTATCGAGCCATACCGATCGTAGGTTAGAGGTAGCACCGCGTTAAGTTAGTAAGTCCCTTGGTCAAATTATTTTGCAAATTATCAAAGTATTTTCAGAAAGTTTAAGTTAAGAATATCTTTATTCCTTATCCATCTTAGTATCTTTTCTCTCCGATCCTGCTTTGGTTTATGAAACTAACTTACCTTGCCTTCTTGCCTTAGATGAACCCTCGCACTTATCCGAAACTCAAGTCAAGGAGTGGATGGATACCCTGCACCGCACGAGACATGATGTGGAGGGCTTAACTTCACATATCAGCCCACTTATTCCATCTACCGCCGTGATCGAGGACCGTGAATGGAGGAATTTATGGCGTTGATAGATATCGCTGCTAGACAAGTCACGGGAGCATACCTACCGCTTCCAAGCGCGCGTACTTCCGAGGCCATGGCATTACAAGAAGTGGCTTCGTGGCCATGAGTCGCTCCACTACGACCGACGGAGTTAGCCCACCCGTATGATCACTTTTCCGATGCGCGCGACGCCGCTAGGACGGAACTCGCTTGCTAGATCCGCTTGCGAGGACCCCAAGTCGCAATTGGCAGATTGGTTCACGATGGACCAAATGCATCGCTGCATAATGCATGAGTTATGGAGACGCGCCGCCGCCTCATTATAGCTCAGAGCATTTGCACTTATGCATGACATGAGGCTAATTCGTCCGGATGTCGTGATGGCGCTAATGAGGTTTCACCGCATTCTGCGCCCCGACTATCGCCTTCCCAAGTAGGAGGCCATATCACCGCAGAGGATCCCCTTACGCCTCACCAACCCAGAGACCCGTAAGACACAGATCCTCGGATACCACCGCCGATGACTTTCCTGTGAACTTTGACCGAATAATATCTAGGTGTTAGGCAGGAGCTCTATGTTTGAGCTTGTATCCTTAGGTTTATGTAATAGGGTAGTAGATGTCGAATCATATATTTTATTTGCAAACACTCCTATTTTCGTTGAATCTTGGTACCATGCGCTTATGTACGGGTTGTATCGAATTGGTTTTATGTTGATTAATGTTTGGTGTTCCATTTGATGTTACAATTTTCTTGCTCTTTGATATTGATTGTGCATGTATAGCCAAGTAATGGCTTTTATCTTATTTACTAACCATCCTTGTCCAATACAGATGACAGACCGACACGCGATCAGAGCCTCGCGCGCAGAGGCTCCCCATCTAGGGCACCCTGCCTAGCACCCTTGAGCGATTTCTACGATCGGGACAGTCATCCCAAAGAAATGCTCGAGCATGGCGAGCCCTCTCACCGCCGTCCCAGCAGGCGGACCGCCGAGGAGGTGCTCCTCCGCCGCCATCCATGGTCGAAGTTTATGATGATGATTGAGCGCAATCGATGGATCCGACCCGATGCTTGAGGCGATCGACGTAACACCGCCCGCCCTGCTCCGGCAGAGGAGCTGCCGCACCGAAGGCTCGGAGGTCTCGCTGAGTTTCAACAACCAACCTCCGACGCTTATGTAGCAAGGACCCGATGGAGGCAGCAGGACCGGCCGCACAACATAGAGAAGAAGCGAACATTGCGCAGTTGCACCGAGTTGAGAGAGTCTTGTTTGCCGCCTATCGGCCATGGCGCGCGGCGAGCGTGGTGGGATAGCTATTCCGCCATGCAGCTCACCGCCACGCCCCGACTTGGGACGAATTCGTGGACGCCCGAGAGGCTCATATCGGAGGGAGGCCGCTATCAAGCGCAAGAAGCAGCTCCTGCCTTGAGGCAGGGCGGAGGGGCCACCAGTACTGCATGATTTCCACCACTTGGCCAGTATGCTCGACAACGCTCTCGACAGACGCCGTCACGAATGTGTTTTTCCATGGTCGTCCGAGGAGTTGCGGCTTGTTTTAGCCGCACATGATTTCGTGGAGTTTCAAGATCCGTCAACAAGGCGGTAGTGGTGGAGCATGAGAGCATGACGGTGGATGAGTCGAGGAAGAGGAGGAAGGCTTCTGCACGGCAAGGGCGAGTGGTAGTTTTCCCTGTGCCGCGCCCAGACTACCTCGTGCACCTCTGCCCGGCTTCAAGACCATCGAGGTCTCCGTGGCACCTCCACGACCTTTCTCCACCGGCGGCTCAAAGAAGACAATGGGGCCAGAGACCACAGATCAAGCGGGCATACAAGCCGGCGTTATTTGTTTCCACGTGGCCGCTGGCCACTATGCCGCAGTTGCCTCGCCAAAGCGAGGGATGCCCCGACGCATTCTCGCTCCAAAGACCACCAGCCCAGCCCCAAAGGAGGCCACCGCCACCACCACAGAGCAGCACCTACTCCACCCCAAAGATGCACATGGTCGCGCCAACCACGCCTCAAGAGAGGAGGCGACCGACGACTGACGTCGTGCTAGGTACACTACTTGTTAATTCATGTCCAGATCGGTTTTATTTGATTCTGGAGCATCTCATTCATTTATTAAAACGAGTATGCTGCGATTAACCAATTCAAGATACATACACTTCACCCACCTTATCATATTCGGTCCTGTGGTCGGTTTTCTACACCGATCAAGTCTCGCAGGACGAAAATTGAAATACAAAATGTTAACTTTTCAAAGAAACTTAATGGTGATAAGTTCGTGGGCATTGATGTTATCTTAGGGATGGATTGGTTATCTAAGAATCGGGGAAGATTGATTGTGCCCAAATGTCTATCTCGTTGACTAGCGAGGACTCAGATCCGTGTCGCCTTTGCAACCGTTAGTGGGTAGTTCTCACCTATATGCTTTAGAGGCGAGTACCTCTCTCGCGCTAGAGGAGGTACCAATAGTGAGTGAATATCCTGATGTGTTCCCTGAGGAACTTCCCGGTATGCCCCCTGACCGAGAGGTAGAGTTTGTCATTGAGCTTGCACCCGGTACCGCGCCCATCTCAAAAAGCCCGTATCGGATGCCGCCCAATGAGCTAGCGGAATTGAAAGAACAACTTAAGGAGTTGCAAGACAAAGGTTTCATCAGGCCTAGCTCCTCGCCTTGGGGATGCCCGGCCCTCTTTATCAAGAAGAAGGACAAGAGTCTACGGATGTGTGTGGACTACCGTCCGTTGAATGAGGTCACCATCAAGAACAAGTATCCGCTCCCGCTGATCGATGACCTATTTGACCAGCCTTAGTGGAGCTGTGTTCTCCAAAATTGACTTGAGGTTAGGCTACCATCGATTAAAGTTAGAACCGAGGACATTCCAAGACCGCCTTCTCTACTGTTACGGTGTAATGCAGTACACGCCATGTCCTTTGGTTTGACCAATGCCCACTTATTTCATGAACCTCATGAATTCGTGTTCATGGAATACTTGGATCGGTTTGTAGTGGTTTTCATTGATGACATCCTTATCTACTCTAAGTCCGATCTTGAGCACGAGCAACATTTGAGACTTGTGTTAGAAAAGCCATCACCATCGCTTGTACGCCAAATTCAAAGAAATGTGAGTTTTGGCTTCGAGAGGTTAGTTTCTTGGTCATATCCTATCTAAGGGCGGTGTCATTGTTGATCCTAGTAAGGTGCAAGATGTCCTTGAGTGGAAGCAACCCAAGAGCGCCACCGACATTCGTAGTTTTCTTGGACTTATGGATACTACCGTAGGTTCATCAAGAATTCTCAAAAATTGCAAAGCCTATGACCCAACTTCTAAAGAAAGAAAAGAAATTTGAGTGGACAGCAGAGTGTGAGCAAAGCTTCCAAACCCCGAAAGAGTGCTCCGATGTAAGCTCCCGTGCTTGTTCGCTGCACATTCACAAGAGCTTTGATATCTCATGTGATGCATCTCGCCATGGGCTCTTGTGTGCTTATGCAAGACTACCGAGTGGTGGCCTCACGATTGAGGCAATTGAGGCCCCATGAGACCAATTATCCCACCCACGACCTAGAGCTCGCGTACTGTAGTTCATGCCTTGAAGATTTGGCGACATTACCTCATCTGAATCGCTATGTAGATCTACACCTACCATAAGAGCCTTAAATATATTTTCACCCAAGCCGACCTAAACTTGAGACAAAGAAGATGGCTTGAGTTGATTAAAAATTATGATATGGGACTCCATTACCATCCAGGGAAGGCTAATGTCGTGGCCGACGCATTGAGCGAGAAAATCTCAATGCAACCGCTTGTCGGTAACTCCTTTTTCTGCGGGTTTATGTGCTGCATTGCAAAGCCTACACCTGGAGATAGTTGAAGAAGGTTCGCTTGCAGCCATCGGTGTGACTTGTACACTTGAGGACCAGATTAGGAAGCGTAAAACTGATTTAGAAGTGGCTCAAATTTTAGAACTAATGAAACAAGGCAAGGCTAAATGTTTTAAGCAAGATGCACAAGGTACTCTATGGTTTGGAAACCGTATGGTGGTACCATTTGATCGCCACTTGAGAGAATTGATTCTCAAGGAGGCTCATAACTCAAAATTCTCTATCCACCCCGGAGTACGAAATGTATCAAGATTTGAAAAAGAAACGTGGTGGAGCCGAATGAAGCGCACGCTGTACAAGATGTGGCCGAGTGTGATTTATGTCAAAGAGTTAATACGAGCATTTGAAGCCAGTGGTACTCTAGATCCCCGCCCATTCCCAGTGGAAATGGGAAGAAGTTGGCATGGATTTTATCACCGCCTTCCTAGAACTAAACTGGATTTGATTCCATATGGGTAATTGTAGACCGCTTGACGAAAGTTGCTCACTTCATTCTGTCAAGACCATCTACCGTGGGGACAAGTTAGCGAGCTTTACATTGCAAGAATTGTTTGTCTCCACGGTGTTCCAAAGGTGATAGTTTCCGATAGAGGTCCTCAATTCACATCCTATTTCTGGGAATGCTTACATAAAGCGATGGGGACCAGTCTATCTTTCAGCTCCGCCTACCACCCGCAAACAGATGGGCAGACTGAAAGAGTGAATCAGATTTTAGAAGACCTTCTCCGAGCTTGTGTGTATCGTCCCTATAGCAAAATCGGGAGAAGTGTTTGCCATTTATGAGTTCTCCTACAACAATAGTTTCCAATCAAGCATTCGGATGTCACCTTTCAAGCATTGTATGGGAGAGCTTGTAGGACACCCTTGAACTGGTCCTGTCGGAGAGGCCATTCTATGGCCCAACCTTGGTGGAAGATGCCAAGAACAAGTTCGTGTCATTCGCGAACGGCTTAGGACGGCTCAATCACGCCGTAAGTCGATGCCCACCGCCGCCGCCGCGAGTTGAGTTTGAAGTGGACGATCATGTATATCTTAAAGTCTCTCCTATGAAAGGAGTTCGCCGCTTCCAAATCAAAGGTAAATTAGCACCTCGCTACATTGACCTTTCCGTATTCTAGCTAAGTTGGGATCGGTGGCATACCGCTTGAGTTGCCACCATCACTTTCGAGACGCACATGACGCCTTCCATGTCTCACAACTCAAGAAATGTCTTCGAGTCCCAACGTAACAACCGAGTTGGACAAACTCGACTTGCAACCCGACCTATCTTATCGAGAGAGCCCGATTCGTATCCTCAAGAAACCGAGCGCAAGACGAGGAATCGTGACATCAAGTTCGCCAAGGTCCAATGGAGCAACCACACTAAGATGAAGCGACTTGGGAACGTGAAGAACGGATGCAGCAAAGATATCCGAACTCTTCTCTACATGAAGTGCCTTCGATCAAGAAAGGAAAGGTAAAACATATTAATGTAAATTATAACTGTCAACACTATCTTTGAAGGAAATCAAGACAACATAAATTATAACTTCTAATGAAAACTTTCTAATTCTTTTCTTCACCCGATCTCTGGTCGAGATCTTTTGTAAGGGGGAGGTTTTCACACCCCAACTAATTAAATTGGATTAATATGTATTTCACTAACATGCATTATCAAATTCAAATCATTTCATAATATATTGTACTTGGAAAATCTAATTTGAGGTGAACATACACATCAAAATTCAGATTTCACTTCAAATCAGTAATAAAAAGTTGTGATCATCATCTGAAATCAATTTATTTAAATACTACATTAATTATCAGGAATTAATATAATTTTTCCCAAATTTTTGGGACTAGTTTGAACCTCATTAAAATTCAAACAACATTCATAGACATACAACATGTTTGAATTTAAATATCACAAACTCTCTTATGAACAATAGGGTTTTATAATTTTATGGGAACTATATACTCCCAGAACCCCACAAATTATTTCATGATTTTAGGAATTTTATTTCTATTTTTAAATCCTTGGTCAAAGTGGAGAAAACATTTAAATTCTCAGTCAAACTCGCATCGAACCAAAGCTATTATTCCTCGGGCTCGAGTCCGACTCGGCGAGCCGACTCGCCCAACCGCCAAATTGCACCACGGCATTGCAACCCTTGGATCTTAGATCGACGCTTCGATCGTGCCACCGCTTGGGTAGTTTAAAACGACACCACTAATCTCGCCCGTCCGATCGCCATCCAACGGCCCTGATGATCATCGTGTCGCGTCACCTTGTGTGCCGACCGCCGACCCACCGGCCGTGGCCTTCATCCACCTCGCGCAGGCGCGCCAGATGCCGCAGCCACGCGCCGCGCCTCTGCTCCGGCCGTTGGCGAGTCGTTATCTGCTAGTCACCGCCACATGCAACCACTCCGAGCCACCTCCTCTTCACGCCGCCTCCATCCCGCCAACGCACGAGCATAATACCCTCGAAGCCCCTCCTTTCCCTCACTCTTCTCTCGGCGGTGAGGAAGGAAGCTCTCCGTGCTCCTCGCCGGTGTAAGCTTCCTCCGCTTGGTTCCGATCGCCCCGTGATCGATGCCTTCCCATTTTTGCTAATCTCAGTTCTTGTCTTTGCTTGTAGCCTCTGGTTCACTTCGTGCTCTAGCTCACGCCAAGAGCACGCTCCCGAGAGCACCACCTCGTCATCTTCGCCTCGGTGAGGTACTGAACTTTCTTCGCGTCACATCGGGCCTTACAAAGACGGTTATGAAACCCCTCAAACAATTTCATGAATACATGACGGGTTTTGTTGAATTGAAATTTGCCCTTTTCGCCGGCTCAAACTTTTCATCTCCCACCTTGTTTTGGTAAGCTTTTCTTCAATTCCTTAGGTCCTTATCATCTCCAAGGTATCCTTGAGTGCCTTTGACCATTCTTTGACCTTAGGATTGCTCCGCCATCTCCTCCACGTGAAGCCGTGCCGCGCCATTTTCTTCTCCAGTAGGCGTGTATTCGGTCAACTCCGGCCTTCTCCGAGCACCCTCCGAGCTCGGTAGAATCCTACTAGTCCCTAGGAGCATAAGCATGTGTTCAATTGCTCGAGCACTTTCAAATCGGCATAGCTACTTTTGCCGATTCGATATCGCCGCTCAACTCCGCTAGCCGCCGCTCGGGTCGCCTCGCCGAGATTACTTCCGATAGAAGCGCATTGCTATTCTACATCTTTACCGCCCTTGTTTGGCGCCGCGTGGCGAAATCGCCGCGAGTCGCCGTGAAGCGTCTTGGGACAACCGTTGTCATACTCGGACAGTGACTGTAGCAAATGATTACGAGTTAATGGCAATCAATTAAACGTTGTCTTAAACCTCCTAACTCGCCGCTACTTGCGGCCCCCCCACGTAAAAACAACACGCTTAGTAAAACGTTGGAGCCACTGACGTGTGGGCCCAAAAATTAAACACGTGCGATGTATTGGCGCCATTCCTTACACTTGGATCGTTGTGGACCGTCCGATGCGACATCGACGGTCCAAATTGGTTGCTTTTCGGAACCCCGATTACGCTACGATCATGGGCCGTCAGATCCGGAATCTACGATCCAGATTCGTTGGAACATTCGGACTTTCCAAATGCACTCCGATTGTGGACCGTTGGATCTTGATCCAACGGCTCACAATCGAAACGCGGGAGTATCACGCGGC
The DNA here is from genome assembly GCA_036346255.1 of Ampelocalamus luodianensis. Lineage (NCBI taxonomy): Eukaryota > Viridiplantae > Streptophyta > Magnoliopsida > Poales > Poaceae > Ampelocalamus > Ampelocalamus luodianensis. The sequence goes on from CM070628.1 coordinate 8,430,216, forward strand.
GCCGCCGCGTGTGGCCGCTAACAGCGGGCGGCACACACAGCGACCACGCCTAGCACGTGGCTCGGTGAGAAAAGTATAAAATGCTTTATGAAATCCGAAATCAGTTAATTTACACATCGAGAAATTGTTTTAACTTCTAAAATGCATAACTAAATCATTTTAACTCCAAATCGCATGAAACCACTCTCGAAATTTTCACTTTTAGTAAAATTTATATTAAAATTAGTTTCATACATGTCTCTGTAGCAGAGGGCTTTAATTGGAAATTTATTCATTAAAATCATTATATTTACAATAGGAAAATGGATCAAATCTTTAAAAATGCATAAGTAATTATTGAACCTCCAAAACAAGTGAGACCACTTTTGATAATTTTCATTTTCAGTGAACTTAATTCTAAAAATGGTCTCCACATTACCTCTTTCATAGAAACTATATTTGGGAGGATATAATCTTTAACTCTATTATTGTTACACTATAAAAGGCTGATAACTTTGAAAATACATAACTAAATCATAAAGACTACAAAAAGGACAAACTCAACTGTTTTTAGCTTATAATAATATTTCCTATTTATCTATGTAATCCATGTACTGCTTAATGTTTCTACAAAATTTCACTTCATAATTAAATTACATAATGATCGCTTGTTGAAATCAAATTCAAACCATTATAACTTTCATATACTAAATCAAAATGAAATAATTTTTTCACCAGAAATCATTTAAAATCATGATCTAACTACTGTAGAAAAATCATGCATTTTTTAGCATTTTGGTTTTGAGTTGTTTTCTGTATTTATTTGATGTTATAATTATATAGATCCTGAGCATATTGATATCGACACTTACGCTACTGAGTGAGCGAGCTACATGTACCAAGCAAGGCAAGCATCATTTGAACTTTCTTTTGCATCATATTTGATCCCGCTTTGGTTAAGATAGTGCAATGATAATTGCTTGCATGCTATTTTGATTATGTCAATATTTTTGTGATGTGTAGTTTAGTTACGTCCTATGCTTGAGGTTAATCTTGAATTATGCCAACTCCTGTATGCTTAAGATAGGATGTGTGAATTATGGGTTATAGAATTGCTTAGCCATGCAAGTCTAGATACTGGAGTTCGATCGTCGGAATAACCTGGCGGTTTTGGGATAAACACAACTCTTACTTTATGTTTTTACCTCAGATTTTGTAGCTGTTTTATGAGACAAATTTTGTCATTTTAAGTGGGCTTTTGGTCCGGACAAGTGTTGGTTAGTGATGGTGCTTTGTGCACGAGCATTGGGTAAGTGGAAGGACTTGTTCGACAATTAAGGACCGAACTTTGGGTACTGGCTGCTCAAGCAACACTCGTCCGCCACCGCGCGGTTGGGAGCCGATGGTTAAGTAGGGGAAGGTTTTATTGTGCTGAGTTCCACGGTGGTGAAATTGTAAGGGCATAGGACCGTGAAATCCTATGTTCCTTTTGGGCCGATAGGGTATGGAGGCCGAACGTCTTATGTTCCTAGGAGCCACGGGTTGAGGGACTTAGCCAATGGAATCGTCTTGCTAAAAACGCCCATATCTTGATTTACCCACGGCATACCAAAGGAAGTGTGCTATATTCGGAGGCATCCGAGGCTAACGGGCTAATCAAGTCGTGTGGGTAAAGTAGTACACCCGCAGGTATAATCTATTCGAATAGCCGTGTCCACTGTTATGGACGACCGCTTGAAATTTGTGGTCGCTTATTGTTAGACTTTTAATTAAAATTGTGGTTGAACTTGGTATTCGCCATGAACGGGATGTTCATGTGTTTAGTTCATCAAAGTGGGCTGCCACTTTGGTCCTTGTATGATTAAATTGTTTATTATGAAATGCTTTACCATATGCTTTACTTCTACTTCAAATCTGATTTTAAAATGGGCACATGAAAAACTAGTATGTGTAGGATGTTACTTGTTGCGTCTCTTTCGCAAAACTAAACCAATATGAGCCATCCTTTGAATGACCCTTATGCATAACTAATTTTATTTGTGTAAGACTTGCGAGTACACTTGTACTCAGCCAGATGTTTGCTGGCCTTTTCAGGTGAGGAAGATTATGAGTATGACGACCTCGCTAGTGTTGACTTGGGTGACACTAATGAGTAGTGTGCTATCATTTAACCCCCAGTCGGTTGCCGATGGGTGATGGGCATACCACTGCTGGTATTTTGCTTTATCTATTTACTCCCGCTGCTACTTGGTACTTTACTTTGAATTTGGCCGGTCGGCCGTATGTAATAAGTTGTAGACCTTAACTATTATGCAGTATGTCTTTTTAATCTCTTGTTGTATGCGTTCTATGGATGTAATCAACGTTGGATGAGAGTATGAGTATATTGGTCGTTGATCTTGGGAGCCAATATAAGTCATACTCGTTGTTGATGAATTCCCATTTAACTCACTAAGTGTAGTGCTTGGATCAAAGAGAATCGACAATCATGTAGCGCTCGCAAAGGCGCAAGCGTATGATCGTTGAGGCTCTAGGATTCGCTAAGCCTCTCACTTGGATCGAGTTAAATTGAATTCATTTACCTGGAGACCCTTGATTATGTCCCTAAGACCTTGTCTAATCTCGGTCTTATGGAGATAATTACCGGGGTCCCACAACGTTGGTATCGAGCCATCTTGTTGTAGGTTAGAGGTAGCATCGGCGTTAAGTTAGTAAGTCCCTTGGTCAAATTATTTTTGCAAATTATCAAAGTATTTTCGTAAAGTTTAAGTTAAGAATATCTTTTATTCCTTATCCATCTTAGTATCTTTTCTCTCCGATCCTGTTTTGGTTTATGAAACTAACTTACCTTGCCTTCTTGCCTTAGATGAACCCTCGCATCTTGTCCGGAAACTCAAGTCGAAGGAGTGGATGGATACCCGTATTTACTCACGAGACATGATGTGGAGGGCGAACTTCACATATCAGCCCACTTATTCCATCTACCGCCGTGATCGAGGACCAGGAATGGAGGAATTTATGGCGATGATAGATATCGTTGCTAGACAAGTCACGGGAGCATACCTACCGCTTCGGCGCCGCGTACTACGAGGCCATGGCGTTACAAGAAGTGGCTTCGGTGGCCATGAGTTGTCTCTGCTACGACCTGACGGAGTTAGCCCAGCCCCCGTATGATCACTTTCCGATGAATTCCCATTTAACTCACTAAGTGTAGTGCGGATCAAAGAGAATCGACAATCATGTAGCGCTTGCAAAGGAGCGTAGCGTATGATCGTTGAGGCTCTAGGATTCGGCTAAGCCTCTCACTTGGATCGAGTTAAATTGGAATTCATTTACCGGAGACCCGTGATTATGTCCCTAAGACCTTGTCTAATCTCGGTCTTATGGAGATAATTATCGGGGTCCCCACACACTAATAGTCCGCTTAGCCATGCAACAAAGTTATCCATACCATTTTGAGTTACAAATCTAAACTTGACTAAGTGATTATGGAACTTTGTGTAATAATTGTGTGTTGTGTGTTGTTACTCGTTGATGGCATGTGTTACACTTCACCAACAGGGTGGGAAAATATTTAGACTGAGGTGAGCGTAAAGAATTATAATATGGTGGAACTTCGTGCTTGGGAAAGTATGAATCTTGGTAATTTGGTTAGAAATTGGGCAGTCTTACTTTAGTCAATTAAAGACCTAAATTTGTGTGCTATTGAACTAAGCCATAACTGTACGACCAGATGCCTAGTATGGGATAAGCCTAACTTAGTAAGCTACAGAATCATAGCATTGATTACTCGGGCATGTAGGTTAGACTGTGTGCCAAAGTAGAGGCGTGTACTACTGTGTCGGGTCACACTTATGAGCGGTTCGCCATCTCCAGGTCCAACGATGTACATCGGACCAAAGCACTTTGTCAGGGTTGGTACGACGGTAGAACACATCAGGAGGGTCAATTGTCAAGGTGAAGTTTCGGAAAGGTTTTCTTATGATTGGTGCTTCCTACACTGGTTATATTTTGTGGGTAAAGTGTACAAATCTCTGCAAAGTGTTAATCAATCTATTCAAATAGCCGTGTCCGCGGTCATGGACATGCTCGAGAATTTCACACGAGGGGTAGATTTTCATAAAAAAAACACATTGGAAGGGACAGCTGTGTGGTTAAACTCATATGGCTGTGTGAAAGAAATTGATTAGCCTTTGTGTTCTTTGTGAAAATAATTGTTAAACTATTATTATTTATTTTTAAAATTACACTTTTAAAAATATTATTTGTGTTCAATCGCAAGTGTTGCCTTTTTGCAAAATAACTATAGAAGTCATTTCCTTTGGAATAAGCCATCATCTATAATTGCATTCGTGGTACAACTTGTTGAGTACTGAGTACTCATTCTCGTGGGCAACCCCAAGAACGGCAAAGGTGGGGCCGCTCGAGGTGGCGGCGCCGGTGACCCCTCCCTCCGCGCGTGCCGTGCCACCGCTAGTCTGCTACTCCCTGCTTCTTCGTTCTTCCCGATGGCGACGCATCGCAAGAGGTCCATAGGAGAGAGGCCGCGGCCCAAAGGAAAGCCTACACCACGCCCGCCCAACTAAGTCCATCTGCATCTCAATATCTCATTACATCTTCCCCGTTGGTCGGTTCCCCTAAATCCCCAATTCCCATTTGCAAAACTCCAAATTGCAAATCCAAATCTCCAAGATTCCAACCTTACCCTAGGCAGCTAGGCGGCAGTGGCAGCGACACCGCGGCAGCCAACACAAGCACTCTGCCGGCGTCGCCGCCTCCAGGCGGCGGCACGGCCAACGGGAGGAGGGGGAACCACCAAGCCGGGGAGGAGCGAGGAGCGTTCATGCGACGCCGTGCCGGAGGAGGCACCGCCGCGCCGGGAGGAGCTCCAGGCCTCTAGCGGTCCAGCCGGAGCTGAAGCCAAGCGGGTGGCCACGGGGCGCCAGGAGGAGGGAGAACCAAGCCAGGGAGGGAGGAGCGTGGCGCCGGGCCGGAGGCGGCGCCGGGAGGAGCTCCAGCCGAAGCCGGAGGCCGAAGCCGAGCGGGTGGCCAGGGTGGGTGAAGGCACGGCCGCACGGGGCTGGGTGGTGGGCTGGTGGCAGACTGGCAGGGAGGAGGAGCCGTGAGCGGCGTAAGGTGAGGCCGTGGCTTTAAGCCCAGGCTGGGTGGGCGTGGCTTTAAGCCAGACAGCCTCACGGCCAGAGAACCATTGAGACTAGTGAACGCCAGGGAGGTAGAAAATAGAAATCAAGATTCAAGAGTGCTCCTCCTAAGTCAAAAGGAAAAGATAAGAATTAGATTGTGAATGCCTAAATGATGAATACTGTGAATTTGTGATGTGTCATGTGTGATACTCACAGTGATTATAATTTATAAATGTATAAATGATTATTGATGAATGAATATGATGATGTGTGAATTTCATAGTGTCACGGTGAATTGATGGTGAATTTGCTAGATTTGAATAGCTATTTTACCATTACGTCATCGTCGAGTGGGACAATCCATGATTTCACTCTGCATCCCAGCCTTGTCTTTTCCATGAATTATGATATGAATAATGAATTAGTTGTTAAAATTGAATTGAATGAAAGACGCCGTGTCGGCGCGGGTGGTGCGGTGTGGGCACCGCGGCTCGCTTCCAGGGCAAATGGTTAAGTAAGCTTCATTAGTGAGGTATTTCTCGATATCCTACATTTATCTTCGCTTGTTGATACCATTTAGTATCATATGCTTATATTGGTGTGATTGCAATATAATTTGCATATGGGTTATTTTACTTTTGGGTAATACGCTTTAGTTCGCACTTACGACGTCGGCACGCCGCCATACCTAAAAATTAATCCTGGGTCCGCCACTGCTCATTCTTGCTGCAATCATTCAGCTGAAGTGGAGGAGTCATCGCCTGCCTTCAAGGAAGGTGATCGCTAGGTCTTGATCCCAATCGGTTACCTGTGGCAAGTCGAAGGGTTCCCGCTGGAGTTCTTTCTGTTCTGCTGTCGTCTCTTTATTTAGTGTCAGCCATGCGAGACTTAATAAGTGTAAACTCGACCATAAGGTCACAACCATTAATTATTAATCAAATTAGTCATTTATTCTTATGTTTGCCTTGTGTGGAATGATATTTATTTATGTTGCACTCGTGTGCACTAGTATGATTCTGGACTAGTGCATTATATACAGAGAGTCCAGATTTGAATATTTGGGTCAAGACATCCCCCTAGCTCGATAGATTCACCTCGGTGAACTCCAACACATGTCGATAGCTTAGCTGTATCATCCCAATTTTCTGAGCTTAAAATCTTTTAAATAGTTAGTAGGAAAAATTCACCATTTGGATTTATTTGATTTTAATTCAAAAGCTTAATATTGGACTTTATAATAAAAAACATTTAATGTGAATAATCCCAACATGAACAATAGCCAAAACTATTTTATTTGGGTTCTATGTGCTCGATATATTTTCTAGATTTTTCTAGAATTTTTAGGTTCATTTGCTATTTTCTATTGCCTATTTGAATTTACGTATTTTCTAAAATGGAAAATCTATTAAAATCTCAGAAATCTTCTTGGGTGAATCTCTCGGCCCAACTCCTATTCTGCGCTCGCCCCACCGTCACACCAGCTGCCAGTAGCCGCCTCCTCCCAGCAGGTGGACCCTTTGTCGGCCCTCTCTCTCTCTCTCTCCGCGCCCTGTTCACTCTCCGCCGTTGGATCAAGCATGGGCGGTGGATGCGCGTGAGGTAACGACGTCCGAATGTTTCTTTGATTGTGGACCGTTGGATCAAGATCGGCGCTCGGATCGGATCGCGCGCGCACCCGCCCCACTCGGCGACGGTGGGCCCGCCGAGTCGTCGTCTCGCCTCGGTTTCTTCCTCGCGCACGGCCGCCCGCGTCCGCCATGCTTCCGAGCTCCAAGCTCCGTCCGACAAGACACGTTTCCAAATAAAACCTTTCTAGAAAACGTGTAGAATCTTATCCCTAATCTCCCCGCATCTTCTCGGATCAAAATCAGATCTTGTTTTCGTTTCTATCTCCAATTTCTCTCGCAACCGTCTCGGACTCTTTTTAGGGTTCATCGTCGCACGCCGCCCTAGCCCCTCCCGGCCCCTATAAAAGGCACCCCCGGGATCGCATTGACGTCCACACCAGAACCCCTCAATCCATTGCACCACTTAAGACCTAGCGCCGCCGCAATCCGAGTTCTAGGGTTTTCGCCGTCGTTCTGTTCTTCGCCTTTTTCGCCGCCGTCGGTGCCGCCGCGTCGTCGCCGAGTGCACCACCGAGATCAGTGACGCCAGGGCTACCTTAAGGACCCTTCGCCGTCGCCAAAACCTCGCCGAACTCGGTCAGACAAAGCGAAGCCCTCGCGCTCAACCTCGCGTCGGCCATGTTCGAGTGTCTCGCCGCTCGTGAGTGCACCATCGTGTTCGCAATAACACGGGCTTCAATCGGTACCATCGGACATCGCCGGGCGCGCCGCCGCCGTTGTTGCGTCTGATCCCGAGCGCCGCCGTCTTGTCGTCATCCACGTCGGTGCAGCGTCGGCCCGCACGCAGCGTGGCGGCGGGTGGCGCCCGTCGGCGTCACGTGTGCGCCACGCGGCGATCTACACGGACCGAAGTCTCGAGGCTCGATGGACCTAGTCCACCGTGAGCCTAGCCCCTGGCATGTGGGTCCCACATGTCAGAGATTTCTTTTATTATTTCTTTTTCCGAAATTCCTCCGTTGACGTCAGCTTGCGCAATAATCCGATTTTTCTTTAGAAAAATAATTCAGAAATTCCATAAAATCAGAATTAGGGTTTCTTTTAGATTTCCAATCTTCCAAAGGCCATAACTTTTGCATCCTAACTCCGATTGAGCCCATTCAAATTTCTAAATTTGTCTAAATTCGAGATCTACCTAATTATTATTTTTACTTAATTTTTGGAGTTTGTTTTGCCTCTGTTATTTATTTGTTTTGGTTGTTTTGCTTCGTTTGTGCGTAGACATCGATACTTCGGGGGTTTTCGTCGAAGAAGGCTTCAACCAAGTTCAAGACCAGTACATAGACCTATTCCAAGGCAAGTCATACCTTTGATCATATTGAATCCCAGTTTTCCCAAATTATATTGTGTTGAACTATTGCATTTACTTTAATTATGTGTTTAATCGCTTTTGGGCTAGTTATTGATCCAATCATTATGTTCACCTTGCCTACTTGTATACCTTAATCTTTTGTCGCCTAGATTGGTTTATTATTTAGTTGGTATTAACATATTGCCAACACGGTTGGTTAGACCGACTAGAATTGCTTAGCCATGCCACGAGTCATCATCGCATGTGAGTGCAATTATGAAATTTGACTAAGTGATTATGGGCGTGTGATAAAGCTGTGTCTTTGTGTGCTATTACTCGTGATGGCATGTGTTGCACTAAACCAAGCTGGGTGGTAAAGATTTAGACTGAGGCAAGTGGTGGATCTTGTGTGAACTGGTGGCTTTGTGATTGGGATTTATCTGTGTGGTTTAGTTAGAAAAGCTGGAAGTCTTGCCTTGGTCAATTAAGGACTTAACCGTGCGCCATTGAATCGAGCTATCTGCATCTGACCGCATGTCCAGTAATGAGTCTAACTTAGTAGGTTACTGGAGTTTCAACATTGGGGTTCGTGGATAGGTTAAGCTTTGTGATATGGGGTGTGTGAATAAGAACGTCAATGTTGAGACAAAGTTGCCGAACTGTTATGTTACGATTAGTGCTAGCTACACTAGTTGTATCGTGTGGGTAAAGTGTACAAACCTCTGCAGAGTGTTAATCAATCTATTCGAATAGCCGCGTCCTCGGTCATGGACAACGCTCGGGGATTTCACATGAGGGCTAGTGTTCATAAAATGTGGGATTGGGAGCTGTGTGATCTCAATCATATGGCTGTGTGAATTAATCAGTTTAGCTGTGTGTCTTTGTGGAAATAACTGTTAAATTAATATTGCTTATTTGTTTTAAATTATGCTTTCAATCTATTATTTGTATTCAATTGCAAATGTTGCATTTCTGCAAAATAACCACAGAAGCCATTCCTTTGGAATAAGCCTGCATATATATATTGCATTCTGTGGTATGATTTGCAAATCTGGTTGTGTACTCACGCTTGTTGTAAAACTTGCGTCCAAACCTCTGAAGTGGAGGAGTCTTCTTTGCTTTCGAGGAGGAGTTTGTGGAAGAAGGTTGATCGCTAGGTCATCGATCGATCGGTTGCACGTGGTGTCTTGATTGGAGTTTGCGAGTTTATTTCGTTCATTGCGGATATTTCTTTAGTGTTAGCCTGCGTGGCTTAATAAGTTGTAACCCGACCTTAAGGTCAAAACTCTAAGTTGTTACTCAAACTATTCGTTTATGTTATATTTCGCTGTGTGGATTGATATTCACCTATGTTACATTGTGTGCACTAGCGTGATCTGGACTAGTGCGAGAATACAGAGGGTCGAATTGTATTTTGGGTCCCGATGAGGTGGTATCGAGCCATCTTGATGTAGGTCTTGACCTTAGTTAGATTGGCCGTCTTTAGAGTGTCCAAACTATTTTCTAAAGGAAAAATTAACTTGTAAAGTTAATCAAATGCTTAACTCTCCTCATATCTCTCTTGCCTCAACTTTTGCTATAACCTTTTCTTTCTCATTGTTTTAAGGTTGCTCTTACCCAGTTAAATGCTGTCTTGACAGATGCCTGCATTGCAGACCTATGGTGGCGTTGTGGAGGTTCGCCGCGAACTTTGGAAGCTTATGCAGGTACTTGGAGGTTTTGATCGTCCGTTGTACCGAGAAACAAGCGGATGGTGGATGGACATAAGCGGAGTGCGATCCGTCGCTGACGATCTACGCCGGGATGAACACCAAGGCAAGCTACCGCTAAACATCTCCGTCGGGAGGATCACTTGGAGTGAAGGAATACGAGAATCGTCGCGCTGGCCATGCCGGATCTGCCACATCTACATGCGCGAGTTGCAAGGAGCCGTCTTCGCTACCACCCGAGGCGCCGCCGTGGAGCTACTCGCACACTATCCATCCACGGAGGAGAAGAAGATGCCACGATGGTACACCTCGCCCGTGCGTCGTCGCCCAAGAGGAATCCATGGAGCGTAAACGAGGAGGAGCTGTCGCGCCATCGGCGCTGTTCTGTTGCACGATTCCGGGCACGAGGATCGGTTTGCGAAGATGCGGCCGACAGTTCAAGGTCTACCGGCAGGAGCACGTACCGTGATTGTGGAGGTTACCTCGCCGCCCGAGTTCGCTAAGGCCTAGGTTCGCGATTGAGGCTTAGTGTGTTAAGCGCGTCGGTCTAAGCCTAGTTGTGTCGCCCTTTAGGCGTTAGATTGTGTGCTTAGGCTCGCTATTTTCTTTGAGTGTGAGTATGAGCTGCAAGGCCCTTAGGCATCATTGCAAGCCATACCAAGTTCTTAAGTAATAAAGTTGCTTTTGGTTCTCTCGATTGTTGTTGGGTTTAACCAATCCCCGCTTAGTTCTTAACTCACCCCATGCTTGCTACCTTATCTAACCCTTGGAGCTTCGCGGATGGTTACAACTTCGCGAGACGATTGCAAGTGGTTCCGGTACCCGACATCGGAGGCAATGAGCAACCCGACTACGGGAGCGATTCGCCACAAGCACCCCAATTGACTTGCAAAACTTTGGAGCTTTCATGGCAGCACAGACTCGGTGATGAATACCATGATGACTCGGATGCAAGCCATGCACAACCGAACAATAACAACAACAATCACCCGGACGGAGCCCGGTGCTCATGGTCACCATGGACCATCAAACTTGCGAAATTCATGAGGACTCGTCCACCAATATTTTACGGACATGTCTCACCCGTGGAAGGCGGCGATTGGCCGGGTGATTGAAAGGAAGCTGCGATCACTCAATGCGGCGATCATGAAAAGTTCTCTATGCCTCTCACCGGTTGGAGGGCATCGCGGCGAGAATGGTGGGAGACACGTGCCGCTCATGAGGCACCACGAATATCACTTGGGAGGAATTCTCTACAATATTCGCCAATACCACGTACTGAAGGAATTATTGAACTAAAGAAAGATGAATTTCGTGCCTGAAGCAAGGAAGCTTGTCGTGTCGACTATCTCAACAAGTTCTCGCAACTTGCTCGCTATGCTACGAAGATGTTGCAAGACAAGGCTCGCGAGTCGTTTTGAAGGACCAACATCGGACTTGAGTCAATCTCCTTGCACATACCTTCCACGACTTCCAAGAACCGATCAATAAAGCTTTAGTCATGGAGGATAAGCGCAAGGAACTGAAGACAATCGCAAGCGCAGGATGATCCGGCAGGAGGCGGCAATTCCAACGAGAGCAAGGCGGTGCCACCGCAGTTCAGCGGTTTCTCCACGAACTCCGCCAGACACTGCACTAACCTCGGCACCTCGTCCGGTTGCTCGTAACACTCGCACCCAAAGCACCGACCAACGCTAATCCAACGGTCAACAAGTCGCAAGAGCCAGGGTGTGCTATACTTGCTATCAACCGAGCCACTCGCCAAATCGGTGTCCACGAGGAGAACGATCACTCCGATTCGTTTCAACCTTGGAGCTACACCAAATAAGACACCGCACCGGGTCACCAATGAGAACTTTCAAGCCCCAACCAGCCGGGAGGAGGGACGCGGGGCGTGGTCGAGGCCGTGTCAACCACGTCACCTGGAAGGAGCACGAAGCACGGGCGTCGTCTTGGGTAAGTTCTGGTTAATTCGATACGCATCGATTCTGTTTGATTCGAGCTTGCATTCTTTTGTGTGCGAAGTTTTGCAACTAAGAATAAGTTGGAGGCTATACAACTTAATCATACTCTATTAGTTCAATCGCTGGAGCAAAGCTAAGCTCTAGAGTGGGTTGTTTAGGAGCTAAGTTACTCATAGGCGGAGTTGAGTTTCTAGCCAACAATTGTTCTAGACACCCAAACCCTAGATGTCATTCTTGGCATGGATTGGCTATCCAAGCACAAAGTCATGTTTGGATTGTGGCCGAAGAGCGTAACGGTTGAGAGTACTAATGGAAGGAAAGTGGAGTTTCTAGCCACATCGGTTCGTGAAGGACACTTGCTAGTAAACAATCGAGGACCATTGCATTGGAGGAGGTACCAATAGTCGAGAATACCGGATGTGTTTCGGAAGAGTTACCGGAATGCCACGGATCGTGACATCGAGTTCGTTATTGATCTAGTGCCGGGACGGCGCCAATTTCTAAGCGACCTTATCGAATGCCGGTGGCGAGTTAGCGAAATGAAGAAGCGATTGAAGAACTTCTCGAGAAAGGTTTTGTAAGACCAAGTTCGTCACCGTGGGAGCACCAGTCTTGTTTGTCAAGAAGAAAGACGGAAGCATGAGGATGTGTATCGACTACCGTTCTCTCAACGAGGTCACTATCAAGAATAAGTATCCATTGCCCAGGATAGACGATCTGTTTGACCAGATGAAGGGAGCCGGAGTGTTCTCAAAGATCGACTTGCGATCGGGCTACCATCAGTTGAAGATCTACCCTAGGGATATACCAAAGACCGCTTTCTCAACGCGGTATGGACATTATGAGTTCTTGGTCATGTCATTTGGGCTGACAAATGCTGACTTACTTCATGAACATGATGAACAAAGTCTTCATGGAATACCTGGACAAGTTTGTAGTGGTGTTCATTGATGATATTCTGGTTTATTCCAAATCAGAGGAGGAACACGCAGAACACCTGAGGTTAATTTTGGAGAAACTCAGGGAGCATCAGTTGTATGCCAAGTTCAGTAAGTGTGACTTTTGGAAGAAGGAAGTGGATTTCCTTGGCCATGTGTTGACCGATGGAGTAGCGATTGACCGGGAAAAGTAAAGCGGTGTTACAGGGACCAGCCAAGATCAGTTCGCGATTTCTTGGGGATGGCGAGTTATTACCGCCGTTTATCGAAGGATTCTCATCGATTGCTAAGCCTCTTACGCAATTGTTGAAGAAGGAGAAAAAGTTCACTTGGACTCCGGCTGTGAGGAAAGTTTTGAGAGTTAAAGAAGCGCTTGACCTCACCCGATCTTGATTTTGCGGATATTCGCAAGGATTTCGATATCTATTGTGATGCTTCGCGTCAAGGATTAGGATGTGTCGATGCGGGAAGGAAGAGCGCCGCTATGCGTCAAGACAATTGAGACCTCACGAGGAGAATTACCCTACTCATGATGCAGAATTAGGCGTCGTAGTGCATGCTTTAAAGATTTGGCGTCATTACCTCATCGGTGTCATTGTGAAGTCTACAGATCATAAAAGTCCAAGTACATCTTTACCCGATCAGATCTGAATATGAGGCAGAGAAGATGGTTGGAATTGATTAAGGATTATAATCTTGGAATCCACTACCATCCGGAAAAGCCAATGTAGTTGCAGGCGCTCTAAGTTGTAAGAGTTCTTGTAATGCCTTGAAAGTAAAGGAAAATTTCCCATAACTTTATGAAGAATTTGAAGCTAAAGCTAGAAGTTGTGTCAGAGGATTTGTGGCCAATTTGGAGGTACAGTCTACCTTGGAGAAACAAATTCGTGAAGCACAACCAAAGGATCCCGTGTTGTCATACATCAAGATCAAAATGGCGGAGAAATTCAAAGATTTCACCAAGGATGATCAAGACATACTCGGATTAATGGTCGATATCATGTACGGATATCGATGGTCTAAGACATTAATCTTAAAAGAAGCCCATGACTCAAAGTATTCGATTCACCCCGGAAGTACCAAGATGTACCGGGATGTTAAGAATAAGTTTTGGTGGCCAAATTTGAAGCGAAGTCGCGAGTTCGTTGCCTTGTGCGACACACGTCCGAAAATAAAGCGAACACGAGACCACGAGTTTCTGCAACGGCTGAAGATTCGAGAATGGAAGTGGGAAGAAATCGAATGGATTTCATCACCGTTTACCCAAGACCCAATCGATTACGATTCAATGGGTAATAGTTGATCGATTGACCAAGGTCGCACATTTCTCGCCGATCAAAACCACGTACTCGGAGATCGCCTTGCGAGTTGTACATGGCCAAAATTGTCGGCTTGCATGGAGTGCCCAAGAAAATAGTGTCGATCGAGATCTCGGTTCACCTCTCGCTTTGGCGAGTTTGCATGAAGCATTGGGTACCCATCTGAATTTGATCGCATATCATCCATGACATGGATGGGCGGATCGAAAGAGTCAATCGATATTGGAGGATATGCTTTGAGCTTGCGCTCTAGCGAATGCTACCCGATGGGATAAAGTTTGCGTATGCGAGTTCTCGTACAACAACAGTTATCAAGCCAGTCTGCAAATGTCGCCATTTGAAGCTTTATATGGTTGTGCCTGCCGAACCCCGTTAAATTGGTTAGAGACAGCTGAACGTACAGTGTTCGGGCCGATATCATCCAAGAGGGCAGAAGAACAAGTTGCTATGATCAGGGAAAGGCTAAAAATAGCCCAGTCAAGGCAGAAGAGTTATGCTGATAACCGCCGTCGAGATCTCGATTTGAGCCGAAGATTTTGTCTATCTTGAGTGACCCGCTCGAGGTGTCAAAGGTTTCATGCCAAAGGAAGCTTGCCCCTAGGTATGTTGGCCCGTTCAAGATTTTGAAACGCCGTGGGGAAGTTGCTTACCAATTGGAGCTACCGCAGTCGTTAGCAGGAGTACATGATGTCTTTCATGTCTCGCAGTTGAAGAAGTGTCTTCGTGTGCCAGAAGAGCAAGCCCCGTTGGAATCAATTGTTTTGAAAGAAGATCTTACCTACAAAGAGCAGCCAGTCAAGATCTTGGATGTCGCAGAGCGCCTCACCAGAAGCAAGACTGTTCGTTTTTGCAAGGTTCAGTGGAGCAACCACTCAGAAGGAGAAGCAACGTGGGAACGTGAAGAAGAGCCAGTGGCGAGTTCCCTAGTATTTTCTCTAGCTAGCCTTTGAATCTCGGGTCGAGATTCCTTTAAGCGAGGAGGTTTGTAACATCCCAATTTTACGAGCTTAAAATCTTTTAAATAGTTAGTAGGAAAAATTCACCATTTGGATTTATTTGATTTTAATTCAAAAGCTTAATATTGGACTTTATAATCAAAAACATTTAATGTGAATAATCCCAACATGAACAATAGCCAAAACTATTTTATTTGGGTTCTATGTGCTCAGATATATTTTCTAGATTTTTCTAGAATTTTTCGGTTCATTTGCTATTTTCTATTGCCTATTTGAATTTCTCGGTATTTTCTAAAATGGAAAATCTATTAAGATCTCGAAATCTTCTTGGTAGAATCTCTCGGCCCAACTCCTATTCAGCGCTCCAGCCACCGCTCGACCAGTGCGTAGCGCGGCCGCCTCCCACCGACAGTGG
Organism: Ampelocalamus luodianensis; assembly: GCA_036346255.1. Lineage (NCBI taxonomy): Eukaryota > Viridiplantae > Streptophyta > Magnoliopsida > Poales > Poaceae > Ampelocalamus > Ampelocalamus luodianensis. Next base: position 8,445,556 of record CM070628.1, read on the forward strand.
ACCCGCTGTCGACCTCTCTCTCTCTCGCGCCCCGTTCACTCTCGTAGTTGGATCAAGCATGGGCGGTGGATGCGCGATGAGGTAACGAACGGTCCGAATGTTTCTTTGATTGTGGACCGTTGGATCAAGATCGGGCGCTCAGATCAGATCGGCCGCGCGCGCGCTCCGCCCCACTCGCTGACAGGTGGGCCCGCCGAGGTCGTCGTCTCCGTCTCGGTTTCTTCCTCGCGCACGGCCGCCCGCGTCCGCCATGCTTCCGAGCTCCAAGCTCCGTCCGACAAGACACGTTTCCAAATAAAACCTTTCTAGAAAACGCGTAGAATCTTATCCCTAATCTCCCCGCATCTTCTCGGATCAAAATCAGATCTTGTTTTCGTTTCTATCTCCAATTTCTCTCGCAACCGTCTCGGACTCTTTTTAGGGTTCATCGCCGCACGCCGCCCTAGCCCCTCCCGGCCCCTATAAAAGGCACCCCCGGGATCGCATTGACGTCCACACCAGAACCCCTCAATCCATTGCACCACTTAAGACCTAGCGCCGCCGCAATCCGAGTTCTAGGGTTTTCGCCGCCGTTCTGTTCTTCGCCTTTTTCGCCGCCGTCGGTGCCGCCGCGTCGTCGCCGAGTGCACCACCGAGATCAGTGACGCCAGGGCTACCTTAAGGACCCTTCGCCGTCGCCAAAACCTCGCCGAACTCGGTCCGACAAAGCGAAGCCCTCGCGCTCAACCTCGCGCGCGGCCATCTTCGAGTGTCTCCGCCGCTCGTGAGTGCACCATCGTGTTCGCAATAACACGGGCTTCAATCTGGTACCATCGGACATCGCCGGAGCGCCGCAAGTCACCGTTGTTGTACGGTCCACAGCCGCCGCCGTCTTGTCGTCATCCACGTCGGTGCGGCGTCGGCCCGTGCAGCGTGGCGGCCAGTGGCGCCGGTCGGCGTCCACGTGTGCGCCACGCGGCGTCGATCTCGGACCAGTCCGAGGCTCGGTGGAGCTAGTCCACCGTGAGCCTAGCCCCTGGCATGTGGGTCCCACATGTCAGAGATTTCTTTTATTATTTCTTTTTCCGAAATTCCTCCGGCGTCGACTTGCGCAATAATCCGATTTTTCTTTAGAAAAATAATTGAAATTCCATAAAATCGAATTAGGGTTTCTTTTAGATTTCCAATCTTCCAAAGGCCATAACTTTTGCATCCTAACTCGATTGAGCCCATTCAAATTTCTAAATTTGTCTAAATTCGAGATCTACCTAATTATTATTTTTACTTAATTTTTGGAGTTTGTTTGCCTCTGTTATTTATTTGTTTTGGTTGTTTTGCTTCGTTTGTGCGTGACGTCGATACTTGGGGTTTTAGTCGAAGAAGGCTTCAACCAAGTTCAAGACCAGTACATAGACCTATTCCAAGGCAAGTCATACCTTTGATCATATTGAATCCCAGTTTTCCCAAATTATATTGTGTTGAACTATTGCATTTACTTTAATTATGTGTTTAAGCGCTTTTGGGCTAGTTATTGATCCAATCAGTTATGTTCACCTTGCCTACTTGTATACCTTAATCTTTTGTCGCCTAGATTGGTTTATTATTTAGTTGGTATTAACATATTGCCAACACGGTTGGTTAGACCGACTAGAATTGCTTAGCCATGCCACGAGTCATCATCGCATGTGAGTGCAATTATGAAATTTGACTAAGTGATTATGGGCTGTGTGATAAAGCGTGTGTCTTTGTGTGCTATTACTCGTGATGGCATGTGTTGCACTAAACCAAGCTGGGTGGTAAAGATTTAGACCGAGGCAAGTGGTGGATCTTGTGTGAGTGGTGGCTTTGTGATTGGGATTTATCTGTGTGGTTTAGTTAGAAAAGCGGAAGTCTTGCCTTGGTCAATTAAGGACTTAACCGTGCGCCATTGAACCGAGCTATCTTGCATGCACCGCATGTCCGTAATGAGCCTAACTTAGTAGGTTACGGAGTTTCAACATTGGGGTTCGTGGATAGGTTAAGCTTTGTGATATGGGATTGTGTGAATAAGAACGTCAATGTTGAGACAAAGTTGCGAGCTGTTATGTTACGATTAGTGCTAGCTACACTAGTTGTATCGTGTGGGTAAAGTGTACAAACCTCTGCAGAGTGTTAATCAATCTATTCGAATAGCCGCGTCCTCGGTCATGGACAACGCTGGGGATTTCACATGAGGGCTAGTGTTCATAAAATGTGGGATTGGGAGTGTGTGATCTCAATCATATGGTGTGTGAATTAATCGGTTTAGTGTGTGTCTTTGTGGAAATAATCATTAAATTAATATTGCTTATTTGTTTTAAATTATGCTTTCAATCTATTATTTGTATTCAATTGCAAATGTTGCATTTCGCAAAATAACCACGAAGCCATTCCTTTGGAATAAGCACGCATATATATATTGCATTCGTGGTATGATTTGCGAAGTGCGGTTGTGTACTCACGCTTGTTGTAAAACTTGCGTCCAAACCTCTGAAGTGGAGGAGTCTTCTTTGCTTTCGAGGAGGAGTTTGTGGAAGAAGGTTGATCGCTAGGTCATCGATCCCGATCGGTTACTGTGGTGTGCTGATTGGAGTTTGCCAGAGTTTATTTCGTTCCGCTGCAGTATTTCTTTAGTGTTAGCCCTGCGTGGCTTAATAAGTTGTAACCCGACCTTAAGGTCAAAACTCTAAGTTGTTACTCAAACTATTCGTTTATGTTATATTTCGCTTGTGTGGATTGATATTCACCTATGTTACCGCTGTGTGCACTAGCGTGATCCTGGACTAGTGCAGAATACACGAGGGTCCAGTGTATTTTTGGGTCCCGACAGAGGTGGTATCGAGCCATCTTGTGTGAGGTCTTGACCTTAGTTAGATTGGCCGTCTTTAGAGTGTCCAAACTATTTTCTAAAGGAAAAATTAACTTGTAAAGTTAATCAAATGCTTAACTCTCCTCATATCTCTCTTGCCTCAACTTTTGCTATAACCTTTTCTTTCTCCGCTGTTTTAAGGTTGCTCTTACCCGGTTAAATGCTGTCTTGACAGATGCCTCGCTATGGACCTATGGTGAGCGTTGTGGAGGTTACGCCGCCGAACTTTGGAAGCTTCTGCAGGTACTTGGAGGTTTTGATCGTCCGTTGTACCGAGGAAACAACTGGATGGTGGATGGACATAAGCGGGGTACGATCGCCGCTGACGATCTACGCCGGGATGAACACCAAGGCAAGCGGCCGCTGAACATCTCCGTCAGGAGGATCACTTGGAGTGAAGGAATACAGGAATCGTCGCGCCTAGCCATGCTTCGGATCTGCCACATCTACATGCGCGAGTTGCAAGGAACCGTCTTCCGCTACCACCCGAGCGCCGCCGTGGAGCTACTCGCACACTATCCATCCACGGAGGGAGAAGAAGATGCCACGATGGTACACCTCGCGTGCGTCGTCGCCCAAGAGGAATCCATGGAGCGAACCGAGGAGCTGTCGCGCCATCGGCGCTGTTCTGTTGCACGGTTCGGGCACCAGATCGATTTGCGAAGATGCCAGCACAGTTCAAGGTCTACAGCCGGCAGGAGCACAGCCGTGGTTGTGGAGGTTACCTCAGCGACTGAGTTCGCTAAGGCCTAGGTTCGCAGTTGAGGCTTAGTGTGTTAAGCCGCGTCAGTCTAAGCCTAGTTGTGTCGCCCTTTAGGCGTTAGATTGTGTGCTTAGGCTCGCTATTTTCTTTGAGTGTGAGTATGAGCTGCAAAGGCCCTTAGGCATCTGTTGCAAGCCATACCAAGTTCTTAAGTAATAAAGTTGCTTTTGGTTCTCTCAGTTGTTGTTGGGTTTAACCAATCCCCCGCTTAGTTCTTAACTCACCCCATGCTTGCTACCTTATCTAACCCTTGGAGCTTCGCCAGATGGTTACAACTCGCCAGACAGTTGCAAGTGGTTCGGTACCCAACATCGGAGGCAATGAGCAACCGGCTAGGAGCGATTCCGCCACAAGCACCCCAATTGACTTGCAAAACTTTGGAGCTTTCATGGCAAAGCCAGACTCGGTGATGAATACCATGATGACTCGGATGCAAGCCATGCACAACGAACAATAACAACAACAATCACCAAAGACGGAGCCCGGTGCTCATGGTCACCATGGACCATCCAAACTTGCGAGAATTCATGAGGACTCGTCCACCAACATTTTCGGACATGTCTCACCCGTGGAAGGCGGCGATTGGCCGGGTGATTGAAAGGAAGCTGCGATCACTCAATGCGGCGATCATGAAAGTTCTCTATGCCTCTCACGGTTGGAGGGCATCGCGAGAATGGTGGGAGACTTCGTGCGCTCATGAGGCACCACGAATATCACTTGGGAGGAATTCTCACGTATTCGCCAATACCACGCACTGAAGGAATTATTGAACTAAAGAAAGATGAATTTCGTGCCACGGAGCAAGGAAGCTTGTCGTTGTCGACTATCTCAACAAGTTCTCGCAACTTGCTCGCTATGCTACGAAGATGTTGCAGCAGACAAGGCTCGCCAGAGTCGTTTCGAAGGGACCGAACATCGGACTTGAGTCAATCTCCTTGCACATACCTTCCCGACTTCCAAGAACGATCAATAAAGCTTTAGTCATGGAGGATAAGCGCAAGGAACCGGAAGACAATCGCAAGCGCAGGATGATCCAGCGGGAGGCCAGCAATTCCAACGAGAGCAGGGCGGTGCCACCGCAGTTCAACCGTTTTCTCCACGAACTCCGCCAGACACGCACTAACCTCGGCACCTCGTCCGTTGCTCGTAACACTCGCACTTCAAAGACCGACCAACGCTAATCCAACAGTCAACAAGTCGCAAGAGCCAAGGGTGTGCTATACTTGCCGTCAACCAGGCCACTACGCAAATCAGTGTCCACAGAGGGGAACGATCGTTCCGCTGCAGTATTTCTTTAGTGTTAGCCCTGCGTGGCTTAATAAGTTGTAACCCCGACCTTAAGGTCAAAACTCTAAGTTGTTACTCAAACTATTCGTTTATGTTATATTTCGCTTGTGTGGATTGATATTCACCTATGTTACCGTTGTGTGCACTAGCGTGATCCTGGACTAGTGCAGAATACACAGAGGGTCCAGAATTGCATTTTTGGGTCCCGACATTAGCCTCGTAATGGTTCAATTCGGCCTCAACAACTTTGCCTTGGCTGACCTTCTCTTCGCCTCGATGGCATCTCCTCGACTGGGTGTTCCCCCTAGCTCAATGGATTCACCTTAGTGAGCTCCAACACAACTCAATGGCTTGGCCTCGATGGTTTTTCCTCAACCGAACTTCGCATCGCCTCGATTGTGCGTCCTCGACTGGGGACTCCCCATAGCTCAACGGGAGTTTAGCGCTTTGATGCATGCCTTCCCACCTGAATGACATGTCTTGTGGGTCGATCACTCCTCACTCCATGAGACATGTCATTTGTGGTTGAGCTACCACATGCTCACCTATGGGGCCGAGCGAGAACATACTCACCTTCCAAGGTCGAGTAAGCAAATATTCACCCTCTAGGGATGAATGAACACACACTCACCCTCCAGGCTGAATGAACGGATACTGGCCCTCTAGCCCCAAGTGAACACACACTAACCATCCGAAGACGAAGAAGGGGTACTCACCCTCTGGGGCGAGTGAACATATATACTCACCCTTTGGGGCCGAGTTGACTTAACCTAATGCGGACTTCTCCTCGCCCTCTGGGGTCGAGCGAGCATTATGTTTTTTTATGGGAGACAGCGATGTTCCAGCCTCTCTCCAACGCAAAGCGCTCTCAAGCCACGTCTCGAGTGCTAAGTGACGAGGATTCATGATCAGTCAACCTTTTAGGTCAAAGTCGAGTTCCTGTCAAAAGAGGCCCACTTAATATAGGCCCACTATATTACGGTTATGAATCTACAACCAGTTTATAAAGGAAGTCTAATTCCCTTTATTATGGCCAAACTGGTTGATGACCAGTTTAAGTCATGAACAACTAGATATGGACATTGTCCGACTAGCTATACGGCTTTGGACAATCCCCGACCAGCAAATTGGTTGGGAGACACCAACAGTTACCCATGTGACTAGCGTAAAGGCGCTTTTGGCGCATTTAATAACTTACAACGGTTGGCTAACGGATGCAATGGTTCAAGACACTCTGGCAAACATGTGTGAAGATTAGAGGCGTCTTTAGTGGCATTAGTTGTCACCCTTCAAATACTATAAAGAGGGTAGTCCACGTTCTCACGTATCATAACAAGTTAATAATTGTATTCATTCATTAGTCATGATCATTACGATCATTTTGTAACATCATTTGTTTCTCATACAAATACTCAGTATGTCCACAGCAATACATGGTCTTCATTTGATAGCATTCTAGCATTACTTTCTCGAGTAAGTTCGATAGGGAACCCTGTGTTCCGATCATCGACACTAAGTTTTTCTGATGGGAGATGGCGATGTTCTGGCCTCTCCCCAACCACAAAGCACTCTTGAGCCTCATCTCGAACACTAAGTTTTTGGATTGGAGATGGTGACATTTTAGCCTCTCCCTAACCACAAAGCACTCTTAAGCCTTGTCTCGAGCGCTAAGTTTTTCCAAAGGGGGACGACAACATCCCGGCCTCTCCCACCCATGAAGTGCTCTTGGGTCTTGTCTCGAGTGCTAAGTTTTTCCAAGGGGGAGACGGAGACGTTCTGGGCCCTCGACATGCAAAGTGCTCTCGAGCATCGTGTTTAGCGCTAAGTTTTCCAATGGTAAGCGGTGACATTCCAGCCTCTCCCCAACCGCGAAGTGCTCTCGAGCACCAAGTTTTTTTATGGGAAACGTGGTAACGATGTAACTTCGGGGATCTCCCCTCCCACCCTATAAATTGGACCCCTTGCAAATGGGGAGGGAGAGGCCACTTGTAACTTCTACAACATATATGCAATATATCAGTATGGCTTATTGTTTTCGATTCTCGTTGAGGTCCCCTTTGCATCATCGGCAGTCGATGCATCTGACCGGGGGTGCCACAAGTTTACTGTCTGATCTCGTATCGACAACAACAAGTTATTCTGAATTATAGGTGAATCAAAACAACAATGAACTAGGGGCACATCAGATGTCAGGGTTGTGTGATTGTCTCTGTATTAGGAGTGTGTGGTGTCGTGTTAACTTCTGTGTTTTGTTGGTTTCTCACCAAAGGTGCTTCAACATTTTTGGTAGGGAGGTTATATGACCTTTTAGTTTTTATTATTCCTATTAAATATTAATACGATGATATGTAGCTCCTATGCGTATTATAAAAAATAATTATAATAAAATCCTCTAATTCGAGCCAACTTATTGTGAGCATGATGGCCTATTTGTACCCATGAACTCAAGGGCACTTTCATTGTATGTACAAAATAACTTTGTGCTAAATTTATGATATTGTGTAGATACAACAATCGTAAAGGAGGACAACACTGATATAGTTGATATAGTCCAAAGATGTCATGTGAATATTTCTTTTAAAAAATTCATATAAGGAAGTAACACGACTTCTATACACCATAGGCGCGTCTTTTAATCTTCTTTATTATTTCTAATTTATATAGATAAAAAAACACCCTATGGTCTAGTATATAAACAAGTGACATTAATCATAGTGCCACCTTTACAATCACGAGAGTGCATCTCAGTCTCAGTAGGAAAGCGCGTGTCCAGATACACTTCATGAGGTCATGGATTTATCTTAAGCCTACACAATTCTAGGTATGTGCTAAAGGGGCATACTCGTATGTGTGGTGGCGTGGGGGCGTGTACGTCTACCTTGCAATATAAAATTTTTGGTATTACTAGATTTTTTACTAAGTATACTTCCATAACTTTTTTTTAACGTAAAATGTAGAGATGGGTACTTTCGCTCTTAAAAATGTGCCCAATTATTTGCAAACAGTCCAAAATCCATCGTTCAGCTGTAATTTTCAATGCACTAGAATTCCACAACTCAAGTAAGCAGCACCTTTGCTAAGTGCGACAGGAAACATCAGAATGGCACGTTTCAGGGTCCACCAGAGATCATTACTGCATGCAACTTGCCAAGCACATGCATCAATAGTCATCCTCTAAGAAGCTTTACTCCAGCATCTTTCTTCTCCGCAGAGTGCTCGTGTTATCTTGTCCTCCAAAAAAATGTTAAAAAATAACCATTACAACAAATAACAATACATCGTTGAAACCACAACCAAAATTTGGTATCTGTTAGAGCATCTGGGGACAACAGAATTAAGATGGTTCCTTGTCTTCTGCTTCCCTTCTTTGATTCTTCCTGCCAAAATCAGGAAATAAGACTTTACCATGGAGCAGCTTGAGCTTCTATTGTAGCTGACAATTGAGCAATTGGTATACAGATGCCAAAAAAAAAAACATACATGGTAGCACTCTGAGCTGCGACCACCTGCCCGGCTTCTCAGCAAATGAAATCAGCAAACCATACAACAACATTCAGGCTTTAGGACTAGTGCGAGCATAAAAGCAACAACAACTTCCATTCTAAGCTGGTTTTGCATGTCATTAACGGATTTCAGATCATACGGTGATTTTCAGTAGCTAGTTGATACATGAGGTTTCATTACGAAGAACAAGCTACTTACAGTGGCAGGGCAGTCTAAGAAGGTACAAGGTAATTGATGAAAGCTTCAGCCTTAGGAGCCAAAGCTTTCATGTTGTCACGCGTGGCCAGTTCATTGTCTTCAAATTGGAATGCTGGAGCACAAGTTGCACCAACCAAAGCATAGTGCAGTTCAGGGTCTCTTCCAGGTGTCTCGACAAAAACACTTCCATCTTCAGTAAAGGACTTGATATCGCAGATCAAGAACAAGAAGGCACCAAACCACACATTTGGAGGGACCGTGTACTGTGATCTCTGGCCATGCCGTAGATCAGGACCAAGTAACCAACAACTGTCATCTTGACTTGTACATCATCATGCACCTCAAATACCTGAAACGAATGGGTTAGCTGTGTAGTATGTTTAGAGAATCAGAGTACAGAGATTTAATTTTCTGATAATAGACCGTGAGAGGTTCTCCCATGTAGTAGTGCCAGGTCTCAGCACATGGGATACGATGCAACCGAGCAATCTCCGCAGCAGGCAGAAGGAAATAGATGGCACTGCTCACAGCACGGTCCACCTTATCTACAGGGAATGAAACACAAAAGTAAGAAATTAGGGAAAATGCTGTAGCTTAACCCCAGCTATTCTGCAGAAGCTTCAGCACAGTCAAGTGACCAAGACATGATTTTCTTCGTGACAAACTTCTAGTAACTCAAAAATCACAAATGAGTATTTACATTACACAATATTCCAAAGTCATGAGCAGAGTCTACTCTTATATTGATAAACTATGGAGGTTTACAGTGCATGGTACCTGACTATATATTGATGGATATGCACTAAGATATGGTACACTACTATGGGCATGAGTGTCAGGCTGTCAGTTATTCAGCCTCTTTGATGGTTTGTATTGTATATCTGAAAGTTAAGGTTGTCACCGTTCATGTGGGTTGAGTGAGCTAATTCACAGTCTCATGGCACTGAAAGGGGTGTGTATAGGCACAAGGATGTCAAATCCTTTTGTGTTGATGTGTGTCATACTTGGAACTTAACAGTTACAGCAGAACTATAACCCAATATTTGTTTCAAAAAACTATAGCCAAATATCGCTAAACAGAGCTAGTAAGACTTGCATATAACAATAAAGGGCCAACTAAGAACAATTAAATATAGTTAGGTTGATGTTGCCAAGTCACAAAATTTCTGTTATGTGTTGACCATAAGCAACATTTTAGCTTGGTTACAATAGGTGTCATTTAATTGACGGGGGGAAACAGCAGAACAAAACAAGAGATATAATCGCCTCATCAGTCATCACAAACTCGTTGATTAATGTTTAGTAGAGAAGCTCAAGTGTAGGCATGGTTCGGAAATCAGCAGTATCAGGCTGCAGGGTTCACTAGTGCTAACTGACGGATTACCAATAGCTACTGGGAATTCTAGATGAGGTTTTTCTTTTTAACCATCCAGTTTAGGGGCTAGGAAATCCGATAAGTTAGTGCCTTTAGGCCAAAACTGCGTGGATGGTATATGTCAAATCTGTGTCATGTTCATGTTATTTTACAATTATTCTTTTAAAACATGGAATGAGCCACTAACTACAAATAGCCGAGTCTGCCTGAATTTGCTCTAGCACGAAATCAGGGTTTAGTAATAGTGGGGGTTTGCACTTCCCAAACAGTTTGGAGAACCCTGACTCCCTGAGTGTGTGACAGTAACTGCCTCAGCTTCTAATATTCGAGAATTAGCAGCAATTTAATAGCCAAACAAAACACTAACTTTGTTGTCTTCAGTGGATTATACAAGTACACCACTAGGAGGATCTCGATGTGCTAGCAATAGTTCATGACCACCCCCCTAAATCATGCATTCATACATCACTTACAAACACTGAAGCTATTTCCTGATCTAAATCAAACTAAAACTGAAGTATGGGACCAATTACCGTCAGTAAATTGGAATCCCAATTCACAAAACGGATTACAACAACTTGCAAAGATCACTGCCACTGGTGCTTCTACCGTTTTCGAAGCTCTAACTGGAGTGATCTAATTGAAGAAATTGCATGTCCAAAGCGAGATCAAGAAACCTGCACAAACTCTTAAAGCTGCAGTGAATGATCCAGGCTTACAGCGGGGCCGGAGGGCAGACCTGGGGAGGGTGATGGAGGGGTCGCGGAAGGTCTCGAGGTAGAAGCCGCCGTCGGGGTGGCGCTGCATATCCAGCAGGGAGACGATCGCCGCCGCCGTCTTCTTCTCCCTGCTCAAGAGCGCCATGGCTTTGCTTTGCCTCCTGCTCCTGCCTTCCTCCTGCTCCTGGCTTCTGATCCAGGTGTTACATTCTCCGTTAAATTCATCTCGGCCGTTGATCTTCGACGGAGCTCTACCAACCAACGGTCCGGATTTCTTCACGCCGGGAACAAGGGATCTGGCTCCGTCGGGCTCTTGATTGAGCCCCACACACGCACAACGGCCCAAGACCAGCAGGTCCAGCAGTCACCACCCAACCGGACCAATCCACCGTGCCGTCTTGCTCGCCTCACCACCGGCGACCATGTCCCTGGCGGCCATCTTCGTCTTCCTCCTCGTCTCCGCGCTGCAGATGCTCGATCGCGTCCTCGATCTCGCCAGAAAGGTCAGCGCCAAGAAACTTCTCTTCTTTTTCATTTTACTTCGATGAATTTGGCACCGATTTTTTTGGAAGAAAAAATTTGATCTTTGGGTAAACTGCGTAGTTTGTCAATCTTTCAGTAATACAATGATGCTGGCTTCGTAATTAGTGGATCTGCTACATACTACAGTTTCGGTTGTTTTCTGTTCTGTCCGAGTAATGTTATCCTGACCGGTTTATGTTCCAGAGGGGATCACTTACTGATGAGCAGCTCAAACTACGGCTGGAAATCACGCAAATTCTCAAGGAGGCTAGTGCCCTGTCGACGTAGGCAATTTGTTTAGCCTCCCTCCTGTGATCTGGCGATGTTGATGGAATTGTTCTTTAAACTTTTCTTTTTCTTCTCCCTTGTCTCTGGTTATTTCCCTGATTGTGTTGCAGGCCCTCGACGTTTGCGCAAGCCGCAAAGCTCAAGCGGCTTGCTGCTGCTAAAGAGAAGCAGCTGGCAAAAAGTATGATCTGAACTCTTGGATATGTTTCATAAAGGAGTTGAATTCTTGGTGTTTTTGTTTGTGCAAGTTCGCCTTGCTGTAGCATCATGGAATGAAATTTTTTTCTCCCATATTACCTGATTCCCGAAGCCCTTATCATTATTGATTTCAAAGAAAAACTTTCATTGGTGGAGATAAAAAAAATTGGCGCAACAGTGCAATTACAATTTACAACTGTGAAAAATTATTTTATTTTGTCCATTTTACAGTACAAGAACTGGACATTAAGGGGAAGCAGTCTCTATATGACCACTATGGAAGAGTTCTGTTGATTACCAAGGTGATTCATGATTCATGTAGCTTTTGTTCTCTATTATTTGATATGTATAGTTTCACGAGCGTCTCATCAAATTCATCTGGTAGGTTCTAATTTATGGTGCGCTCATTATGTGGTTTTGGAGTGGTCATGTAACTACTGTTCCCCAGCATCTTCTACAGCCCTTCGGTATGTTGATGTCACTTATCAATTGTCAGCTTGTTCCAAAGCCTACATTAGTTGGTTAATCTATCTATATATGTATAACCATCTGGTGAGATTAAAGATGCCTCAATAATTCTTTAGTAAAAGTAAAGTAAAATTTCTAGAAATTCTCTCATTAATCGAGTGAAATAGAGAAGGATCTACACCATTAATTTAGTGGGACCTGATTATAATGTGGCATGTTAATCAAATATTTACTAGAGTTGTTACAGTTGTATAATAGGTTCAACTTATAGGTGTTTAAAGTCGCATAAGGAATACAAATCTACATTCAACTATAAAGATATGCCTAAAGATATGTATGTAACATCTAGTAGTGCGACTTGCACGGGTCTAAAGCTAGTAAGGGGAAATGTGACCTTTACTTTAGTTTAATGATTGCATTCGCTGGATAAGTTTTCTTCTATCCAAGAAATAAGTATGCCTTTAGAGGAAGAATGCTCTGGATTCATCAACTCCAACTCCAGGAGGAGCCAAACACCCCAAAAGTTGGGATTCAATTCCAATTCACAAATTCCATGCCCAATACCTGGGATCCAGACGGGGCCTTAGGGCACTAGGCGAATTGCCAATGCAGATATCAATTTTCAGATCAGGGCTGTGAACAGTTGGTACAAGGCAATGCTAGTGTAATTTGTCCTGGTTCTAAATATAATTGGTATACTTGACTTTTGGATCAATGAGAGTTGACATCCTCAGTACTTGTATGTTCGTTCTTGCTTTACCATTTGGGTCTATCGGAACCAAATTTTATTTCTTTGTTCCTTTTTATTTCACCATTTGTCATACTGTGTAATCAACGATCATCAACAGCTTAGTGATTTGAAATGATTTACAGGGAGGATGTTTTCCTGGAGAGGTGTTGATGCTACTACAGGCCGTGTCGTAGTAAGTATAACCAAACTCATAGCTTAAGGGCCTCCGTGTCGCGTACTTGGAATGAAAATTCTCTCCTGGGGTCACCCTATTAGAAAATAAACGGATAGGATTGCGATAATAAGGCATGGTAATGTCTTATTTCTAAGTTCTAACCCTCTTGGTTTAGTTGACACAAACATCCTAGTAAATTTAGTTGGGGAACAGTTTTTCCTGATTTCATATAAAAAAGCATGGAATGTTTTTTTTCCAAGGAAATGAAGTCGCTACTTTTCGTAATCCCTCATTGCGCTGGTGCAGGTTGGAATTCTCCGTGGCTATTTTTACCTCTCGTGTCAGCAAGTTGCTGTGCCAAAACTTGCCCCATATTTCTGCATCCGTAGCTCCTTCTGATGAATCAGTTCTCTCTTGTTTTTTTATTTCGCAATTATGTATAACCTCTCTACCTGTATGGGCTTTTGAAGTAGCAATATTGGTTCCTACGTTGTCAATTCCTGTAAAATATTGTTGTGCTTATGCCCAAGTGTCTTGAGCCTTTTGTTGTAATTGTAGCGAAAAAGGATGTGGTATTTTTTTTTTGTTTAACATTTATTTCAGGTTTAAATAAATTATTATATTGTAATGGAATGCGGATTTTCCACCCTTTTGGTAATCGCCGCTCTCATTATATTGGTTGGGGCATGAGAAATGTTCACAATTCTTAAAAACAGCGGCAAGCAGCCCGCCATGACATACAATGAATTAAGGTCTTCCGGATGCACATAAGAGATATTAAAACATAATAGCCGAAAAAAGAAAGGAAAGTGATTAGGAATATAGGGAAACCAACTGACATGCGCATTATTATTGTGCTGATGTAGTGATGTGCAGGAGCACATCAACACACGAATATAAGGGAAACACGATACCATGGCTAGGACACGATCCATGTACACAAGTACAAAGACACACGAATACAAGTGAAACACAATACTAGATCAGGCACACATACACAGGACACGACACACAACACACACCAAACAAGCCATGCATGGACGATGTAACTTCGGGATATACATCGATGCATCCACGTAGGGCGACATTATTTCAGCTACTAGCTGCATATACATATATACTCTCGTCTTGTGTAAATTAAACACGGCGCGAAAGCACACCGGCCGGCCCCGGGCGGCCGGCGGCCACTGCTGGCGTCGTTGGATCGACGGGGCTAGTTGGTCCTGCTCATCGGCGCCTGGACTCGGGGCGCTCTACTTGCCGACGGTGCAGCCGCCGGTCGCCCCGCCCAGCCTGCATGCGATGCCAAAGAACGCGCGCGCGCCGTCAAATCTTCAGTTTGCATCGTCTCATCCATTGTACCTGTTTTACCAAAATCCAAAGCGCCCTCGCAAGTTCCCAACCCAATACTGCTGCATTGGCAATTTGGCACGGCCTTGATTGAATGTACTACTTGACATCTTTTGGGTCCTATGAATCATGTGAATTCTTTTTTATTTTGGCCTCTGACGCCACGTAATTGCAAAAATGACCCATGTGCATTTTTATTTGCAAATGTAGCCTCCTCCCGAGCGCGGAATGCCCTCGAGCTCGACACGTGTCCATTTCTGCGCTCGGGGGGCCGCGGAAGCTCGGTGACCAGTGCAGCAATTCACCCCGAGCTCTTTCCGCGCCGCCGGACCGCGGAAGGTGGTGGGCGCCAGCTTCCTACGGTCGCCAAGCGCAGGAAGTGCAAATTTGCAAAATGTGAATGCATTTAATGCTAATGCAATGTAAAACAGGATTGCATGCAGCAAATACGTCCTGCGCACAGCCACCGCAGGAGGTGCTTGGCCCCTTTCCGCGCTCCACCACCGCGGCAAGCGGCCGTCGTCCCTCGCTCGGCCACCTCCCGCTCACTTTCCGCGCTCGCCGACCGCGGAAGGAGGCTTCCGCGCTCGGGAAGGGGCTACATTTGCAAATAAAAACGCACGAAAGCTATTTTTGCAATTACGTGACGTCAGAGGGTCAAAATAAAAAAGAATTCGAATCATGTTGCTAAATTCTCTCTCTCTCCATCTCTCCAGCCCCTTCTATACAAGGTGGATTTTAACGGGACACAAAGGTTAAAAAAAGTTTTAAGTTCATGGGATATTCCGCAGGAGAAAATGACTACGGCACCTTTCCATTGAGGCCTCGTTTGTAACGCAGGATTTTCACACGAATTTCATATAAATCAGTTCAATTCTTACACGAAACAGGAAAAATTCCCGCATTCCAAGTATGGCTTATGTGAATTGGAAAGACGAGAGATGATAGTATGCTGACCGGTCATGTATAATTAAATGCTTGGATGTACGGTTCAACACGCACATAGAACAAGTTTTGAAAACTCAGGACGCCTTTATAAAATTTAAAATGGCCGGAGGGAGGAGTACCTTCGGAGCCTTGATCGACAATTTCACCGATGCAAGCGAATGCCA
Source organism: Ampelocalamus luodianensis (assembly GCA_036346255.1). Taxonomy (NCBI): domain Eukaryota; kingdom Viridiplantae; phylum Streptophyta; class Magnoliopsida; order Poales; family Poaceae; genus Ampelocalamus; species Ampelocalamus luodianensis. The sequence goes on from CM070628.1 coordinate 8,461,111, forward strand.
AGCAGGGGAAGCAAGCACTGCAACAAACTGGCACGCGCGAGCAGAGAAATTTAGCGATAACACGCGCGGCACACATACCAGAGCAGAGCAATCCAATAGTTTTACGTACATGACTCGCAGCCGTCCTGTGAGGCTGTGACAGTCAAAGAGGCAACCATGCCAGCTCCGATGAAATGATGAAAAAAAAAGCCTATTAACAGGCTCATTGGTCCAGTTCAAAATTATTTTAATTATATTTATTAATTGATTAAACATTGAAATAAGTCAATTTCGTTTTATCTCGGCTCGGCTCTTCAACTCAATTCTAAAAATGATTTCAAACTATAAATAAAATAATATTAAATCAAACTACACCAATTTTTTTTAAAAGATCGATAAAACGAGAACTTGTCTCGATATCCACCGCCAGCTCCAGCTGCTGGGCTGGTACCATGCTATTCCATAGTCACGTCCACGTTAGCAGTCATCTCGATTTCGACCTAGAGCTGGGCATTGGGCCGTGCCGTGCCGGCCCGGCCCGGGCCCACTGTGCTTCGGGCAGTATCATGTCGTGCCAGCTCGGCCCGGTCACCCCGCCATGCCATGTCGTGCCAGCCCACCTCGCCTCCGGTCAGGCCCAGGCACGGTCCAAAACCCGTCGTGCCGTGCCAGCCCAAGCCCAGCCCTAAATAACTATAGAGCGACGTGTGGGGAAGGAGAGGGAGAGAGAGGGAGGTGGTTGGAGCAGTGGAGGGAGGGGGCGGCCGATGGCACGGGGGAGGGAGGGCGGCGATCGGTAGCGCATGGGGAGGGAGGTGGCTGAAGAAGGCGAATCAGAGAATGTGATTAGGGATAGGGAATTTGGGAGTCGAGGCTCGAGAGATGGGGTTGGGGGAGATTGAGAGGGATGTTGGGCTAGACCGGGTGGCAGAGAGGGTTTATTGGTTGAGCTAGGCCGGGTGGCAGAGGAGGGTTATTGGTTGGGCCAGGCTGGGATGAGGGAATGATTGAGCCAGGCCAAGAGAGGGAGGGATTAGGCTAGAATGAGAAGGTTGGGCCTATTTCGTGCTAGGCCAGCCCAAACATGGCCCAATTGATCGTGAGGTGCCGCCCAACGGGCCGCATTCTCAGGCCCAGCCCGGCCCGTAGTTCGTACCGTACCGACCCGGCCCACCACGTGCCGTGCCGTGTCGTGCTTAGATCGTGCCGTGCTGACCGTGCTTTGGGCCGGTCCAAAAAAGCACAGCCCAAATCCCAGCTCTACTTCGACCTGTGCATCCATGGAGTTCGAGAACCCACCGCAAGCCTGTATGTATATGCATCATTGGAAGATTAACCGTTAATTACGCATAATCCTTTTCTATCAGTAGCTCTTATCTTTTTTTCGTTTTCAACCGTGTCCATAGCTCATCAGAGAAGGCAGAACAGAAGAAAAGGCGAGCATGCATGGGTATGATCTGAATTATGCGTACTTTGTTTCCCTTGTGTAGCACCAATGCAAGTCCAAAGCCGAGTAATCTGAAAGGCCCGTTTGGAACTCATGCTTCCTGAAGGAATTTTGTAGGATTTAAACTGTTTTGTGTAAGATTCCTAGAGTTACAATCACTCTAATTTATGTGGTATGTTGGTGTCTTAATAAAGTTTCTTTTCTAAAAAAATCTACTATAATATTTCAGCAATGTTTTTGCGTTCCAAATGGACATTAACACGGGAGTGTATGCACAGTAGCACACGCAAAGACCACTCGTTCAATTAGAAGAGGGTGAGAACTCCATGACTCCATTAAGGCCTTTGAATCAAACAAGGAAGGAAAAAAGGTCTATTTTGCATCTCTAAACTCCGGGTGAAATCTACTTTAGTCCCAGAACTCTAAGGGTCTATTTGATTCGTAGGAATCTAAAACGCAGGAGTAGGACAAACTTAGGATTGCAATGTCATGGTTTTTTTTTAATACTACAGGAATTTGCAACAAAGGTGTTTGATCAACACTACAGGCAAACCATAGGAATTTTTCCAAGAGCTCTGAGCCGATGTTTAGTTTCCTGTGGAATTGAGTGCAGAGGAAAATATTCCATAGGAATTGCACCACTTCAATCCTACAAATCAAACAACCTATATAGGAAAAATTATTAAGGATTAGAATCCTCCAAAAATCCTATAAATCAAAGAGGCCCTAAAACCAATAATTCTAGCTACTAAAACTTCAAATACCAAAGCACCAAACCTCTAGGCTGGGTTTGAAGGTACTTTAGGGGATAAATCTGCCTTCAAAACAAACTTAGGAAGGTTAAGTGCTTTTCTATTAAAAGATTACGGATAAGATTTTCGTTTTTAATATCTAGAGGGTTAAGTAGACTTTTACCTTAAGTTTTAGTTTTTTTTTTGTTCCTTTAGAAGGCCCTTAATTAATATGATGTATTGTTATAAATCTATCCGGCTCTTAAGAAATAATGTATATATAGAAATCAATTGTGTGAATATGCCTGATGATATGAAGGAGGGGGATAGTCACGCCATTTCATGGGATTTCATCTATACTTTATTTGCCTCACCCTGGGAGACGCATGCTATTAGGGGTGTCAACGAATCGAATACAAATCGAATAGTGGTCTTTTCATATTCATATTACTATTTTCTCAACGAATACGAATTCGAATATTGTCGAATACAAATACGAATCGAATGTTGTAATGAATGTGAATACAAATCGAATACCTACTCAATTTGATCAAATTCAGACATCCTCATAACTTATGTCATGGTAAGATATTTATGATACTTTATTCTCGTACATAGCACACTTAATCATTTCAGTTTATCTATTCACCTAAAAACATGAATTCACATTAAATTAAAAATACTTATCGAACTAATTAGCCATACTGTAATAAAATATGTATATTATTTTATCGAATTTGAATACGAATAGCGCAGATAAAATAACGTTTCGGATGGCAAAAATCCATATCATATTTGTCGACGATCAAGACGTCGATCTTACGAAAAGAAAAGGAGAAAGTGACGTGGGAAATCTAAGGAAATAATGGGACTGCTCTTTTATTAATATGAACTGGGTTTTACAGAATATGATCTGAGAACACTACTTGTTCCTTTACAACCTCAGACCTATCACACGAATCTATGGCTTGTGCTTTAGTCTGATGACTCTGTCTTGTATTGCCCTCCCCTCCTTTTTTGATCCGTCCAGGTTCCATCTTTAAATAGCCCTCGAAGAGGTGGCAGTTACTTCCGGAGAAGACGTCTGATGTGAAGCGTTGCGTCTGGTCGGAGTCAAGTGACGGTTGATAATAAACCAACCATTTGGTGGTTATATGTCTATGAGACATACAACCGCATGGAGGTTGTTCGTCAGTGCTTCTGGATAAGAAACGTCGTATGGTATGGAATATGCACGTGTTCCATTCATTACACGGTAGAGAATATACCTTGAATCTGTTCCAAGTATCAGTTCATACCTTTTACGAGCAGTTCTCATAATCGGGAGCTTGGCTTAGGCCTTCGTCCGACCAGAGCATCCATTATGTAACCTCTAGAATCTCTACGACCAGTAAGGTCGTGCACCTCAGGGGTTACGACCATGAAGACGTATGGTCTTTTATATATTAAAAATAATATATAGAGGTTTTAATCCTCGTCAGCTAGCCCCCGAACTTTAAATGAATAGGTCATGTGAACACTTTTCTTCCGATGAAGTCGTATTGGGCTGACGCTCATTTAAATGCAAAGGAATTTGAAGCGGTTTGTATTCACTTTAAAGTTGAAATTTTTGCCTTGGGAATTGAAGAGTTTTTGTGTCCGTTGGACTTTTTTGAGTAACTCCTTATTGCGGTTAGAAATTCTGAAGTTTATAAAACCCCTTTGTAGACTTAGGGTTTTTTCACTTCCTGCTTTCCTTCTTCATTTCTCGAGTAAAAAACTGCTTCCAACCTCCTTTTCTTTCCCCACCCGAAAGAAATCTAACCATGTTGGACCAAATTACCAACTGGTCGGTTTCCGACTTGAATGAGAAGAAGCTAGAGAGCCTGGAGAAGATCAGGATGCTTCCCAACAGGGATCTGATTTCTTGGAGATCTGCGGTTGGGGAACATTCTCCGAGTGGTGAAGATGGAGAAATTCATGTTTTTCTTGCATATGTTGAATGCGGATTTAGGCTACCAATTCACTCTTTCCTTCCCAAAGTTTTGGAGTATTATGGAGTTGAATTGGTGAATCTTGCTCCCAATGTTATCGTCAATCTCAGCATCTTTATTTACCTCTGTGAAGCGTACTTAGGGATTCCAGCAGATCTGGATCTATTCAGGTACTACTACAGGATGACAAAGTCTGGGAAGACGATTAGGACGCCTAGAGAGTGCACCTTGCACCTCCATGACGGAAAAGCCGATGACTACATATTTATGTACTCGAAATCTTCGTGGTCGTCATGGAAGAAGAGTTGGTTCTATATGAAGATCACGAAGAAAGACAGCCTTTATTATTCAGGTAAGAAGGCGGTCGAGAATCCGAATTGGCGCTCCTCTACAGAAAAAGAGGGAAAAATAAAGAAATGGGCTGAAGCAATCAAGCTTCTTAGTGTCAAGGGTTTAACATCTTGGCACGCAGTGAAGGATTTTTCCACGCGCCGGGTTAGTCCTTTGAAAGCCCGAGCACACCGGAAGCTCTGGTATATTGGTCGTGACGATACGACCAAAGATTCCAAAGAGGGTAAGCTATGAATGATTTTTGACCTGTTTACCTATCTTAGTTGATTATTTCTGTATCCTTAAATCTTTTATTTTACCTTTACAGCTCTATCTTCTGATGAGATTAGAAGCCGGATCAAAATGATTCTGTAGGAGAGCCCGTGACAAGGCTAGTTTTCCCCGGATCTTAGCGGCTGTTTCCGCTGAAGAGAGGATTGAAAGACTTAAGGTAAGAAAAATCAACCGTTTTTTTTTGTTATCGTACATATTATTTTTGATCGGTATACCATAAATCCTTTTTTGATGTGTAGTCGGTTGGGTTGAGGATCAATAAGGTCACTGAAAGATGTAAGCCGATTGATGATCCGACCACCCCTTCGACTATACAGGATGTCAACCTTCCAAAGATAGGAAACCGAGCATAAATAATATTTTAGATAAGTGATGTTCATCACCTAATTATCTTTGATGATATATTAGGCGGTTGTCATACCTTCTAGCAAGGTAACTGAAGACCCACCAGTACCTACTGAGGCTACTGTTTTGGAGGTCGATGAATCTACATCTACTGATCCGGCGATCAGGGATCTCGACAAAATGATCGTGAATATCGATTCTGATTTCCGATCAGTGGATGTGCAAGATCTAGTCAACCCTACCGGTTTAGAACCGGTGAAATCGGTTGAGAACAAGAGGAAGGCCAGCGCAACGAACTTTGCTTCGATGCGTTACAAGGGTAAATTCAGAAAATCGACCAGGTATATATATTAAATGAAGATGTCGTATATATACATACCTTAGATCTTCCTTATCTTCTCTCCCCCTTTTTTTTAGATCTTCTGGTGTTCCAGTCGTGTCCGACCAGAGCACCCCTCAGGAAAAGGTTCCTGAGGAAGAGGTCGTCGTGGAGGTTCCTGATCAGGATACTCCTAAAGCTAAAGCGCTGAGGATGAAGTAGTAAAGAAGCCCCGAGCGAGTTTCAAAGATCTGCTCAGGATCCTCTAGTAATCTTTACTCCTTCTCCGGAGGTAATCATCTCCAAAGATCCTCAACAGGTTCCACCTCCTCCTGGAAATGCTTCTTAGGTTAACAAATTCCCTTTTTCTCCCCGATTTATCGAGGATAAGGAACTTGATGAAGCCTAGGGAAAGATATCGGACCATCAAGCTGAGATTGGTCCAGATACAATTTTTTCTGAATATAATGACATGGCAATTCGGGTAACTGTTCTACGGCCATCCTTACAACTCTTTCTTTTGACGTTTCTTTGAAAATTTATCAAAGAAAGGGGTTTTATTTTTGTAGCACATGGTCGAGAAATATGCTGTGGTCGGAGGACTAACCCAGCGAATAAGATCTTTGGAGCAAAAGCATTCCGATCTGAGAAGTAAGAACATTTCTCTTTTAGTTTGACTTCCTAAATTTTATCATCTTGTTTCTCTCTTATGACTTAACATTCTCTTCTTATCATATTTGATAGATTTAGAGAAAATTAAAGAAGAGATTGTGGCCAAAGAAGCCATAATTATAAAACTCAAGGAAGAAAATCAGGGAAAAGACCGGTCGATCGAGCATGCGATGACCACACAAAAGGAGGTTTTCGACTCTTATGAGAAGAAAATCAAAGGTAATTGGTCGTAGACTTAACCAGTATTCTGTAACTCTAATAAAAGAGTATGTTAATTTCTTTTTATCCACTCGTGCAGAAAAAACTGAAGCACTTGAACGAGCGGAGAAAACCCTCAAGTTTGAGCATGACCAAGGGACTGAACTCGATCGGAGTCTTGAAGACAAAGTCAAGGCTCTGAACAAGATGCTCTTCGACCTGGGGTCGGGAACGCAACTGCCCATTCTAAGAGATCCTTCAGAGAGAATCAATTTTCTCGGCCATCAACTTGAAGATCTCAAGGAGGTAATAACACTCTTTCGAGAGAACCATGTTAAGACAATGAAGGAAGCTATCGTGAATGGAGTTAGTGTCGCTTTAGCTAAACCAAGGCTTCGACCCATCTGTTAATCTTAAAGCTGTGGAAGAGGACTTCAACTGCTCTGAAAATGAAGCAACAAAACTTCTCGAGGAAGTAAGACCTCTCGGAGAGAAAATTGCTGAAGAAATGAAAGTTGGATCTCCATCACGCGACCGATCCAGTGGTCCCAACAAGTAAATGGATGCAATATTAGACTATGTAAAATGAAACTTACCTTTATCAATGAAGATCTGCTTTGTCTTATCAATGTTGTTAAATACTCATATATCTCTGCCCCGATCGCTTATATTAGTAGATAAACCTTACTAAAAGAAAGCAGTAGACCAAGAAATTGAGTAATAACAATGACCATGGTAGGAGTCTTGATAATGTTTATGACAATGATCCAGTGAATACTAGGAAATCATGTGGTCGGAACCAGCTGATGATTTCGACCAGTCTAGATCCTGTCCATTATCGAATTACTATGAAATACCACTTGTAGTCAGAAGATATAACAAAGACCGGATTTGCTGATAAGAAGATATGCATTTAGAATGTATGCAAAAATAGAAATGAACAGATAAGTACCTTGGTTTATAAATTATCCGAATATGGTCGTATCGAATCTCAAGAATTGAATATTTGTAAAAATATCTCGCGAAACGTGCTTATGCTCAAATCCGACTGGCAGCGAGGATCGTAGGAAAAGAACCGTCGATAGGAAGCTCCTTCCAATGGGCAGGACCACGTGCAGAGAGGAGAGACTTCGACCAGGAGGCTTTCCGTGTCCCGACCAGTAGCCAAACTTGAGTAGAATAGAATGTTGAAATAAAATAACAGTCTTCAAATTCAAGAAAGAACGAAAACCATATAAATTGTCCGAGCTAGTACTCCTTATACTCGTATGTTTCTTTAAGAAAAGAGTATTTGGTTGTGCGTGTGTATCATTGAAGCAATGATCACGACTAAAACTGGTGTGGTCTGTGACATGTAAGTCAGCACCCATGAGTAATTGAGATCCTTTTGAAAGGAATATCGGAGAGAATGAGTGTCTTCTACGACCAACCAGCAACAATAAAGGCATATGACCAGATGCGATGAATAATAATTATAAACAACCAGACTTATTGTTTAAAAGAAAAGGAAATGCATCTTTAATGGAAATATGAAATGACATAAAGACAGGAAATTAAACAAAGAACTTACGCAATTGATCAATATTCCAAGAATTAGACAAAATTTGCCCATCCGACATAGCTAATTGTACCGATCCTGGTCGGGTGACTTCAACCACAGTGTATGGACCTTCCCATTTAGGTGAAAGTTTGTTGCGACCCGCTTGGTTCTGAATTTTTCTAAGAACCAAATCACCTACTGATTAGGTTGCGAGGTTGCACCTTACGATCGTGGTACCGACGCATGGCTTGGTCGGTAGATTACCGATCGTAGCAAAACTTTATTTAAATCGTTCCTCAAGGAAATTGATGTCGTCAAGTAAATGCTCACACTGATCACTTTCGGAAAAGCAATCAGTTCGAGCAGAACCAATTTTGAGTTCTGGAGGAAGCATGGCTTCAGCCGCATAAATGTAACATCCCAATTTTAGGCTTGTGTTTCAAATGTAAGAAAATGAGTAGAAATTAAAACTTTTTCTTACATCTTGTATTTCCTGTTTGTACTGAACAACTATTGTACAAGAAGTTATGGAAATACAAAGTCACAAGTCTTTGATCCAAATCTTGATCCTTCAAAAACATTCTTGTTCCATCTTGTGAGAATCTCCTGGAAATATTTTTCCTAAGTTCTTGGGTTGGTATGTGACTCCTCTGAAAAACCCCACAATTTTTAGAAATTGTTTGAATGTCGTTGGAGGAAAGTCAACCCAATTCAAAATCTGGTCAAACCTTGGACCAGTACCTTGTGGAATTTTGGAGGAAAAGTATTGCACGAAAACCTCTGGAAATTTTATACAAGGTCAGCAACTCAGCTAGCAAGCCTCTGTAAAATTTCATAATTTTGGAGTTGTTTTGCTACCTCAAACAATTCTCCAAATGTCAGCCCTTCTAAAACCAGAAAAATTAAATCTGGTTTGAGTCGGACTCGGGCTCGGACCTGAGCCCAACTCAACCGACTTGGATGGACCGCGTCGCCAGGCCGCAACCGAGCTCGATCCCGTGCGCGCGAGTGGTGAGCCGTTGGATTTGAATCCGACGCCCACGACCTCCCTGAGGTCTGATCACCATGGTTTTTCGCACCCCTGTGCTTGTGTCAGAACCAGGGCAGTTGGGAGCAGTGAGATGTCACCTTTTTGTCCTTGTCAGCGACTCCTTTTGCTGCCATGCATTCAATGCCTTGCAGTTTAACCCTAAAGTCTTCACCTGCTCTGCCATTAGTCCTCGCTGCGTGCGTGCGTTGGCGTGGGCATGGTTCTGCTCACGAGGTTGCCCTAGCCCTTGTCCAAGCTCCCTGGCTATGTATAGCATGAGACCTTCCTTCTCCTTTTCTTTCTTCGTTCTTGGCTGTGCTTGAGCTCCCTCAGTTGAGCTGGTTCCCAAACTCAAACACCTAAGAACACACCCTCTCTCTGTCACCATTGTTTGCTTTGGAGCTCTTTGAAGGCCTCGAGCTCCAGTGGTTCCAGCGAAATTCTTAGCTGTCACTTTGTCATCTTGATCACCTTGAGCCTTCTCTAACCTTCTGTGGTTAACCATCGCAGGGGTGGACGAGTTGGGGAGCTGTTCGTGGTCGGGACCACTTCCTTCCTCGCCTCCGGCGAAGTTCCTGGTCACCGGAGCGTCTCCTTCGGCTTCCTCCTCTCCTCCGGCTTCCTCTGGACCTTCCCTACACTCGGGTGAGTTCGTTTTAGTCCCTTAGAGCTCTAGGTTTAAGTAGCTTAGCTCGTAACACTCGATTTCACCGTTTTCGGGTTTTGCCGAAAACTCCTCCTCCGCTCGCTCGGCTCGCCTTGCGTTCAAGGCGTCGCCGACGACGAGGTTGCCACCTTTAGCTCCGTGTTGTTATTGCGGTTCCATTCCAGTATTTAGTTGGCGCCAGCGTGGTCCCTGTCGCCGGCGGCAAGCCGTTGAGCCCGCTCGGGATTTTGCCGGTTCAAAACTCCCGTTTCGTCATTTCTTAGGACATCTTTAATGCCCAATTATTACTAATCATTGGGTGCATTAATCGTGTCTTAGCCGTGCCGTTGTGTCGCTGACATGTGGGCCATAGGCTTAGAATTAAAGTCCGGAAGTCATTAGAGTCTCTTTCAGATTCATTTATTACCAATCATCAGCAGCATTAAGTTTGTCTTAGCCGCCACCTTTTTGTTGCTGTCCGGAGGTCCCGCGCCATTAAAGCACCTTGGACCTCCTCGGGCTAATCTTGATCGTTCACGACCTCTCCAGAATTAGATCTGGGCCTTAGGTTCTTTTCCAAAAAAAATCCTAAGTCTCAGGACCTCCCCTTGTTGTTGATCCTAGCCGTCCAAGACCACCTCTGTGTTTCCGCAAAAGACCACCCTGGTCGTGTTGTCAAAACCACCCTCTCGGACCTCCTCCGAGGTCCTCTTTGCAAAAGACCTCCTCGTGGTCTTTTTGTAAAAACCACCCCTGGACCTCCACCGAGGTCCTCCTTGCAAAAAGACCTCCCCTCGGTCATTTTGTAAAGACCACCCTCAGGGTCCTCTTTGTAAAAAAAGCCACCCCTGGCCTTTTACAAAGAAAACCCCGCTCAGACCTCCATCCGCGTCGATCTGGACCGTTCAAGACCTCCCTAGGTCTAATCCGAGCCGTCCAGATCCCCTCCGATTAAAACCCTGTCGCTTAGGACCTCCCCGAGAAGATCTTGGCCATCCAAGACCTCCTCGAGTCAATCCCACCGATCAAGACCTCCTCCGAGATCTTGACCGTCTAGGACCTCCTCCTTTAGATCTCAGTAGCGTTAGGACCTCCTCCTCTGGTCTAAACCGTTAGATTTAGATCTAACGGGCTAGACCTCCTTCCTCAGATTTAAGCCTTAGGACCTCCCCTAGTGCTCGGGACCGCCAGATCTCGATCTGACGGTCACGACCTCTGTTAGGCGCTAGGACCTCCTTTGCGTGCGCTGTGCATGCACTGGTCGTGGCCGTTGGATCAGATCTCAACGGTCCGGACTCCCCAATGCGGGAGGAGGTCTTCCGTCGGCTGTGCCGAGGTGCGTGGCCTGCGATGCAAGATCAACGGCCCACGACATCTCCTTTGTCTTCTAGTTCATTTGGACCTCCCGAGAGCTCAAATTTTCAAAGTCTTTTAAGGTTTCAAATTTCAAAAGTGCATAACTTTGTCATTTTAATTCCTTTTTGAATGATTCCAATTGCTGTAACTCTGTTATAGTATGAACTTTAATCTGAGAATGAAGTTAGGCACTGTTATATAGTAGAAAATGACTTTAACTACATGATCTTGTTAATATGAATTGGTTGTTTAGAAATTCTTTGAAAATGTGTAAATTGCATAACTTTCTCTCTGTAATTGCAAACTGAGCAAACTCAACTTGGTAAAATTGGTCTGTAGGCATGCTTTAACATGAACTAGGCCTTGTCTTTATTTATGTTCCTGAGAAATGATATATGCTAGTTTTAGAACTTAGAAAAATCATAACTAATTCATTATAATTCCAATTTGTGCAAACTCAGTTTTGCTGTTGTTAGGATAACCATATCTACCTACCATAAAAATTTCAAGTTCCAGATCATTCTAGAAATTTTCGCCATGAACAGTAACTCTAATTAATTTAATTAGGATTTTTCAGGCTGAGAGAATTTAATTTGGCCATAACTTTTTCATGCTAAGTCCAAATGAAGTGATTCTTGTTTCTAAAATTGTCTAAAATCAACCTCTAGCTGCTGTAGAAATTTCATAGGATTTGGATGTTCTTTGCTGTTGAGTTCCTTTTTGGTGTTTTTCGTTCTTATCGGTTTTATCGCCTTTTCGCGTTAGGTTCCGAAGAAAACTTTGAACCTGAGCACTCCCCTCTGCAGCAAGAACAAATCCAGTAAGGCAAGCAGTTTGATCATGTTAATCCCAGTATTTTAAGTATTTATGTTGATTACAACTTCTATGTATGCATTGCTACTTTGTGTTAAACTATTGTCGTTAGTTGGCCTAGTAGATGCATTTCCTTCGCAAATGATTATCCTCTACTACCATGAGCCTAGGCATTGCTGTGATTTAGAGTTCGTGGATGAGCTCTTGTCACTTAGTAGTTTGCGAATTAATTGCTTAGCCATGCTTAGCTTCGGTAGAAATGGGCGGTTATCGACTTGTCGATAACCTTGATCACATAAAACTTATTATGATTTATGATTTCCACATTGTGCCATGTCTACTTATGAAAACTAAAACTAAAAAGCAAAATGATTTAGACTTGGGCACAATGGTAAGATGGTGTGATTTTCGGGTGTGATTGGAATGGTGCCCGAGTCAATTAAGGACCGAACATCTTGTGAGTACCTGTTATCCGAGCAATTTGTGCGTGCTAACCACACTAGAGGGTATGGGACCTCTCTTGACTTAGTACTTTGGAGTGTATTGGCTTCGGGTCGCAGGGAGTCGCAGGAGGGATGGTGTTGGGAGCATTGTAGTGTCCGAAAGACTTCACCCGTGATGGGATTTGTTGTTTTTCGGCTTGCAATGTAAGCGTATGGGTTTCTATCCATGCGAGCGGCTCGGGGTTAATACACAATATTGGAAAACGTCTCGAGGACTTAGCCGTGCCGCATACCTTGAAGTGTGCTTGGTGGCTTAAAGGTGGTCCAAGTGTGGGTACATTGGTACCCCTGCAGGTTAAAACTATTCGAATAGCCTCGCCCTAGGTTATGGACACGCTTGGGTAAGCTTTCAAGAGTTAGACTACAACCTTTTAATTAAAACTTGATGGGTGGTACGAATCGGGGATTCGTGCTATGTTGTGGTGGCTATGGGGATAGTCACTTCCAGGTGGTTACTTGTATGTATCTTTATTACGCTTTTATGTTGTCAACAAAATAGATCTGCAAACTTGCTTTTAAATGTATTACATTATTGCAACTAAAGTTGGCTTTATGCAAAATGAGACATACAACCTCCACCTAAATAAGCTTGCATGTAGTTTATGGATAGGTCTCCTATTCCACACGTCAGTCTTGCGAGTACCTTTGTGTACTCAGTTATCTTGCTTAAATGTAATTATTGCAGAGGAAGAAGGTGAGCTTGAGGGCCTCACTTACGTGAGTTGTCTTTGTGGTAGCTTGCAGGCGTCTAGTTGGCGGCCCGGTCGGTTGCCTTGTGGGTGGTGTGGCTAACCTGGTCGACTTTTGTTTCGCCATCTTATGGCACCTTTGCTTCATTTGTTATTCTTGTATATTGTTCTATTTGGCGGTCGGCTCTTTTGTTATAACTTTTCTTTTGTATGTCGTTATTGAACTTAGTGATGTATGTTGTATGGAAATGATGTGTAATTTTGTGATGATGTGCATATGCTGCATTGCAGGAAGCATATGTCCATCGAGGCTTAGAATGTTTAATTAGTAACGCTAGAACCATTTGGAGGTTAAGTGTTACTAGTTAAATATTCCGGTCCTCAATAAACCACAAAAATGGTGTTTCACGGCCGCACGACTAGTTGTGGTACGAACGGCCCATAATACAGAATGAAGTTCTTGAACCCAAGCCCCTGACCGTTGAAGTAACTGGTCGAACACTCGCCGTTTGATTCCTTGCATTATGATACCATTGGCTCGCTCAACTGCTCCATTGCTCGCGGATGAGCAATGAGCGAAATGTATCTTGATACCTAGGTCTTCGCAATTCTCGAAAATTGCCGCCGAGAACCGGGCACCGTTATCGGTGATTATACGATCGGGTACACCAAATCGTGTAATCACGCTTTGTGAGAAACCTCTTGAGGCTTCAATTGTAATTTTACAACCGCTCGGCCGATCCATTTAGTAAATGTGTCAATCATGACGAAAGGAACTCAAAGCCCCGGTGCTCTTGGGAAAGGTCCCGAATGTCTAGTCCCAGGTTGCAAAGGCCAAGAAAGAGGAATTGTTTGCAAAGCTTGAGACGGTGATGTACTTGTCGGCTATGAAACCGACATTGTACGCACCGTCACGAGCTCTTTTGCATCATGAAGGGCGGTTGGCGAGTATCCTTGCCTAAAAGCTTTACCAACCAAAGTTTCAGAGGAATGATGAGCTCCACAGACTCTCCATGAATTTGATTAGCAATTTAATGCCATCCGAAGCGAGATATGCATCTCATCAACACTCCATGAGATCCTCGTTTATACAAGGTACGTTCAATTAGAGTGTATGATTTGGCTTTTCGTGCTATACGATCAGCCTCTACATCATCTTCTCGGAATTAGGTCATCTTGAAGATAAGCGAGATCGATGTCATCCAATCTCTACCGTGATCGTGATGGCGCCAACCATCATCGACACATGGAGCATCCATGTTCGCGACTAAGGTGTGCAACCTCCTTGCGAACATCTATGTCCTCGAAGGCTCGACTACCGAGGGTGAATCGAGTTTCTCGAGAAAACTCCGGGCGGGACGGATGTCCTTGTGGAAGCCATCCGCCAACTGTCGCGAAAGTTTTCCTTTCTAGGAATGTGTTGGATCTGAAAACCGAAGAAATGTTTTTTGAGTTTCCGTACTTCCACCAGATATGATGACATCTTAGTACTAAAGCATTGATACTCTTTCCCTACTTGATTCGCTACTAGTTGAGAATCGCCTTTCACTAGCAATCTGCGAATCCCAAGCGAACGAGCTGCTCGAAGTCCTGCCGGCAAACCTTCGTATTTCGCCACATTGTTAATAGCAGGAAAGTTTAACTGAATAGTGTACTTTATTTGTTCGCCAGTAGGGGAAATCAAGACGACCCCAGCCCCCGAGCCGTGCAACATCAAGGAACCGTCGAAGTACATTGTCCACTCATCGTGGTGCTCGTACTCGGGCCCTTGGGTGGGTTCAGGGTTTGTCTATTCGGCAATGAATTCTGCTATGGCCTGGGACTTGATTGCTGTTCGTGGGACAAAATGGAGATCGAACACCCCAAGCTCAACCGCCCATTTTGCTATTCGTCCTGATGACTCCCTGTTTTCTAGGACTTGACCAAGAGGATATCCAGTAGGTACGACCACTTTGTGGGCCTGAAAATAATGCCTTAGTTTCCTTGAAGCCATAAGGAGACCATAGAGCAACTTTTGTACCTGCGGATACATTTCTTTTGGTCCATGCAAGACTTCGCTTACGTAATATATCGGTCGTTGAATATGGTCTCGTTCTACGACCAATACACCACTAACCGTTTGTGGCGTTGCAGCCACATAAATTAGCAATGTTTCTCCCAATCTCGGAGAGACTAAGATTGGGGGACTCGTAAGGTATCGTTTTAGTTCGTCAAATGCGTTGCTTGCCTCTTTGTCCATTCGAAACTCCCATGTTTCCGGAGAAGCTTAAAGAAAGGTAATCCTTTTTCGCCTAACCGTGCTATGAAACGATTTAGCGCTGCCATACAACCGGTTAGTTTCTGAACTTCCTTCTTTGTGGTCGGATCGCGCATCTGATCGATGGCAGCGATTTTCGCTGGATTTGCTTCGATGCCTCTAGCCGAAACTAGGAATCCGAGAAGCTTTCCACGAAACTCCGAACACACATTTCTCGGATTCAACTTAAGGTTATGACGTCTTAAGTTATTGAAAGTCTCTCAGAGATCTAGAATATGATCGCGGCGTTGATGCTCTTTACGACGGATCATTGGCGTAGGCTTCAAGATTCCGACCTATCGTGGGCTAAAGGTCTTTTGCATCAACCTTTGGAATGTTGCACCAAGCATTTTGAGACCAAATGGCATCTTTACATATGATAAGTACCATATGGAGTGATGAAGAAAGTTTCTCTTCATCTTCTTTACTTATATTGATCTGGTGGTACCACGAGTAAGCATCTAAAAACTTAACAACTCACACCCGGAAGTAGAGTCTAAAAGTTGATCGATGCGAGAAAGGGGAAAGTCATCCTTTGGACAAGCTTTATTAAGATCTGTAAAGTCAATACACATTCGCCATTTCCCATTGGCCTTTCTAACCATTACAGGGTTGGCGAGCCACTCTGGGTGGTCGACCTCACGAATAAATCCAGCTTTAAGAAGTTTGTCAATCTCAGACTGGATTGCTTCCTTCCGATCAGATGCGAAACGCCGTAGCTTCTGCTTTACCGGTTTTTTGTTAGGCTGTAGAGCTAGCCTATGCTCGATCACCTCCCTGGGGACTCCGGGCATATCGGACGCCTGCTAGGCGAATACGTCCTGGTTAGCTCGGAGGAAGGAGACGAGCGACACTTCCTATTTAAGGTCGAGTCCTGCCCCGACCAGTATCTTGGCACCCTCTGGAGAAGCACTTCCGTCGAGTTGTACATCTTTTATCTGCTCGGAAGGCTTCGGTGTCATCTTCGGCCTTGAATGTTTGACCTGCATGTTAACGGTGTTAGTTCCCCTGGTCGAAAGTTCATCGACCAGTTCTAAGCATTTCCGATCGCATGCGTAGGCTATCTTCTGATCGCCTCGGACCGTGATTACACCCTTTGGTTCCGGCATTTTCAAACTCTGATAACCGTAATGTGTGACTATCAGGAATTTTGCTAAAGCTGGACGACCAAGAATTGCATTGCATGCAGTTTCGAAATTTACCACATCAAATGAAATTTTTTTCTGTCCGGAAGTTGTCGGGCTTTCCGAACGTAACCAGTAGGGACAAGTGCCCTATTGTCTTAGCGGTAGACCCAGGAACTATGCCATGGAAGGCATATTTCACAGGTTTTACCTTGGATTTGGGAATCTGCATGTCTTCCAAAGCACTTGCAAATAGAATATTTAGAGAACTACCCCCATCTATCAAGACCCGATTAACCCTACAGTTATTAATAGTAGGCTCAACGACAATTGGAAACCTACCTGGTCGAGTCGAAGGAATGGGGCAATCTTCTTTGCTGAAGGAGATTATCGTCTCCGACCACTTTGGAGGTTTAACGACGATCGAAGGTTCGGTAAGGTTGACTTCTCGCTCCATGGCTTTCAGGTGACGTCTGGACTCGTACGAAGAAGATCCACCAAAGATCACATCGACGGTGTGCTGAGGTTCTTGGTACTCCATTTCTTCGTCACCATCTTTGTCCTTCTTGGAGCTTGTTTCCCCGAGCTCTTGAATCGACGGGAGTGGACCTTTACCTGCATAATAATCTTCCAACTTCTTTTGCCAAGCGCGACAATTGCGCAGGTCGTGTCCTGCTTGCTGGTTGAGAGGACACTATTTTTTATTTTTCTTGTAATCATTGGTCGGAGCCTTAGCCTTGCCACGACTAGAATAATCATTTCTTCCTTTGGTAAATTTTTCAGGAACAGCAAGAACCTCTTTGTCGTTGATTCTGCCATGCTTCTTTTTCTTGAGAGTCTTCTTTTACTTCTTTTCCGTCCTATGTAAGCGGGTTGGGGAATTTTATCCTTTCGATCAACGGCCGTTCCACTCGACCGCTTCATCTTTGGCCGTAGCGCATTTGTCGACCATGTCAAAAGCTCGATGGTTGTTCGTGGGGATGTATAGCTAAATCCTCCGTAAACCTTCGATTTCTTAATCCCGCTTTGAAGGCTTGGATAACGGAAGATTCTGCAACCTCCGGTATTGAGTTACGAACTTGGCTAAATCTTTTGATATACTGCCGGAGAGTCTCGTTAGATTTTTGCCGTATTCTATGGAGGTCGTCTTCTTTTCCGGATCGATCGCACGCACTCGAAATTTGCAATTAGAAGGTCGCACTGCTCCCAAGTATATACGGACGGACCCGGTAGGTTAAGCAACCATGATCGGTGATCCTTCTAATACCGTAGGAAGATAGTTGGCCATTACATTTTCATCACCACCGCAGCTCTAATAGCGGTGGTATATATCTGAGAAATTCCAAAGGATTTTGGGTCCCATTGAATTTATCCATATTGGTCGGTCGAACCTATTTGGCCAACGTCTGACTGGAACCTCGTTGAGAAGGCTCGATGACTGTGATAGTTTCGTGGTGCCTTCTTTGAAAAGGTGTCGGATTGTAATCGGTTGAGACCGATTTGGAACGGAGTTGTCGGTGCTCCAATGTCCCGATTCGGTCGTGGGCGTTAGTAGAACGCCTCCGACCGCTTGCTCGGTTCGGTGATGTCGGAGATCACGGTCCAGCGATTGCTCCTCTCGGCGAAGTGAGGTGAGGATTCTGGAATAGTCTCCTCCCTCATGACTTGTTGGTCGGAATCGCCGAGGTGGTCGCAGATGTCAATCGATCTTCAACACGACCATGCGGCCCTCGCCGGGAAGAATGCCGTGATGAAGTCATGGTCCGACTTTGCGGTGCCTTCGTTCCCGATATGCTTCGTGCGCGCATCGTCGTTGGATAATCTCGATACTTGACTGCGAGTTGGGCAAAACACGAGAGTCTCGCCGAGGCGGTCGAAGTATTTAACATATCTCGACTCGCTGCAGGTTTTGTAATGTTACCAAGGTCTCGGCGATTTCTAGGAAGAAGGTGTCGATGGCTTGAATCCCGATCTCTGGTCGATCTTGCACGGTCCCTTACATTGGTTGGGGAGGATCGGTAATTGCGATGGACGTCCACGGTTCTGTTACCTCCGACATTTGGTGCTTAACCGCTCGTACCATCTCCATTATTACGTGGTGGCGAGGCAATGTATGGAGGACCGTACACGGCATTTTGATCCGTATCTCCGATCGCATTGACCTCGTGCTTCCAGCAGATAATCCTCCGATGAGCTTAAAGTCGTAATCGATGGAGAGCCTTCGAGCTTCTACGAAGTTTCCACGACGAGAGCGATCGGTGATCGCACTTCCCGAGGTTTTCGGAAGGGTCTCAACTCGATCCGTGAGTCGATCGAATGCCGAGCTTTATCATCCCCACTTGGTTTATGACCAATGGAGGTTTCATCGACACCGCTACGGTGTCGGTTGGCTCTCGGAATTGCTAGAAGCCGTCGGTGAGTAACTATCAACCATGATCGCATCAAAGGTATATTGAACCTCGAGTTGCGGTGTTGAATTTTGTCACCTTTTTGCCGATCAAAAGGCCGTGCTTGCGAGGCTTTAGGGTGTTCGGCGGTGGAAGCACTTCCTCCGAAACGACCATCGATTGTAGCGGTGTGTCTTCATCCATCCGGTCGACTTCGCCGATTTCTGCCATGGGCGAATCGGCAGAGGAGGATGATGAAGAGATTTCGTTTTCCTCCATGGCGCGCATGCATGCATCCATGTCGAGGTCGGCGTAGTCCGCCAGGTCGAACCAGTTTTCTTCATCCCAACTTCCCGCCATAACCGCATTAGCGACCACAAACGGGGAATGGACAAAGATTTGATGAGCAAAAAAATTCTTCTGAGATTCCACGTCGCGATCCCCACGGACGGCGCCAAATGGCGACGATCAAGACGTCGATCTTACGAAAAAAAAAAGGAGAAAGTGACGTGGGAAATCTAAGGAAATAATGGGACTACTCTTTTATCACTACTACAAAACAAGCTATAGAAGACACCCCATCACAGACGGGTTAATTTGAATCCGTCTGTGTTGGGTCTGTTGGCGCAGCATTTGCTTTGCTGGTCTATCACAGACGGTTCTTACTAGTAACCGTCTGTGATATATCATTATCACAGACGGTTTATATAAAGAACCGTCGCGAAATATCACGCACGATTCTATTTATGAACCGTGCGTGATAATCCCCATATCACGAGCGATTTATAAATAGAGCGCTGTGATATTTCCCGAACGATTACGTACATAAACCGCTCGTGATAATCCCCATATCACGCACGGTTTATTAATAGAGCCGTCAGGATATGTCACTGACGGTTTTGTATATAAACCGCTGCGTGATAATCCTAAATATCACGAGCGGTTCATAAAAGCACCGTCAGTGACATATCACGACGGTTTTATTTATAAACCGTCGTGATATATGCCTATCACGACAGTTCATATTTGGAACCGTGCAGTGATATCTCGCGCTATAAATACCTTGAGTACCCCCGCCCATTCCCATTTGAGCCGCCACCCGATAAAAACCCATTGCACACACTGGCAGAGAGAGAGGGGAGGAGAAGGAGAGGAGAAAGGGAGGGAGAAGGAGAGGAGAAAGGGAAGGAGAAGAGAAAGAGAGGAGAAAGGAGGGAGAAGGAGAGGAGAAAGGAGGAGACGAGAATCGGAATAGATCGATTTGGTATTTTCGTCGTGAGCTCCGAGGGTAACATTCTTTATAACCCAATCGAGATATGGTAGAATATGCTAAGCATCGCGTGTATAAGAGTCAGTGGGAGTAAACTTTTGTATCCGATGTAAGGGAATAGAATAATATTTTTCATTTGGTAGTTGGAATAATATTAAAGTTTCGTGAGGGGAAGGAAATGGAGAGAGAGAGCGGTTGAGACAGATTTTATTAATCTAATTTGACACTATATATTTTGTTACATGTGTAGCGTAGATGGACCGAAACTAGATGTATGGTGTGAACCGTGTGAGTCAAGAGTACATTAATGGCGTGGTTGCTTTTAGAAGAGCCGCGAAAGGTGATATGTTGAAAAAGGGGATAAAATATATGTATCTGTCCATGCATTGATTGCGATAATCAAGATGTTTACCAACTCGGCGCAGATAGAAGCACACTTGATTCGAAGGGTTTCAAAAAGGGTATACATGTTGGACCATCACGGTGAAGAGCGACATGAAGTTAGTAATAACGACATCGCCGAGAAGTCAACGATATGCCGGATGTCAACGATATGCCGGATGTAGATCGTGCTTTTGATGAGGATAGGTCACACGATGACAACTGGATCGGATGCTACGCGATGCGTAAGAGAACTACAATGAGAGAGAGTTTTGTAAATTCGAGCGCTTAATGGAGGACTCGGTGAGACCTTTGTTCCCCGGCGCAAGCGGAATATACAAGGTTGTCAACCGTGATTGAACCGCTTAAATTAAAAGCAAGCAATGGTTGGTCCGATAAGAGTTTCACGGCGTTGTTAGGTCTCCTAGCGGACATTCTTCCGGAGGGAAACGTGTTGCCCAACACCACCTACCAAGCAAAGAAGGTTCTTTGTCCATTGGGAATGGAAGTAGAAAGAATACATGCATGTCCGAACGATTGTATCCTCTATCGTAAAGAGTATGCAGACATGCATGTATGTCCGTGTGCAAAGCATCCCGATACAAGCGTCGAATACTTCTAGGTTGAAGCAAGGACCTCTCGCTAAGATGTTGTGGTATCTCGCTGTGATCCCACGTTTGAAGCGTTATTTGCGAACTCAAAAGAGGCAAGATTGGTGCGTTGGCACTCGAGAGGACCGTAAGAAAGATGGAAAGCTAAGACACCTGTGATTCTCGCCGGTGGAGAAACTTCGATCGGAGGTTCAAGAGTTCGGTGCGAACCAAGGAACATAAGGTTAGGGTTGAGTACGGATGGAATGAATCCTTTCGGTAACATGAGCAATGACATAGCACTGCCTGTGAATCTATGCATGTACAACCTTCCTCCTTAGTCGTGTATGAAGCGGAAGTACATTTTGATGTCACTACTTATCCAAGGGCGAAACAACTCGGGAATGATATTGATGTGTACCTAGCACCATTCATTGCCGGAAGATCTTGTGACACTGTGGAACGAAGAGTGCAGGTATGTGATGCGTACAAACGAGAGAACTTCACTTTACACGCCATGTTGTTCTCGCACCATCAATGATTTTCCCGCCAGGTAACTGTCAAGCTTCGATACAAAAGGAGCCAAAGCTTGTCCGCGACCGCTTAGATGCTACAGAGTATATGGCTAAACAACTCACGCAAAAGCGTATACGCTGCCACCGTAGGTTCCTTCCGTGAGTCACCCATACCGAAGATGAAGAAACAATTCGACGGAAATAAGGAGGACGGTTCGGCTCAAGGGCTTTTAGAGGAAAGATGTCTATGATATGGTTAAGGATATCGATGTTGTGCTTGGGAAGGGACGTCAATTAAGAACCCGTCAGAAGAACATCTGGAAGAAGCGGTCAATTTTTTGGGACTTGCCTTATTGGGAGCACTTAGAAGTTCGCCACTGCATCGACGTCATGCATGTGGAGAAGAATGTATGTGATAGCTTGATTGGTCTCTTCATCAACATTAGTGGCAAAACAAAGGATGGTGTTAACGCACGGAGAGACTTGATGGTATCGGGACCATCGGAAGGAAATCAATCACTCCCGATCTGGATACATACGCTCAAGCCCATTTCATGGTCTTGCAACATATGACCGAAGTGTCCCCGTACATCGACGAGCACAAAGACATGGTACGCCAATGAATCCAAACCGGTCGGAGGTTTGGATCATGAGAGCACAACCGTCGGTTCAACGGATGGTTAAAGGTGCGAATCACCGGGAGGTCATCAAGTGATGATACATTGCTATGGTTGGCACAAGGGCCACAATTTACAATTGTCACATGGCAAGGATATGACATAAATGGGTACACATTTTATCGATACTCGGGATAGGAAGAGCACTGATCCGTATCAGCGTGTCGTGCATAGATGCATTCATGCTGGATGGGTGAGGAGCTCGTACTATAGGCAAATAGAGGAGATATGGGAGCTCGACTACGTGCTTTTCAAGATCCCCTATTTCGGTGCCGTTGGGTCCATCTCCCACAGTGAAGGTTGACAAATGCAGGCGTCACTACCGTGGACCTTGAACGTGTCGATACAAAGATGAACCATTCGCATGGCTAATCAAGTTGTTCAAGTATTCTATGTAACCGACCCGCAAATAAGAAACGCCACGTAGTTCTTCATGGAAAAAGAAGGATTGTCGGAGTTGAGAATGTAGTGGACGAGGAAGAATACAATCAATTTGACGAGTTGCCTCCTTTCGAGATGGCATCGGGCTCGACGAAGAACCCGATGAGGAAGCTAGCTATATGCGCACGATCATCATGAAGGGCTATATTTTCATTAAGATTTTAATCCATTGTAATTAATTTATTCTATAACATCATGTGTTATGGACTTGTAATCTCTCATATATTTTGATATTGATGTCAATGTGGACGCTCATCGTAACCGACAATTGGTTTTGAAGTAAAATGTGTTATGAGCTTGTCTTCATATATACTTGTCACGTGTTTTGTCATCTCTCATATATGTGGATATTGATGTTCATTGTCACGAGTTCATTGTAATTGATAATTGTGCGGAGCTATCACGACGGTTCTATTATATAACCGTCGTGATAATGAATCACGATAGATTCTAATATAGAACCGTCGTGATATGAGATTATCTCGACGGTTGTATTTAAGAACCGTCGTGATATCCTACAACATGAGCGGTTCTAGACACAAACCGCTCGTGATATCCCACAACACGATCGGTTTAAATAAGGCCGTCAGTGATATGGGAAATATCACAAGCGGTTATTAGATAGAGCCGTTTATGATTACCTATCAAAGACGGTTTTATTAAATAACCGTCGTGATAGCCTCTTATAAGGTGGAAACCGCTAGGTTTTCTCACTCGTCCCTTCCTCTCCCGCACTCGAAGTTTATCGCGCTCCTTTGCCTCCTCTAGGGCTCCCGCTCACCGCCGCCTCGACTCGACACCGCCGCTCCCGACCTCGGCGCGCGCGCCCGACCTTGGCACCCCGACTCGACGCCCCGACCTCGGCGCCCCACACCGGCGCCGACACCGCCGCCTCCGACCTCGGCGACCGACACTAGGTTGTGCTCTTACTGTCACCTCCTCTCCTCGCACCTCCCTTGCTCGTGATGGGTTCTGATGCTCGTGATGGGCTCTGTGATGGGTCCGACCTCGGACCGACACTAGGTTGTGCTCTTACTCGTCACCTCCTCTCCCTCGCACCTCCCTTGCTCTGTGATGGGTTCTGATCATGCCTTGTTGATGCTCTGTGATGGGCTCTGTTGATGCTCTGTGATGGTTCTGATGATGCCTTGTTCATGCTCGTGATGATCTCTTGATGCTCGTGATGGGTTTGATGCTCTGTGATGGGTTCTGATGATGCCTTGTTGATGCTCTGTGATGTAGTCAAAATCTGAAATCATATAGATATTTACAAACAGACTTGAGCTCTTGTACTCTTTGTTTTGCAGTTATAGCGGAATTAAGATACACTTGTATGTTTTCTGTGATGATAGCCGAAATCTGAAATCAAATAGATGATTAGAAACAGGACTTGAGCTTAAGCATATTTTTATTCTCAATCTGTCAATTAGGCTTATTGTTGATATAAATTTGTGAATTATTCTGAAGATATATGATTAGATGTTCTGTTTATAGAATGCTTTATGTGTTGTAGTTTGAGCTCAAGATCTGTTTTGTAATTATCTAAATTGATTGGTGAAGAGATTTTGACAGAGGACTAAGATTGCAAAGACTATGTCTTATGCAATTTGTCAATTGAGAGCAATTTGTCAGCAAAAAATGCATTTGAGGGTTCGTTTTGATTGCCATGGCATCTTAATCGCAATTGTATGTGATCTTTGAGGTTCATTTAACCGCAATTGCTCGTGATCTTTTCGTAATAGCTTATGTGTTTAGTCGCTCAATTATGCTCATTTGAGGATGCAACATTGTGCCCATACATTAATATTAATTGTTTTCATGGAGAAATCATCTTGTTAGGAAGCAATGTGGTGTCGTGTGTTGAATTTTTATCAATAGGTGACCTCTTTTGTTGTCATTTGCAAAGCATCTAGTTGTTGAACATTGCTTTAGGGTCAGCCGTTGAGTTATTATCTCAAACTAATTATATAGATAGCAAGTAAGCGAGATGGCGAGGCACCATCTTCCCGCCGTCGACGCCGCAGATTGCGGTGAGGCACCATCTTCCCACTCGCCGCCGCCGCATGCATTTACAATGACACGAAGCGAGATGGCGAGGAGAATCGAAGATGCCTGTGGGCCGACCGGTCATCACGGAGGTTAGTCGGTTTGGGGTCCCTCGCATCCCAAGAGCTCGTGGCGAGATTCCGGACCATGTGCGGGATACTTGCAAGGAAACGGTCCCCATCACCACACCAAGGTGGAAGGATCTCGACGAAAGAAGCGAGAGGCGCTACAGGACGTAACTATTACAAAGTTCACTATCCCGAAGCGGACATGGCACGCGTGGAACGGACGGCGATGCTCACGATCGATAAATCGTGGAGGTCGCTCAAGAGCATTCTTGTCACGGCACGTGAACACGGTCGACGCCTTCGCGAATACGATTCTTGACGCAGAAACATGGGACTCTTTGTTGCTATGAAGACGACGCCTGAATTTAACGAGCAAAGTGCGGCACACAAAGCTCTCCAGACACGAAACACTCATCCGCACAGACTCGGCACCGCTGGATACGCAGGAAAATATGATGAATGGGCGGCGGCGGAGGACAACGCGTTTCCTGATGTCACAGACCCGCGTTCCCTAGCCTGGTTAAAAGCGAGGGCAAAAGTCTCGTCTTCGGGAAGCATCTCTTTCACAAACCCGGCAGACGAGGAAGTGTCTCAACGTTTGGTAAGTATGTCGAACTACCTAGTTAATAACTCCATATATAACTTCATAGTATCTATAATAACATGATGACTTCTTGCAGCGTGAATTGTCTGCCCAAACTTCCCAAGGCTCCTTCCATGTAGACAGGGAGAAGGATATACTCTCTACAGCCCTGGGAAACAAGGAACACCCGGGTCGCACGCGAGGTCTTGGGGTTAACGCATCATGGAGTCATGGATTCGCAGACGACTCATCGCACGCATGTGAGTAGGAAGAGATCTAAGGCCGAGCGTGAGGACCGGTTCGCATGGATGACCGAACATTTTGAAGGAAAGCGGCAGCATTGCAGATCAATTGAATCAACTCTCGGCCAGCAGCCGCAAGCCGCCTGTTAATTTGGGAGCCACCCGCCGACATCGAGTAGCGTCGCGCCCACGCATAATTCTCGACATGACGATGTCCAATTACCGATAGACGAGATCAAGGTAATGTACATGTATGGAATGCAGCAAAGATAGACCTATAGGACACTTTAGCTAATTGCGATCGCTTTGTAGGAGCCACGGCCTGCAAGCTCGTAGTGAGGTTAGTTGGGTCCATTTCTATTGAGGCCGCGGGATGGTGCATCCATACCGGGAGGGGCGATGCAAAGACGGTGTCCGGGTGGCGCAGGTTACGCCAGGTGGAGGTGGACATGGTACATGAACATTTCATGGCCGCCTACCGGAGATTCGCCTCAATGAAGAGATCACAACACTAGGGGATGCGGTACGTTTTATCCGGTGGCCCAAGAAGGACATCGCCCTGACCCAAAGAAGGCTCGCGATCTCAACACGACCATTCCTCTCCAACAGACCTCCATGACTCCACCTCATATTTCGCCTCGAAGGCCACCTTTTGGTTCCCTTGGAGAAGACATCGAAGGAACAAGAAAAGCGTGTCACCAGATCGGGTCCCGAGTCGTCTCGCAAGAAGACGCCGCCAATGCTTAAGACCAAATCGGCGCGCCTCAAGTCAAGCAAGTCGGGAATATCCGCAAGTACATCCTCGAAAACCGTTGTGCTCCCGCATATTAGGGCGTCTGCCGATATGCTTGTCGCTTTGCATGCCCGGTACTTGGATAGGACCCAAAGGAGGGGTGCGACATCGAATCACCGCCGATACGAGGATAAGCATTTCTTCAACGGACGAACCACTTCGTCGTGGGCTTCAACGACCTATATGACCTATTCAACCTCGTTGGCCTTGACGCCCGCTTCTACGATGTTGGACATCGTAAGTGCATACAATCAAGTTCTACATTCACGTAATACCGATAAATATCACAACTCATTTCTTATGTACGGATACATGATGAAAAATGTCCGGTCGAAAGAACCGGTGGGTTTCTCGACCCACATGTGGTATCATTGCAAACCATCCAAACAGACTCGCCCTTCGCGAGAAATACATAACACGGCATTGCTTCGTCGAGAACACGAAGTACATCGTGGTGCCCTACAACCGAGGGTAAGTGTCACTACTTCCTCTACTTTATACGCGGCCACGAACTCGTGTTTAATGACTATAGTGACATACATGAGTAGGTACCATCGATCCTTTTAGTCATCATACCAAAGAGGAACCATGTGATATACCTTGATTCCCTAATCCGCAACAACCACGACTTCAAAGATTCTAGGAGGAATACTCATGTGTATGCTCATTTCCTTCATACATAACTCTATTTTAGTCTTCATTAGTTTGAAATGGTCGAGGATAAATTTTTGGAATCATGTAGGTCGTTCATCGACTATGTTGCCAACAAAGGAATATACGATGGAAAGAGCGCCCAACTAACACACAGGACAAAATTTCCGGTACGCGCTATAATACGATAATCCTATATCATACTTCATAATAACGCATCTCGAACTGATATATGTAATTCTATTTTTGCAGTGCACAAAAAAAAATGATGAGTTATGTGCAATCTCGTTTGCCATCATATGGACCAAATCATTAGAGCTAGGAAGAAGGATCACGAGGTTTGTGAATCTCCAAATAATTATTTTCTAATTATAAAATTAAATATATATGCATAACACTTTACTCTTGCTAGCGACAGGGGTTTGAATATAGAATTAGATGGACTCGTTGATAATGAGATCGGGGACATTCGAGGAAGCTCTGCGGCTTTATCATATCAGAGATAATTAAGGACACCGGAGAATTTCACTCACGCCGATCGAGCGCATCACCGCGGCACTTCTCAACCACTGCAAACAATTGACTCAATTGTAATCCAATTTATTTTGTAACAATACTTGAACAAATGTGATCTTTTGTAATTTATTTTGAGTAATGATCGATTCAGTTTGTCGACAATTGATTATCCGTGATGTATGCTTTTTTGTATGCTTGTTTTCGAGGGCATGGCTAGCAATTCGAGGCTAGCCAAAAATCGAGAAAATGTAGTTAGTTTAATGAACTATCACAGACGGTTTTATAAAAACGATGCAGTGAAGACAGAGTATCGCAGACGGTTCTAAGAAAACGCTCGTGAACTCGCAGTATCACGACGGTTCTAAGTAAAAACGTGCGCGAACTCCGAGTATCACGAGCGGTTTTAACAACGAACCGCTCGTGATAATCGACTTCACGACGTTTAGTGTAAATAACCGTGCAGTGAAGACAGAGTATCGCGACGGTTTTCAATAGAACCGCTCGTGATATTCGACTTCACGCACGTTTTGTGACCATAACCGTTTGTGATACTCGTCTTCACGCACGTTGTTGATAAAAACCGTCGTGATATTCATATCACGACGGTTTATCGACCGCTCGTGATAACCACTGTTATCACAGACCTATTTTTCCGCACGGTTCAAAACCGTCGTGATGACGGTTCCAACCGCCTGTGATGGCTTTTTCGTAGTAGTGTATTAATATGAACCGGTTTTGAGAATATGATCCGAGAACACTACTTGTTCCTTACAACCTCGCACCTATCACACGAATCTACGGCTTGTGCTTTAGTCTGATGGCTCTGTCTTGTATTGCCCTCCCCTCCTTTCTTGATCTGTCCAGGTTCCATCTTTAAATAGCCATCGAAGAGGTGGCAGTTACTTCCGGAGAAGACGTCTGATGTGAAGCGTTGCGTCTGGTCGGACTCAAGTGACGGTTGATAATGAACCAACCGTTCGGCGGTTATATGTCTATGAGACATACAACCGCATGGAGGTTGTTCGTCAGTGCTTCTGGATAAGAAACGTCGTATGGTATGGAATATGCACGTGTTCCATTCATTACACGGTAGAGAATATACCTTGAATCTGTTCCAAGTATCAGTTCATACCTTTTACGAGCAGTTCTCCTGGTCGGGAGTTTGGCTTAGGCCTTCGTCCGACCAGGGCATCCATTATGTAACCTCTGGAATCTCTACGACCAGTGAGGTTGTACACCTCAGGGGTTACGACCATGAAGACGTATGGTCTTTTATATATTAAAAATAATATATAGAGGTTTTAATCCTCGTCAATATTCGTATTCGCATTTTTTATGTGAACATGAATACAAATATGGAAGAAATTGTTAATCGGTTGGAAAAATCTAAACCATATTCATATCCTATCGAGCACACTATAGTCAAATAAAACGAATAATTCGTATCCGATTGACACTCCTACCTACTACATAGAATTCTAGACTCCTTGTAATAGAACAGTTTTGGAGTTAACTTTTGAGTTCAGGAGGATCCTCCGTTGTTGTTTTTTTAAAAAAAAAAAAACATTGTTTGGCTTCATTGGACAATGGGCATTGCGCTGATCATTCAAAATCACTTTTTTTCTATTTTTTAGATAGAATAATGAGTTCAATGCACCTTTTTTTAGGGCTATAATAGCTAAATTGAACTAGAATTAGTAAAGATTATTGTAGCTAACTAGATTCCGCATTGTAGCATTGCAACCGCGGACTGACCCTAGTCCAAACTATAAGATGTTGACTCAACATCACTTTTGTGGTTTTCCAATATTTAATTTTCTTACCATTTTTGTTCTTTTCGTGGTTTGCTATTGGCAATCAGCAAAAGAAATGCAAACTCCAAGGAGCATGAATGAATAGGTGCAGGACTAAGGGCATGTACAATGGTACAGACAGCTGCTGTCTATAGCAACTATCCATATCACTTATAGACAGCACTAAAGACAGTTCATACAATGGGTTGTGATGATACAGCCGGCTATAGGATTGTAGACAACACACAATCTTTAATATTTTTCTTGGTTTTGGTGTTACAGTCGGCTGCAGGATTATAGACAGCAACATTCTCTCTCTCCATTCTCTTTCATTCATGTCAGCAAAAATCCTATGTGGCAGATGCTATAGACGACTGACATAAGCCCATTGTACATGCTCTAACGGCCTAACGGGAGAGATCGTCGTTTTTGTCTCAAGAGTCTCGAGACTCTGAGGCAGGTGGTAATTAGACTCAGTAATCACCTTTATTTGACCTGGTCAGATCCCGGCGTCACGCGCGCATGCGCCTTCCCGCCGTCCTCGGCTGCCTATTCCGGGAAAGCCCATCCCGCCGCTCCCTCTCCGGCGAAGAGAGCGCCCCAAGAAACCAAAACCACCCCTGTAACCATCCTTCCCAGCCTTAGGCACGCGCGTCCCACACGCCGGCCTCCCCGTCCCGGGCCCCCTCACGCCACCATGGCCCCCTCTCCCCTCCACCACCTCTTTCTCCTCGTCGTCGCCGCTGCCGCCCTCCCGGCCGCAGCCGCCCAGAACATGACCGACGCCGAGGCGCTAATGCAGCTCAAGAAGTCCTTCACCAACTCCTCGTCCCTCTCGTCGTGGCTCATCACCAACAAGGACGGTAACAAGTCCCCGTGCGCGCCTGGCTCGCACGAGTGGCACGGCGTGGTGTGCACCCGCGGCGTGGTCACGGGCCTCCGCCTCAACGGCCTCCAGCTCGGCGGCACCATCGACGTCGCCTCGCTCGCCGGATTCCCCCGCCTCAGGTCCGTCTCCTTCGCCAGCAACAACTTCACCGGCCGGCTCCCGGCCTTCGACCAGCTCACCGCGCTCAAGTCCATGTACCTCTCCGACAACCAGTTCTCCGGCAGCCTCCCGGAGGACTTCTTCGCCAAGCTCAACCATCTCAAGAAGCTCTGGCTCGACGGCAACGAGCTCTCCGGTCCCGTCCCGGCGTCCATCGCCCAGGCCACGTCCTCCTCGAACTACACCTCGAGCGCAACGCCTTCTCGGGGAGCTCCCAGCCGTGCCGCCCCGGTGCTCAAGTCGTTCAACATCTCGGAGAACGATCTCGATGGCGTCGTCCCGGAGGCGTTCCGGAAGTTCGACGCCAGCAGGTTCGTCAGCAACGAGTACCTCTGCTACGTGCCGACCCCTGACAGGCCGTGCAAGCGCGCGCAGATCGCGCCCAGCTCGTCCAAGCGGGTCGTCATGGTGTTCGCCACGCTGTTCGTCTCGGCCGCCGTGATGGCC
Organism: Ampelocalamus luodianensis; assembly: GCA_036346255.1. Taxonomy (NCBI): domain Eukaryota; kingdom Viridiplantae; phylum Streptophyta; class Magnoliopsida; order Poales; family Poaceae; genus Ampelocalamus; species Ampelocalamus luodianensis. Next base: position 8,491,844 of record CM070628.1, read on the forward strand.
ATCGCCCTGCGCGCTTGCAGCAACCAGCCGAGCCGCGTCCGCAACTTCGACTCCGTCCACGAAAGCGATAGCGTCGACATGGAGGGCCTCGAGGAGAAGCCGCCCGTGTACATGGTTAAGCAGGCATCGACCACGCAGAAGCGGAGCAGCTCGTGGCTCGGGAGGAGGACGGGATCGTCGCTCGGGCACCGGCGGACGGCCTCGGCGGCGAAGGTGGACGAGCTGAGCAGCGCAGGGGCCGGTGATCTCGTCATCGTGAACGACTGCAAGGGCGTGTTCGGGCTGACCGACCTGATGAAGGCGGCGGCCGAGGTGATCGGGAGCGGCGGGCTCGGGTCGGCGTACAAGGCGGTGATGGCCAACGGCGTGGCCGTCGTGGTGAAGCGCGCGCGCGACATGAACCGCGCGACCAAGGACGCGTTCGAGGCCGAGATGAAGCGGATCGGCGCGATGCGCCACGCCAACCTGCTGCCGCCGCTGGCGTACCACTACCGCAAGGACGAGAAGCTCCTCGTCTACGAGTACATCCCCAAGGGCAGCCTGCTCTACGTCCTCCACGGCGACCGCGGCATGGACTACGCGGCGCTGGACTGGCCGATGCGGCTCAAGGTGGCCGTCGGCGTCGCGCGCGGCACGGCGTTCCTCCACACGGAGCTCGCCGGCAACGAGGTGCCCCACGGCAACCTCAAGTCGGCCAACGTCCTCCTCGCCCCGGACTTCGAGCCGCTCCTCGTCGACTTCGGCTTCTCCAGCCTCATCAACCACATGCAGTCCCCGCGGTCCATGTTCGCGCACCGCGCCCCAGAGTGCGTCGCGGGCCACCCGGTGAGCGCCAAGGCCGACGTCTACTGCCTCGGCATCGTCCTCCTTGAGCTCCTCACCGGCAAGTTCCCTGCGCAGTACCTCCACAACGCCAAGGGTGGCACGGACCTCGTCATGTGGGCCACGTCGGCGATCGCCGACGGCTTCGAGCGGGACCTGTTCGACCCGGCCATCGTGACGGCGTGGAAGTTCGCCCTGCCGGACATGACGCGGCTCATGAAGCTCGCGGTGGAGTTCGTCGAGATGGACCTGGAGAGGCGGCCGGACATGAAGGAGGCCGCGGCGAGGGTGGAGGAGGTGGTGTCCGCGTCACTAGCCACGGTGAGGGAGAGGCAAGCGGCGGCAGGCGGCGAAGGGAGTGCGCGGCCGGGAGACGCGGCCAGCAGAAGCTCGCACGCCGCGTACGTGCGAGACGGGTCCATTCAGCAGATCACAAGTGCCGGCGAGCGGTCGTCGCGGCGAGGCAGCAATGACTACTCGTACGGCATCTCGTGAGACGGCGGCAGGGCAGCGAGCTGACTGGAGTCAGATTTTGTAAGTCGATGTCATTGGTCCTTTTTCTTTCCATCCTTTTTCCTTGTCTGTTTTACTAGTTATGTCGTGTACTTGTAAATGTAGCTCCAAAAATGTGCAATCAAAATATAGAAGTGAATATTACACAAATGCATTTCAATTTTTCTATTAGTCGACCAATTCGTATTCTTGTACTTTAGGTTAGTATTTTTTTCCCCTTAAAAGTTGAAATACATTTACCAAATCCTCACAAAAAAAAAAAAGATACATTCAATAAAATGTACAACTTTTCACCAAAACATTTATAGTACAATGTTAACAACTCAAAATGTAGCTTGCTAAATTTCGCCCTCTAACAATGCATGCCTTCTGCTTATCATGTAGGCTGCGGATAGATGGTTGTTCTGCAGCGAAAATAGCACACGCAAATATATCCATCAATACGCAAATCACAAGGGAAGGTAGGAGAGGAAATACTTCGTGCATTAGGAGGAGAAATAGGGGGGCATTCCTGACACCAAGGGAAGAATCCGTAGGATCCAACAGTTTTAATTGTTCCTTTTATCTTAATTTCGGCACACCACAGGCGCATTTCATCACTCGTATGTACGTATGGCTGTAATCTAACTCCATGTGTAGGATGGGTTGCATGTAAGTTTCTTATTTTGTTTACTTAATGTGTGTTTTATATTGATTTAAGTTATTTCCATGATGAGATTGCCCTTGCAAATTGTAAGAAGGGAGTAGCACTGTTTACCTTGGCAATTGTAGCTTCTGTTGCTCCGTATACGCAAAGTGCGTATGCCCTTGCATTTGAAAATCCATGAGCTCGATTCCATGATCCTTGGTGCTCTAGCTTTGGCTTTTGTGTTCAGCATCCCCTCTGATCCACACCTTTCTCACCGAATTGTCTTTTGAGTAACTACACTAGAACTACGTGAAGTGTTCAATTTACTTCTGAAATTGGGAACCAGCTGCGAGCAGCATCCTTCCTGACATTGCTGCTGTCAAACCTCTCTCTCAACATCTCCTTTTCACGCCATTGACATTGTTCAGCATACATGTTCGACATCAAAACATAAGGCCCATACTTCCATGGCTCCAGTTCCATGACCTTCCCTGCTGACCTCTTCCCCAGCTCAACTTCTCCATGTAAACTGCAAGCACCTAGAAGTGACTCCCATGCAAATGAATCCATTTCCAACCCCATATTTCTAATCAGTGACTGCTTCTTTTAGTCTCCCAGCATGTCCTAGCAGATCAACCAAGCATGCACAATGCTCCCTCTGTGGCTTAACATCATGATCCTCAACAATGGAGTGAAAAATAGCAAGCCTTTCATCCACAAGACCTTGGCTACAGGCAGGAAGGACTGAGAGAAATGTGATGCTGTCCGGCCTAAACCCTCCATGAATCATTGCTCTAAAGCACTCAACAGCCTTCATGGCCTTGCCGTGTCTCCCGTATCCGAAAATCATAGTTGTCCACGACACCACATCGTACGCCCGCATTGTGTCAAACACAAACTGAGCATCCGTTGAGCTGCCACACTTGAAGTACATGTCAAGGAGGGCATTCCCAACAATTGTATCCGAGCAAAAGCCCGACTTCATGACCCGACAATGCACCATCTTTCCATGCTCAAGACTTGCAAGGGCACCAAATGCAGAGCACACTAGTGAAGCAGTAGTCGTTCTCCTTCTCCCCAGCCCTCACCATTTCTTTGTAGAAGCTCACTGCTTCCACAGCAAGGCCATTCTGCACCAACCCAGAACCATTGCTGTCCAAGTGATTATGTTCGGCTCGAGATCCTGTCAAAGACTTCGACAGCTGAACCCATCCCTCCACCACATTTCAGGTACATGGTGATAAGAGCATTGCAGGTCGCCATCTCTGAGTCAAGGCCTACCTTCCACACGCACGCATGGAGCTGCATGCCGAGGCCCAGATCGTTCTCGCTCGAGCGCGCCTTCAGGATGCTCGCCAGCGTGAAGCCGTCCGCGACGCCTCCAGCCCTGCGCATTCTCAACAGCATCTCCACAGCACGCCGCGGGCTCCCGCACCGCGTGCACGCGTCAATCATGACATTCCAGCACACGACGTCCGGTTTGGTGATCTCCTCAAACACGCCAACAATGGCGCCCGCGTCCCCGCACCGCTCGTACGCGCGCACCAGAGCGCTCCCCACGAACGCATTCGAGTAGAACCCGAGCCGCACCGCATCGGAGTGCACCTGCCGGACGAACCCGCGACCCCCCGCCATGTCGCTGCGCGGCTGCGCGAGGAGGGCCGAGAGGGTGGTCCCGCTGGGCCTCGCGCCGCAGCCCTCGCGGAGCAACCGCGAGTACGCGCGCACGCGCTCGGCGGTCCAGTGGGAGAGGCACGGGATGAGGGTGTTGTACGAGACGGCATCCCGCTCGGGCATTGCGTCGAACAGCCCGCGGGCGAGGTGGGGCAGGCTGCGGCAGGAGTAGAGGCCGAGCAGCTTGTTCCATAGGTAGGTGTCGGGGGAGGAGGACGCCTCGAGCCTTAGGACGCGCGCGGCGGCGGCGGAGAGGGGGAGGCGCGCGGCGGCGGGTGGGTTCCGATTCTGGAGAGGGCGCCTCTCGCCAGCGTTTGGCCTCCCATTCAAAGTACATGGTCGTATAGCGGCCGTGCCAGCGGACACTACACTTTTTTGTCTGGAGAATGCAACGCCGGTTTGTTCTGCAACCGTGATACTGAAAATTTTTGTCATTTGCTTTTAAGACATCAGTTCAGTTTGTTTGTTTCTTCCTTGAAACACACTACTAAATCGTAGCTATTTGACGAAACACACTCTAGCGGTTAAAATATTATTTTCGGATGATAGAGAAGAGAAATGGTTAGCAAAAAGTCAATCTTGTCTTTCGAGTATTAGGAGCTGAGGGAGGCAAGTGAGGAATTTTAGGATGGATGCTAAGGCTCTTAAAATTTAGGCTATCCGTTTGGAACTAGGTAAACCACTCGGTTGAAGGTCAAAGTTACCGGTAGTTATTTTGAAAATTCTCTCTCCGATTCAATCGGAAATAATATTTTAATAACCGGAAATAGATAGAATTTAATAGTGTGTTCTAATAAAAGCACAAAAAAGTGTCCTAAAATAAATGCCATAAAATATCGGTGAATTGTAGCCAATTTTACCAACCAACTTCTTGTATCTTCTGGAAGTGATTAGACGGAGATACCTAGAAGAAACGACTCCCGATGAACATCTTGGAACTTTCGAACAAATCGAATCGAATCGAATCTCCTGATTCAGCACGAGGAAAGCAGAAACACAACCATCGCATTGATGAATGTAACTAGAATGAAGTCTGAGAACCTATAGGCTACAGCTATAAATCGAGTCTGTTACGTTCGCTCAACATTTGTAACTTCAATCAAAACCGCTCCAGTTTGCAGTGTTTCGGTATGCCACCTTCCATGTCACTCGGAAGGCCTTCTGCACGAAGCCAAAGGATTGCAGCACTGTAAGTGAATCACACAAAAAGAAAACAAATATTTATTCATCAGACTATCAGAGGTTCCATTCCACCAACCTTTGGCATTGGCCCCAAGAAGCGGAAAGAGAAAGAAGCTATGCAAGGCAATTGCAACACTACTACTCACTGCAATCAGCACAAGTGAGCATCACCTGCACAAATGTACGATATAGCTAAATACCACTTCTGGGACAGAAAGGACTGCTTTACTTTATAATTCAACTGGAAATAGAGCATTTACACCTGAGAAGAGCACCTGGCTCGTGAGTCATGTTTCCTCGAGTCAGCTTCTTCGCATCGGCATCACTCGTAAAGAGAAACTTCACGATGTAGATATCGTCAGGTTGGACATGAATATGTTAGTGAGAAGTTCTCCTGAAGATTCATCTCTAATCCTACAGAAACTTCAGGTTAAAATTTTCGCACCGAATACCAATTCTGTAGTAAAATGTATATAGAGTCTATTGTAGGTCAAGAAAATATTGTTGCAAGAGAGTCGTGAGAAGAAAAAAAAAAGAAATTCTATAAGTAAATTAGACAGAGGGTTGTATTTTTATACCCGTTTAATAATAATTTTATGCATAGTCTAGAGTACTTTACAGAATGTCCAGCGGACAAAATTTCAACACATTTGTACCATTTAAGGCCTAGGATAGAGCCTAGTTGAGTAAACCGTATATGGATTCACGAGTGCTGCATTGCTGCATAACAACCCCTTACTTCATCATATTGAAATTCAATCTCTGCAACTCTAAATGCATATGGTAATATTTACTAATTTACAGTGGGTAAAAAGGTGTCAAAGAAAACTTCATTAATCTAATTGGTTCACTCGTGTTAGAACGGTACAAATAGCTTTATTTTGAGTAGTGACTTTAGATCATGATGATTTCAGAATTTTGTTGGAAATGGAAGATTTTCGTATAGATTGTGAAAGGGTCCTAACATGTAACAAAATAGTAAAGTTCAGATAGTCAGGTAGAAAATAATCTTGTGAAGAGCTAATTCTGTTCTCTGTTCTCCATTCTACATATAGCACAAAGCCATAAATTAGGAAACTTGAGAAGATGCAACCCAATGTAGAGAACAAGATAGCTATATCAGATTTTCACATCAAAATATTCTTGTACTTTCTCAGGTTATTGACTGACATTTCACTAATCACTACCTAGGCCTGTCACTATAAAGTAATTAAATCACCACAGTTGATGATATCAACTTACCAAGTAATATAGTTTTCGCAACAAAAAGAAAGAAAGAAAGAAAAGTGGAAAAAAAAAGGAACCAAATTTCTGATGAAAAATGACCAAGCAAAAGGAAGGTCTGGAACCTACTACAAACCCTATAAAGATCTCAAAAGGAAGCCTCACCTGAGAATTGGTTTCCTGCTAGTTCATGTAATATGATCATGTATCTCACGTTCCTGACAAGATTAGTTCAAGTGTGCAACACATAAGAAAGTATAATAAAATTGCAAATTGCGAGGAGTTTATCCTAAGCTAGTGTTAGCATTCGTCACCCACCCCCATCAAGCAGCTATACATGTCACGCCTGTACAGGAGGAAGTAATGACGAGTGGGGTCAAGGAACTGTGGGTCTTGTATAGAATGTGTGTTGTCCATGGACCAAGAGTCCCATTTGCCAGTGTCTGTATCAGGCTATAAGACCTGAAGTGTTGTACTGAACTGAGACATCGACGAAATGAAATCTTGAGTTTTATATCTACTGTTCTTCTTCCCAATCTGGAAATTAATATAGCAGAACATCCTGTGTTATCAGTTCTCAGGTCCCGGATTTACCATCTGGAGCCCTCTGTGTATACCAGCACTAGTTCCTGGATCAGTAGCGAGTGCACGTAGTTACATTATTGGATATCAAATACATATCTTGCAAAAGTAAAACTATTACATAATATTAAATAGTGCATAAATAGACCGTACGGTCGCTTAATTTACACACGGGCCAATTAGATCAAATATCTTAAATATCTGCAGCGGAACAAAAACAACACCAAAGTGGAACCATCGGGATATGCCCACAGGCAACCGACTAAGACTCATGATCTAGTTCTTGGCCTCTGCCTTACGGTCCTATCGGACAAAATGAAGTACTGGCAGGGTCTTCTTCTTCTCCTCCTCTTACTAAAGGATAATAATTGAGCAACAGTGAGTATGAAAGTACTCAGCAAAGCCACCACATAGATTGCAATTATAATAGATGCAATGTTGAACAAGGGAAGGCTTGAGGCTCTTTTATTTGCATAAGGCACATTTGAATTAGATTAAAAAGAAGGCTTGAGAGCTAGCATTTCCACTAAACCAGTTTTAATGAAATTGAGTAATGTTGTACAATACTAGCGAAGGCTCCAACCTTCTATTAACAGAGAGTATGGAACTCTCTCTGACCACTAGATGCTATGTTTGTGTTGGGCTACTACCCGCACTTTCCACTAGCTACTACCAGAACAAATCAAAACCTCGGGTTACCACCTGCACTTTCCACTTTGTTCAGTGTTTTTCTCGAAAATTCTTCCAAGTTGTTGTTTTCATATAATTTCAACATTTGCTTTATGCAAAAGTTCAAAAACATGCTCAATATTTTTCAGTACATATACATGCTAAAAATTTTCCCTTTATTTATTTTCAACATTCTTTCCTAAAATTGGGATTTTTGGGACATTACAATCACTGAATAAATTTCTTTACATCATGCTAAAAGGATTTATCATTAGCAGCAAGCAGAATATCGTCAACGTATAGGACCAAAACAATATACTTAATCCCACTAACCTTCATGTAGATACACTAATCAACGACATTCTCTACAAAACCATACACCGTAATGGTATCATTGAACTTAATATACCATTGTCAAGAAGCTTGTTTGAGTCCATAAATTGACTTCTTTAATTTAAACACCAAATCTTCTTTCCCTGTAGTTAAGAATCCTTCGAGTTCATATACACTTCTTCATCCAAATCACCATTCAAACAGGAGGTCTTTACATCCATCTGGTGAAGCTCCAAATCATAATGTGCCACTAGAGCCAAAATAATTCTCAAAGAGTCCTTCTTTGAAACAGGAGAGAAGGTATCTGTATAGTCAACACCTTCGTTCTGAGTGTAACTTTTGGCGACAACTCTAGCCTTGTATCTTTCAATGTTGCCTTTCGAGTCATGTTTGGTCTTAAAGACCCATTTACACCCGACTTGTTTTGAACCTTGAGGCAACTCGACTAGTTCCCAAACTTTATTGTCATCCATTGATTTCAATTCTTCTTTCATGGCATCAAACCACTTTTCAGAATTATCACATTCCATGGCTTGCTTAAATGAGACTGGATCATTTTTTATACTCAAGTCGCATTCATGTTCAAGTGAATAAACCACATAATCATCTGAAATAGCTGGTCTTCTCTTCCGTACAGACCTACACACTATCTTTTCATGTGGCATTTCCTTTTCAGTTGTCATTTGTACAGTAGTAGCTGGTTCAATAATTGTGTCTTCTGTAGTGTTGTGTGGTTGCGATACAACAATGCTAGGAGCAGAATTTAACTGAATTTCTTTGATATCCACATTTCGTGGATTGCTACTCCTTCTGATCTCACCATTCTTGATGAACCGAGCATTTCCAAACTCAACAATTCTTGTACTATGGTTAGGACAATAAAATCTTGTAACATCCCAAAAATTCACTTCTGTTATTTTAATTAATTTTCTTGAATTTTCTAGGCTTTTTTTTAGAAGCCTACGTTGATAACTTGGTCGTAAAGAGCATCAACGCTGGTGATCACATTCCAGACCTACAAGAAACTTTTAATAACTTGAGAATGCATAACCTTAAGTTAAATCTAGAAAAGTGTGTGTTTGGAGTTTCTTCTAATAAGCTTCTTAGATTCCTAATTTTGGCTAGAGGTATTGAGGCAAACCCAGCAAAGGTATCGGCCATTGACCAGATGCGCCATCCGACCACGAAGAAGGAAATCCAGAAACTAACCGGTTGTATGGCATCACTAAGTCGTTTCATAGCACGGTTAGGAGAAAAAAGACTCCCTTTCTTCAAGCTTCTTCGGAAATACGAAAGTTTCAAATGGACTAAACAGGAAAACGATGCCTTTAAAAAACTTAAGAAGTACCTAACAAGTGCCCCGATCTTAGTCTGTCCAAGATCGAAAGAAACATTGCTGATTTACATAGCTACAATTCCACAAACAGTCAGCGGTGTACTAGTTGCAGAACGTGACAATATACAACGACCAGTGTATTGCGTAAGTGAAGTCTTACATAGACCTAAAGAAAGATACCCACAGGTACAGAAGTTGCTCTATGGTCTCCTTATGGCTTCGAGAAAATTAAGGCATTACTTTTAGGCCCACAAAGTGGTTATACCGACCGTATATCCCCTTGGTCAAGTCCTTGGAAATAGGAAATCATCAGGACGAATAGCAAAATAGGCAGTCGAGCTTGGGGCGTTCGACCTCCATTTTATCTCACAGACATCAATTAAGTCTCAAGCAATAGCAGAATTCATTGTCGATTGGACAAACCCTGAACCCACCCAAGGGCCTGAGTACGAACACCACGATGAGTGGGTAATGTACTTTGACAGATACTTGATGCTTAAAGGCTTAGGGGCTGGAGTCATCTTGATATCCCCTACTGGCGAACATATCAAATATGTCATCCAGTTAAATTTTTCTGCTAAAAACAATGTAGCAGAGTATAAAGGTTTACTGGCAGGACTTCGAGCATGCAAAGCGCTCGAGATTCACAGATTACTAGTGAAATGTGATTCTCAACTAGTAGCGAATCAAGTTAGAAAAAAGTATCAATGCTCAAGTACCAAGATGCCATCTTATTTAGCAGAAGTACGAAAACTCAAAAAGTACTTCTTCGGTTTTTAGATCCAACATATTCCTAGAAAGGAAAACTTTTTGGCAGACTAGTTGGCATGGATGGCCTCCACGAGGCCACCCGTCCCGCCCAGAGTTTTCCTCGAGCAACTCGATTCACCCTCGGTGGTCGAGCATTCCGATGACATAGATATGTTCACAAGGAGGTCGTACACCTCGATTCTGCGAACATGGATGCTCCATAGGAGGTCGTCAAGCATGATCCCTGTAGAAATTGGATGACGTCGATCTACAATTATCTTCAGCATGACCTAATTCCAGAAGATGATGTAGAGGTTGATTGTATAGCACGAAAAACCAAATCATACACTCTTATTGAAAGTACCTTATACAAACGAGGATCTCACGGAGTGTTGATGGGATGATTATCTCAACCGGATGGCATTAAGTTGCTGACCGAAATTCATGGAGGAGTTTGTGGAGCACATTATTCCTACAGAACGCTGGTCGGTAAAGCCTTCAGGCAAGGATACTACTGGCCAACTACCCTTCATGATGCAAAAGAGCTCATGATGAAGTGCGTACAATGTCAGTTTTATAGCCGACAAGTACATCAGCCGGCACAAGCTTTGCAAACAATTTCTCTTTCTCGGCCTTTTGCAACCTGGGGACTAGACATTCTGGGACCTTTCCCACGAGCACCCAGGGGCTTTGAATTTATTTTCATCATGATTGACACATTTACAAAATGGATCGAAGACGAGCCAGTTGTTAACACAACAACTGAAGCCGCTAAGAGGTTTCTCATAAAAAATATGATTACACGATTTGGTGTACCCAATCGTATTATCACATATAACGGTAACCAGTTTTCAAGTGGTAATTTTCAGGAATTCTATGACAACCTAGGTATCAAGATACATTTTGCTTCTATTGCTCATCCACAGAGCAATGGGGCAGTCGAGCGAGCCAATGGTATCATAATGCAAGGTATCAAACAACGAGTGTTCGACCAGTTAATAAAACGGTCAAGAGCTTGGGTTCAAGAACTTCCTTCTGTGTTATGAACCGTTTGAACCACGACTAGTGGTGCGACCAGTGAAATGCCATTCTTTTTGGTTTACGGTGCTGAAGCCATGCTTCCTCCAGAACTAAAGCTTGGTTCTGCTCGAACTGATTGTTTTAATGAAAATGATCAGGATGAACGACGACTTGACGACATCAATTTCCTTGAGGAGTGATGAAATCAAGCCTTGATAAGATCAACAATTTACCAAAAATCCATGAGAAGGTATCACAGTCGTAAGGTGCAATCTCGCAGCCTAGCGGTAGGTGATCTGGTTCTTAGAAAAATTCAGAACCAAGCCAATCGCAATAAACTTTCTCCCAAGTGGGAAGGTCCATACACTGTGGTCGAAGTCACCCGACCAGGTTCGGTACGATTAGCAATGTCTGACGGGCAAGTTTTGTCTAATTCTTGGAATATTGATCAATTGTGTAAGTTCTTTGTCTAATTCTTTTTTCATAAAGATGTATTTCCTTTTTATGATGAGTGTTAGTGTTTATATATTTGTTATCCTTTATTTGGTCGCATATCATTATTGTTTAACTGGTCGGAGAAGACACTCATTCTTTCCGACAACCTTATAAAGGGTCTCTATTACTCCTTGGCTTAGTCTTAATAGTCAAACGCCAACAACGGTCCTAGTCGTGATCATTGCATCAATGATTTTCACACGCGACCACACTTTTTTCTCAAAGAAACATGTGAGTAAAAAGAGCATATCACAAACAATTTCATATAATTTTCTATACGCTTAAGAGTTCAAAGCTTAACTTTCTTCATTTCAACATTCTGTTCTACTCCTGTTTAGCTACTAGTCGGGATACGAAAAGCCACCTAGTCGAAGTTTCTCCTCTCTGCACATGGTCCTGCCCACTGGAAGGAGCTTCCTAGCGACGGTCCTTTTCTTACGATCCTCGCTGCTAGTTGGATCTGAGCATGAGCACGTCTCACGAAATATTTTTCATTTCTTCAGTTCTTAGCAAACATTATGACCAGTATTGGATGGTATATATAATCAAGGCCACTTATCGTTTTATTTTTTGCATACATTCTTGCATAAATATCATCAAATCCAGTTCTGTGGCATTTTTCGACCATAGTTGGTATTGTACGGTATTTCGATTATGGAAAGGATCTAAGCTAGTTGCAATCATACACTGGTTCTGACAAAAATGATTTCTTAGTGTTGACTAGATCATTTTTATAACATAGTCAGCACCTACTTTGTACCATGATCATAGCTATTACTCCTTTTTCTTTCTCTACTGTTTTTTTAGTTGTTCATCTACTAATATAAGTAGTCGAGGGCTAGGGGGTATATGAGTATTTAGCAAGGACTTCATTGATGATAAAAGGTAAGTTTTATTTACACAGTCTAAATGTTACAATCATTTATTTGTTAGAGCTGCCAGATTAATCGCTACGTGATGGAGATCCGACTTCCATTTCCTCTGCAACTTTATCTCGGAGAGGCCTTACTTCCTCAATGAACTTGGTTGCTTCTTCACCCGAGCAGTTGAAGTCTTCTTCAATAGCTCTAAGGTGAATAGAGGGATCGGAAGCCTTCAACTTTGCTAAGGCAAAGCTGACTCCAGTCGCGAAAGCTTCTTTCATTGTCTGGGCATGGTTCTCTCAAAAAATCTTCATCACACCCTTGAAGTCTTCAAGCTACTGGCCAAGAAAGGTGATCTTCTCTGCAGGATCTCTTAAGATGGGCAATTGTGTCTCTGACCCCAGGTCGAACAGCATCTTGTTCAGAGCCTTGACCCTTTCTTCAAGACTCCGCTCAAGTTCAGCCCCTTAGCCACGCTCGAACTCAAGAGCATTTTCTACTCTTTCCAGTGCTTGAGTTTTCTCTGCACGAGTAGACTAAAAGATAAAATATACATAAATTGAGTACATGGTATACTAGTCAAGCCTACGACCGATTACCTTTGATTTTCTTCTCGCAAGATTCAAAAAAATTCTTTTGCCTGGTCATCATATGCTCGATCGACCGATCTTTGTTCTGACATTCTTCCTGAAGCTTGGCTATTATGCTTCCTTAGCCATAACTTCTTCTTTGATTTTCTCCGAATCTATCAGATTTAGATAAAATGAGAAAGTGATTAGCTGGAGAAAATTGAGTAATCAGGAAAAGAAAAGTCAAGAGCAAAGTCCTTACTTCTCAATTTGGAGTTTTTCTGCTCTAGGAGCCTTATCCACTGGGTCAGTCCTCCAACCACAGCATAGTTTGTGCTACACAAGTGGCATTCTTCTTTAAGTTTCCTATGAAACTTTAAACATTATGAAAATGGTCGTGGATACTTACCCGAATTGTCAGGTCATTGTATTTGGTAAAAATTGTATTAGGACCTGTTTTAGCTTGACGGTCCGATACCTTTCCCCAAACCTCATCAAGTTCCTTATCCTCGATAAATCGGGGGTGGAAAGAGAACTTTTTAGAATGTGAAGAGTTATCAACAGGGGCGGAACCTATTGAGGATCTTTAGGGATGTCTACCTCCACAGATGGAGTTAGAATCACCAATGGATCCTGACCAAGCCCTAACGCTGGTGTCGGGACCCAAAAATACAATTCTGGACCCTCTGTGTATACTGCACTAGTCCAGGATCACGCTAGTGCACACAGTGGCAACATCGATGAAATATCATTTCCATATACAAAGATGACTAATAAATAGGCAAATAACAATAAATATCAGAGTAAAGACCTTAAGGTCAAAGCTTACAATTGATGCCTCAGAAGCGAATAGCTCAATAAAGCTGCAGTGGAACGAAATGGAATAACTTCAGTGAAGCCCATCCATATGCCCACAGGCAATCGGCTGGGGTGCGCGACCTAGTTCTTCTCGATCCTTGAAGTAGACCTTGTTGACTGACGATTCCTCCATTTCTGTAGGTTTGGGCGCAAGTTTTACAATAAGCGTGAGTACACAACCGTACTCGTAAGTCATACCATAGAATGCAATGTATAGATGCAGGCTTATTCCAAAGGAAATGGCTTCTGTGGTTATTTTGCAGAAATGCAACATTTGCAATTGAATATGAATAATAGATTGAAAGCATAATTCAAAACAAATAGACAATATTAATTTATGAGCTTGTTTTCACAAAGACACATAGTCTAATCAAATTCTTTCACACACCATATGACTTAAATCACACATTGTCCCTTCCCAAAGGTTTTATGAAAATCTACCCTCGTGTGAAATCCCGAGCATGTTCATGATCATGACGCGCTATTCGAATAGATTGTTTAACACTCTGCAGAGGTTGTACACTTTACCCACAAGATGCAATCAACTGGATCAGAGCTGATCACAACAAAACTTTTCAGAAACTTCATCTCAAACATTGACATTCCCAGTGTGCTTACAAACCGCTATACCAGCTCACATAGAATTGGTATAACACACACCGCTGGACAGAGAAGCGACAAATCGTCCCGCGATGTGCACCCAAACACAGTGGTACACACCTCCACCCTATCACACAGCCTAACCTATCCACCTGAACATCAATGCCAAGAATCCATAACTTACTAAGTTAGGCCCGTCCCATACCAGGCATGTGGTCGTACAGTAAGGCTCAGTTCAATGGCGCACAAAGTTAAGTCCTTAATTGACCAAGGCAAGACTTCCAATTTCTAACTATGCCACATGATTATCATTCTCAAGCACACGACTTCCACCATATCACACAAGATCCACCACTTGCCTCGGTCTAAATCCTTTCCCACCATGTTGATTAAGTGCAACATATGCCATCCACAAAGTAATAGCAAACAGATATACGCTTTATCACATAGTTTCATAATCACTTAGTCAAATTTATAATTGCAACTCGTAATGATGATGACTCGTTGCATGGCTAAGCGATCTACTCGTACTAACTAACCCACGTTGGTAATACCATAGCACCAACTAAATATGAACCAATCTAGGGTGACAAAAGATTATGACATACAATAGACAAAGTGGATATAACAAATGGGATTAATAGCTAAACCCAAAAGTATTTAAATAATTACTTAAAGTAAATGCAATAATTTGAATCAAAGTAATTTTGAAAACTGGGATTCAATATGATCAAAGGTATAACTTGCCTTGCTATAGCAATGATGATCTTAATTTATCTTCAATCTTCTACTTGCTTGATCTTCAGCTCCTTCGGACGATTCCGGGACTTCGACGTCTAACGAGAAAGAAAGCGTAAAACAAACTAAATTCAAAAGGCAAATCAAATAAACTCCAAATTGAAATTGAATGGTACTGGAAGATAGATATTGAATTTAGATGAATTTAGAAACTTGAATGGGTTCAATCGGAATTCGGATGAAGAAGATATGGCTCTCGGAAGATTGGAATTCACATGAAATGATGAAAAAGCTCTACGGAATATTCTCAGAATATTCTATTCCGAAAATATTAGAAAAAGAATGAGTATATGATAGGTGGGACCGACTGGTATTTATGGATTTCTAGAATTAAAATAATTCCAGAAATAAGGTAGAGAGAGTGACAAGTGGGACCAATAAGATAAAGGATTTTTCAAGAATTAAATTAATTTCCGAAAATAGGATTAGGGGTTGACATGTGGGCCACTGGTCTATGGACCAGGTCCACAGAGATAGGCTAGTCCACGGTGGACCAAGCTCATGGCTAGGGTTGACCAAGAGTTGACTAACATGCGGGACCCGCATGTAAGAGAGAAATAATTAATAAGGTGTTTAATTAGGACGATGACATGTGGGGTCGACATGTAAGTGAGAGATAGATATATATCCATAACTTATGGGACCCATTGTCATAGAGGGCAAATAAGAAAGAGAGAAAGGATTGAACATGTGGCTTGGATTGAATAACAGGGAACTACACATCAGATAAGAGAACAAAGGAACTAACAGAACAGAACTACAGAGCACAAGGATCCGAAATAACAGCAGAGCAGGGAGCTGTCGGCTAGTTCTGGAGGTATGGAGTTGGCAAAGATTAGAGAGAAAAAAATAACAGAGAAGCCTTAGCAGCCAAACCACAACAGAGAAGATAGAATAGAGTCTAACCAGCAACTCACGTATGGACACATACATGAATAGTAAACAGAAGTTTAAGCCGATTCTTGCGCATGGTGGTGACGATGAGCGAGGCGAACCAACGGTGGCGAAGGGCAAACGGAAAGGAAACGACGAGCCGGAGATGATGTCGCGGTCCGGACATCAAGATTTTGCTCCATGCGACGGCAGCGACGCGAAGAACGCCGACGACGGCGGCCTCACGAGCGCGTAACACTTCCGGTGATGCTCACGAAAAGGGAGGTGAGCACGGCGAGAACGCGCGACGCGAACTCAACGATGGTGGAGTTGAAGGCGGGGATCAACGGTTGCGGAGTAATTGGCCGGAGAAGGACGACGAACAAGAGGCGAGAGAACACTCAATTCTCGGCGCACGGTGGATGAAACTTGAATCTACAAGAGGGGAAAAATAGGTATTGACGAGGGGCACAAAATGACGCGGTCGGATTTTAGAAAAACTCACCGAGGAAGCGAGGAACGCGATGAACACGTTTCGGCTTTAGGGCTTGACATAGCCGACGGTGCTCCGGTGATCTTCGGGGGAAGAGGAAAGAACCATGACATAGAACGCGATGATGCGGCGGCGCCACGATGGTTCCGCCGGGACGTCGGATGAAGCGCGAGTCGCGGAGAAGAACCTCGGTTGGAGCTCGGATTTTTGGAGATTGCGACGAAAATAGATCGGTTTGGAGGAAACCAATTCAGGGGATTAGAAGAGGAGATCAAGACGGACGCGTGAGCGCAAATGGCTCGCTTTTATATGCACTGTGGAGAAAGATATCGCATTTGGAAGGTTTGAGGCCAACACGTTCACGAAACAAACTCTCTGTTCGGTTCTGGAGATGGAAGATGAACAGTTCTCGTGAATTACTGTAGCACATGGGTAGGAGAGGGAAAATACTGATTTTCAGAATTAAAATAAAATACCAAAAATCAAGGGGGTCAAATAAATAGCAAACAAATCCGAAAAAATCTCAGAAAATACCCAAAAATTTCTTGAAAGACAAGGAAGCCAAATAACACAAATTTTTATTTAATTCACGTTTATATTAGTCAAATTAAATATTTTTAATTTAGAAAATTCCCAATTAAGCTTTATTAATTCAAATAAAATTGGTGAAATTTTCCAGGGACCTAAACTACTCAAAAGATTTTTTTTGAAAAGCCAAATTTTGGGACGTTACAGCTGGTGCCTGCTCGGGGGCTTCCTCGATCACTTTGTCCACAGGAACTGTAGCCTGAGAAGTATTCTGGTCAAGAGCTTTCTCTGTTGCTTGATCTTTAGGTATATTCTGGTCGGGGACGACCGGAACACCAGAAGATCTATACGGAAAGGAGAAAGGAAGTTTAGGAGTTCAATATATCAAAGACATTTAAGGTATGCACTCATATGACTATTCCATTTGTACATACCTGGTCGATTTTTTGATCTTCACATTGTAATGCACTGGAGCAAAATCTGTAGCGCTGGCCTTCCTCTTCTTCTCAACCGATTTCACCGGTTCTGAACCAGCAGTGCTGGTTGTACCCCCTCACATTCTCTAACATGAGGTCGAATGCAATATTCTCGACCAACTGGTTGGAGACATCGTCTCTGATCATCAAGTCGAAGGGTATGGTTTCATCGACCTCCAGAACAGTTGTTTCAGTAACAACCGTCAGGTCATGAACGACCGCTCTGGGGCTTACAACTTTCGCAGTTTTGTTCTACTGCCTTCCATCTCTCCCACCTAAGCCAAAAATTAAATTTGATTGGGTGACAACATTCCTTATCTAAAATACATATCCTCTTTTAAAAGCTCTATTCTCACCTCCAAAGGACCATCATCTTCCATGGCCTCAGGCGGGAAGCGGTTGGAGCAATCGTGGATTGGGGTCCTCATCGGATTGAATAATCCTCATCCGTCGCCTATATGTTAGAGCAGAATTATAAATAGATCGGAGGATATATAAAAGATAAAGAAAAAGTGATTATCGCCTTAAGTCTCCTCGGTCTCTCTTCTTCAGAGAGAATCGCTAAAATTCGAGGAATGCAACCTTCTCATTAGGCTCCCTTGTGCAGATCATTTTGATCCGATCTCGATTTCATCGGAGGAAAGGACTTCAAAAGACAAAAGAGATTTCAAGGTTATGAGATAATCAGTTAAATAGCCTTTACTGGTCGAAGCTTTTCAAGACTTACCATCTCTTGAGTCTTTGATCGTTGCATCACGACCAATGTACCAGAGCAGGGAATGGTCTCGGAGCTTCAAGGGGCTGATTCGACGCATGGTGAAATCCCTCACCACATGCCAAGAAGTCAAACCTTCCCTCCTTAAGTCTTGGATGGCCTTTACCCATCTTCCGATCATCCCTGTCTTCTCCACGGTCTCTCTCCACTTTGGATTCTCGTTCGCTCTCTTACCGTCGAAGTAGAGGCCATCATCCTTCGTGACCGTCATGTAGAACCAACTTTTCTTCCATGACGACCACAAAGATTTCGAGTACATTGGGATGTACTCGTCAGCTTTCCCGTCGTGGAGGAACAATGAGCACTCCCCAGGTCCCGCCGTGGATTTCCCCGACTTTGCCATCCGAAAAAGTACCTGAAGAGCTTCAAATCGCATTCCCAGGTACGCCTTGCATAGATAGGCAAAAATACTGATGTTGGCGATGGAGTTTGGGGCTAGGTTCACCAACTCTACCCCGTAGTGCTCCAAAACTCGGGAGAGGAACTTGTGCGCCGGCAACCTTAGCCCGCACTCGACATAAGCGAGAAAAATAGGGATTTCCCCTTCCTTATTGCTCGAAAAGTGTTCTCCGGCTGCTGTCCTCCACTTGATCAAACTCTTGTCTAGAAGCATCCCAATATTTTCCAGTGCCTAGAGCTTCTTCTCGCTTAGATCTGAAACCATCCACTTGATGATCGAATCCGACATGCTGGGATTTTTTGAGAAGATGAACAGGGGTCAGAGGAAGCTCTCGATGACAAAGAGAGAAGGCCTGAGAGGATTTTTAGCAGAAATATGAAAGGTGTTGAAAGAAATCTAGAAGCATAAGAACCCAGGGCTCCGCGCAAAGGGGATTTTTATAGCTTTAAATCGTTTAACCGCAATCAGGCGTTACCCAAAAGTCCAACGGATAAAACCTTTTCTCCAACAGACAAAAAAAACTCTCTAGTTCTCAAGGCAAGTTCTCAACTTTAAAGTGAATACAGACCACCTCGTGTGCCACGACATTAAATGAGGGTCTGCTCAGTACGACTTCATCAAGAGAAAGTGTTCACATGGCATATTCCTTTAAAGTTCGGGGGCTAACTGACGAGGATTAAAACCTCTGTATATTATTTTAATATATAATAAAAGACCATACGTCTTCATGGTCATAACCGTTAAGGCTAATGACCTCCCTAGTCGTAAGGATTTTAGAGGTTACATAATGGGTACCCTGGTCAGACAAGGTCCTACACCTAGTCTCCGACTAGATAGCTGCTCGTAGAAGTTATGAACTGATATCCGGATCTAACTCTGGTATATTCCTTATCTATATTCCATGCCACGCGACGATACATGATCTTAAGACACTGACGAACAACCATCATACGGTTGAAGTGTCTCATAGACACTTAACCGCAGAACGGTTGATACTTCATCAACCACTGCCTCACTCCGACCAGTCGCGACACTTCTCAACAGGCGTCATCTCCAGGGGTAACTGCCATCACTTCGTCAACTACTTAAAGGAGGACACATATGGCAGAAGGGAGGACGAATGAGAAGATCAATTGATGATTTGATTTCATCCGAAGCATTAGCATAGAAAACATTACGCTCAGTGTAATTAGGACTAGATCACTGCCTGGTCGCAGGCACCCCTGTAATAGCCTGTTTATATCAATAAAGAGCAGTCACATTCTATCCCAAGAAATCCCATGTCATTTTCCTCTGTTTTATTTTCGTAATATCGGCGACTCGATCGTCGACAATTGTATACTCACACTTCCACCAAGCAACCCCAAATATGCAGGTGCCTTAAGCTAGGTTTCCTTCCCGTCCACAATCCATAAGGAGTCTTAGGAACTGACTTGCTAGGAACCTTATTCAGCAAGTATATGATAGTCCTTAATGCTTACATCCACAAGGATAATGGCACATTGCTATAGCTTAACATACTCCTAACCATTTCCATGAGAGTACGATTCTACCTTTCAACCACCCCATTTTGTTGAGGTGTTCTGGGCATTGTATACTATGCACAAATGCCTCACTTTTAAGAAACTTTGCAAATGGGCCCTAGACATTGTCCACTTTATCAAACCTTCCAAAATACTCACCACCTCTATCGGACTCGCCACCTTTATCGTTCTATGTAGCTGCCTTTCCAACTCATTGGTGAACACCTCCAGGATGCTCGCAGCTTGAGATTTTTTATGCAGCAAGTATAGATAACAATAACGTGAGAAGTCATCAATAAAGGTGATAAAATATTTTTCACCTCCCCGGGATGGAACATCAAATGGGCCACAAATATCAGTGTGTATCAACTGTAATAGCTCACTACTACTTGTAGCTGGTTTCTTTGATATGTGTGAGGTTTGCTTGCCCCTAATTCAATCCACACATACATTCTAGTCAACAAAATCCAAGTGCGGTAAGATATCACTTTTAGTTAACCTCAAAACCCTTTCTTTGGATATGTGACATAATCTTTTATGCCACAAGAAAGCAGATCACTCATTATGTGCACTACGTTTATTACCAATAACATGAAACAAAGATTCAAAAAAAACATCATCAAGATTGAAGCGGTATAAACCATCAATTAAAACATCAGAACCATAATAGTATTTATTCTTATATAATGAGAACATACCGTCTCCAATCATAAACTTAAAACTTATTACATTCAACTTTCCCATTGATACTAAATTTCTAGTACATTCAGGAACATAAAGACACTCTTTTAAATCTAAGTACAGACCAGTATCACGGATTATTCTATAAGTCCTGGTCCCATCAATTCGTGCCTTCATTCTGTTTCCCATGTACAAAAACTTTTCAGACCCGCTTATGGGTTGGATCGAAAGGAATACATGTGTAACATTTGAAACATGAGTAGTACCACCAGGCATCGTTAGGAACTTCAACAAGATTTGATTCAAAGCATACAGAAACATAATGCATACCTTTCTTTTCAAACCATTTATTTCTCTTTGGGCAATCCTTCTTGAAATGTCCAACTTTCTTGCAAAAGTGGCATCTCAGCTTCTTATGAATTTGGCCCTCTCTAACTTGCAGTGGAGTTTTGTCCTTCTTCTTGCCTGGTTTTTCTTTGTTGTTGCTTATACCGTTATGCACCGTGAGATGAACAGAGTGATCCCTCATTTTCTTCAGCCTTCCTTCCTTCTGAACCAACATGGCCTTAACTTCTTGAAGGTTCCACTTTTCTTTAATGGTGTTGTAGTTCACCTAGAATTAGCGAAACTTGGGAGGAAGTGAGTTCATAATGAACTGAACTAAAAAATAATCACTCACATGCATGCCCATCGATGTAAGCTTTGCGGCAATGTTTGCCATGCATGTCACATGATCATGAATGGGTTGTGACCAATCAAATTTCTTGATCATCAACTCACTCATGAGGCTCCCTACAACGGACTTGTCAGTGATGTCTGACTAAGAGTATTCTTTTAGCTTCGTTATGAATTCTTTTGCATCATCTGTCTTGGGCATTGATGGCTTGACATTTTCAGCAATTGTTAGTCGCATTAGGTTCAAACCCAACCTGTTAGACAGTTCCCAAGAATCGTAAAGGGGTCGATCATCATCAGTAATTCCTCAGTAATGGTTACAGGCTTTTCTTCAAGAACTAGTGCTAGGTCCAAATCCATAACAACCAGTTGAAACTGAATTTGTTCGGACCAATCAACATAGTTCAGCCCGTTGAACATGACAAGCCCATAGCTTTGACTCATTAAATTAATGGATGCTGCAAATATTAAATATGCTTACAGATTAATACTTTGAGTAAACTAAATAGATCCATGTAAGAACAAACTTAAGTGTGCATATAATACATCTTCAGATGAAATTTAAATACACTGCTGGAAGCAACAATGATGCTAAAATGTACTTTAATAGATCGGTAATCAAACATACCCAAGCCAATATGTTACCTTTGGATAAACTAACACATTTACCAAGTATGTTAATTGATCTCTTTTAGTGTCACTAATCATAAGCAATGGTCTACCTTTGGGCGACCTCCTAGCTTTACAATTAGCGATCTCAATTGTTCACGATATATGTATTAGTAGCATCGAACAAAATATGAACAATTGAAAAGCACAATTAAATATCTAAGATCCTTGCAAGTAAGGCCACTTTGGTGACTAACATGCTTTTGATAATATAAATATTTAATTTGCATGTCATTTCCAGTTATGCTTGTAAGAATAAACCATGACCTTATGAACAGAAAAAAAAAATCTATTACCGGACATATACAATTCTATGATGTAGATAAAATTTAGTCCAACAAGTCTTTTAGTTTGACCGAAGCTTCATGGCCAAATTAAAGCATTGTAAAGAAATATTACACTTAATGTCTAAACAAAATAATATTACCCTGATTATTCATGCCACTACATGCAGTTAGATTAAACACGAACTTTGATACACTAGCATGATGCGCGATATAATTTACATCCAAACCCAGAAACAAAATTTAACCAGTATCTACAGATTTATTTATTTACCATGTTACTTTATGTAACAATATGCCACGAAAGACAACTATTATGTGGTCTGCATTGTTCTTGGCATGTAAAAGAATACGAAAAACGATTAACAAATTCCAAAAATCAACTAATTGATTACAAAAGAACAATTGTTATGGTGAATCAAACACTACTACAGAAAAGGTCTTTACAGACGGTTCGAAAACGTCATCACAGACGGTTTCGTGAGTCGTCTGAGTTTAGGGGTCAGTAATGATACGAGATCATTACAAACGATTTTTGAACCGTCTGTGAAAAAAGCTATCACAGACAGTTCTGAACAAGAACTGTCTGTGATAAATAATTATCACGGGCGATTCTTGTTCAGAACCGTTTGTGATATATATATCATCGGGACAATGAAACACCAAACGCCAACTTCAGTTACATGCATATGAATTGGTTCGTCAGAAGATGAGCAATTAGACTGACGAACATACTGCTGCACTAGCATTCCTCTTCATGGATGAATTAAATATCCATTCACATGCATGCATATGGCAGCCTTAAATTCCTTTGTGCATGTAGCGTAGCTAAGTGCATCATTAGCTTAATGCTTTCTTTCAATGTGATTACATCACACAGTTCATAAGACTTAATCACCGGTATTAGTACACAACATTATCTTTTACAAATTAAAGGGAGAGGAGAGGGAATTTTAAACTCCATGATTCTTAATCTTTTAGTCTAGCAATCATCACACTTAGACCATTTAGTATAAGAACCGTTTATGTAATTTATATGGGCCATTTTATTGTTAAGTAATTTAACAATAAAAGCCATTTAGTTATGAATATGTTTACTTCGATTGTTTTATGGTGCTTATGGAAAGAAATAAATAATATGTATTTTCAAGATAAACAGTGGTGTGGAATGCAGGTCTTACGGAGAAAGATAACTTCGATGGCACCATAAGTGTCACAAGAGCATCAGATGGATCTTTATATCTGTCAATGGAAGTCCAAAGTAAGAACAGCATCGAGCCTGAGGTGGAGATGAAGATGTTCAATTCTGAGAAGCCACGCACCGTGCGAAGACAACGAAACAGGTGCTAGAGAAAAAGGGAGTGAAAAAATGTTTTGAGGGGTGGTTTTGTATGGCTGAAAGTAGATGATAGGAGCGTTGATACTATGATCTATTACTCCCTCTGTTCAAAAACGTATGATGTTTTGGACATCGATACGGTCTCTAATATATAATTTTAACTATTATTTTTCATATGATTATGTTTTATAAAAATTACAAAATTTATTATATTATGAAAACATTTATCATGGTAAATATAATTATATTATTCTCTCATGACTAATCTAAATAATTTTTCATATATTATTTGTTAAAGTTAGTTAAGTTTAACTACATGTTTTCTAAAATGTCGTATTCTAAAACGCCGTATGTTTCTAAACGGATGAAGTATTTTGTAATGCGCAAGTTGTATTGATGTTCAGCAAAGCCGAGAAAAGTGTTTTAAGTCTTTTTTGTTTCATTAATAAATAGGACCGAGGTGGCAACACCCTATGTTTCTAATAAGTATTTTCCATTTGAGAATTTGAGCACTTATAATCTTCACACCCCATCTCATGAATTCAATCAAGCATATCCATGAACGGCGGCTAGGACATGTTCGAAAGGAAGGAATTTCACTGAAATTTTGCAGGAATTTCACTGTTTTTTTTTATAAAAAAAAACAGTACAAACCCTGCATGAATTAATAAAGAAAATCCCATTTTCCAAACGGGACCTTTCAGGCAGGTGAGTAGCAGAACAAGAATCCATCTCGTATACATCACTCTGTTCAGCATCAAGCACATAACAATTTGTCAATCGCACATGGGGGAGACGAAATTAGTCATATGGCGTATGCATCAGCATCACAATCCACTTCGCATGTACCTCGAGAAAACTTCGCAAACAGGCAAAACAGAAGGGAAATGGGATGTGAATTGAATGAAGCTATGTATAATTTTACACTGTATTCAGTTGTCAGGCTATTCTCATGCTGCCTCTTTTAATATACAACTACAAGAAATTACAGTGCTCCAATTGTGGCTCTTTTTAGTTTTTCTTACATCTCTTTCTCCTTTTTTTTGGGTGGTTCATTTTCTCATGGTACTTACCTAAGAGATGTTAGTGCACAACACGGAGTAGACCGGGTTGAGGCTGCGTGTAGTGGAGACCTTCGTCCAGAAGGAACTGCTCGACGGCAATTGGCAACCTTGCGGTGCGAGAACCCTTGGTGTGGTGGCCTGTTCCGACGCATATCATGACTTGCATCCTCTCGCCTGCAACCCTCGCCGTGCTCCTCAGAGCACCTAGCTCAACCTTCAGAATGTGTATTGCTTCACTCACATGGAGTCCATGTAAATCAATCAGACGGTCACTCCCTCGTTGTGAAGTAACAGGGTTCCTGAACAATGAAACAAAACTCAGGATAAAACAAATGTGCTTGTAATATGTCGGGGAAATGTACACAGAGCAGCTAATCAAGTAGATAAACATAAACTGGACAAGAAAGGAATTCTTTTATCAGTGCAGAAAGGGCAAGGGAACAATTGGGCAACCTCTGTCGATAAATAGCTTCTCTAGCTTTCTCATGAGCTGCTTTCATCTGCGTGTTGTAAGCCTGTCCCTTCATGCTTAGTTCCTTGGCCAGAGCTTTGTTGCCAACCAAGTAAGCCTGGCTAGCCTGTCAGGTATATCTTTCTGTGAATACTTAAAACAAACAAAATATCCAGCCTAATATGTATAGTAAAAAGATACATAAAAAAGATGGATAATGCAGTGTTTTTTTGTTAAACAAAAAAAAAGGAAGCGGAGGGTTACACAGTTTTAGGCAGAGCATGTGCAGATTCATATTTGACAAATATGACAATTATAATTGATTAAAGATTCATGAGTGTAATGTCAGAATGAAGTTAAAATGGAAGATGAAATGGATCGTACAGTTCGCAGCCCGTTCCTCAGTACAGTTAATAGAAAGGGTGAGCTCACGATGATAGTACACATCAACAACAAAATGATACAGGATGCATGAAACACCAATTAAAAGTTGACCAATTCAATATGTAGTCCAAACCCTCAGAAGTCAGAACAAATTGCTGTTATGTTTCTCTAGATATTTTGCTTGCAATATGTATGTACCTATGCATATAAGCATATGCGCATGTGCATACGAGTGTAACATGTCACGAGTTTACATCTGCATGTTTTTTTTTTGCTTGTGCTAGTAACCTTGTGTACATACATAAACAACCATGCATGTGAGGCCAGAATTAGGAATGCTTACCTGCTCAAAACATGCATTTCGGATGCGGGCAAAATCACGAGCTTCTCCCCTTGATTCTGAGTACATATTTGCTGGTGGTTCACATACAAACATACATTGATCAGTCTATAATTGGAACAGAGTCTAGGGAAAGAACACAAAGTTCCAGTATATTTATCTACTTTTGAACTTTTGTAATTCCCGGTCACACTTGCGGTTATGCGCACCAAGTTTCCAAGTATAATTTACCACCTGAGATTTATCTAGGATCCAGATGGTTCTATTTAAAATGAATACTTTGGTGAGTAAAAGGTACTAATATTAACTTGCCTAGTTCTATATGATAATAATTTGCAAAACCTTACAGGAGGAATTGTGCAATTTGCACAAGAAAGAACTTAAAACATTCAGATGAGTATTACCCACTGCGTCACCAGTTTCAAGCCAAGGAGCTGCCCGTGCACTGCTAATACTTTGAAACTTGTTCCCAGAAGATGGTTTAGTGCTAGAACTGTATTGTATGGGTACAGACACAGTTGAAACACCATTACCATATTCAGGACCCTTCTTAAACTTCCAATGGCCAGAATTTTGCGATGCAATTTTCCGAACAGCTGAAACAAAATCACCAGTACCACTAGATATTGTGGATGAGTTACGTCCGTTGAAGATACCAAGGATATCCACATTGCCCTTAGAGAAACCATTTTGATCTTCTGCTGATGGCAGCGCAGGGAAGTCCCCTGTGCTAAAGTTTGGTGCACTGGGGGTCAAATTCAGAGTCGGATTGGAGGCAGTATCCACTTGCATCTAAAAAATTAGGGGGAAATCACTTAAGATGCTACTGAAATGTTTTAAATGTAACACAACTGTATAGAATCATATTACAAAGAAAGAGGAGAGGGGTTTCAATATTGTCCTTTGAGGGAGACATTTAATAGTAATGCCCTTAATCAGAAAGGGCACCCGTAACAGTTTCAGGCATAGATGAAAATAAGAGAAGTACTACAATTTAGAGATCATGCAGCAAGTTGGAGAAAATACAACAATAGCATCGGAGAAGTGGCATGAAAATGATCAGAAAGATCAGATATTGAGTAGCTTCTACTTAGCCATGGGTAGGTCCCAAGATTCATGCACAGTACAACAGATCAAACAATGTTGCAGCCAATAGAGAAGCTATAAAACATGCCAGTGTGCATATAAAATATCGATATCAGAATGAAATGTTATTATCCAACCAATAATTGCTGCCTTTCAATGGTGGACAGCCAATTGAAAAGCTACCCAAAACAAACAGTGTCCAGACAAGATCAAGAAGGTCAGCGTGACAACAGTGTTCCAACCAGCCATTGCTGCGTGTCTAATTGGCTCCACCAAAAAATTACGATGTACTAGTTATGTTAAGAAATGTTCTGAGTGGATGTCCGGAAGAGTTAATTTGTGTACTATTCTTACAGACAGAAAGACATTACCTCTAGCTGGGCGAGCATTTCAATAGTATGATTGAAGTCGCATCCAGTTGCATAGTACAGTTCTGCAAGGCTCTCAGCTGAAAATCCAGGGAACTGAGATGCTAAATACTCAAGGGGGTCAACAACACCATCTGATGTGCCAGCATACTCACTAGCAAAACTGTCAGAAAAGCCAGCGGTACTTTCAGAATCGTAATGAAGGTCCTGATTTCCATTAGTAAAATGGAGATCACCCGCGTAATTTTTCTCCCAGTTGCTTGAACGCATAGTTGAAAAGGTTGTCTGTGAATTATCTTCATATAGTAAATTGGCAAGCCCCAGTTCCAGGCTCTTGCCAGCTGGAGGAGATAACTCGTGGTGCTCTCTTGACAAGCGGCTGACTGTTGTCCCATAGAAAGAGGGTGCACTCAAGGACAATCCAGTAAGGGACAGTTCTTCAGGTTCTTGTTCAATTTTCTCAAAAGAAGTAAAGTCTGGAATAATGTCATCAGGAAGCTGCTTACGCCAAAACTGGTGCGCCTCATCATCCGAGTTATTAGACTTTGATGACTCGGACCTATCTAGGATTGTTTTTCCAGAAGACCCCCTAAAGTCTGACTTACCTACATCTGAAACTGTACTACTTCCAAAAGATGGTCTAATACATGAAGGTACAAATTCTGCTGCATTGGGATTTAATGCAGTGACTTTATTTGGTAACATTGACCTTGCATCTCCGTTATTTGAAACAATTTTATTCAGTGAACTCATGTTTTAATAGAAATTACATGTGATGTTACATGTACAAGAGAAATTATTCCAATAAAGATTTACCCAAGCCCTGCAAAGATAATTAACAATGACAGTTAGTAGAGGCTTGGTTGAGCTGACAATTCAAGACATTCATTGAAATTATCACTGTCATAATAGTAAAAAGCTACTTGCCAATCTGCAAAACTATTTTACCCCACTTCCATCTTCTTCTGTGAGGTTTGAGTGCAGCCAATAAATTTGTGCGTGATTACAAAAAAATTGATATTGTGCTTCAGAAAATCCCATTTCATACTTATCATAAAAATGGCACAAAAAAAAAGTAACAACATTATCCACTAGTCCTTATTATTGGGGTATTATTTAAAGCAAACCAATTGAATTCTTTGAAACTAGGTTCGACATTTACATGATATTGAACAAATAGACAAGGACTCAGTATGCAAGTTTTTAAAGTGCAAAACTACAAGGCTACAAGCTGTTCTTTCTTATCATGTTGTTAGGCTTCAAAAAGTTCTTTCTTTTTTTATTACTGTCAGGCAGAGATGCCACTACCAATATCACCGTTACTCATAATAGAAATTTCTACATTTACAGAAGACCCAAAATGGGTAGCTCTGTTTCCCAAAACAAACATAGAATAGTTTGCTCCCCGCCTCCGCAAAAGTATGGCGTGCCCTTTCTTAGTTACTCACTCACTCCTATAACTGTTCTACCTTATTGCAAGTTTCCACATCACGAAAGAAGCATCTTCCCGGGCAGCTAATCATTAGTTCGTACTCCCTAAATTAATTGGTTTGAGAGATTCAATGTCTCCTACTTCAATCTTACGCGTCGGCACATTGTTTCTTTTTCACCAAAATTTGCCCATCCCATTAAATTCACACGAGGAGCGAAGGAAGCAAACAAGAGAAAATCAAAACAAAACAACAAAAAGAGAAGCTTAGGGCGATGTTGCTCTTGTAGCCGTTTTCGAACCACCACCCTAATCCCCTGCGAAGTCTACCCAGCCCCAGCTCTAACATAAACGGGGCACCAAAATAAACTTGGGAAAAATCACACGCGCGAACAAGGCAAAAGAGCAACGAAAAGATGAGCAGACAGTACACCTGCTTCGCTCTCCGGGACAGCACACGCAACCACGTCCAACCCCTGCCGCTAAAAAAGAAGAAAAAAAAAAGCAGGCGGCCTTTTGTTATCACCGCACGGCCGCAATCCGAAACGAAGACGAAAACCAGCTAAACCAAACCGGACATCCCACGAGATCCAGGCCAGAGCAGGCCAGATCTACTCGGAATCCAAGACGAACCCACACCAGATCTGGAGAGTTCCCGCCGGCGAAAACCGATACCTTTCCGCCGGTCGATGAGCTGATAGTGGTATATAGCTGGCGACCGGCCCATGGGGCGTGAGGGCACCCACCAACGGGAAATCCCCCGGCCCT
This sequence comes from Ampelocalamus luodianensis, assembly GCA_036346255.1. NCBI lineage: Eukaryota > Viridiplantae > Streptophyta > Magnoliopsida > Poales > Poaceae > Ampelocalamus > Ampelocalamus luodianensis. The sequence goes on from CM070628.1 coordinate 8,521,366, forward strand.
CCCGCCGCAGGGCCTTCGGATTACCGCCCAAGCAACGGAGTCGGTGCGGCGGACCGGAAAGGGGCTCGGACGCGCGCGGCGGAGGAAGCAGAGGCCGGGGCGGAGACGGGGTGGCCGAAAACTGCGGCTTTCTGCGGGGGGAGGCGGAGACGGAGAGGCGCCTCGGCCGTAGAAAGGAGAGGCGAGGAGAGCAGGAGAGGGGAAGGAGAGGGTTGGTGTCGTTGGATGGATGGGTGGATAGGTGAGGGATGGTGGAGTTTGACCCGTCGCGGCGGGGGCTGGGGCCCGCCCGGCCAACGGGGGAGCGGTGGCGTGGAGGTGCTGGAGGAGGAGGGTGAGGTGGGCGGGTGTGGTGGCCTCGCCTCGGGATCTGGGACTGGCGCGGCTGCGTGCGCGCACCTGGCTGCGATGCGAATATGCTGCTGGGGATTCGGCTTTTTGGCTGATTTAACTTTTTTTTTACCAAATAGCGAATCTAGCTTCGTCGAACAAAATGATAAAAACAGCACTACAACTACAACAAAGTCAGAAGGTGACGCTTGTCCACTATTATGTTCCCAGTCGACTGAAGTCACTTTGTGCGATCCTTGTGCGCGGTAAGCCACATTTTGTGATCTCAGTGTGTGGCATGTCACTTGTCGCGCTTTCAGTCCACGACATGATAGCATGTGCATGTGGGCACAGCGGGTAGACACATTCTTGCTGCGGACAGGTGGTCTGCTGCGCACAGGGATTGTTGAATGTGTTTGATGCGCACAGTGATCGTGAAAGGTACCTGTCGCGGTGCTATTTTTACACATTCATTTGAGCGGAGACTATTTTGCTATTACAATTGAAAAACGTGTCATTTTAGCCCAAGATTCTAGAAATTTGGCTTTTGGGTGCTGGTTCCGTGCTCTGGCTTTGCTTCTTTCGTGTGCACGTCGCTGCGGCGGCTGCCCAAACCAGACCAGCTTCATGAATGAGAATGGAATGCATGCAGGGATGATGCGTAGCTTGGTCCTCCTTGCGGCGGCTAGAGTTGTTTTTGTTGTTTTCAAAGATTTTTCTGACTCGATGACTTCCTCATTCGGAGTCAAAGAAAATGTAGAGAGGAGAAACAAGCAGGAGCTTCTGTGTAGAAAACGGGGCATAATTCCTGTCAAATTCATGCACCCAAAACATGGTCTGACAATTCCCGCATTCCTGTGAAATGCAGGAGGCATCGGCCTCATAAGGAAACACCACATAACACATGGATTTAGAAAGAACGGATACTTCACATATCATTCATCTAAAGCTTACGAGGGAACCATAACTCTAGCACAGTGTTATTTACAAGGAGACTACAGTATCTAGCTGAAGCCCTGAACTAATAATGGAACGGTACTCCAACACGATTGGGTAGATGTGACTACCATACCTAGATGAAGCCTGAAACTAATGGATTAGTGCTCCAACACAGTTGGATGGATGCGCCACTAGTAGAGGTGGGAGTCGGCCGTGCCGTAGGCACGGCGGCCCGCGGGGCACGACAAACTCCTCGGGCTGTACCGTACCAGCACGGTAAGCCGCCAGCGAGGTCCAACACGATACGGTGGCACATCGGGCGGCTGTCAGGTTGTGCTGGCACACGTGCCTCTTAGCTCGCCCATTCCCACGCTCACGGTGGCCTCCACCTGCCTCGCCCGCTGCCGCCACCCGCATCGGCCACGCGCGCGCGCCCACCTCACTGCCCCTATCCGCGCTCCTGCCTCATCGCCCCTGCGCCGCCCACATCGGTCCCGGCGCCGCGCCCACCCGCATAGCCGCCGGTGAGCCAACTACTTGATGCCCTTGCGGCCTTGCCAGTCGGGACTCGGGAGACCAGAGACGAGGAGAAGAATCAAAGGATTGAGGAAGAAGAGATAAGGAGGAGTGGAGGACTGGACTGGAGGAGCATGGACATGGAGGCGTCCATGAGCCCATGAGGCAGTAGAGAAGGACGACGGAGCCCGAGACGCCCACAGGGATGTCGCGCGTCGGCCGCTCCACCTCCTCGGCCATGGTGGACATGGCGTCATAGCCGATGTAGCTCAGGTACACCATGGCGGCGGCGTTGAACACGCCGTCGACACCGTGCGGGAAGAAGCTGTCTGGGTGCGCCGGCCACTGGAGGAAGGAGAGAGACGGCGAGAGGAATAGAGGATTGACTGATTGAGGAAGAGCCGAAGGTGAAGAGATAAGGCAGAAGGGAAACCGGAAAAGGGAAAAGGGAAAAAGGGAAGGGAAGGGAAGGGGAAAAGGAAAAAAAAAGGGAGGAAGGGAAAAAAGAAGGGGAAAGCGGAAAAAAGTGGAGGGAAAAAGGGAAATTAAGGAAATTAAAATAGAGAACTTAACTAGAGATTAAATTAGGAAATTACAGATTAATTAGAAATTAAGCATTAATTACTAAAATAATTCAATTAATTAATATATTCAGTTAAAATTTAAATTAAAATGGTAAAATTACGGACACTTAAAAATTAGGGGTTAAAGTGAAATTTTATTGATATTTTACACACACATTGTTATTGTCTTGTTAAAAACCTTACGCTCTAGTGTGGGGTTTCCCTGGTAAGAAAAAGAGTACAGTAACTACATTCATGCATGCATGTCAGCTACTCGACATTGAGATCAGCTAACGTCTCTACGATCTCAGGATCCTTCAGTTGATGTTGATGCTCTTTTGCCAATTCCTAGTCCTTGAGGCAGGTAATTGCCTCCACCATCTTAGGCGTGGGGGATTACCTTCTTTCTTCAAATATTATTCCTACCATGCTGAACGTCACTTCTAAAGAGACAGAGGATACCAGAATCATAGAACATCTCGTGCGAAATGGCATAGCATAAGGAATATCCGCTTGTTGTTCTTCCACCAATCGAGCAAGTCCAACTTGCCTTCGCCGGAAAGATCAGGATCTATGTTTGTAAAATCATACTCCAGGTAGTGGTTTAGCTCGGAGGTAAAATTCTACTTGGGAGGGGGGGCGCCTGAGACTGAGAGGATGAAAAACCAGATTTTCCCTTCAGCTTCTTACACAAGTGTGCTGTCAAGGTTGTCTTGCTGGCCGATCTTGTGCTGCCGCCAAGCTTGTCATGATACAAGCGAAAAACACGAACAAACTCCTTTTTGACATGTTCGAAAGCTTCGAAGAAATCAAGGCCGAGGCACTCACCTATTCCCTCCATAGCCATCTGTAAACTGAACTTTTTTGTAGGATTCAAAATGATAGCAAAGCAATATAGGTGTGAAATAGATCTAAAATATTTAACATTTTTTTCCTTCATTGCTGCAACAACATGACTTAAAAGGGGATATCATCTAGATTTAGCAAACTTGTCTGCAATTAATCAAATAAAATCTATAACTAAGTAAAAGGTATGGTAGTAAATTCCAGATAGAGCCTTAGTTGCTTTGTAAAAATGTCTCAAAAACTCTCAAAAATAACTAACAGTTTTCTAATCTGAGTTAGCAACTATCAACTTATTTGAGTTAGCATTGACAAAGACAGATATAAGATGTTCATACCTTTGCACCTTCTTCGATATGATGTATGTCGAGTCCCACCTCACCTTCATGTCAAGACTGAATTTTCTTGGGCTTTGTCGTTGGCTATGCAATACTTCGCAAACCGGGTTGCCACCATCGTTGAACTTGAGAGAAAACGAAAGGCATCGTGGATATTGTTTAAATAAACGCCAATCACCTTCATACCGTCTTGCACAATGAGGTTGAGGATGTGACATACACATCTCTGGTGGAGAACATATCCACCGATATATGTCTACAACCTTGGGGTGAGGATGTTCATAGCCGTCGTATTCGTCAATGCGTTATCAAGAGTTATAGAAACAATTTTATTTTCTATTTGAAAATCATCAATTACCCCTAGTATGAGCTCAGCAATGGCATTTTCCGTGTGTGATTCAGTAATTAACTTAAATCCTATTATTCTCTTGTTTAGCTTATACTTGTCATCTAAATAATGGGCTACAATACTAATGTAGGTAGTTCTCTGGTGTGATGATGTCCAAATATTCGAAGTTAAAGTAAAAGAGTACTGAACTTTTCGGAAAAATTATTTTAGTGCGGCTAGCTCTCTACTATACATCCCTAAAATATCAGACGATGTCGTTCTCCTACTAACATGTTGGTACTGTGGACAAAAGCCGTGTTGGATCATTCTTTCGAACGAGCAACTTTCACCCATTCTAATCGGTTGATCCTCGAAAACAATGTATCTAGCAATTTCCTCACGGGCATAATGAGGGTTGTATGCCCAAGTACTTACTGAGCTATCAACATCGAAGTGGAGCTGCATCTGGACTGCTCCACCTCACGTGTGTGCCCCATCTTTTTCAAGCATGCTTTGTAGTGTTAGTTCAATTGCCACATCCCTCCACCTGTACGAGCAGTTAATTGAGCTTTGTAACAATTACAAGTTGTGATCTCTACCGTTTGGCCATCTTGAATTTCCTCGCTCTAGGTCATGTGCTTCTAGCACTCCGCCCTTCGCCCCGCATTGTTGTTGTCGGGCATGGACCCACCAATATTGCCATCCGTGGACGAGGTACCGAAGTCTAACATCTCCATTGGGTTTGGACCGTGTTGGTATTCCTCGTATCCCTCTGTACCATCCATATGACGGATTGACAGTCATCCATACATAGTCCTCCATGCCTGGGGAGAGCTGATGAGCATCGATGAGAGAGGTGGGGGGGAGGAGGACTAGGGGAGCGACGAGAGACTGAGCGTCTCCCTCTTCCTCCTGATGCTTTTGTGCTTCCTCGATAGCATAGCGCTACCAAGCTCCGCCGCTCCCTCCGCCGGCTTCATGCTTCGACTCCTTGGTAGCATGCTTTCTATTGTATAGAGTACTAAAGCAAAGAGAGAATCGGTTAATAGAAAATGTGCTTTGCTCGGTGGTGAATAAATGAGCAAAAGATAATTTATAGGCACCAAAAAAGAAAAACGAATGAGCACTAGAGAGAAAGACAAGCTGAGCTTCATGTGATGAGGAAATGAGTTGCATGCATTCGTTTTTATAAGCACAGGGTGTTAGAGAAAAAGAATCTCACGTAGAGCCATTGCCTTGCCCGTTGCCTCTCTCGCTCGTCATGTCTTATCATGTTAAATTTATGTCCTATCATATCTCGCGATTCGCGTAGAACTGTTGTCATTCTCGTGGTCTCTTGTGGTTTGCCCGTTGCCTCTCAATTTTTGTGTCTATTCCGCTGTGCTGACGTGACAACTAGGGCCTAGGCGTCCTAACTCCCACTCCCGGGCTGCCAGCCCCAGGCAACAACTCTGGAACTCCCCAAGTCCCCAGGCCAGCTACACCTCCCCCACTCTAACTGTCTAGCAGCATCAAAGTCCCTAGTCCAATCCCCCTGGACCCTGGTCCCTGCCTCCCTAGTCACCTTCTTCTTCTTGGCTTCTTGACCTTCTTCCCCTTCTCAGTTCTCCTCCACTTCTCTGGTTCTCCCCCACCCCCAGCGACCTAGCGTCGATGCGTCCCCCACGGCCCCACCCCTACACCTCCTCGTCTCCCCACTGGCATTCCCCGTGCCTCCCCCTTCTCCCCTTCTCCCCCAGTGGCCCGGCCTCCACCTTCCCTCCGCGGCCCCATGCCTCCCCCTTCTCCCCCGGCAGCCCGACCTCCCCCTATTGGCTTGCTCCCCCACCGCCCCAGCGCTCGGCGCCCTGCCTCCACCTCTCCAGCACCCCCACGACCTCCCCACCGCTCGGCCTCCTCACCTCACCTCTCTACCCCCTTGCTTCCTCTCCCTCATGGTGGTTGGATCTGCAAGGCCGCGAAGGGGATGGCAGCGTCCACGAGCCGCCGACGACGACAATCGGCTTTCGCCCTTTGGCCCCTCTTCCTCTCCCTCTCCCTCTCCCGCCAGCGGCATCTCGGGCCCGAATGCCCAGATCTGAGCGGGGCGATGTCGCGAGCGAGCAAGGACGGGCGGGGGTGGTGTTGCGACGACTGCTTGGCGTGCCGGCGAGCCGCTTTCGTGCCAGACTGGCCTAAGCACGACCAACTGGCCGTACCATGCCATGTCATCCGACCTGCCCCCTCCTCCAGCCTAGCCCGACCCGACCGTTCGTGCCGTGCCAACCCAACCCACCACGTGATATGTCGTGCCATACCGGCTGGGCCTCGGAATGACACGAGCTAACTCCCGTGTCTAGGCACTAGTACGTAGCAACTTCATGCTCGATCATACGGAGATTATCCCTGTCTCGAGCAATCATCAACTACAACACAAATTCTTCTTCGGGAAGGCAACCTGAACCTACACAAGTACACATGCATGCCCCCAAAGTTTTTTATTCTTGGCCTTGTATTTAATGCAATCCGCCAGTAGCCCCATACCCCAATCATTAGTACCCAACGGCAAGCCTTCTAGAACCTTCGCCGCCGGCCGGGCAATCATGCATCCTCTCCGTCCGGGCACCCGGGCCCCGCGGCTACCTTCCGCCCCTGCGGCGCGGCGGGCGATGCCGGTGGTGAGTCGAGGCAGCGCCGGAGCAGGCGCGCGACGGCGGCGACGAGGTCGTCCTCCGCGGCCCTCCCGGGCGCCCGCGGCGCCGCGCGCGCGAACGCGACGTGCCGGTCGAGCGCCTCCGCCGTGGTGATCTCCCCGGCGCCAGCGCGGCGGATCTCGTCGCCGACCGCCTCGGCGCAGAGCCCGCAGATCCACCGGCCCAGGTACTCCCCCTTCACCGCCGCGATGTACTGCGGCGTGCACTCCTCCGTGAAGCCGCAGCACTCGCACTTGGCGGCCTCCACCTCCATGGCTAGCAATTGCCTGCTAGCTCTTACCGCTCCTTCTCCCAGACGGCGTAGGACGACGGGACGAACGGCGAAGCCGCCGCGCGGTGGCTCCTCTGCTCGCTCGAGCTGCCTGCGACGATGACGGTGTTGGCGGCGGATGCGGCCGGTGTCATCACAGGCGACGTCTCGCTCGCGCTTCCTCTTCCCCTCCTCCTCAGCTCCCCGCTCTACTACTATCTCCACGACTCCACCGAAACGTGTGGTCACCAGGTGGTATTTATCAGCAAACGCCGTGGAGCACGCGGGCCCCGTGCAAAACGGTCGTAGTCGACTTCACTCCACACTAATACGTGAGCCTTATCTACTGGGATCCACATGTCAGGGGGACTGGATGAAATAGCCGCCAGTGCTATTTGGAGGGTGCAGCAGGATGGGGCCAAGAAAGGGCGGTCCACATCAGGGCGCTGAGCTGGATGGGTGCCCGGCCTTTTCAATGTGTGGACCGTGACAGCTGGCGACCGGGCCCGAGAGGGGAGCTGCGGACGCCGCGCCACTACTCGACTTGCTCCTCCGGGTTGGGTGGATTTAGGGGTTTTTGGTTCACGGCCTAAATAAGTTAAGTCAAAATTTTGGTATAGTTAAAACCTAGGCAAACCAAATATTAGTAAAAAGAATATTGTTTGGATCATGATTAAATCAAATATTGGTGTTGCAAAGTTTTTGTGAGCCATTTCTTTGCCCTCAAATTGCCTACGTGTGACATTGAATTATTAAATTTTGATAGCAAACTAAACAACAGTTAATTTCCGTTGACGTTACCAATATTCAGTTTGTTTGTAAGGGTAGCAAATCAAACAACCCCTTAGCACGGGCTTCAGCTAAGGCGTCGTTGTCGCTAGCCCCGCTTGCCGTTTTCATGCGCTCTATTCATCGCTTTCGCGGTTTTAATGTGAGAAAAATGTTTTTGTCGCCACTGCTCTTTTTTGTCTTGGGTTGGTGCCTCCAATCATAAGGCTCATTTCCTTTTGTTTTCCTTTTTCCCAATAATAGCATCATTATTAAACTCATTTCTGCTAAACCAGAAAAGAAAAGCCACACTGAAAATGGAAAATGGAACATAGATAGACGAGTTTAGCAATTATAATCATTGGTACCGAAACAGAACTGACTCCAGCAGCATCTTGCATTCTTGCTCTAGAAGGACGATTTTGCTTTATTTTCGTAATTGAAAACCTCTCAACATCTGGAGGACAAAACAAGTTCACCAAAAAACATGCATCGTCGACACTAGACCTATAACTTGGACCGTGCTTTTTTGGGCCGGTCAGAGGCCCGGTCTGCATAGCACGGCCCAAGCATGATACGACACGAACAGCGGGTCGGGTCGGCACAAACAACAGGCCAGGTTGGGTTTGAGAATGCGGCCCGTCGGGCGGCACGACTAGTTGGGCCTTGCTCGGGTCGGCCCAGCATGAAAGAAGCTCGGTTCTTCCCTTGGCCCAATCCCCTCGGTCTGGCCCAACTCCCCCGTACGGCTCCCCCGTCCCCAACCCCCCTCCCGACTTCCCGACTCCCAACTAAATCCCTAATCCCCACTCCTATAGCTGCCTTCCTACCTCTCACTCCTCACGAGTAAGCTATGCTAGCTAGAAATTCAAAAATTATATCACGTAAAACAAAAGGCTATACAAGCAAGAGATCATAGATCATTACCACTAGACACACAGTGCAGCGGAAGAAAAGTTGGACCAGCCTGATCCAACGTCGAGCACGTCGATGAAGTGGCCATAGTCGATCGTCCAGCGCTCCCGAAGCCGATCGTCACCTCCAGCACCCAATCGCGTTCCTCGTTGAAGATCGTGGATCATCCTTGAGCGTAACAACAACCGCAATAGCGCCTCTACAGTATCCACACGTTTAGGGATGGAACACCATACACCGATGTGCTATCACCAACTTGCATTGTGGGGCTCTCCGAGAAGATGGTGGCTAGGGTTTCGGTGAAATAACTCACGTATGTCTCGTGTGTGTGTCCTAATAGCCTTATGTATCTCCTTATATAAAGTCCATGATGGATTCTATCCGAACTCGTTTATTCCAACCCGTTAAGTGTGTGACTTTGTAGGTTCATGCATATTCGGTTGTGACTCGAAAACTCTTTCCAGCCACGAGTCGTTAGCGATTTCTAGCAGGATATAACGATTCCTGAACATATACAAATTATATCGAACGAACCTTAATGCAATATGATTAACGATCAGGTTCTTATCACTTATGACTAGCTCGTATCTCCATATGACTAGTTTGTGTTTAGTCATGACTAGTTCATATCTCTTTACAACTAGTTTACGACCACTTAGTGATTATGTTCGACTAGTCTACAATCAGGTCGTATCTCCATACGACTAGTCCGTACCTAGTCGAATTGAACGACCTGATTGCATGTTATCTCTTTGCCTCACGATATCTGGTTGAACTCTAGATGAGATACTTTGTTATCCATGGATTGTTCAATACTTTCTCGATCAAGTGAGGGATAACAAGATGTGGTCGACTCTTCGACCAACAGTGACGTGATCATGCACTTTCTTTATCCGACCACATCAAGAGGTCTAGAGATATCTCTCGTGTTATGTTAGGAGGAGCAAATCCCATATCTGATTAGTCATATTCCTCCGCATGTTTCATAGCACACCCGAAAGCTACCTTTATAACTACTCAGTTACGGAGTAGCGTTTGGTAACCCTTAAGTGTACTATTACACATGTATAAAATCATGCTGATCTCAGGTCTAAGGATTATACATCATCATTGCTTGAGACCAACTGATGACATATGAAATTATAACAATCTCAACAGTATCTCAAGGTGGGTCAATCCAATATCATATTCTCTAACATATGTTTACATTATTGATTTGATATCCCTATATCCATGATCGGTGAAGCATGGTCATAAATCAATATATGTGTTGGTCGATAAGTCACCGGCGTTTCGATTAGTGACATCCGACCGGAGATACATTTAGAATGATATCATATAAGTTAAAGAGCTTCACCAACAAGTCACATATTTGTTAATCTTTATAACTAATGATTCATTCAAGAAACATAATAATATTTATTCAATAACTCATAAATATAGACATGATACAATCATCTCTATAATTGCCTTTAGGGCATATCACCAACTCCTCACGCGCCGCCGGCCGTTGCCCTCCTTCCACTCCTCCAGCAGTCTCCCTCCCCACACGCTGCTGGCCGCCGCCCTCCCTCCACTCCTCCAGCCACCTCCCTCCCCACACGCCACCGGCCGCAGCCCTCTCTCCACTTCTCCAACCGCCTCACTCCTTCCGGTCGCCCTCCCTCTAACCGCCTCCTCTTCCCCCTCTTCGTCAGCATCCGGGAGGAGAAGGCCATGGCGAGGAGGAGCGGGCGTGGATGGCAGAGGTGGCGCATGTCGGGACCCGAAAATACATCTCAGGAACCCACTGTGTATTCTGAACTAGTCCCAGATCAGTAGCTAGCTCACACAGGACAACAGTGATGAAATACCATCCATTTATTCAATTTAACTAAAAAGATCTCAAAGTAACAATTAATAATAATAACTGGACCTTATGGTCAACTTTTACTTAACTTACATACGCAGGCTAAAGAAACAAATAAACTCTTGCAATGAACGAAACTCTTCAAATGGCCAATCAACATGCCCACAGCAATCGAGTGGAAAAACGCATCCTAATCCGCAAAACCTTCATGGTCCTCCTGGGCGAAGAACTCTTGAGCAGCTTGATATTCTTCAACTGAGCAATACAGGGCAAAAGCCATGAGTACTTTGAATGTACTCAACAAACCGTGGGGAAATGTATGCAAATAATACTCATGCAGGGCTTGAACAAAGATTAGCTGTATGGCTCTTTTGCAGAAAACAACATTTACGATAAATACAATAAATAGATTGAAATGCGTAATTGAAAACAATAATAAACAAATAAACAACTGTTTTGAACGACTAGTGAACTTCCCATTCACTTCCCAACCAAACCGACGATAAGTGAATTCCCCATTCACCAATCGACACAAACCACCAAGTGAATGACCTATTCACCAAACGAACATTATATTCATCAAGTGAACTTCCCATCCACACTCAGACACATTTTTGAAGAAACTCTATCTCCGTGTGAAATCCTCAGCACGCCCATAACCGCGGACACGGCTATTCGAATAGTTTTACACTCGCAGAGGTTGTACGACTTGACCCACAAGAGATAGATCAACTTATAATGTCCGCTTAACACACTTCCGAGGTGTGCGACTAAGTGATCATCACAAGGCTTTACAAAGCTCCTTCTTAACCCGCCGCCCGCTAAGGTTTCAACATCGAATGTCTTTCCGACTGCACGGGGGCCCCCTCTACGCCACCGTGAGAATATGTTTCCGTAACCACGCTCACACGCACGTAACCGAAATTAAGACATTGCTAATTAATCAGCCAGGTTCGTCCCATACCAGACATGTAGTTGTACGGTTAAGGCCCAGTTCAATGGCGCACAAAATTAAGTCCTTGACAAGTTACTCAGGCGAGACTACCACAAACCCACAACATATTCAATCCACATCCCCACTATCCACCAACCACTCACCCAAGCGAAAACTATTTTGTTTAACCAACACCAATGGCATACCCTGTCATGGTACCCAAATTTTAACAAGAATGGCTCACCACCATGAATCCATAAATCATTAAGTCAAAATTAATTATTAAGACACATGTGATGACAAACCCATCGTAACTAAGCAAGACTAAGCATATGTACGATACCCATGTTGGCAATACAAATATGTCCAACTAAAATTACCCATGCTAAGGTGACAAAGGATTCATGGTATTCAAATAATCAATAGAGGTATAATGACAACAGGTGATAACTAATCCCAGAACAATTTATATAAAGGTAGCATGCAATTATATAAAACAATATACTTTTAAAATCATAGGTTCAATATGATCAAAGGATCACGACTTGCCTTGGAATAAATCCAGTGATTGATCTTGATCTTGGTATGCTACTCCTTGCTCAAAGCTTCCCGAAGTATCGACGTCTATTCGCAAAACAAGCAAATAACACAAATAAATAAATAACAGAGAGAAAACAAACTCCAAAAATTAAATAAAAATCTCATATAAATAGATCTCGAATTTAGATAAATTTAGGAATTTGAATGGACTCAATCGGAGTTCGGATGCAAAAGATATGAGCTCTGGAAGATTGAAATCTCATAAAATACTGAAAATCAGAATTTATGGATTTACCGGAAAATATAATTATGACATCATCTGACGTCAGCGGAGGACGTTCGGACGGGATGACATTAACCTGACAGGTGGGTCCCACTTGGAAGTGGCTGGGTGCACCGTGGACTGGGTTCATGGACTATTGGCTCGGGTGGGATTTTGGATACGCCACATGGCCGACACCCAGGAGCTGACGAGGATGCCACATGGATCAAAAGGATGATGTGGCGCAGATGTGGATGATGAAGTGGCTTGCCACATCAGCAAGGAGAGAAAACGAAGAGGGAGCAGGGACAGCCATGGTCGGCGACTGGAGCTCGTCGGCGACGTCCAACCACAACGACGGGGCTCCGGGGAGATAGCAAAACGGGATGCTGAGGTTATGGCGAAGCTTCAGGTGGCAGTGACTCGGCAACTCCGGCGACGAGACGACGGCGGCGGCGACATTGGCGGCGGGGATGGTTCGGCTCACGGTGACTTCGGTGAAGGAGTGGCGCCCGATGAAAAACAAGAGGAGCACGGGTGCGGCAGTGTCACAAGGATCACAGGGGGAGGTTCGGGAGGTCCGGAGGTGAACCATGCCGGCGGCAATGCGAGGTTGACCGAAGAAGACAAAAGCGGCCGGTGATGACAACTCGGTGGTGAAGAAGACAAAGCAACGGTGGAGATTAGATGCGAATATCATAGGGCTCAAGATGACGCGCTTCCGGTCAAAGGAACTCACCGGAATTAGTAGATCGATGAAGATGGCGCCGGTGGGTTTGTCGGACGAAGACGAAAACGGCGGAGGAGGGATCCTCGGACGATGACAGCTGCGTCACGAGGAAGAACGCTCTAATGCGAACCCACCGGAGGTGGAAGCTCGGCTCGAGATGAACGGACGACGAAGAATTCCGGCGAAGAAGAGACTTGAGCATCGCTCGGTTCTTCGACAAATCCGACAAAACGGAAACAGCTTCGGGGCTAGAAACTTAGGGTTTCGAGAGAGGAGAACAAGGCGAAGAGATTGACGCGAGGCAGAGGCTTTATATAGCATCGGGGAGGGAGAGTCCACGAAGGGCACGACGGCGCTGTCTCGTGAAGAACACGGACACGAACTCGGTGTCCAGGTTGAAGACGACGCTGAGCTGGCAAGGGCGAGGCCCACGCGCAGAGAAGAGAGAGAGAAGCGCGCAGTGAGGCATGGTGGAGAAAGAGGCCAAGCGGGCTGGGCCGGAGGGAGAAGGAGATGGGCCGGGAGGTTAAGGATTGAGCCCAAAACGAAATCTGAGATTTTTAATTAGTTTTTTTTTTAGAAAATAGCAGAAAAAGCAAATGGCAATTAGAAAATAGCAAATGCACTTGGAAAAATTCTAGAAAAATCTAGAAAATATATCCAAGCACATAGAACCCAAATAAAATAGTTTTGATAATAGTTGATGTTGACATTATTCATATTAAATTGTTTTTGAACTCTGAAAATCCATATTAAGCTTTTAATTTTAGCAGAAAAACCCAAATGGTTCTTTTTCTTTTAAAACTTTAAAACATACCAAATTTTTGGGATGTTACAGCGCACGACCTCGCAGGCGTATTAGTCTTCCTGGGTAGCGGCAGCCGTCTTCTTTCTGGGCGACACGGTCCTCAGCCTCGTTATCGTGAAGGTCGCTGACTCGCTCAAGGTTGAGCCTGGGCCAGCATGGCACGGCAGTGGCCCATTGTGCCCTGGGCTACGCCTAAGCCTCGCTGGAGGCAAGTCATGCCGGTACAGCATGGCACGGCCCGAAGCACGTCGTGTCGTGCCACGGCCAACTCCCAGCTCTAGTCGACATCTTGGCTGCTTAATATTGGCCACCAGATCAATTACGGAAAGATGTTTGGATCATGTGCTGCACAGCGTTCATCATGGTACAAACCTGTGAGCAATGTACGTAAAAAAATATTTTTCACAAAAAAGAAAGAGAGTATGTTCATGATTTTATCTTCACATGAACCTCCCAACATCTCAGGCAGGGCAGATCTAGGTGTAGTTACTAGGGTCATGTAACCCGACGATCTCAGCACAATTAAATGTGACACTCTATATATACATTAGGTGACCCTAACTATCCAAATGAGATTAGCATGCGGTGACATCATGATCCGCTAACGATCTCACCTGCAACGAAAGCAAACTCACCAGAGATGACCGACACCCTGCGCGCTCAATCAATCTTAGCCCCTAGATCAGTTCATGGAAAGATGCTCGGATCATGCGACACAGATCGTTCATCATGGCATGGCACGTAACATGCGAGCAATGTACGCAACATATGTTCTTCCCCGGGAAGAAAACGTACGTGGAATGCGATCGATTCAGGTGAACCCATCCATGATCACCGTAAATGTGTCATGATAAATCGACACTGCTAGATACACTCAGGTCAGGTGAGATTGCAAACTTCATTTTGTGTCCAAATTCTGGCGCCCGGCCGTACGCCCGATCAAGCGACCGTGGGGAGCAGCGCGCGTTGCTGTGCGTTTGGAAGCTACCGCAGCAAGGGGGAAGAGGGTTCAAAATAGAAAATGGATTCTCTGTATTGAAGATATTAATATAGGTGATATACGGTATACCGTGTATCACCGGTCAGTTCACCACTCGATGATGCCTGCGGCTTTCCTTGCAAGGTTGGTGGAGATGGAGATCAAGCAGCGTTGGTTTGGTTAAGAGGTGAAAGTGATCTGTACCTGCCCAGGATCGCAGCCAAGAAACGTTGGCATCGTGCTACATTGGCACATTAGCTGGCTACCACGTGTTGATTCGGTAAGCGTGTATGTGCCGTGGAAGAATGTACTGTTCACTGTGCGAAGTGCTCGCCCGCGATGCCGGGAGCGGGCACCAAATGAACAAACCACACTGGCGGCTAAAGACATTGCACTACTCCATGAACTTTTTTTTTTATTAATTAATCTTTTTTAAAATTTAATTTTAAAGTTAATCTCCGACATACTTTATTTTCAATTCTGATCTTTTTGGTCACGCCACCATCCATGGCATGACAAAACAACATTGTCACGTCATAGAATAAGTCTGCAAAAACACATTTTTTGTCACGCCACTGGTGGTGGCGTGACCAAACAACACTGTCACGCCACCACTCATGCCGTGACAAGAGTTTGCCCAGAAACGGACTGGCGTGACAGTGTTATTTTGTCACGTCACGGATGGTGGCGTGACCAAAGGGATCAAAATTGAAAATAAAGTGCGCCAAGGGTTAACTTTAAAATTAAATTTTAAAAAGGATTAATTAATAAAAAAAATTCCTACTCCCCCCGTTTCACAAAAATAAGTCGTTTGGATATCATCACTGTCTTTAAAATACAACTTTGTCCACTGTTTAGTATTGTAATATATTTTTAAAAAACCTAATAAAATTACAATATTATGAAAGTAATTTTCAGACGAATCTACACATATGATTTATATATATATGACCTAAATATTTAAAAGGATATTGATAGCCAAAGTTTCTAAAATTTGACTCCACACATTCAAAACGACTTGTTTCGTGGACATGAGAGAGTCTAATATTTTTCTTATTCATTCCTCTGAATTGCTTCAGCCAGGTTTCGAACAATCAATACTCACAGGTGAGGAGTTAAGCCAAAGGCACATTTGGCAATATTCCAAATAAATCTTGCCAAAGGACAGGAAATAAATAATGTTTTCATCGGCACCACAAAATTGACATTTTTTTATCACCCTTCCATCCTATCCTCTGTCGTGGGTTAAGATGCTTTTTTCAGCGTTAGCCAAATGAAAACTCTCACTTCCAGGGAAATTTTTACCTTCCACGAGAATTTGTGTGGAAAGCCAACATTCTGCATTTTCAGGAATCTATAGAATGATCTTACAGATAATTGTTTACTGCTATTCAGATTCCAAGCAAGTTTATCATCATTTCCCCCTAACGACACCCCTTGACAGTCCCCCTTCAGTTTTCCCACAAGGACAGAGTATCACCCCGAAGTGTCCTCCAGAAGGTCATTATATTCAGCCCTCACAGGAACCGAATCCTCTACATTACAGCGGGGAATTCTTTTGTAGCACGGATACTGTATCACTAAACCTGAGCCGTTAGATTTATATTTGATGGTTGAGAGATGATTCTAATGCAGATGATTGTTCATCCTCTGCATTTAGTCCTCTAATGTAGAGAATCTCATTACGCACAGACCGTCAAATTTTTACTAAAAGTCTGGATATTTGTGCGCTAAGGAGAGATTTCCGAGCCATACATCCTCCCAGAACCTTGTGTTTGCACCATCCCCTATGATCATCCTTGCACACCTATAAAAATCTCTTTGATTGACATCAGCCCAGCTCAGAATTGGGAGTCTCCTGGCCTAAATGTCACCTGAGACAAAGTTTTAATCCCCAAATATTTATTTCTGATGAGCTCCTGCCAGAGACCATTCTCATTCACCAGTTTCCAGAGCCATTTCCCAAGCAAAGCAATATTCATATTTTCAAAATCCAAGCTACTCAATCCACCCTGTACTTTTGGCGAGCAGACAGTCCCAATTAACCAAACGACACTTTCTGATACCCTGATCAGCTTGCCAGAGTAATCTAGTCCTAAAAAAATCATTCTCTTCATCACCCCTTTGGGTAGTTTGTAGAAGTTTGTAGAAGCATAACATGTAGAGGGACATTGCTCAGGCTAGCATTTATCAGGATTAGTCTACCCCCTATTGACAAAAAATTTCCCCTGCCAACACCCCAATTTTATTTCCATCTTGTCCTAGGTGTTTTTCCGGTCCTTAGTTCGTATTCTAGTTTTATTTACTGGAATGCCCAGATAATTTGAACTACAATATGTTACCGTGTTTAAGAAAAATATATGTAGTTTATCGTGCAACCGAAGAGATTGAGAAAAAAGACACCCCTAAAGCCAGCATCAGAGGATAATGCGGTCGCGCTTGTGTGCTATGTCTATTGCTCACCAGCTTGTTCCGTGAATTTCTGCGTCCGCCACTACGATTGACTACAGGCTGCCACTAGATAGGGTATGGGTAACCCATACCCAACTTTACCCATACCAATTTGAAATGATATTACCTATATCCAAATAAAAATGGATAATGCTTAGTGACGGACGGACAATTCTATGCTTTTCCGTCAGACGGTGGCCCAGTCCAAAGCACCTATTACTAATCCATCCACTAGGGCTTCGTTCCTTGTCCACTACTACACTACTCCATTCCCCATTCCTCACACACCTCTAACGTTTCCTCCTCCTCCCACCATTAGTAGCTCCTCCGACGAATCATTCCTAACAGACTCCTTCTCCCCCGATGGCTCCACCACATCGCCCCCACTTTACTCTCCTTTCATACCTAGCTCCATGAGTTTTATGTTTAATACGAGCAAATCCTAGGGAGAGGAGAGGAGCTGGGGAGCCCTATGAGCCTTAGCGTCTCGACCCTAGAGGTGTCGCTACAAGTGCCACCACCAGGACGCAACGAGACGGCGACACTTGTGGACAACTCCACTGACACCCCTGACGAGCTCCTCGCCGTGGTGTTCGGCCTCATTGGTTCCAAACAACAAGACGATGGTGAAACACTAGACCTACCTTGCATTGCCAGATCTGGGACTGCCAGTAACGAGGCAGTGAGCCAACCTCCTTCTCCAGCGAGCCCTGCCACTCACGCGCGCGCCTGCTTCTCCAGCCATGTTTTTGTTCCAGACGTTCCTCGGATTTGTTGTAGCATCATTTGTCTATTGTTGCATAAAGCATCTTTATTTGTTGCAACATGTTTTTTAGATCGTGAATTTGGGAGGTGTTTCTCTTTCACTTGTTGCAGTGGTCTCTTTTCATTGTTGCAGTATCATATTTTGCTTATTGTAACAGTCCTTTTAAGTTGTTGCAATGTATGGTTTTGACTAGCTCTTTTCCATTGTTGTACGAAGAGGTTTTGTTTGTTGCAGTACCTTCCTTCAGTTGTTGCAAGAGTAGTTTTATTTTATTGCAATATGTTCTTGTTTTTGTTGCCCCAATAGGTCAAATTTGTTGCACATTTTTGTTTGTTGATCTCATGTGTTTGTTGCATCAGAGCAAAAATTTGTTGCAAGCATATGAACTAATTGTTGCGTTTATGAGATTTTTTTTATTGCATTGGATCGAATTATTTCTCTCATCCTCATCCATTTCACCCACCAATCCTATGCCTCTCAATCCCTGTTCTCACATCCTACCTCCTCCTTCTTTGGTGGGTTGTTAGTCTCTGGCGGCTGGAGGGCCAGTTGCCATTGCAGACATTATCATCTCGCTCATCTCTCCCTCTAGATCGACAAGGGTAGGGTGTCGCGGCGGCGTGGCGGCCAGTGGCCGGAGGATCAAGGCGGCATGGCCACTTCCACAACCTCCTTCCGATGCCGCCGTCGCCGAACAACAACCGTCCACCACAGCCTCATCCTCCTCCTTCGGCAAGCTCGAGCTCCAGCGAGACAGCGGTAGCTGAAGATCGAGCAGAGGCGAGCTTCTCTGTTGTGCCAAATCGAACAGTCAGAATATATCCAAATTAGATCTAGCGGTGTGGGGGGGGGGAGCGTACGATGGGATCGTATGTCCAGACGCTAGTGTATATAGGAGCTACTTTGTGCAAATTAGCGGGCCCGAGAGCATAGGTGGGCCACACATGCTTTTATAAGAAGCTTTCATAAAACTTCGGTATTTAGGGCTTGTTTGGTATGGTGCAGACTTTTACAAGCGACTTCAATCGGTGAGAATTGGTGAGTTGAAGATATTTGGTGTTTGACAGTCTAGCTTTTAGGTAGACCGGCCGGAGCTTTTGAATTGAGAAATGTCTAATATGCCCCTGAGGCAACTAACGGCAATTAACAACAATGGATGACAATTAACGACAATTGATAGTAATTAGGGACAATTAACGGCAATTAGGGACAATTAACGACATTTAAGAAGGAGGCACCGGCCGGGGCAGCGGTAGCGCGTGGGGAGAAGGCCAGAGTCCGGGGTGGCGGCACTGAGGAGGTCGGGGCGGCGATGACTGGAGAGAGGTTAGGCCGGGGTGACGTCGGAGGAGGAGTCTGGGGTGGCGGCGCGGGGGGCGGAGTCCGGGGCGGCGGCATCGAGGAGATCAGGGCGACGACGGCGTCTGGAGGGAGGAGAGGGAGGCCAGGCCAGTGTGAGAGAGGGAGGCCGAGGCAACATCGAAAGAGGAGGAGAGGAAGGTTGGGACGACATCGGAGGAGGAGGGCGGGGCAGTGACGGAGGAGCAGGTTGAGGCCGGGGTAGCGTCGGAGGAGCAGGTTGAGGCCAGAGCAGCGTCGGAGGAGGATGGAGGCTGGTTTGGTCCGAAGAGAGGGGAGGAGAAATGATGAGTGATTTGGGGATTTTTGGAGTTTATATGCGATGACATTCGTGGGTAATTTCATCCCAACTTCAGTGGCAAAGTCACAATACCAACCCACCAAAGTCGTGGGAAGCTGCCCTAGGCCGGCTTCCCACTTCCGTCTTCAGCACGTTGAAAACGGCTTTTGGCTTGTCTAAAAGCCGCTACGGAAAGCCGACCGTTTGGGACGGCTTCCAGCTTTTCTGAGTGAAAACTTGAAAAAGCCGGAAGCCGTCCCAAACAGGCCCTTAGAATATTAACCTCGCGTTTACGCCATATTTTTTTTAAAAAAAATCAACAGAGATTTTTGAAGACGATTCTATGTGTAGGGGAGCTATTTTGTGCAAATTGGCGGGCTCAAGCGCATAGATGGCCCCACATGTTTTTATAGGAAGCATTCGTGAAACTTTGATATTTAAAATTTTAACCTTGCGTTCACACCATAAAAGTTTCACAAAATCAACTAAAATTTGTTAGAGATAATTATGCTTGTAGGGAGCTACTTTGTGCAAATTAGCGGGCCTAAGCACACGGTGAGCCCGCATACTTTTATAGCAAACTTTTGTAAAACTTCAATATTTGGAATTTTAACATCGCGTTCAAACCATAATAGTTAAAAGAAATCGACTGAAGTTTGTTAGATATGATTCTATACGAGGGAGAGCTACTTCGTGCAAATTGACGGGCTTATGCGCACAGTGGATCCAACCTGCTTTTATAGGAAGTTATATCTAAGTATGAGTAGTCAAAGCCAATGAATAATCCATTCACATTCCTATCTCAAGGTTTGATTGTGTATGGATAAACATGAGGAGTGGTTATTACTCTCTCCATAACCAAATATAAATGGCTATTTTATTTCTTACTCATATCCTACTCAATTGTATGGTAATGAGTTTGGACAAGGATAACAGTACCACTGCCAGCCCTAGGCTGGGCTGTAGTTCGTGAGACTCGGGGGCACAGGATGATAACTTCCCAGAGCCTCACCGAAAATTGAGCAACGTAGGAAAAGCCGCAAAACACGAGGTGAAGTTGCGTCTGATCTGATCTGATCTGACCCGTATGTCCGTGTCCGCTTGCGAAACAAAACAAGACGCCCAGACTCGACACGCAGGCCTAGTGCACTTCACCGGCAGCGTGATTCTGAAGTCTGAACATCTTGTTCCTCCCAACAGAAGAACATCCAGAATCGCGCAACAGTCTAGCTACTGTACGTACATACAGGGTGGTGAGAAACTGAGAACCGATAACGACGTGATGCAAATATGGTTTTAACCTTTAAGATCGTAATCTTCCAAACAGGCCACTGTGGACACAGTGATTATGGTGACCCGTCGTGACAGGACCATGCAACGATCAGATCAAAAGAAAGTATAGTAGCTTAAGTACCACTGAGTACGCTGCATCGAGTCTGCATCGGTTGTTGTCGAGTTCGATGCAGACTCTGCCGACTCCGTTTTTAACTGTTTCATCATCGATTGTCGATGCCTACATGCTGGTGCATCATGGCAAGCGCATGAAGGACGGCAGTGGACAAGTGAACAGTTGAGCATCCTGAATCCATCCATCGGATGCTCAATGTCGATAATGATCAGACTCGGTTTAGGCACATCTGAACCTGTAAGTCAAGATATCAAACTTCACCTATTAGACCATTACCGAGTGCGTTTCATTAGAAATTTGTGAGGTTACGGATTTATTTTGATCTTTATCTTCTAAATGTATGCTAAGGAGCGTACTCGCATGTATTGTGCATTCATGATAATGCGTGCGTGTGTACGTTTTACTTGTAATAAAAAAATGAACTTGTGTCAAGGTACAAATACAGCGTGTTTGTTAAGAGAATTAGGGTGCAATTTTAGTTTGTCTTGTATTTTATCTACATAAGTGGTCCCATACTTTGTCGGATGTACTAGTTGTTAGCCACTTGATAAAGAGAATTGGTAATATACCTTTGCTTAGATGACTTTCGAGGATATACCTTGTTCTCGATGTAATTGACAATATATCATCCACTTAGACGAATTTTTGATAAAATACCCTGTTTAGAATATTTTATTACTATTCGCTGATTTTTCCCGTTTGGGCCACGCAAAATTATCTACTTGCCCTTTCTCCACCCTTCTCTCCCCTCTAGTTGCTCGCTCCTACGCTATGTTCCCTCTCATCCCAATCCCAGCCAGTCACCACCCCACCTTGTTCGCCGTCGTCCATGCGTCACGGTGTAGAGCACCTGGTCCAGCCACCGGAGCGTGAGCCGCTCGCCGTCTCCCTGCGCCTGCACGTCGTACTTGTCCGGAGCGAACATCCTCGTGATCATGCGCCCCTGCATCCCCAATGTCGGCGTTCTTGAACCCGCCGTCCTCCATGCGCGCCACCACCCCGTGAAGCTCTTGTGCCGCTCGATCCGGTTGGCGCCATCGAACGCCACCCCGTTGCCGATCTCCCGCGCGAACATCTCCTCCGCCTTGACCCTCGCCAGGCTGGCGTCGGCGTCGAGCGCCCTCGTGCTCGCCGAGGAGGATGGCAGCACCCGTGCTTCGCGTCAACCCGAGGAAGTCGGCGAGCGCGCCGCCGGTCTCGTCGCGGAGCAGGCGGTGCATGGCGAGGGCATAGTTCACGGCAACGCCCTCGCCGTGCTTCAAGTGGAGCATCCACAGGCAGACGTCCTCGAGCCGGTCCACCACGGCGTGGAACTCGAACGCGAGGCCGAGCGCGGCGGCCACGCATGCTAGCTGTGCGTCGGTCTCTTGCAGCCCCTACCTCGACCCGCCGACGCCGGTGATCTGCACGTGCGCCGGGGGCCCCGGCCGCGCGGCCAGGCTCTGCAGCAGGTTCGGCGACAATGGCGTAGCGGACCATGCGGGTCGACAAGCGGAAGGCATGGGGCGGGCGGAAGAAGATGGCGGTCCGCGCGAGGGGTTCGTAGACGGTGAGGTCCTGCCCGTCGCGGCCGCGGGAAGGGAGGAGGCGGCCGTCGTCGCAGCCTCGGAGGTGCCACTTGCCGTATTAGTATCCATCCTCCTCCTCGTCCGAATCGATGTCGGGGAGATCATCGCCGAGGGCGGCAACCGACGGCGTCGGCGACGTCTTCGACTTCTTGAGGCGCCGCTCCCTCTTCTGTCACACGGTTCCATTTTTCTTTTCTTTTCTCAAGAGAACTCAGCTGCGTCGAAGCAACACAAAGCAGGATGGACTCGGGAGGGCAAGCACGTAGTTTCACGTGGCCAAAATGGAAAAAACAACAAACATTAATAAAATATTGCAAACAGGATTTTTTTAAGTGGATGATATATTATCAATTACATCGGGAACAAAGGTATATTCTCGAAAGCCATCTAAGTGGATAGTATATTATCAATTCCCCCTTAATAAATGGTGTTGGCAGATCAGCTTGATGGCTTGAGCTTTAAGGTGTTTAATACCAAAATTTCATATTTTTTTCAACTTCACACTATTTTAGACTTCAGAATCCAAATTGCTTTTGAATTCTTGGTCATAATTTTTAGCAGTGGTTGGAGAGCTAATACAAAGAGAAAAAACGATATAAGTTTCTTAGCCTTTTTATTATGTCTTAATCAAATTATATTTAATGAAATAGAGCACATGTATAGTGCAATTAATCAAGTCATTTGTGCTGTTTACGTCAAAAAAAGTCATTTGTGCTGCGTGAGACAGAGAAATGGTGATATGACGTTTTGTTTTGTTCTGCACATTTTCAACAAGAGTTGTAAATTCTAACCAGCCATCTTAATTAGTTCGAGGCAATGAAAGTGCCCTCGGAGTGCGCTTCGCCATCTTAAAGACGAAAAGGGCGAGAATTTTATGAAATTTTTTCAGGTGAAGTTTTAAATTATAACTCCAAAATTTCTGGGCCCAAAGAACGTAGACCTCAAGGTGTCTCACAGAATTCAATTGCAAGTTTGCAACACTACTTCGTGGCCATTCAGAACAACTACAGACAAAACAGTTAACTGTATGTAGTGTATCAGTACGTGTGGTTTGGCTTATTCCTTGTCATGTACAGATGCAACTTGCAGTCTACGTTTATTTTTGATACATGCTGATTGTAGTGTTTTTTTTTTGCCTTTCATATATGTTTTTGGTACCTTTTCTTATGAATAAAGACTATTCCTCTTCTCTTTTAATTTTACTAGCTAAGTGTCCCTGCTACGGAACAACAAATACTCTTAAAGAGGCGGTCTGTGTGAGAACAAAGTCATAAATGAATAATTTAATTTGTCTCAAACTACTACTTCCATTTCAATTAAAACATACTAAGCTGTTACACAAAGATGTATGGAACTAACAGAATAACAAAGTTCAGTTAATGTTCCTCAAAATGAAGTGTCAAAACACAAAATTCAGGTATTAAGCTCTATTGATTCCAGAACCTAGGCAGCTAACCTCAAGAAATACTACGATCACCGGAGTTGTACCGTTCAATATCCGGTAAGCGACATCTGCAAAGCAACGACATGCTATATAAGCTACTTGACAATAACCAAACTAAGTCCCGTAACAATAACTGAACTAAGTTCCGTAGCGACTCTGGGTTCGCATTAACTAAAATATACTCGGGTTCGCGGTAACTGAAATATACTCTGGGTTCACAGTAATTGAAATCTAACTGAACCTAAGCAGCAACAACTTTTCTATCACAAACTTGTAATTCAATATACTCATTCTATCCTAGTGATTACAGGCAATGAAAATTTTGTTAATCTGGTAGGTTCTGGTTAGAAGCAATAAGAATTGAGCTTTCAAGTAAACCAAACGAATATGATAAAAACTGCTCAATGCTTAGTTCTGATCATTGGTGATTCCAGTTAGACATTGAATGATACAGAAATAAAGCATTTAGCAATAATATGTACACTTCAGAGGAAATAATAAAAAGATTCTTAGACCAGTGCAGCAAATTCTTAGATGCACATATCCGCGAGGGCCGAGGCGGCGGGGCCCCAGAGGCGAACAAATTTGACTCGAGAGCAGCCAAGGCCGCAATGGATCTGGCCAGATTCGTGCGGGGGAGAGCCAGACAATGATGAATCTAGCCAAAATCGAGTTGGGAACACCGTGGCGATGTGGGATTTCGCCGAATCTGGCTCAGGGAAGACTATGGCGGTGGTGGATCCAGTCGCATCCGGCTGGGAGAAGGCCAGTCAGCGGCGGATCCGCCCAGGATCCGCCGTGAATGCGGCGGCAACACGAAAGGCTTGACCTGACGGTGAATGGGTTAGGGGTGGTGGGGCAGCTTGGATGCAAGGAGGGCAACACATATGAGGTAGAGCACGAGGGGTGGGTGGTGATGACTGATGGGGAGGGGAAGTGGTGTGCGGTTGGGGGTGTCGGAGGCATGGCCGCAAGAGAAGTGGTTGTGGATTGCGTTGGTCCACATGTCGGCGCCAATTACCTGCGAGTGAGGGGGGAAGAGAGGACAGATGACCACCACCAACTCCAATTTTTAAGTAGTTGAGATTTATTATTCCTAAGATATGTAATTTCTGATGTGCTAAAATAGAACCAGTTATCCAAACGAGTCAATGCTCAACAGTCATGGTTTCCCATTGATGAACCATTCCTCACCATAACCTTGTGTGGAATAAAACTAAGGTGTCCATGTTACTAGCAAGTGAGGTGGCGATGATGACTGAACTGAATTGCTGTTAGATAATCTTTGTTTAGTTTATCGAGTCCGTTTCTAACTCAACTTCGTACGGTCGAATCCGAGCTTTGTACGTAGATGAGTCCGAGTCTGAGTTTTATTGTATGGGTATAAAGGTTGGTCTTAGCGCCATGTAACGTAATGAGAAGTATTGTGTTAAGCAATAGAAAAAGCAAAAGGCTGTCTTGTGCAGCACCAAGATTGAAGATTTGAGTTTTTTCAGCGCGTGATTGCTAGCTGCCGTGTATTGCTTTCATGAACGTCTAGTTATTCTTCGAGTTGTTTCAACAATTGGTATCAGAGCTCTAGGTTCGAAACCCTAGCTGCTGCCCGGAGGTGTGATCTCGACTCCCGGGGTGGCATATACGGTGGAAGTGCGCACGCGGCGGATCCTGGCAGCGCATCAGGAGCACACGGCGGGTTGCGGCGGTGAGACCGATGCACTGTATGGTGCATGCGGTTTCGTGACGAGGAGGAGACTGAGTTTTTTTTTACTTGTGCCTAAGATTATGTCGCGTTCTCCGGGAAGTTGTGTCACCGGTGACAGGCAATGTCGATGTGCATAAGGATCAGATGGCATTGGCGGCTATCTATGGAGGCATCTCGTAGGAAACGCCCTTCCTACTGGTCGAAAAGGAGACGACCAAAGTTGTGTGGAAGACATTGAAGACGATGATGCATCTTGCTGTTGATCATCGAAAGGCGAAGGCGAGGGATGTTGAGGAGATGTGTTCGCCGTCATGAGTCGAATCCGTGTGTTATTCAAGTTGAAGTTATGACCAACTTGAAGTCTGAGTACGAGTTGAGGCGCAAGTCGTAGTTGAAACCGACTGCCTCAATGAGTAAGAGTCCAAGACGTGTTCGAGTTGTGCTACCGTCTTCGGACAAATAAGTATGAGCAAAGTTGAAGTTGTGTCCAACTTGGAAGACGTGTTTGAGTTATGCCACTGTCTTCGGCCAAGTGTGTGGGAGCCATGTTGAAGTTGTGTCCAACTGACAGCACACAAAATATAAGTAAATATACAAAGATTAGGGAGTGATTGTTAGATAATCTTTGTATTAGTTTCTAAGTTTAGATTTTTGTGTCCGTTTCGTACTAGGAGTAAAGTTCGAGTCGAAGTTGTGCTGCTGTTTCCATTTCGTAGTTGAGTCTGCTGGCAGCCTTTATAAGCAATGTAACGTGAAGAAGCTTTGTAAGATTTAGTCAAGCAATAGATAAAGAGAAAAGCTACAGTGCAGCACAAAAATCCTGTATCGCCTTTGTTCTTCTTGCGTTCTATTGTTGCAGCATGCAAAATCCAAGTTTTCTCCTGGTTTGTTCCAACAATTGCCACCCTCACTCTGCTTGTTGTTGCCATCCCCTACCCAATGCTTATCTGCACTTGGCGTTATCTTTTTGCTTAGTCACCAGTTCTGCATCGTCTGGACTTGCTTGTTCCATGTCATTCTCACTTCATTCCTAAAATTGCTAATATACACTGTCTACCTAGTTGAAGTGATCCATACATCAGTCATCACTGAGCTTACAGAATTGCAGCTTATGAAAAAGATATTAACATGCTCCCGCCTCCCAGGATCAGAATTGATTCGACGAGATTACACCTGAGGCAACCTCCAGTATGAGATGACGGCAAAGAGCAAATAGCTACGAAAGAGTTTGAAAACGCAGCAGCGACAGGAGGGCTATAGCAGTTCCAATATGAAGCATTTTGCACGGTCAGCATGTTTAGCCAAACAGTCATTGCAATGTATACATGCTGCATAAACACCACAGATGACAGAAAAGTTTGCTGCATGTTGATGTAACTACATGAGTTCATTACTAGTATTTGCAGTAAAAATCACTGATTAATATCTAATGCTCTTTACTTCTCCTTGCATCCAGATATGGGCTGCAGAAGAAACTAGGTTTTAAGGTAAACACTTGAACAGGTTGATCACCACATCAGCTAGATGGGAGGTTACTGCTGACAGGAATCACGAGTGAAGTGCATGTATCAAGTGGTTGTGTGACATGTGTCTTGCATGCAAGCCTCACGGTAGTATAGATCGCTGAAGGTTCAGCCATTGCACCATTCCCATAATCCCCACAAGCCAACCTTTTGGTAATGGGAGGGATAAAAAATATGCCCAGTAGGTTGATTGTCTCAAGATGACGCTCGGTGAACGGGTTGTTCCACATGAAGGTGTTCATAGCTGGGGCAACAAAGAGTGGTTTACTGTAGTCCCATGCTCTCACTATGCATGTCAAGAGGTTGTCGCATAACCCTCCAGCAATCTGAAAAACTAATGTAATGTCACTTTTTGTAGGCAATAAAACCAACTTGCTGTTCTCTAACAGATTAAGCGAATTCGACATCAAATTTAATGGTTCACACAAAAGAAAAAACATACCTTAGCCAGGGTATTTGCTGATAGTGGAGCAATCACCATGACATCTGCCCATTTTCGCAGTTCAATGTGTAAAACTTCATCTCCTATCTTCTTCCAGGTAGACCATTCATCATCATCAGTGTAAAGAATAACATCACTAGGCAGAGATGATCTATCAACAAAGTGTAATGATGACTTTGTGGCCACAGCTCGGACTTCCGCCCACTCAGAGAAGCTACGACAAAGGCTCTCAAATTTTATAGCAGCTACACTTCCTGAAGCAGCAAGAAGGACCCGGGGCTTACTAGGTTGTGGGAAGTCCAGCATCAAACTTTCCTGTACTGGTTCTGATGTAGCCATCAGCTCTGCCTGGCCTGCTTCACTACATTATAATTATAGGAATTAAGAGGATTTATGCTGGTATATGGAAACTAGAAACACGATCCACAATGCAAACTCTAGTAGAAAATGAAAGAGGAACAGGGAAGATATCATTTCAAAGAAGCACATAAATATTTTATTTTGTCCAACACTCCATGTGGCCATGAAGTTTATATTGCATAGCTCATGGAATAATACGTTTGCATTAGGAACTCTGCTAACAACTTAACATTGCCATACAAAATCAGTTTTCTTACCATGTTTGATGAAACACTTACCCACTTTTTTAAGCCGTGCAACACTTACTTTGGTAGCATGGCATTGGCATAAGACAACACATTAACATACTTAAAAAATTAAAACACAGAACCAATGCCTGCAACTTTTTATTAATTGTGAGCTTCAGACAGGCTCAAATTTACAGTTCGACAAACTTAGACAATTGAATGGTTAATTGATTATGCAAGATGAGTTAGCCAAAGTAATAATCTGACAGCTGCTGTATGCCTGCGTACTGGAAAAGAACACATACTGTATCTAAACTCTAAAGACTAAAGATATACATGTATTCATGAATTGCATTTTTGCAATATAATAATCATTAATAGTTGTGTCATAAAAGGTTCTAAAAATCAATAACCGGTACTCGACAGGTCACCCACTCACCCACTAGTAGTGATTATACGGCATAATCGGTGCGATTATGCCGCATAACCGGCAATTACACGGTAACAGGTAGGGCACCTGTTACTTGTATACGGCCTAGTAGACCCATTTTTAGAACACTACTGTGTCATTTCCATCATTCCATGGTATTGAAAGCATAAATCCAGTGGTTTCTTTCGTATTTCCGCTGCTCCAGTGTTTGATAAGTTCAAACAGGAAGTTGGATACTAGCAAGTCTAGCATCAAGCCATCAACCTAGATAATTGCAGAATGGTAATGCACTAACATAATGTTCATTACGAACCCTCCAAAAACAAAAATCCAGTTAGTTTCTGTTCCTAGTTTGCCAAACCGAGTTCGATCTAGACAAAAGTTAAACAATGAAATAGAACCAGCCAAGACGCATACCATGATGAAAACAAACATTTCAGCAGCCTGTAGTAGCACTCCGTAACCTCTCTAGAAAACACCGATTGCAACCAACTATGAAACGACCATACTAAAAGGCTCTGCAGTAATGACTAATGGGTTTCAACTACCAACAACCACAAGAAAGAAGCAACTTGGGCAGGACAAGAACAAAGGTAATTATACTAAAATGGCTTTTGTAAGGTTACAGATCCTTACTTAATCCGTTCACATATCAAACGAATTGCTCCGAATCCCCCCCACCCTCACCAAAGATCCGCACCAACCTACAACATAGAACAACTTCTTTTGGTCGCTACGAGGCTATAACTAACAAGAGGAGGACATAGGATTGCAGGTACGGGAAAAATATATATCAAGAAACGGGTCAAACGGCGAGCATCTCGGAGGAAAAGAGAGGAGGCTAACCAGGCGAGGTAGAGAGCAAGCGAAACAGCTCGTCGCCGACGGAGACGTGGCGCAGGCGGCAAGTCGTTGGAGGTTCCGAGCGGAGAACTGGAGATGGGAGTGGAGCGGAGCAAGTGGGCGCCGATCTAGGGGAAAGCCTATTGCACTGCGTAGCTTTTTTGGGTCTCTTTGGCGCGGCTCCAGCTTTTTCTGAAAAGCTTCTGGTTGGCTGCAACGATGAACGGCTGAACTAAAAATATTTGGTATTTAGATATTTGTTTTTAGATAGACTCCTTGAAGTTTTTAAGATAAAAAATATTTGAAATACCTTTGAGGACAGTAATAATTTGTTTGATGTCGTTTAACGCAATTAATAATATTTAACGACAATTAATGCAATTACAAACAACTACCACAATTAACGATAATTAACTGTAATTAACGACGATTAATGCAATTGACTGCAATGAACGATGACTGCAATTGATCGCATTTAACGACGATTAACGATAATACATCGTAATTAACGCAATATACCGCAATTAACAACAATCAATGTGATTAAATACAATTATTACAATAAATATTTGTTACATAAATAATTATTAAAAACAATTACTACAATAAATAATTATCACAATGAATAATTATTACAATAAATAATTAATAAAATAAATAATTATTACAAAACAATATACTTACAACAAAGAAAAAAGATAAAGGGGAGAGGCGGCTAGGGTTTGGGATGCCACCGCCAGCGGTAGGAGAGGGGTTCAACGGTGGGGTCGATGGAGGCGGGCAGTGGCTCGAGGGAGGAGGTCGGAGGCGGGTAGCCTTCTGCTCCTAAACATAAAGCAGAAATAATGTTTTTCCTTAAGGCATGAACATAATAACAATTATTCAATTCCAAAACTAATCCTGAGGGTAAAGATAATGGTAAAATGCTAATAGCCAACGCAACAACTCTTGCCCCATTGCCAACACGAAGTTCAACATCGCCTCTTGCTAAACTTCTACTCCTTATCAACCCCTGCATCGAATTGCAAATATGAGCAACCGATCCGGTATCAAATACCCAAGAACCAATATGAGAAGTAGCAAGATTTATTTCTATAACATTTATACATGTAGTAGAAGTCTTACTTCCCTTCATGTTTTCCAATTCTGTCAAATACTTCTTGTAGTTCCTCTTCCAATACTCAGTCTCATGGCAATGGTAGCATTCTGTATCAGGCTTAGGACCTAGCTTGAGCATTTTAAGCTTAGCGTTGAGACTCTCGATCTCATCTTGAGTCTTTCCTTTGTCTTTTCCCTTTCTCCAAGACTTACCCTTCTTCTTGAAGCTAGTAGTCTTTTGAACTATCATCACATGATTAGAACTTTTCTTGATGCTCTCCTCAGCACCTTTAAGCATGCCATGCAACTCAGTCGTTAACTTCTCTATGCCATTCATATGAAAATTCAATATGACGGGCTCAAAGCTCGCAGGGAGCGATTGGGAATCACATCAGTAGCCAACACTTGGCTAAAGGGAAAACCAAGCTTTTCAAAGCTCTCAATGTGACCAATCATCTTGATCACATAAGAACTGACCGGGCTATCTTTTGACAGCCTACAAAAAATCAATGCCTTGGAGGTATT
The DNA here is from genome assembly GCA_036346255.1 of Ampelocalamus luodianensis. NCBI lineage: Eukaryota > Viridiplantae > Streptophyta > Magnoliopsida > Poales > Poaceae > Ampelocalamus > Ampelocalamus luodianensis. The sequence continues at coordinate 8,552,377 of CM070628.1, forward strand.
GTACCTCTCCCCTTACTTGATTATGAAACATGCCTTTCAGACCCACAATATATTGTAAACATTCGTAGTCTCATATTGCCTCTGAAGCTCAGAGTTCATGGTGGCAAGCATAAGGCAATGTACATCGACTGCGTCATTGCAATGCTTCTCATAAGCATTTTTTTCAGCACGTGTAGCATCTGCATTTGCTTCCTCAGGATAGGGACCCTCTAGAACATATTCCTTTTTTCTTGTTTGAGAACAATTATCATATTACGAAACCAGTCAATGAAGTTTTTTTCTATTCAGTTTTTTTTCTCAAGAATAGATCGCAAGTTAAAGGTAGGTGTAGAGGAAGTACTAGGTGCCATGATCTACAACAGAAAATATGTATATGCAAAAAAATCAACACTGTGTATATGTAAGATCTTCTATTAAACACTTTAATAAAAGATACTCCTATTATACTACCTCCGGTCTTTTATACTTGACGTTCAGACAAAGTAATTGAACTGTATTTGTGCTATGTAATGTTGTCCGAATGTCAAGCTTTCAAAACCAGAGGGAGTATGTTCTAAACTAAGTTTCCCTCTAACTTCATATAGTGGGTTCAAGATCCATAGATCATTAAGTCCTAGTGAGCTTTGGCATCATTACTAGAAACCTAGTGATTTAGGTAAGCATCCCTTGCTAATTACATCACATGCAACTCTTGTTTGTTGAGTGACATCCACATGTCCCGCCCTCAATACCATACCCCTAGGCCGAAAACCATGTTGATAGCCTAGTCAAGTTAAAACAATATTATGCATGAACATGTCCAACACTTTCCTATTTTTATTAAGATAATTAATAGCACCCTACTTTGGTAGACTGGCAATTAACGATCAAAATATTGATAGGTGCAACAATTGGAAGGGCATCAAGGTTTACTTCATTTTTCTAGAGGGATACTGTTTTATCATGTTAAAAACACCCAAAATAATGACATGAATAATAGTATAACAGGAACATAAAAACATTCACATATAATCAAATTAAGCTGTGAGATAGTATGGCCCTTAGCATGACAATCTTTATCACCACACTTCCTGTTCACCGAGCCATCACGCTTGAAGTCACCACATGCATCTATTGAGCTATTACTCCTAACAACTAGTAATGAATTACATATGAGAATATCAAACATCACAAGTTGACACGCAGGTCGTTATACAATAATATGCAGCCCATGGCCATAAATCAGCATGACGTGCAGGTCATGAAAATTCATACATACATCACATACACAATGGGCCATACTATTCACACAAACCCTGCAAAAACGAGTTATACATAGAATCCAATTCTATCGCGCAGCATGAACACATAAAACCTATAACGCACGGTTGAAGGATCTAGACCCGCCATTATATGTTAATGGAGTATTTTGGTGATTAATGACAAATCTACATATGAGACTAGCACTATCGTTATACTTATTGTTTGATCTCAAATGGATAAAGAGGTGAAAATCAATAAGGTATGCATTCTTAATGACAAATCCTCATATGAGACTAACACTAGTATTTGTTATATTATGTCTAGTGTCGGCTTGCATACAAAAGGAAAAATCCAAAGAGGTATACATTCATATTGATAAATATATTTGTAAGACCAACACTCTTGTTGTTATATCTTGATTAGTCTCAGCTTGGATATAAAAAGAAAAAATCCAAACAGGTATGCATTTATTAATGACAAATCTATTTGTGAGACTAACAATTCTATTGATTATCTATTGCTTAGTCTCGTTTGGATATAAAGATAAAAATATAAGAGGTATGCATTTTACTTTATTTATATATATATATAGTTGCTTTCCTCGAATCCAAAATATAGGTTGAACTTCACCAAAAGGTTAGCTTGTATATGTGCATATGTTTTCATTACACATTTGTGGATGCACACATTTAGAGGGAGTTCATTCTATATTTTGTGGTTTCATTAGTATTGTCCATATTCTCTTTCCACATATATTAAGGATCTTTACTTTGAAACATATCATTGAATATATTTAACTTGTGTAGTTAATATATTCATATGAGTATATACAACTTGTGTAGTTCATAGATTCTCATATACACTCATATTTAGTATATACAACTTGTAGTTCAGTTATATACTCATGGTATATATAACTTGTGTAGTTTATATATACTCATGTTTATCTATATTCAATTATTTGAGATTGTGTTGTGGGACTAACATGTGTGCTAAGATGTTTAAAGGCTTAGTCCCAGTTCATGGATGGCGACATGGTAAGGGAAATGCATGACAATAGAGGGATCATAACTAATAGCTTGATAGCATGTTCTTGTGCCTTATGGATCAAGTTAGGATCATGCATGCATTTGATTTTGAAATTATATTTAAATTTGAAAGCTTTAAGTGCTTTAAGTGCTAATATTTTTCATGAGTTGGATGAATAGGTTATGTTCCAGGTAATGAAGACTTCGGATGACATCATGAGTTGATCGTCATCAAGTAAAGGTTCAAGAAGAGAATGCATCATGTGTTGATGCATATCAAGATCTAGAAGAAGAGATGATCATGAGTTGATCATTAAGTCAAGAGAAGACTCATCATGTGTTGATTGAGGTCAAGTAAAGAATGCATCATGGGTTGATGCATGTCAAGATGATGACACAGACTTGAAGTGAAGATGTGTGTCATCAACCTTCAAGAAGATGTTCAAGACAAAGGTATGACTAGCTAGGGCTAAGGATGTGTTCCTAGTCTTTTACCAGTCTTAGTGTTTGGTTGGAAGACCGGATTGCTAGTATAGGTTATCGTACTATTAAGAGGGGTCTTGTCTAGTAGCTTGAGTCTCATCATGTGTTGATAGCTCAATCTCACTTGCTCTAGCTCACTATGGCATGATGCTATTATTTGCAAATGTGTTTTGCAAATAGTTGAGGCTCATGCGTTTAATCCTTGTAACATGTGACTATACTTTGCAAATGTGTTTTGCAAATGGTTGAAGTCCATGTGCCTACTCCTTGTGGCATGATCTAAGTTTGCAAATGTGTTTTGCAAATTGTTGGGATTCATGTATCTTCCCTTGGCATGGTCTAAGATTGTTTTTGATATTTCTTTGAACTTAGACCATGGTAGTGGCCTTTGAGTTATGATTTTTTTATTTGATCAAATGTGTTTGATATCAATTAAATAGGTGGGTTGTGTATCCCTCTGAATAAGCTTTCAATAGAGTCCAAGATCACTCAATTCCGACATCGGGGTCAAAAGTTATGACCTTTTTACCGAGTGTCTTTTGTGCTGATTTTGAGCTGCGGTACGACCGCCCATAACGGTTGTACTGGTCCTTGTGAGGGCGGTACGATCGCAAAAGTCTGTAACGATTAGTTTTTGGCTGTTTCATTTTCAAACGGCTAGTTTTTGGTGTAGGGGTTATAAATACCCCCTTGGTCGGTTGAGAGGCAACTCTTGGCATCCCATTTTACTCTCTTGAGCTAGTGTGAGCTTCTCCTCTCAATTGTGTATGTGTTGCACCTTGTGAGCAAGGAGAGAGGTCTCTAGTTGCATGTATTGTATCTAGAGGTGGATTTCGTATCGACTTGAGCTTGTGCATTCGTTGCATGTGGTGAGAGTCAAGCAAGGGGTTTGACTTATTACTCTTGGTATTTGCCGACACCTAGACGGCGTGGAGGCGTCCTGGTCTGATGATCTTCTCAAGTGAAGCTTGTGAGAAGGTCGGTGTTTGTGAGTGGCTTGGTGATCGCCATCTCCGGAGTGGAGTAAGAGCAACCCTAGTGGAGCGAGGTGTTGATACCTCGGAGGAAGGCTTGAGCCGGCCCAATTGGTTTGGGTTTCCCTCAATGTGGATTATGGGAGACCGGCAAGTCTCCGAACACCACGGTAAAACATCGCCGTGTCATCTTGTGGTTTGCATTCTTGAGCTCTACCATATTGCAATTTACATTCATATAATTAAGTTGCTTATTCATTGTGTATGAATGCTTGCCATGCTATGTGCTATTTAGATTGCTAGAATTGAATAGCTTACAAGTCTATGCTTGATTGATTATTATCAATAGACTTGTATTGTTGGTGCACTTAGTTGAGCCTAGTAGATTTATGCCTTATTTGTGCAAAACCGTATTTGTATTAGCTTCCTCATTAGAAATCGGTTTTAGCATATAGAAGTTTTTAAAACGCCTATTCACCCCCTCTAGTCGGCCTCCTCGATCTTACAAGTGGTATCAGAGATTGGTCTCTCATTTATTAGACTTAACCGTCTAGAGAGTAAAGGATGGCGACTAGTGATATAGTGCATCTCGGTGAGACACCTCTATTTGATGGCACAAATTATGCTCATTGGAAAATCCGCATATCATGTTATTTTAAAGTCATGGGCCAAAATATATGGCGGATTGTAGATGTAGGATTTTCTTCTCCATTGGATCATCTTTCTCCAACAATTGAGGAAGAGAAATGCTTACATCTCGACGCTCAAGCTACTAATGCTTTATTTGTTGCTTTGAGTATAAAGGTGTTCGATGAAGTATGCGATCTTAAGAACGCTCATGAGATGTGGACACAACTTCAAGTTCATTATGAAATGTCCACTTCAACTAATGAAGATTGCATACAAGAATGGATGTTGGGAAAAGAATGCTCAACTTCTAGCTCCGACAATGATCACATATCAACTCCATCAACATCGCCTCATTGCTTTATGGCTAAAGGTAAAAATGAGGTAAATAATTATGAGCCTTCATATGATGAATTGATGGAGATGCTAGAAGAATTAAATGAATATATTGGAAAATAAAAGAAGAGATTCAAGGTTTTAGAGAAAGAACATATCTCTCTTCAAAATAATTATGATGTGATAAAAGATGAACATGAAACTCTTCTTCTAAATGAGCTTAAAAAGTCTAATGTGGATATCGGAATTACATGTAATTTAATAGATGATTTGCCATGCATAGCTCCTATTTCTTGCAATTCATCTAAAGTCAATATATCAACTTCATGTGATGATTTAATTGATATGCTTTGTTGCTCTAGTGAAAATATTTTTATTTCCTCTATGTCTTGTGAGACTAACCTTGTAGAGGAAAACAAAAGGCTCAAGGCCCAAGTCTCAAATTTGAAAAATGATTTGGATAAAAGCTATAAAGGAAAAGCCACTCTTGATGAAATATTAAGCAAGCAACAAAATGTGAACGACAAGAGTGGAATTGGGTTCACTCCCATGAAAAAAAGGGAGAATAGCAAGACAAGACACAATGCAAGACACACAAAGAATGTCAAGTGCTTTGACTGTCATCAAAAGGGTCACCTCTCCTCCATATACCCTAACAAGGAAAATTACAAGAGAGGACTTAGCTTCATTACCAAGAAAAATGTGAAGAGCATCCCAAAGCAAAAAAGAAAGAAATACACAAATATCAAATGCTTTGGATGTTATGAGAAGGGTCATATTGCCTCGGTGTGCCCAAATCAAATGGATGACATGTCAATATCATCAAGGAAGAGGCAAACTGGCAAGGAGCAAGATAAGAATTCAAAGGATGGAAGAAAACATCCAACTTGCTACAATTGCCGAGAGAAAGGATATTTTAGTAAGGAATATCCCAAAGGTATCACTCCTAAGCCAATTATCTATAATAATCATTATATGCTTAGGAAGGATAAGAATGACAAAGTGTTTGCTAGAAATATTAGTTCACCTAAGACTATTATTAGAATGGCCATTTGGGTGCCCAAATCTATTGTGACTAACATTCATAGACCCAACCAAGTATTGGGTACCAAATGCGCTTAAATGCTCAATAGGTATTTGGAGATGCATTGGAGGTTTGGCTCACACATGAAGAGGTGGAATTCACCATATGCAAAATTGGAGCCAAGCTTATGGATGATCAAGTCATATCATAAGCCAATGCTATTTCGGTAACAAGTACTTACATTGAAGTATCTAGACCCTTTACCTTGTGTAGGTTGCATTCCATGAAAATCTTAAAAGGGTTGTTCTTGCTCTTGTACTTAATCTTGATTATTCAAATCTTGAGCAAGATGGTACTTGCACATTAAGAGTGAGTGCTAAGTCATTTACATGTATATCACATCCCTAAGTGTGCCCAAATTAACTACTACCACATATCAACTATATGCGACCAATCCAGATAAAAAACTACACAGGATGGATCTGATACAACTGAAGGAATACAAGTAGGCTACACTAGCGTAGAATAAAATTTTCTACTACGTAAACCAGGAAGCCATGCGAGTAAGAGATCATAGATCGTTACCACTACACACGTAGTGCAGCGAAAATAGAATTGAAGTGGCCGGTTCAACGTAGCGCGCGTCAGTGTAGTAGAAGTAGTTGATCGTCCTCTAGCCAACTGTCTCCTCCTTGTGATCGACCCAATCAACGCTGTAGTCGCAGCAGCGCCTCTACCGAAGTCCACATGTCCAGGGATGGAATGCCGTGCGTCGGTGTGCTAGGGTTTTGACGGGTGTGTCTCGGGATACCTCCTTCAGCCCCGCGTCTCTCATGATATAGTCTCCAATTGGATCCTTATCCGATACGAGTAGAGATCGTATCTCACTCGGAGACTATCAGTCGGACCCTTATCATTCCAACCCGTTAAGTGTGTGACCTTACAGGTTCATGTATATTCGGCCATGGGCCGAAAACTCCTTTCCAGTCCATAAGTCGGTAGCGGTCCCTAGCAGGACATAGCGACTCCCATATATGCATAAAGATCATATCAGACGAACCTATATAGTGCTTATGTACCGATCCCTTTGCCTCACGATACCAGATCGAACTCAAGGCGAGAAGCATGCCATCCTTTGATAGCTCGATCCTTCACTAAAACTTGTAGTGGATTACTCAGTTGTGATTGACTCCTCAACCGCATTTGGCATGGCCATGCACTTCCTTAATCCAACCTCATCGAGGGGCCCAGAGATATCTCTCCCGTTATACAGGAAAATCAAATTCCATCTTGATCGCTCACATTCCTTCATATATTTCATAGTAAACCCAAAAGCTGCATTTATGACCACCCAGTTACGGAGCAGTGTTTGGCAACCCCTAACTAAACTATTATACAGGTAGAAAACTATGACGATCTCAGGTCTAAGGATCCTACATACACCATGCATGAGACCAACTGATGGTACTTAAGAATATAACAATTCCCACAATGTCTCATGGTAGGTCAATCCAACACCATGTTCTTTAGCATGTATTCATATTATTGATTTGATATCCCCATATCCAAGATCCATGAAACATGATCATCATTCAATACATGTGCTGATCTATAAATCATAAGTGTCCCATATAATGATATAAGATCAATAATAATTTTAGAATAACATCAAAACATGATTAAAGAATTCCACAAACAAGCCACATACTTGTTGATCAGTATGAAAGATATTTATTCAAGGGATAAAATAACATATTATTCAAATGATCATAAACATAAAAGTGATACAATCATCTTCATGATCGCCTCTAGGGCATATCACTAACAGCATGCGTCGTCGGCTTGTGCACAAGCTCACAGTATGTTTACACGACGAAAGGCATTCCGATTAAACATGTAAGTATAAATGGACACATGCATGCCCAACAGAAGACACATGGGCCAAACCATGGACAAAACTAATGAGCTGCATCTGGCGGACCTACATTGGGTCATAGGTGTGTAGACGTACACCTAATTTTTTCTTCCAAAAACCTGGTATATAGTATGTATATTAGGTATATATATACCAATAGTTGGGCCATATACTCCGATTTGTAGCCTCAATTTGGTTGAGCCTGTCCCAACACAACCCTCTCCCCCATCCATTCAACGTAGCGACCCATAATTCCATTCACGCACATGGCACAACCCAGCATTCCAATAGGCAACAGACAACAACCCATTTCTAAGTCTGAAACCCTAACAGGCTAATAGATCTCTCTCTCACACACACAGTCTCACTCTCAGGCGCCGACACAGGGAAGTTAGGAAGGGGGCTATCGATGATAGAGTCGTCGATCTTACGAAATAAAAAGGAGGAAAATGGCAAAGAGTTATTGGAAGAAAATAAGATTGCTCTTTATTGTAGTGAACTGGATCTTTACAGGGGTGCCTTAGGTAAGGTGACAGACTAGCCCTAATTACACTTGGTGTATTTCTACACTAATGCTTCATATGTCTTTGGATCATTGAGCCTTGTGTCCTTCGATGATCTGTTGGTTTGGATCAGATCTCCTTTCCTTCTATTTGTATTATCCTTTAAATAACTGATGAAGTGGTGACAGTTAATCATTGAAGAGGTGCCCTTTGAAAGTGTCACATCTGGTCGGAGAAACAGTGGACAATTAGTAAAAAGCCAACTAACCAGCGGTTGATGTCAATGAGAGATAATAACCATATATTGGTTATTGTCAGTGTCTTAGGGCTGTAAACATCGTGTGGATTGGAGCAACTAAGGCACATGTTCTATTCATCACACGAAAAGAATATACTTGGAACGGATCCAAGTACTAGTTCATTGCTTCTATGAGCAGACATCTGGTCGGGGACTGGGTACATGACCTCGTCCGACTAGGGTACCCATAATGTAGCCTCTAGAATCCTCATGACCACGGGAGTTGTTAGCCTTAGGGGTTACGACCACGAAGGAAGTGCGGTTTTCAATTAAATAAAGTAATATTTAGTGATTAAATCCTTGTCAGTTAGCCCCCAAACTTTAAATGAATTTGCAGTGTGAACACCTTTCGACGAAGATCCTTATCGGGAAAAATCCTTGTCTCAATGGCGCAGATAACAAGGTGATCCGTATTCATTTTAAAGTTGAGAAACCGTTTGGAAAACTGAAGAGTTTTCTGCCCGTTTGGCTTCGGGCAACTTCCCATTGCAGTTAATGAATTATGGCTATAAAATCCCCATTGTGCGTGGCTTTTGGGCTTTTATACTCTTAGATTTTCTTGAATCTCTTTTCATCTTTCTCGTCGAATAAATTTTCTCCGACCTCCTTTTGTCTTTCTCCGCCCAAGAAATCAATAATGTCAAATCCAATCACCCAATGGCCAGTTTCAGATTAAGCATGAAGAAGCTCAAGAGCCTAGAGAAGATTTTGATGCTTCCCGACCGAACCTTGATCCGTTGGAGATTAGCAGCCGTGGAGCATTTTCCCAACGACGAAGAGGGAGAAATCCCTGTTTTCCTCGCATATGTCGACCGCGGCTTTAGGTTGCTGATACACATGTTCCTCCCTAAGGTCTTAGAGTATTATGGAATCGAACTGGTGAATCTGGATCCCAACTCGATTGCCAACATCCGCATCTTTATCTTCCTCTGCAAGGCTTTCTTGGGGATCCCGCCAGATCTGGAAGTCTTCAGGTATTTCTACAAGATGTCAAGGTCGGGGGAATCGGCGCAAGCCTGGGGAGTGCGCTCTATGCCTCCACGACGGAAAGGTTGTTGAGTACATCCGTATGTACTCAAAATCTTCATGGTCGTCATGGAAGAAAAGCTGGGTTCTACATGACGGTCATCAAAGAAGACAGCATCTGCTTCGCCGGTAAGGTGGCGGTTGAGAACCCAAGATGGCGTTCCTCTGTGAAGAAGGAGGGAAGAGTGAGGAGTTGGATTGAAGCCATCCAACTCCTTAGCATTAAGGGGTTGACTTCTTGGCATGTGGTGAGAGAGTTCTCCATATAGCGGGTAAGCCCCCTGAAGCTCTGATCATGTACATCACTCTGGTACGTCGGTCATGACAATACGATCATCGATTCTACAGAACATAAGTCCCACAAATCATGGCCAGTATTGTTTGCTTTGGTTGATTATTTTGTAACCTCATAGTCTCTTTTCTCTTCCTACAGTCCTTTCCGCCAAAGAAGTCAAAGAATGGATCAAGATGATCTGTGCAGGCGAGCCTAATGATAAGGTTGTGGTTCCCCGTATTTTGGCATCCTGTTCTCCTACAGAGAGAATAGAGAAGCTCAAGGTAAAAAAATTTCCTTTCATCATTTATGTAATTTTCCGATCGGCATACCATAACTTTGTTTTTATGTACAGTCGGTCAAGTTGGAGATCAACGAACTTACCGGGAGCTCTGATCCAATCGACGCTCTGACCCCTTCTACCCCAACAACCACTCAAGAGGGTGGCTCCTTGGAGGTAAGAGAGGCATCAAAAAGGAATTTCATTTTAAGATGAAGTATTCCATCGCCAAACTAACTTTGATGTATAATTAGGCGGGAGCAAAAAAGGATCTATCAACCGAAATCATGGTGCTCATGGATTCTGAAGTGGCCATGACCGACCAGGCGATTGCTGCTGATGCAACCGTCCTAGAGGTCGACGAAACCACAAGCTCTGATCCGATGGTCATAAATCATTCTTGGCCAACTGGTCGAGGATATTTCATCCGACCTCCTCTTGAAGTACGTGAAGGGTTTAACCCACCCTACCAGATCAGAATCGGTGAAAGTGGTTGAAAAGAAGATAAAGAGGAAGGCAAGCGCTCTAGACTTTGCTCCAAGGTGTTTCAAAACCATGACAAGAAAGACCAGGTATGTATAAATAAAAGACATATGAATTCATACCTTTAGTATCTTTTGTTTTCTGATGCTTGTTTCCTTTATTCCTTCTACTTTATAGATCCTCTGGCGTTCTAGTCGATTTCGATCAGAGCACCCCTCAAGAGGAAACTCCTGAGGAAAGGGTGGTCGAGCCAGCCCCCGAGCAGGTGGCGGCTCCAGCTCTGGTTCCCATTGCTCAGGATTCCTTGGCGGCTTCAACTCTGTCTAAGGAGACTGGAGTCGAAGAAGAACCTTAGTAAGTTCCACCCCCTGTTGGGACCATTCAAGGAGAGAGGATTTCTTCGTTACTGAAGAAGTCTCCTCATCCTAGCAACTTCCCTAGTTGCCCTCGGATCTTCGATGATGAGAAGCTCAACAAGGCCTGGAAGAGAATTTTGGACCGTCAAGTGGAGACGGATCCTAATGCTATCTACCCCAAATATGCGGACATGGTGATCCAGGTAAGCATCTACGACCACTCTTATAGTCTTTTCTTCAAAGTTTATTAAAAAAAACTTAAAGAAGTTTGCTATTTGTAGCATATGGTGGAGAATTTTGTTGTGGTCGGAGGACTCACCCAGCAAATAACAAGTTTGGAAAAAGAAAATTCCGAACTTAAAAGTAAGTACTTTTCTTCCCGTTTGTATCTTGTTCTCCGTTGTTTATCAATTTCTTCTCTTGTCATTTTTTGACAGGATTAAAGAATATTGAGATGGAGGTTATGGCTAAAGAAGCCAAAATAACTAGTCTTGAAGAGAGGTGTAAGGCCTACGACCGGTTGATCGAAGACTGGTCGACCAGGTTCAACGAGGCCTCCTCAAGCACAAAGAAGCCATCGAGGCTTCCGAGAAGAAAGCTCAAGATAACTAATCGTAAACTTGACCAAGTTTATTATGTGTTGCAATTATATTTCTTTAACTTTCGAATAACTTGTGCAGAACAAGTCTGAAAATTAGAAAAAGCTCTTGAGTTTGAGCATGACAAAGAGGCAGAACTCGGGCGGAGCCTTGAACAGAAAGTCAAGGCTCTTAACAAAATGCTCTTCGACATGGGGTCGGGAGTATGTCTGCCTTCTTTAAGAGATCTGGTGGAGAAAGTGAATTACCTTGGCCAACTACTAGAAGATCTCAAAAGTCTACTCGCAACGACTCAGACTAACCACACGCAGACCATGAAGAATGCCGTTGTAGATGGAGTTACCTTTGCTCTGGCAAAGCTTAAGGCCTTTGACCCATCCATCAACTTCCAAGCTATTGAAGCAGATTTCAACTGTTCGGAGGATGATGCAGCCAAGATCTTCAAGGGGGTAAGACCCTTCGGAATGAAGTTTGGTGAGGAGATGCAGGTCAGGTCTCCATCCTATAGCGACCAGTCTGGTGGTCCCGAGCAATAGATGAATATAATATAAGAATGTAAAAACTTACCTTTTATCATCAATAAAGTCTGTGTTTATCTTTTTAACTTATTGAGTACTCATATATTTTCTAGCTCCCGACTGCTTATATAGCAGAAGAACTTACTAAAGAAGCAGTAGACCAAGAAAAAAGAGCACAAGTCCCGGCCCATTGTATATGTGTTGATTATGTGGTGAAACTGATCGTATTAATACTAGGAAATAAATTTGGTCAGAACCAGTGCAAGATTTCGACTAGTTGTAGATCTGTCTCAATAATTGAAATATCATATAATGCATTGTATGGTCAGAAGATATTATAAGACTTGTCTTGATCAGAAGAAACGATGCAACGATGTATGTAAAAAAAATAAGTGTTATTATTTATACTTAGTATCCAAGCTGGTCGTAAATGTTGCTAAGAATTAAAGACATGATTGACACTTCGCCAAACGTATTCATTCTCAAGTTCCAACTGGCAGCGAAGATCGTAAGAAAAGGACCGTCGTTAGGAAACTCCTTCAAGTGGGCAGGACCATATGCAGAGAGGAGAGATTTCAACTAGAAGGCTTTCCGTGTCCCGACCAGTAGCCAAAACAAGAGTAGAATAGAATGTTAAAATTAAGAAAGTTAGCCTTTGGATTATTAAGCATGTAAGAAACTATATTGAGTTGTCTGTGTTATGCTCATTTACTTGGTTGCTTCTTTGAGAAAAGAGTGTATGGTCGCTCGTGAGAATCATCGCTGTGATGGTCACGATTAGGACCTGTATGGCTTGTGACAACTATGTCAAGGCCAAAAAAGGTAAAAAAAAGACCCTTTGGAAGAATATCGGAGAGGAATGTGTCTTCTTCGACTAGTTAAACAACAACAGTCTGTGATCAGATAACGGATAACAAACATATAAACAATATCACTTATCGGAAAGGAAAACATCTTTATTGAAATTAAAATTGAAATGGAAATGGAAAAGAACAACTATACAAAAAAAACTTACACAGTTGATCAATATTCCAATAATTAGACAAGACACGCCCGTCTGACATAGCTAGTCATACCGAACCTGGTCGGGTGACTTCGACCATAGTGTATGGACCTTCCCATTTGGGAGAAAGTTTGTTGCGATTCAGCTGGCTCTGAATTTTTCTGATAACCAGGTCACCTACAGCTAGGATGTGAGGTTGCACCTTACGACTGTGGTACCTTCTCATGGTTTGTTGGTAAACTGCCGATCGTATAAGGGCTTGGTTTCGTCATTCTTCATGAAAATTGATGTCATCGAGACGTCATGCCATTTGATCATTCTCATTAAAACAATTAGATCGAGCAAAGCTAATTTTTAATTCCAGGGGAAGCATGGCTTCAGCACCGTAAACCAAAAAAAAATAGTGTTTCACCGGTCGCACGACTGGTCATGGTTCGAACGGCCTATAACATAGAGGGAAGTTCTTGAACCCTAGCTCCAGACCATTGTATTAACTGGTCAAATACTCTGTGTTTTACTCTGTGTATTATTATACCATTAGCTTGCTCAACTGCCCCATTGCTCTATGGATGAGCAACGGAAGTGTAATGTATCTTGATACCTAAGTCCTTGCAAAATTTCTAAAAATTCCCACTTAAGAACTGGGTACCATTATCTGTGATTATACGACTGGGTATACCAAATAGTGTGATCACTTTTTTGTGAGGAACCTCTTGGCAGCTTCAGTTGTTATCTTAACAACTGGCTCAGGTTCTATCCATTTTGTAAATGTATCAATCATTACAAATAGGAATTCAAAGCCCCCGGGTGCTCTTGGGAAATGTTCCAGAATGTCTAGTCTTCATGTTGTAAAAGACCAAGAAAAAGTTATGGTCTGCAAAGCTTGTGCGGGCTGATGTATTTGTCGACTATGAAATTGATATTGTATACACTTCGTCACAAGATTCTTTGCACCATGGAGGGCAGTTGGCCAGTAGTATCCTTGCCTAAAGACTTTACCGACCAGTGTTCTGTAGGAATGATGTGCTCCACAGACTCCTCCATATATATATCGAAGAGTAGCTGTAACCCATCCGCTTGAGATATACATCTCATCAACACTTTGTGAGATCCTCGTTTATAAAGTGTACATTTAATTAGAGTGTATGATTTGGCTTTTCAAGCTATATGATCGGCCTCTACATCATCTTCAGGAATTATACCATGCTGAAGATAATTGTAGATTGATGTCATATAATCACTACTAGGGTCAATCTATACGACCTCTAGTGGAGGATCTTTGTCCTCGGAATTGTCGACCACCGATGGTGTATCAAGCTGCTCGAGAAAAACTCCGGGCGGGATAGGTGACCTCGTGGAAGCCATTCGTGCCAATTGGTCTACCAGAAAGTTGTCCTTTCTAGGAATGTGTTGGATCTGAAAACCGAAGAAGTGTTTTTCGAGTTCCGTACTTCCGCCAAATAAGACGACATCTTAGTACTTGAGTATTGATACTCTTTTCCAACTAGATTCGCTACCAGTTGAGAATCGTCTTTCACTAGTAATATGTGAATCCCGAGTGCTCTGGCTGCTCGGAGTCCTTCTAGTAAACCTTCATACTCTGCCATATTATTTGTAGCAAAAAAGTTTAACTGAATGACGTATTTAATGTGTTCTCCAGTAGGGGATATCAAGACAACTCCAGCCCCTGATCCTTTGAGCATCAAGGAACCGTCAAAGTACATTGTCCACTCATCATGGTGTTTGTACTAGGGCCCTTGGGTGAGTTCAGGGTTCGTCCATTCGGCAATGAATTCTGCTAAAGCCTGGGACTTGATTATTGTTCATGAGATGAAATGGAGGTCGAACGTCCCAAGCTCAACCGCCCATTTTGCTATTCGTCCTGATGATTCTCTATTTCTGAGAACTTGACCAAGAGGGTATCCAGTTGGTATGACCACCCTGTGGGCCTGAAAGTAATGCCTTAGTTTTCTCGAAGCCATAAGGAGACCGTATAGCAACTTTTGTACTTGTGGATATCATTCTTTTGGTCCATGTAAGACTTTGCTTATGTAGTATACTAGTCGTTGGATGTTGTCATGCTCAACGACCAGCACAACACTGACTGCCTGTGGTGTTGCTGCTAGGTATATCAGCAAAGTTTCTCCGATCTTAGAGATACTAAGATCGGGGGACTCGTAAGGTACCTTTTGAGTTCTTCAAAGGTATCGTTTGCCTCTTTATTCTATTCAAAACTTCCATGTTTCCGAAGAAAGGTAAACCTTTTTCTCCTAACCGTGCTATGAAACGACTTAGCGCTGCCATACAGTTAGTTAGTTTTTGAACTTCTTTCTTTGTAGTCGGAGGGCGTATCTGGTCGATGGTTGATATTTTGTTGTATTTGCTTCAATTCCTCTAGCCGAAACTAGGAATCCAATAAGCTTTCCAGAGGATACTCCGAACACACACTTTTTTAGACTTAACTTAAGGTTATGCCTTCTTAAGTTATTGAAAGTTTTGTGTAGGTCGGAAATATGGCCACCTCCATTGATGCCCTTTACGACCAAGTCGTCAATGTAGGCTTCCAAATTTTGACCTATCTAAAGACTAAATGTTTTTTGCATTAATCTTTGAAAAGTTGCACCAACATTTTTAAGACCAAATGGCATCTTGATGTAACAGTTAGTGCCATATGGTATGATGAAGGAAGTTTTCTTCATCATCTTTACTCATGTTAATTTGGTGGTACCATGAGTATGCATCTAAAAAACTTAGCAACTCACACCGAGAAGTGAAGTCTACAAGTTGATCATGCGTGGAAGGGGAAAGTTGTAAGACCCCAGGATTAACATCCCGGATCTTCTGTGCATAACTGAACTAGTCCCATGATCAGTGGCTAGCTCACACAGTAAACAAGTGTGATAACACAACCATAAACGCTAAAATTTATTAAATGACAATAGAGTTGATTACAAGATAGCCTTACAGAGCAACATTAAATAAACACAGCGGAAGACGATGAAGAAGTAGTAGGGTCCAGAATGCGCCACGTGCAATCGATCGATAGTGGCCTAGTCGTCATGATCCACATCGGTAGCAAAGTCCTTCTCCTCTGAAATTTTGTTTGCATAAAGCAAGATAAGCACAACTTCGTGCTCGCAAGTTACACCCACAAATAATGAATGACATGCATACATGGATGTAACAAAGGATGGCTTACAGATTAATTTGCATAAATCAAGATTTGACATTAAATACCATACTATGTTCAAAAACTCAAGTGTTATAAAATTAAAGATTGATTTTGCATTGATAAAGATAGTGTAGGCACCAACCTAACACCAATATAAACACGGGCACCAACCCGGGGCTTCAACCCATAACTTTTCTCATGGACACCCATCCATGTCAAAACTGTTTTACAAAGATATTTTAAAATCGAAGTCTAACTTTGAGTGGCTTTTGCTAGCATGTCCATGACCGTGGACACGGCTATTCGAATAGTTTTACACTCTGCAGAGGTTGTACAACTTTACCCACAAGACATGAATTCTCTAGTTGTTTGGCATCCGTCGATACCACCGCTCACTACCTTAGGTAAGCAGTCTAGAGTACGTGTCAAGGCCTTTACAATACGCTATACCACCATAGTCCTCCCTCGCTAAGGTTTCACCCCCTTTGGACTACCCGTCCGCAGGGTTCAGGCCCCCTCTTGCACCAAGTGGGACTAACAAAGGTCATGAAAGACCACCCACCGCACCACAGGAACGACCATGATGGAACTTTACAAATTAATCAGCCAGGTGCTGCCCATACAAGACATGTGGTAGTACGATGTGGCTTAGCAAGATGCGGCTCAAGACCGGTCCTTAATCGACTGGCGACAACCAATAGAACCCGGGCCTCAACCTACCGGTTGAGCCGTGCATAAACTCGCACCCACTGGACAACCATTTCGCCAAGTCCAAACCATCATTTTATTTTAGTTTTCAAGCATTTGTAAAACTCTCATGACACACCAATGCCAAGGGTACAATTTAAACAACATTTGACTTTTGGCTGAAATTCCCCAAATGAAACATATGTGATCTATAAGCATGGCTAAGCACAATATTTTTCATATGATCCTAGTCCATACTATTGTATCAACTAGGTTTTTATCTAGGGTGACAATATGTTTGATTCGATATCAAAATTGGCCATGCAAAGGATATTAGGCATAACTATAAATTCAAAAACAGGTATTTAAATTACTGAATATAAGTAAGCATGCAGTAATAATTTGAAACAGAATTTAAATAATTTTAAATAATAGGTGCAAGTATGATCAAGAATGTAACTTGCCTTGCTCAAATAATTGCTCTCAAACGGCGTTGAAATCTGACTCTCCGAAGTCGTCGAAATCTATACGCGAAAATAAGCCAAATTCAAACTAAATTCAAATAAGATTCAAATCAACTCCAAATTGAATAATTTTGGTTTAGTTGGCTAGATCTTGAATTTAGATAAATTTAGAAATTGGAATGGGCTTAATCGGAGTTCGGATGCAAAAGATATGGGCTTTCGAAGTTTGAAATTACATAAAATGTTAGATTTAGGGTTTAAAGGAAATTGTGGTAAAATGAATTTAAAATTAAATAATTTTGGTTTAGTTAGCTAGATAATGATTTTATACGAATTTTGCAATTTGAATCACCCAATTTGGAGCTGGGATTCAAAAGATATGAATTTTTGAAGTTTAAATCTATTTGAAACCTAATTTCTAAATTTATTAGATTTTCCTGATTTATTTTTCTAAAGGAAAATCAACTTATTGCGCAATGCTGACGTCAGCGAGGATTGTAATACCCCAAATATCAATTGGAGAAAATATTATTCGGGAGAGGGAAATTTATTCAATATCGATTGTAACAAAGTTTAGAGATGGAATTAAATTCAAAATTCAGAATTTTAGGAGAGGAATGGGCCGCCAACCCATATTTGAGAGGAGAGGAGCCGGCCTTAGTGGCCCAAGGCCCATGAGTGGTCTCGCAGCCCATTAGAAGGCAAGGGAGGGAGGGGACCAAACCCAGCCACCCTTGCTACAAGAGCCGCCACGCTACACAAGGCCGTGCTACGCAGCGACGCGCTACCATGCTCCGCCTCCGCCTGCTCCTCCTCTCCTTGGCGCCATCCTCCCACCGCCGCCATCGGGAAGAAGAGAGGAGAAGGGAAGGGAAGAAGAAGAAAGGTGGGGGTGATCTTCGTGACGGGTTCCAGCGTCGTTCTTGTGGTCTCCAAGGGTAACGAATGTCGTTTTTGTTGTTGGGTTAATCGTAGAGGTGAATTTGATTGGGTTTGATCGGATCAAGTTCTGTCCAGTGTCTTGAGCGGCCTGTTTCGTGTTCTTAAAGGCAGAATTAGGAAATGTGATCTCCTAGAGTTATTTAGATATTGTTCTTAGCTTTCGGTGGCCGCCAAGAACACCTGATTCCGATGTACGGATCAAAAGTTATGATCGTTTTAGTTTCTGCTGTCCAGAATTCCGACGAGAATTAGCAGTCACTGTAATTGTTAAATTATGACTTAGATAGAAGATGATTTAGAAGTCTTGCCCATAATGACTTTTGTACGTGATCTCATTATCTTTCAGGATTGATAAAGAACGCCCTATTTGGATTTGTAGAACAAAAGTTATTTATATTTCAATGTGACTGTCCAGATTGTATGTCAGTTTCTATCATTAGTTTTGACCCGTGTGCCACTTTTTGTTAAATGCAAAATATGAATGTCATGCCAACTAGGTTATTGTAGGTAATTTTATAACCTTTCAATATTGTTAAATAACACTCTAATCGGAGTTGTAGAATAAAAGTTATGATCTTTTTAGTGCTGCTGTCTTTTTCATCTAGGCAGTTTCTGTTCTATAGTTTCATCTATCAATTAGCAAATTAAATTGGCCGAATTGGGTTACCTTGTCAACTAGAGTATTGTAGATATGTCAGTTAAGAATCCATAGAAACTGGTCTCATCTCATTCCGAGTTCCAGATCAATAGATATGATTTTTACCGTACTGCTGTCCAGTTTCGGTTTGTGCCTCGAGTAGTCAATTTTCAGATTAGAGTTTCTAGTTGAATCTTGAGTCACCGGGGAAGCGCTGTAGAACGGTGTCGAGAAGTGTCGTGTGCAATGTGTTCTTATTTCAATTACTTAATTATTTAGGCAGCAAGGCTACGGGTTTGGGAGCATCATCGTTGCTCGCTAACGCTGTCGCATCGCGAAGGCAAGTACTTTGCTAATATTAATGCTTGTGATTGATGAATGCTTAAATGTTCATGTTGTGGTATCTTATGATACATGAGAAGGTGAAAAGTCTATGTTCGCTCATATGTGTTGATTCCATGTTTCGAGATGATGTCTTTCATTGTTCAAATTTCATTCCATGCATCCATAACTCATGTTTCCTCCACGGAGTGGATTGTAAGTCCCACCATTCCAATGTGGTAGATTTGGACATTGTCATGTCCCGCCCACGGAGTGGATAGAAAGACTCATCAATTCCAAGATGGGCATGTAAGACCCATCAATTCCAAGATGGGCAGATTTGGACACCTGTATGAAACGTTCTTCATACGGACTTGGATCCCGCACTTTTGTTAAGGTGCGGGCTTAAGTGAACACCGACGGTGTGTCACTAGCTATACCTGTATAAGCACGTGCAGATCCTTCCTTTGATTACTTCCATTCATCACATGCATTCATAAATATTCATGTGTTGTATGTTCGTAAACGTGAAGAGGTGATCTTGTTCATATTGGAGGTCTATTCTTATATTCAATGTACTTGCTGAGTCTTGGACTCACTCTTGCTTTGTTTATTTGTTTTTAGGTGACCGTTGATGAAGTTTCTCTTGGGAGGAGTAGACACGCACTACTCAAATATATTTCACTCTACACTAGATTCAATAATGAATTGTTATTGTCTTTCATTCGTTAATTGTTGGATTGTAATAACTAAACTTAGACTTGGATGGTAACTTCCTTTTGAGGAGTTTGTTTAAATAATTGTTTATGTTCATTGATCCTTCGTTGTTCATTGATCATTCGTTGATAGGTTTATCTTAGTGGATCCATTATTACATTCTGTTATGTTCCAACCGATGTTGATCTGTTTAGCTTAGTTAATGAATTATTGTCGGGTTATTCCATCGTATGATATTATGTTAGGTCTTTAGGTAGCATTTTGGCTTCCGAATAGCCAGGGTGTTACAGTTGGTATCAGAGCGGGCTTTAGGTCCGTGGTGAATAAGTTGGCAACTTAGGTAGCTGAATTTGTTAAAATTTGTTAATGGTTATTAACCTAAAACTTGACACACTGGTGCACAGTAGGATGGGATGGTTCAAGCAATGCGTTTCCGTTGCCGTTATGTTGCCTTGTTACTATATGATATGATATGATCTTCTATACCTATGAAATTATTCTGTGATTGTTATGAGATGATATTCTATACTCATAGTGATTTTTGGCTATGGGTGATGTTGAGAGGTTGAGGTCGTGGTTGTGGCCCTGGGCTTTGCCAGGTTACACCACCGTTCGTGGTAAAAGAATAGAGTAGTATCTACCCTGAATACCATGGTTATGGGTGTTGAAGGCGAGTTTCTTTAGAAAAGTTATTCTCTTCCTTGATCTTGATTTTGGCCAATTCTGGTAATAGTTGAGGTTGATGAAGTCTTCTTGAGTTAGTGTTTTACATTTCTTCTGATGAGTTTCCATTGATCTTTCTTGATTCCATAAATTGACTACTTGTTCTCCTGACTGCTGGTCTAATATTGTTTCTTGGGAACGTTGGTTATCGGCAAGATTTATCTTTTCTTGGGAGTTCTACTCTTCTTATTGGAAATGTGATTCAATTATTCGCTTGGTATTGTGGATACCGAAAGTTTTCATTGCAAGTTCTTTATCATGTGAAAGCTTTGGCTTTATGTATTTCTTTTGGATTATTTGGTGTTGAAATTTAATACCTCTTCTTCAAGGATTGTGTTAAAATCCCTAAGCGATGTCTTGTCATGCTTAAGTAAGAGGTGTTAATTAAATGAATTAATCGTCATGGTATGATTTATCATATTTGGGTTATTAGCTTTGTGCAAGCGCTTATTCTTAACTAGTATCCATGGAGGTGAATTTATTAATGTGAAATGTCGTTATATTTGGTACATGATGAATTTTAGATAAGAGTTTGTTCATTCTGTTCAAGTACCTATTGTTATTAAGAAGTGTGGAAATGTTGATGAATCGGTTTGATCCTTACGATCAAGTAACCTGTTAAATTTGTTAGACGGATTGAAATCTAGGCCCTTTTTCGGTTATTCTAACCGTTAGTGATGGTTAAGTTAAGGATATGTTCGAATGTTGCCTTGATAAATATTCATCTTGAATCTGTCTTCTATTTGGGTATTGATGATCTTATTCGAATGATAGTTTTACCTAATTCTTGCCATGGTAAAAATTATTGAAACTTGTTTAAATGTCTAGATGAGCGATGATGTATCGCCTTGTGAAACCTTGTCTTATGCATCCTATAATATTGAAGTTTAAGACATTTCATTCTAATTGCTGAGCATAAGTTAGAACGTTGCTTATATCCTCTTAACTGTTGTTGAGTTTGCAAACAGAGGTAGGATCATGATTGTGTCATGTGTGGTTAGAGAGCATTTAGTGTGTTCTATCTTGGCGTCAAGTGTCAGTAAGAGTTAGATGGATGAAAGCTAATAAGAGATTTCTGTTGGTGTACATTGGTGAGATTGTCAAGTTCTATTATCAACTTGTTGAAAGAACTTGTTTTAATTATGAGGTTTTTGCACTAGGTTTTCCCTAGATCAAGTAGATGCAATCTCATTTAGATAATAGAGACATGATGAAGTAATTTATTGTATCTCTTTGAAAAGTTTATACAAATGATAAGAGGTTATGATGATTCTTGCTAAGAGAGTATTATTTCGTTGAAAGTAAAAGAATTTGATCACTTGCGTGATATTGATTTAATGAAAGTGTTTCGAGTTTTGCGTTTGCAATCATTTGGACCTCATGAGCTATGGGGAAATTGAGTCTGTTTCGAGCAAAGTGACGTGTTGAAAGATTTTATTGGTTCTTAAGTGATTCTTGTGATTTGGTCTTAAGAGCTTATCTTTTTTAAGCTAGCGAAGTGATGCAGTAGTCACAAAAAAATAACTTTCCTGGTTAAAGGAAGGAGTGAAGTAAAAGTAATTGAGATTTAAGTCATGTTCGCAACTTGCGCTTATTTCAAGGTGCTTAGACCTTATGCATTTATTCCATAAGAGTTTACCAATTTTCAAAGGGCAATACTTTCTTCTCATTGGTGGTTTGGTATTCGCTTATAGCAGGACTTGAGCCCTCAGCTGTTGACTTCCTCTATGTTTTTTTTAGTTCTTTGCCTAAGTGACTTTTTCCCTTGGTCCTATGGTTATTTCGAGTAGTAAATGTCTTCATTTGTTTTTTTTTTCTTTTGAGGAAGGATCCACCGATTCGTTTCACAGTGGTTTTTCGAAGTGTTTATTCAATATGGTTGTGAGACCTTGGATTGAAAGTTAATCGAGGAGCATCGAAGGATGAACTAATGTCGTGTATAATTCTTGGAGAGAATTTTATTTATACAGAATGTTTGCCTTTGAGGCTAAACTGATTGCATTGTTGCAACCATTAGAACCTAAGGAGATTTGTGATCCAAGATCCTTTGTCCAATTCGGGTGGAATATTAGAATTTTTGACAGGATGAGAATCTTGATCAACGTATTAGAGTGTCACGATTGAGTACCTTGCACGGTTGTGCAGATGAAATATGATGGCGTTGTAATGAGAGTAATATTAGCGAAGTAATCTGATCAATAAAGCGATTAATGAGATAGCCGAGATTGTTGGATTATTGTCAGAAATGACTTGGACGTAGTAAGTAACTCTATAAGAGCTTGAATCTTTATAAAGATAATTGGGTCGAGGAAATGTTTTCGTGGTGATGTTAATGCGCGAGTATGTTTGGATTGTGATAATTTTAGGGATTTAAACTGAGGTTTTTCCTATCTTCTATATGAAAAGTTTGTTGTAGGGGTCTTAGAGGTTAAAATCTGGGCTTTGCATCTTTATGCTGGAACTTTGGTCGCCCAATGATTTGTGTATAGAGGAAGTAGAATAAGGGTGGATTCTGAATAGTAGGATGTTCATTGATAGAACCCTTGATGAACTATATGAATATGTGTGCTGAGGATTCCGAGTTGTTTATTAATAAAAGATTGAGGTGATGTGATTGCATGTGAGATCTATTTTGAGATGCATTGGAAGTTATCTGTCAAATTAATTCTATCGGTAGAGGAGTTGTTTAGAGAATATTTCTGTGGAGTCGATAGAGCCTCTATACAGAGGTGTGGATGATGTATTCCGACTTGAGCATCGTGTTGAGAATGCCAAGTTAAAAGAGATGAGTTAGTGTGTTATACAATGAAATGGAATTCCAAAGTTTGAGAGAAATTTTATTCCTAAAAGAGAAACTGAGAAATTGATGCTTCCTCAAGTAGTGACACGTTTTCTAGATTCTTGTTTGAGCTATGTGCTTATGACTGTGTCTTCCAGAAATTGAGTTTTGATTTATGTTGACATGTGTGGTTCTTATCAGTTCAGAAAGAATAAAAGAACTTTATGGTTTGAGCATTCAAGTGATCTCTCATTTGGCTTTCGTGACGTTTATTCGCAATTTGCCATTTGGAAAGTGGAAAGGTTTTCGTGATGAATTTTCGCTTCTCGATTTGACTCTTTTACTACCGAGCTGGTAACGCAGGGTTGCGATGTGAATCCTTCATTTTCAGATAGGTTTTGTCGGTAAAAGAGTTTGTTTAAAGAGATTTCGGTTGTGTGTTCCTGGATAAAGGAGGTGATCCTTGTTACGGTGAAGAGTTCGATTGAGAGGTGGAACAAGAGTTCCGTGTTCTATGTGCATGTTGTGTGGTTCGATCCCAATGGGGAAGTTAGCCCAAGGTACATTGGGTTGTTTACGCTGGTTGGCGTATCGCTAGGACCGTTTCGGGTCCCTACGCAGTGAACGCAACTTTTGGTATGTTCTGGTGCCGAGAGGGCACCTGGGTGATCCGGAGTTTGAATATTCGTTAACGTTGTGGATCATCGAGTAAGATCTTACCTTCGAGTCTCTTCCGAAGAGTATACCTAGAAACGTCGAGACTAGTGTTAGGTCAGACGTCGTTTTACGTCTTTGTGTTGTGGTCTCATCAGCTCGAGAGATAGGCCACTTGGTAGTTGGAGTTTCGTATGTGCGAATAATATCCGGATTTGTACGCATAGCAGTGCGTGTTTGTCGATGTTCTTTCCGATCGCATTTTTTTCAGAATGTCGTGAGTAGATTCGGGACGAACTCGTTAAGGGGTAGAATGTAATACCCCAAATATCAATTGGAGAAAATATTATTCGGGAGAGGGAAATTTATTCAATATCGATTGTAACAAAGTTTAGAGATGAAATTAAATTCAAAATTCAGAATTTTAGGAGAGGAATGGGCCGCCAACCCATATTTGAGAGGAGAGGAGCCGGCCTTAGTGGCCCAAGGCCCATGAGTGGTCCGCAGCCCATTAGAAGGCAAGGAGGAGGGGACCAAACCCTAGCCACCCTTGCTACAGAGCCGCCACGCTACAAGAGCCGTGCACGATGAGCGACGCGCTACCATGCTCCGCCTCCTGCTGCTCCTCCTCTCCTTGGCGCCATCCTCCCTACTGCCGGCCATCGGGAAGAAGAGAGGAGAAGGGAAGGGAAGAAGAAGAAAGGTGGGGGTGATCTTCGTGACGGGTTCCAGCGTCGTTCTTGTGGTCTCCAAGGGTAACGAATGTCGTTTTTGTTGTTGGGTTAATCGTAGAGGTGAATTTGATTGGGTTTGATCGGATCAAGTTCTGTCTGCTGAAGATTCAGTTCTGTCCAGTGTCTTGCGCGGCCTGTTTCGTGTTCTTAAAGGCAGAATTAGGAAATGTGATCTCCTAGAGTTATTTAGATATTGTTCTTAGCTTTCGGTGGCCGCCAAGAACACCTGATTCCGATGTACGGATCAAAAGTTATGATCGTTTTAGTTTCTGCTGTCCAGAATTCCGACGAGAATTAGCAGTCACTGTAATTGTTAAATTATGACTTAGATAGAAGATGATTTAGAAGTCTTGCCCATAATGACTTTTGTACGTGATCTCATTATCTTTCAGGATTGATAAAGAACGCCCTATTTGGATTTGTAGAACAAAAGTTATTTATATTTCAATGTGACTGTCCAGATTGTATGTCAGTTTCTATCATTAGTTTTGACCCGTGTGCCACTTTTTGTTAAATGCAAAATATGAATGTCATGCCAACTAGGTTATTGTAGGTAATTTTATAACCTTTCAATATTGTTAAATAACACTCTAATCGGAGTTGTAGAATAAAAGTTATGATCTTTTTTAGTGCTGCTGTCTTTTTCATCTAGGCAGTTTCTGTTCTATAATTTCATCTATCAATTAGCAAATTAAATTGGCCGAATTGGGTTACCTTGTCAACTAGAGTATTGTAGATATGTCAGTTAAGAATTCATAGAAACTGGTCTCATCTCATTCCGAGTTCCAGATCAATAGATATGATTTTTACCGTACTGCTGTCCAGTTTCGGTTTGTGCCTGAGTAGTCAATTTTCAGATTAGAGTTTCTAGTTGAATCTTGAGTCACCGGGGAAGCGCTGTAGAACGGTGTCGAGAAGTGTCGTGTGCAATGTGTTCTTATTTCAATTACTTAATTATTTAGGCAGCAAGGCTACGGGTTTGGGAGCATCATCGCTGTTCGCTAACGCGTCGCATCGCGAAGGCAAGTACTTTGCTAATATTAATGCTTGTGATTGATGAATGCTTAAATGTTCATGTTGTGGTATCTTATGATACATGAGAAGGTGAAAAGTCTATGTTCGTTCATATGTGTTGATTCCATGTTTCGAGATGATGTCTTTCATTGTTCAAATTTCATTCCATGCATCCATAACTCATGTTTCCTCCACGGAGTGGATTGTAAGTCCCACCATTCCAATGTGGGTAGATTTGGACATTGTCATGTCCGCCCACGGAGTGGATAGAAAGACCCATCAATTCCAAAGATGGGCATGTAAGACCCATCAATTCCAAAGATGGGCGATTTGGACACTGTATGAAACGTTCTTCATACGGACTTGGATCCCCGCACTTTGTTAAGGTGCGGGCTTAAGTGAACACCGACGGTGTGTCACTAGCTATACCGGTATAAGCACGTGTGCAGTCCTTCCTTTGATTACTTCCATTCATCACATGCATTCATAAATATTCATGTGTTGTATGTTCAGAAACTGTGAAGAGGTGATCTTGTTCATATTGGAGGTCTATTCTTATATTCAATGTACTTGCTGAGTCTTGGACTCACTCTTGCTTTGTTTATTTGTTTTTAGGTGACCGTTGATGAAGTTTCTCTTGGGTGGGAGTAGACACACACTACTCAAATATATTTCACTCTACACTAGATTCAATAACAGAATTGTTATTGTCTTTCATTCGTTAATTGTTGGATTGTAATAACTAAACTTAGACTTGGATGGTAACTTCCTTTTGAGGAGTTTGTTTAAATAATTGTTTATGTTCATTGATCCTTCGTTGTTCATTGATCATTCGTTGATAGGTTTATCTTAGTGGATCCATTATTACATTCCTGTTATGTTCCAACTGATGTTGATCTGTTTAGCTTAGTTAATGAATTATTGTCGAAGTTATTCCACTGTATGATATTATGTTAGGTCTTTAGGTAGCATTTTGGCTTCCGAATAGCCAGGGTGTTACAAGGATTTTCGGCCGAAAAGAAATAAAAGAAAACTGAGCTGACAAGTGGGACCCACTTGGCAGAGGCTCGGTGCACATGGACCAAGTTCACAAAAAATTTGGGTTTGGCTCAGGGTGTGAGGTGGCACACACATGCACACGTGGTGCTGACTGGGCTCCACGTAGGCTTTTTACGCTGAGGTGGCGCACGGGTGGCGCTGCGTGGCCGTGCCACGTCACGCCGGCGGGTGGTGGTGCACGGGAGCCGATGATCCGGCGAACGGCGGCACGGATGCCGGCGGCGAGGACATCCGTAGCTAGAGGGAATCGCGAGGATCTCGGGGCTTACCTATACGGCGATCGGCACGGAGGAACGCCAACGGCGAGCGAAGCGGCGATGTCGGGGTTGCGGCGGCGATGGCGTTCCCGTCACGCCCCCGCGAAGGCGGCGCGAGCACCGTGTCGGCGACGAGGTAGCGAAGCCTATGGTGGTGGTCTCGGGGCCGAGGTGTCGTCGACGGCGGTGCAAGAGGCGACGAAGGGAGCTCGTGGCCGGCGGCGAAGATTGCGAAATATGGCCAACAGAGAGCGAGGAAGGAGGAGTGGGTGATGGGGGCGGAACGAGTGAGGGAATGTGCACCCGGTGCTCCCTTTTATAGGGGTCGGGGAGGAGTGAGGAAGGAGATCGTGCGCGCGACCTTCTTGGTGGTAATGGCGACGATCTGGTGAACGCGCGCGTGAATAGAGGGGAAATGGCCGGAGTGGGCACGGGATTGAGGGGCGGTTTGCATGAGCACGTCCGCGCAAGGGAAGGAGGCGAGATTCGCGGCGTTGACGAGTTCCTCGTGTGCGGCCATGGCGGCAAGCAGCAGCGCGCGGAGGAAGAAACGGGGAGGAAGAAGGCACAGGCGGGCGACTGGCGGTGGCGGCGAGAGAGGAGGAGAGATGATGAGAGCGGTGCCGTCGGATTTTAATCCGACGGTGGAAATTAGAGGAGGGGGGTTGCGCGGGAGAGCAGGCCAAATGGGCCGAGGCGCGGAAAAGAAGATGGGCCGGAAGAGGTTTCGGCCCAAGGGTGATTTGGGATTTTTAAATGATTTCCTATTTTAAATAATCTTAGTAATTCTTTTGGGCTTTAGAAAATAGCAAATAAAACCCAAAAATTATGGAAAAATTCACAGAAATTCCCATACTTATTTTGGACTTAATAAAATTATTTCCAACTCAAAGTTGGCTTTTAATTTTGCAAATAAATTATTTTAGCTTTAAAATATTTAGGAAAAAGCTTTTAAAATTTCCAGAAAATCCCAGAAAATAACTTAATTTTTATTTTTCAATTTAAACCAAGTAAACTTCAAGAACTTCAAATAAATTTTAAATTTTGACTTTTTTTTAAAAAAAAAACTCCAGAAATTCAAATAAAGAAATGAAACTCTATCAAATTCAGAAAATCCAATAAAACATTAACTTTATTTTATTTTTATTTTGGTAACATAACCTTGGGATGTTACAAAAGTCATCTTTCGGACAAGCTTTATTAAGATATGCGAAATCAATACACATTCGCCATTTTTCATTACTTTTTTTTAACCATTACAAGATTAGCAAGCCACTCTGGGTGGTCGACTTCACGAATGAATCTAGCCTTGAGAAGCTTGTCGATCTTCAATTGGATTGCCTCCTTCCGATCTAGTGCAAAACACCTTAGCTTCTGCTTGACAGGTTTCTTGTCAGGCTGGAGAGCTAGCCTATGCTCGATCACCTCCCTGGGGACTCCGGGCATATCGGATGCCTGCCAGGTGAATACATCCAAATTTGCTCAGAGGAAGGAGACGAATGACTCTTCCTATTTGAGGTCGAGTCCTACCCTAACCAGTACCTTTTGGGCATATGTCTTAGCATTTCCTGATCCAGATGGTGTTTGGACGCTTCTCGGAGAAGTGCCTTTGTCTAGCGGGACCTCCTTGGTCATGTCGGAAGGTTTTGGAGCCATCTTTGGTCTTGAGTGCTTGACCTGTGTGGAAGGTGGATTAGTATCCCTGGTCGGAATTTTATCGATCAGTTCCAAGGATTTACGATCGTATGCGTATGCCATGTTTCTATCCCCTCAAACCGTTATGACCCCTTTTGGCACAGGCATCTTTAAACTCTGATAGCTATAATGTGTAGCTATCAGGAATTTTGCCAACGCTGGATGACCAAGGATTCCATTGTATGCTGTTTCAAAATCTACATCAAATGGAATCTGGCCTTTCGAACGTTACCGGTAGGGAAAGTTGCCCTATCGGTTTAGCAGTAGATCCTGGAACTATGCCATGGAAGACATATTTCACAGACTTTACTTTTGATCTGAGAATCTATATTTCTTCTAATGCTCCCGTAAACAGAATATTTAAAGAACTACCACCATCTATCAGAACCCAATTAACTTTACAATTATTAGCAGTAGGCTCAACAACAATAGGGAACCTACCTGGTCGAGTTGAAGGGATTGGACAGTCTTCTTTGCTAAAAGAGATAATTGTCTCCGACCACCTGGATGGTTTGACGGTGATCGAAGACTCGACGAGGTTCACTTCCCGCTCCACGGCCTTCAGATGGCGCCTTGATTCATACGAGGATGATCCGCCAAAGATCATATTAATTGTGTGCTGCGGCTCCTGGTACTCTATTTCTTCATCGCCATCCTTGTTCTTCTTGGAGCTTGGCTCTCTGAGCTCTTGTATGGATGGGAAGGGACCTTTACCTGCATAATAATCCTCTAGCATTTTCTGCTAGGCTCGGCAGATGCGTAGATTATGCCCTGCCGCCTGATGAAGTGGACACCACTTCTTATTCTTTTTATATTCATTGGTCGGAGCTTGTGCCTTGTGCCGACCGGAATAATCTTTTTTGCCCTTGGTAAATATTTCTGGAATTGCAAGGACTTCCTTGTTATCGAACTTATGATTGTTCTTACCCTTAAGATCTTTTTTATGCTTCTTCTCTAGTTTATCCCAGTCAGGTTGAGGGATTTTCTCCTTTCGATCAAAGGCTTTACTCCATTCGACCGCCTCACTAGCGACTACATACCTATCTGCCATATCGAAAAGTTTGACGATTGTTCATGGAGGATTCATTGCAATGTCCTCTGTAAACCTTTTATTTCTTAATCCTGCCTTAAAAGCCATAGAGTTACGAACCTAGCTGAACCTCTTAATGTATTGTCGAAGAGTCTCGTTAGATTCTTGCCTCATCCGATGAAGATCATCCTCTTTTCCGGGGGTGGTCGTACGTCCATTGAAAGTTGGCGATTAATAAGTGGTAGAGCTACTCTCAAGTGTAGATTGATCCGACCGGTAGGTTGAGCAACCAAGACCAGACAAATCCTTCAAGGACTGTGTGAAAGCATCTAGGCCCCTAAAAATTGGTTTTGGTAATTAATGATAATATGTGTTTATGGGACTAATATGTTTATTGAGTATTTACAAGGTTAAGTCCAAACGGTGAGTTTAATCTTGAAGATGCATGCTAAAGGACAACATGAAGATCAATACGGATCAAAGATAAGGTACAAGTAGTCTAGGATCTTTTTATGGTTTACCGGTCTTAGGAGAAATGGTTGGAAGACCGGATTATAGGTTAAATGCCGTACTATTAAGAGGAATCATGTCCAGTAGCTTGATAGCTTGCTTTTGTGCCTTGTGGATCAATTTAGGATCATGCATGCATTTGGATTTTGCTTTGGAAAGCTAATTGTGCATTGCCAAGATAATCGGTAGTACCGGCGTTGTTCCAGCGGTACTACCGCTAAAAGGTACGACTGGGCTCGTAGTGCGATACTACCGCACCCCGGTTGTTCCGTTTGTTATTTGGCGGTATGCATTTTCCAGAGAGACGCTCGTTTGAGTTCAAAGTGCAAACCCTCTGAACGGTAGTACCGCAATTGTTGAAGCGGTATGACCGGAAAGCGGTAGTACCTCTGTTCTTGAGCGGAACTATCGCACACCGGTCATTCCGATTAAGTAGCGGTATGCATTCTCCAGTAAGCACCGTTTTGGATCTCTCGTGAAACGGTAGTACCGCACTTGTTGAGCGGTATAACCGGACAACGGTAGTACCGCTTGATTGTTGGAGGTAATACCGCGGCACAACTAAAACGGCTATGTCAGAGCAGTTAATGCCCACTGTTATAGCCGTTACAGAGTGGTGGGCAAAGTGCGGTAGTACCGCATGTTACTTGGCGGTAATACCGTATTTCGCTGAAAATTTGGGGATTTTCTCTCCAACGGTTATAATTGTTGGTGGGGGGGGGGTATAAATACCCCTTCACCTGCTCAAGGACTGAGTGCTAGTGTTCTATTAACATCAATAGAGCCTTGAGCATTCACTCAACACCAAAATTCCCTTGTGTATTCATTGTGAGGTGGTTGAGTTCATTCAAGTGCATTCATTCATCCTAGTTGATCCTATTGCACTTGAGCGCCGTCAAGCGAAGGTCATTGGTTTGTTATTCTTGGAGTTTTGTCAAACTCTTAGACGGCCTTGGCGGTGGAGCACGGTGATCTCTTCAAGAAGATTGTGTAGAGACCCGGTGCAAGCTTGTGAGTGGTTTGGTGTTCACCATCTGCGGAGCGGAGGAAGAATAACCATAGTGATCGAGGGAAGGCTTAATTCGTGGAGCCGGCTTGAGTTGTCAAGCTTACTCAACGTGGACTAGTAAAGACCGGCAAGCCTTCGATACCATGGGAAAAATATCTTTGTCTCACTGTGGTTATTTCTAGTCTTTACCCTTTCCGCATTTACATTTTTAGCTTATTTCTTGTGATTGAATTGCTTAACTAGAAGTGTAACTTGTTTAGAGTAAGTTACTATTTGGCTAAATTTATTAATTGTTTGAAAAACTTAAAAACCTCCTATTCACCCCCCCTCTAGTCGGTTATCCTTGATCCTACACTGTGGGCAAGTAGTTTGCCATCACGTTGTCATCACCACCAGCAGCTTTGATGGTGGTAGTGTAGATCTAGAGAAATTCTAACAGGTTTTGAGTCCCATTGAACTTCTCCATGTTTGCTAGTCGGAATTTGTCCGCCAGTGTATAGCTTGGAGCTTTGCTGAGAAGGCTTGACAATCTATATTCGAGTCATGGTGCCTTCTCTGGAAAGGAGCCATATTGTAATCTGTCAGTGACCAGTTTCTCAAGTTGGCATACCGAGTATTCGGTGTCCTTATTTGGTGATGGACATTAATCTGGTGTTTGCGACCGACTGCTTGGTTCAGGTAATGCCGAAGATCACCCAGAACAAACAGTGGCTCCTCATTACAAGGGGGAGGAGTGACTTAATGAAAGAGTCGTCTTTCCTCGTGACTCCCTTGTCGGAATCTTTGAGTAGGTCTTGGTATTGATACTTGTCCTGCGAGTTGAACATATCCCACGGTCTCTGCTAGAGCAGGGTCAGGATTATTTAAAATGTTCCGAACTCGTTGCAGGTTTTGAATTGTTACCGAAGGTCTTGGAAGATTTCCGCTAGTAGAAGGTGTCCGATGACCCGAACTGTCTCCCGACCTTCTGCCTTGCCCTGTCCGACCCATCATGCGCCGCAGGGTAGAGATAGGCGAATTAACTGATCGATGTTCATCAATTCGATTACCTCCACCATTTGGTGCTTGAGTGCTTGCACCATTTCTACCTGCAGGTGGTGGCGGGTTAAGCTGTGGAGGATCGTGCACAACATCTTGATTGTTATCTTCGATTGTGTTAACCTTGTGCCTCCAACAGCGGTCTTCCGACGAGCTCCCGTCGCAGCTAAGGGAGAGCCTTCCAGTGCTTCAGCAAGGAGCCTCCACCATGGGGAGTGGTCGGAGATTAGCACCTTTGGTAGGCTTTGTGGTGGACTCAGCCTGATTCGACGGATTGCTAACCGTACTCTGAGTTTTACCATTCCCACTTTGTCTTCGACCAGTGGTAATTTCATTGACACCCTCACCAGATGTCGATTGGTTCCTGGAATACGTAGGAGCCGTTGGCGAATACTGGTCGCCCATGATCGTATCGAGATTACATTGACCCTCTGATCGCAGCGTTGGGCTTTTGTCGCCATTCTTGCCGGTCGGAAGAACGAGGCTTGTAGAGGCGTTCGGACATTTCGAACTGGTCGGAATGACCAACTCCTCTAGAAGTGCCACAGATGGTGGCGGTGAATCCTCTTATATCCGGTCGATCTCGCTGGCCTCAGCGAGCGGTGAGCCGGCAGTGGAAGAGGATGACGACGATATTGCGTCATGTTCCATGGCGTGGATGCATGCGTCCATGTCGAGGTCGAGTAGTCCGCCAAGTTGAACTAGTTTTCCTCATCCCAAGTCTCTGCCATGATCGCATGAGCGATGATGGAGCGGAGGAAAGTGAGTGAGGATTGCTTGAGCAAAGAAAACTTCAAGAACTCAACGCCTTCTTCCCCACGGATGGCGCTAGTTGTCGACGATCGAGTGGTCGATCTTACAAAATAAAAGGAGGAAAATGGCAAAGAGTTCTTGGGAGAGAATAGGATTGCTCTTTATTGCAGTGAACTAGATCTTTACAGGGGGTGCCTTAGATAAGGCGATAGATTAACCCTAATTACACTTGGTGTATTGCTATACTAATGCTTCAGATGTCTTTGGAACACTGAGCCTTGCGTCCTTCGATGATCTATTGGTTCTGGATCAGATCTCCTTTCCTACCATTTGTATTCTCCTTTAAATAACTGACAAAATGGTGGTAGCTAATCCTTGAAGAGGCGTCCTTTGAAAGTGTCGCGTCTGGTTGGAGAAACAGTGGCAGTTGGTAAAAAGCCAACTGACCAGTAGT
This sequence comes from Ampelocalamus luodianensis, assembly GCA_036346255.1. Lineage (NCBI taxonomy): Eukaryota > Viridiplantae > Streptophyta > Magnoliopsida > Poales > Poaceae > Ampelocalamus > Ampelocalamus luodianensis. The sequence continues at coordinate 8,585,995 of CM070628.1, forward strand.
TGATGTCAGTAGAACATAATAACCATATAGTGGTTATTGTCAGTGTTTTAGGGCTGTAAACATCGTGTGGATTGGAGCAAATAAGACACATGTTCCATTTATCACACCGAAAGAATATACTTGGAACGGATTCAAGTATCAGTTCATTGCTTCTACGAGCAGTCATCTAGTTGGGGACTAGGTATAGGACCTCGTCCGACCAGGGTATCGATAATGTAACATCTGGAATCCTCACGACCACGGGGTTATGACCACGAAGGACGTACGGTCTTCAATTAAAAAAATTAATACTTAGAGATTTAATCTCGTCATGGGCAAAGGGCGAGGCAAGGGCAGACATTGGAAGGCGAACGCACGTGGCACCACGACGGTAGCGGGCAGCTCGATGTGGATGAATCTCAGTGGCACCACGACGGTAGCGGGCAGCTCAATGTGGATGAATCTCAGCAGCACGCCTAGATGGACTTTCTTGGGCAGTGGGCGTCTAGGCGCGACTACGACGGCCGGCATAAAGTGCGGTGCCATGGCGTAAAACGAAGGGCGGTGGCAAGGGCGGTGCGCTGCAAGACCACAGCGAGCAGACAGCATGGGGCAGCGGCGCGACTGGGTGGGCATCCGCGAGGGCGCATGGTGGCGCACCGGTGGTGGATTTCGTTCCCAACATGCCGTAGCAACTGCAGGCACAAGCAGAGACACTAAGGCAACAATCAATAGTTGCATCTCAATCCCAAATCCTATTTCTTTTTGGTTAATTTGTAAAATTCGAAATCAATATAGTTGATTGTATTTTTTGATATGTAAAATGTATATCGTATCTCACTTCCAAGGCATGAAGTATCGTTGAGTTAAATTGTAATTTTTCTTAATTATTTTGAGATATAGTCTTTGGTACGAACAATTTGTACTTTGATTTTTACTACCGTGGATTTTACTTTTTTTCCATTAGACAATATTTCGTAAGCTCTAAACACCTATTCTAAAAATTTTGGATCCGCTAACCCCACTGGACCCTTAAAATATACACTATACGATAAAGGAAACAGAAAAAAGAACCCCAACAAACACCAAAGCCAACTAGAACGCAGGAAACCAGCCACGTTCTTCTTTAAAAAGCCTATGGTCACTAGCTCAATAGCTACTTCACGGTTTCAAAATCGCATCAAAACTCATCTAAAAAAATCGCAGCAAAGCTTGCAAGTGTCGTAAAATTACATGTTTGTAGCTGTACGGCACAGAAAAAAATGTTTCGGCATTTTGCAGAGACTGGTTAATTGACACTCTAAAAACACTTAATTTGGAGGTATACATGATGAATGCGTATGTAAACAAGTTGGTAATCGTTTTCGGCTTGCATCAAATCCTCAGGTGCACGCAGCTCTCCAAAGTCCAATCCTCCTCTCGTTTTCGGCTTGCGTTGTGTCGAATCCACCGGGACTTGGGCGGCTCGAGCCTGGTCGACGCCTCCATGGTGTGGACTGTGGACCTTGTGGCCTTATGGGCTTCCGTGCCGAGACAGAAAAGGCCTAATTGCCCAAATACTGTATCGCCTTCCACTTCTTTTTTCCTCTCTCTCCCTCGGATCAGACGCGCAGGGCGGATCAAAAAAAAATAAGTCAATAGAGTTATTGAGGTTACCATAAAGTAACCTCACTTGAGTTTATAACGTAACTTCTTATATACATAATGCGCTGCCATGAATTACAAATAAAATTATCGGAGTCACATAACCCCGATTACTATACTTAGATCTGCCTGTGCAGACGCCACAACATCTGTGGCCATGGTCACCGCCGGGGATAGGCTCGAGCACCCCCCTGGATACAAGAACACACGGAAGGAATAGTGACCACCACAAACACAGTGTGGTGTTTGGTTTGCTGATTTTATAGCGTTATCCGATTACATCGTAACTGATTACATTACTTGGTGTTTGGATCGAGTGGGCTGTAATCAAATAGCGTGGTATCCAATACCGGCCTAGTGCAAAGCTCATACCCTCAAGATGGGAATCAAATCTTTTGACATGGTGAACAGTACTATGACATTATTTTACAGCCGTCTTATCGGGAATCGACGGCTGAGATTTAGATCTGCACTGTAGTAAAACACTGTAGCAATCGATCTCATCCGTTGATTTCCGATCTGACAGCTCAGATCTTAGGAATGTTATAGTACTGTTCACCTATGACATTCCAATGGGTTTCTCCCCACGCGTTCGAGTCAGATCGCGACCCCACTCCCCCTCGCAGAGGGTGGTCGGCGATCTCACCGTCTTGGCACGCGGATGGCGCGGAGGTCGACGAGATCCGGGTCCTCGACGACCTCGAGCTTAGATGGCTTCTTGCCGGCAGAAGACTGGTTGGAGCTTGAGCCGGATGCCGTGCGGTGGAGGAAATAGCGACGGAAGCCGTCAACGAGCGTGCTCCTCCCCTATATATCCTCCCTGGCTGTCGCCGGTGAGGATTCTTGTGGTTTTGGGTGATTTTTCTCAATTTTTGTGACCACAATTCAGCTGGTCTGTACGAGATTTTGTTGTCAATTTGTATTTCTATTTTCCAAATTTCCTCATGCTTCTCTCTTATTTCTGGTCAATTCTTGCTTCATTCAATGCAGGTGCTCCATCCCCTCGCGCCCATAGTGGATCGGCCACTGAATCAAAGGGAGAAAAGGTTCACACGGAGATCCAAACAAAAACGGAAAATACACTAAAAAACCAGTGGTTCTTGCAGTTAAACATGCGCGCGTACGTACGAAAGGTGAGGCACGGTTTGCACTGCGCGCCGCGGACCTTGGCTGGACTGTCAATACCTGCATCGCCACCCATGCACGGCCACTGGCACATCAGAACCCGGCGGCGTGGGAGTAGTCTGTTAGAAATATGCGTGATATTTTAACAACGCGTTATATTTCGAAAATATACTAAGAACAGAACCTAATAGAGTCGATTCATCACACAAACAACTTATTGTTGGGCTTGATAAAGAAAATGAAGCAACACAGGCTCGATACAGTGCAGAACATAGATGAAGTAGCGAAGAGAGCGGTCATGTATATGCGCTACCCAGAAAAGCTCTTTCATGGTACACTCATTTCAATACGAGCTGTCCATTCTTTTTTATCCTATTATTTAGATTAGTTAGGATCTAATTATACTGCACCTGGTAGTATGGGTAGTAGAATCCCGACGGGGTAGAATTGTAATTGATCAGGTGGGATCACATGACACAAGAGCAATATTTTCAACCATAGTTAGAAAAGTCTATAATACCCTCGTAAATAAAATTATAAATACAAAGAAAAGCATGTTATACCATTAACAAATCAATTATCAAATTTATTTTATACTACTATTATATACTACTAGTAGAATGTATTGTAAAATTTCTCGTACATAAACCCCTTATGGCCACCCTGTGCAGGTGTTCCATGTGGCAATGGTTTGGAGACCCTGCTCTCCTTCCTTCCCAGTGCACGCCGAGAAGAAAGTCCGGCGAAGTTCGGCGACTCAACGCACTAGCACAGCTCACCAGAGGAGAAGAAAAATGTGAGGAATGGAGAAATTCCATGTACTGAACCTAGATGTCTCCATGTCCTTTTAAGAGCTGCGAGTTACTCTCAAGTAAATCACACCATTAACTCAATTAAATCGAATTAATTCAAACGTTTGAATTCACATACAAACATAATTAAGAGAGAGATGATGACATGATTCAGTAAAATAAAAGTTGGATTTTATGTGACGGTAAGGACTCCACCTTTTATATTACCCTATTTTCACTTTGTCCAACAATATAGGACTAAACCATACCACGCTTTGGAATTTAGGAATGAATAGACATTTGTTGCATGGACCCAATTCTAACATAGTCGATGCTGATAGGTGCATGTAGGGTACCCACGAGCACCCCCCCAATGAGCTCGCAGGCGGCCTTGGCGTAGCTCACTCGCAACCATCGCAGCGCCGCCAACCAGCACCACAGCCGCAACCGCCGCAGCGCCCCAAAGAACCTCGGCCCCCTCCACCACCGCCACCATCCTCTTCCTGCTCCCGTCGCACGCTAGGGTTGTCGTTGCTACACGCGGAACAGCATGGCTCTCCTAGTTTACATGGTGATGTTGTACTAGCTACCACGAGTCTTTTTTTTTTCTTAAAGGGTACTGTCCTATGGAGTACTTAGGGGTCGGAAAAGTTAATCATCTACTCTAACGATTCGATCTAGAGCAGATGGTTTCGTTCATGGAATAATTAAGATGATGTGATCGATCACTGAAGTTACTTTGGTCTCAAGAATAAAAATCAATGAAGTCACCGAATTACTATACGAGAGAAAGTGCATATAAATTTATTTTTTTGAAACTAACCAACGTGAGAGTTGCACATTATATTAATAAAGCAGAAAAAAAAAGAAAGAAGTAGGTACATACACCGGCCCCAATGGAGAAACTCTGCAAGTGGGAAAGGAAACCACATCTGAAACATATAGCTAGGGACACCATCTAGCATCACGGCAAACACCGAACAGCTCTCACGCACACAAAACACACGCCGCAGCCATGGGAAGGGCAACACCCACCCCCACCTCCTAACACGTTAAAGCTTCTAACATATTTTCAAGCTAGACGTAGAGGACCACCTTTGCACAAAGCTTGAGAGAGAAGAACATAAGTAGGGGCAATATGATCCATAGGCCACCACAGCTGAAGAAACACGGTAAGCACCATGCACAGCAGGACAACCAGCAATTAACTTCAAAATAAAATGGGCCAGGAAGTAGTCCCTCCGCTCGATGATGACAATGGATGGCGCATAGAATAAGCCGACAGCTCCGACTCCACTCCCCCCTCCTACACGACTCATCGATGGTGACATGCTTGCTCTCGAAACGGGACCAAACTGCTAAAACACGAGGCCTCGACAACAGTCGTTCTACACCACAGGAAGAGGACTCAAATGGCGATTGCCCAACTCTTTGGGCCTCTTTAGACGACTGGCCTAGTACTCCTCATGACAATGGGCCACAATGAGTGCCTTAACAGCTAACCTTGGTTGGCCCCTATCTTCAAGCAGGCTGACCGACGAACGAACAACACGGGGGAAGTAGCGAAGTTGAAGAGCAGTTGCTCAAGCACCAGTAACGGGTGACAACGGATCTGGAGAGGAAGGCTCCAGATCTGGTTGTGAGAAGTACTCTCGGGCGACGGTGAAGCTGCTGCGGGTCTACAAGGGAGAAGGTCAAAACAGGGGACGTCCGTGCCCTTGTGGCTCTTTGACTCATCTTTAGAGTTCTAGGACGAAGCGCTCGGCGACGAAGACGTTGTGTGGGAGGTCAAAGACGAGGAGGGCTCTGATGGCTCAAATTCAAGGCCGACAGCGGCAGATTCGACCGAGTCTGGTCGGGAAGAGCACTGGCGACACCGAATCTGGTGGGAGAGCTCAACAATGATCACCTGCTACACCTCATGATAACGGTCCACAACAAGTGCTCCAAACAACACAACAAATGTTTGGTCAGGCCAAAAGCGCCCACGCTCCGCTCATCACACCACCGCACTGCCCACCGCAGCGCACCACTGAGGAGGATGACGCCACAACGCTCACACCGCACTCCTTGCCCCAGCTACCAAAGGAAGCGGCGATCGGAGAGGATGCCCTCCATGAGGAGGAAGGAAAGGCAGCCATAGCCAAAGTCGAGGTCGTAGAGCTGATGCCTAGCCAGCTGACCAGCTCCAGGATGGAGTCGTCCGCGCGGGCGAGCCCCTCGACCTCCACGATGCCGGAAGAGGCGGAGTCCACAGAGGAGCAGAAGAAGAAGGCGTCAACGGCGGCCATGGCACAGAGGATGAGTTCGGTGGCGTACTGGACAGGGCGAGACACGGGGTCGCCAACATCCAAGCGCGGGAGCATGAAGGGGCATTGCCATATCTAGATCTGAGATAGCCCCCAATCCTGGCATGAGAGGGGAAGGGAGCAGCTGGGGGGGGGGGCTCTCCATCGCCGCATTAGCGGCGATGGCGGCGAGGGAGAGGTGAGGCGGTGGGGGACTCTCGGAGGTTTGTGCTGTCGTCTTTCGGGTCGCCCAGAGGAGAGTGACACGAGAGTAAGGGTCTATTTGGTTTACAACCCCAGGTAGCCATACCAAAATTTTGGCAATGCTCAAACCTAGGCAATGCCATAAATTGGGCAAAAAATGGTGTTTGGATCATAGTCATACCAATTCACAGGCAATGCCGAAATTAATTTGTTTGGATTGCAGCTATGCTAAAATTTGCCAAAAATATGAATATGACACGTGGGTCCTGCATAACATCTATTTTTTTGCTCCAAAATATGTCAATATGGGTCTTGTTTTGTTGATTAAATAACAAAGAACACAACGATTCAAACGGATCACAAATCGTATACTCGATTTAGAAAATATAGTCATTTGAAACTGATTAATCAAATTAATCAAGCAATTAATACACTGGACCCAGCCAACCATCATATGCCACCTGTCATTGCAAGTGCTGGCTGCCGAACCAAAAAATTGGCCCTGGTTTTGGCCGCCTGAAAGAAGCGAGGAAAACATGAAGAAAAAATTTGGTGTTGCCAAAATTCTGAGAAATTCTGAGGGTGACGCTACATGTTGGAATTGAATCAAACACTAATCAAATTATGAAAGTATTACCAAAATTTTAATTTGGCTCACTTTGACATTGAACCAAACAGACCCTGAGTCAGTGACCTATCGGTGGTGTCATTACATAGTGCAGAGAAATTTATAAAGGTCTGGTACATACATATGCATGATTGCGACAGTTTGGGTTTGCACTAACGACTTCTTGCAAGATTAAACTCGATAATGCATGATAACAAACTAATCTTACTCCCTGCAGCCGCTTGAGTTAAACTAATTCCAAGCTTAATCATGGCTCATGAGACGGGAGATAAATTATTCTGAATGATGTGGCTCGTCAATCGTCGTTAATCAGATGACCTGTCGATTTGTTAAGAACTAATGCAAAATGATAAAATTCGGTCAACTGGCTGCTAGAGCCTAACACGAGCCAAATTTGTGAAGATTCAGAAGAAGAAATAAGGAGCTCGTCAACCCTTTAAATTAAGAATTAAATGGAGCTGATAAAATTCATTAAAAATATCAACCATTTTCATAAGAAAAGATATCCTCGCTGAACCAAGAGTGGTGGAGTTGTGAGTGTACAACTCAACCTACCAAGATTTAAATACTAGTGCCTACCTTTACACATAACTCAATACGCCTACTGCGTACACTTTTGTGAGACCACGAATTTATTCTTGGTTTTTGTATTTTCTAGTTGTGTGTTAAAGGGTCACACTCGCGGGTACGTGCGTGTGGTGTGCGTGCATTCGTAGCGTGTGTGCGCATCTTCTTGTAGTAGAAAAAATCATCGCTAAAAAATAATAGCAGTGAATAATTTTAAACATATTCCAAAAAGGAAAAAAAATGCCGTGTACTAATTCGTCCGTACTAAGGCCCGTACACACAAACTGTATGCCCCGGAATCACGTGGAGGTTGGACAAAAATAGGGCCCATAGCTGGGCCGGTACCGCGCCAGATTCCGGCCGATCTGTCCATTCCGACCCATTAAGAAATGGTCGAAGAGCACGCGCAGATCGAGCCCATCAGAGCAACCCCTACTGGGCCCAAATAAACCACAATCTTCGCGACGAAGGCAGTCGGGTGTTCTAAGTCCCAACCCAACCCAACAGCCAACGACTCCCACCAGCCGTTCCACTTCGCCATTTCTCTTCTCCCCCTCCACCGCAGACATCGCCGGCGACGGCGATGGCCCCGGCCGTGGCAGCGGCGGCGGCGTTGAGCCAGGCCCTGAGGGACCGGGAGATCCTCGACGCCGTGGGCACCGCCGCGGCGGCGCTCTCGCTCGCGGGCTCGTCCTTCATCGTGCTCTGCTACCTCCTCTTCCGCGAGCTCCGCAAGTTCTCCTTCAAGCTCGTCTACTTCCTCGCCGTCTCGGTGAGCGGCTCGGATCTGAGCGCTTTAGTTTTCGGGTTTGGGTTTGGGATGCTAATTGTGTGATCCGCCGTGGGTGCGGTTTGGGATGAGGGGGTTCGTGGTGCGATCTGCGAGCGGTGCTTTGTTAATTTGGCCTATAATTGTGCAATTTTGGTGGTTCATGTCGTTAGTTTAGCGCATGAATGCTGTAAGTTTTATGCGTATAAGCTGAAGTAGTTGTCGAAAATTTGGCGTTAGGAAGTAAGGGTTGGGATCTTCAGAAATGTGCGTGCAATTTTCACCCATGATGGTTACTTCTGGAAGCTGGTGCCATTAGCTTATTCATGTTTTTTTTTTTGCAATAGTTTTGTAGCAGCAGTAACGATGGCGCAGAGTTGCACATGTTTTGCACTTTGAGTGGTTTGAAATATTACTCAAGTGAACGCGTATTTTCATAAGATGATTGACATCATATCACCTGTTGCAATGGCACAGGGGCTGCTCCAATTCAATAAAGCTAAGTGAGAGGATGTTTTTCACATAGATACTTACTTGAATATGGAGGCAACTGGCTCCTTACCTTGTTCATTTGCAAGGAGATCACATTCCTCCCTACTGTTTGTTGAAAATAGGAACCAATGGGCATGATGAAAAATTTCGTCAATCTTTATTTCTGCAGGACAATGAAAAATTTGCTTTCTTAGAAAAATGTTATTACATGTCCAGAACAGGTGTTCAACTAGTTAGCCAATACTCGGAAAAACGTTAGCTGATGTAAGGTTTGTGATTGCTTTACCTACTGTATGTTTTTCTGACAACTTTCATCTGAACTGCAGGATATGTTTTGCAGTTTATTCACTATAATGGGGTATGTTGCTGTTGCTGTCTGTACTATTTAAATTATACTTTCTGCTGCACATAGTTACTTCCTGACTTTCCATGTTACGCGCAGGTATCACTGTTCACACACGTGAATAGTACCACGGATGCCTTAGTAGTTGGGAAATAGAGATGAGAATAGTTAGTTTCCTTGTTAGTTAAGTTTTCTTTCTTAGAGATATATTCCATCTACTAGAGATAGGTTTCTTTAGAAATAGAGATTGTTTCGGAGGCCTCAAGTCGAGTCATCTCTATAAAAGAGATAGCATGTATCTATTATCAATCAAGCAAGAAAGATGAATTAATCTAACCTCCGAAGGTTCTATCATCCTAGTCTATAGTTTAATCTCTTATCCCACCAAGCCGATGCTGTCCGGTCTTCTTTGCGGCGGTGTTTACCCCCTTATGAACTAAGGTTCATGACGTTCCGAATGTGAACTTATCTTTGCTACTCACATCTACATATTTACTAATAAAAATTAGAAATGTGATGAATGTAAGCGGAAAGTATAGACTGTTCTTTCATTTCTTTTGTATTTTAGATGTGTTATTTGCCATGCACACTGACTGCTGAGTTTCTGTTATGTCTTTTTGTAAAATATTATAGTAACAATGTTGGTTTTTTATTTTGCAGGGGCCCATCAAATGCATTTTACTGCTTTGCGCATGACTACAGTGCACACTTATTTTGTGTGGCCTCTTTTCTTTGGACAACCACTATAGCGTTCACTCTTCATCGCACGGTTGTCAAACACAAAACTGATGTTGAGGAATTTGGATCCATTTTCCACTTGTATGTGTGGGGTATGGAAATTTTTAACCACTTCGCGACCTTTCTTGGAATTTATGTGTTGCACCATACTTGGAGAAACTTGTCCAACCAGTTAGAAGGACTTTTTTGGTAGAATACATTTAAAAAAATCTTGGCAATTTTATAGCTGTATCACGTATGTGATGTTCATGTGCTAGGCCAAAAAAAATTGAAAATGTTCAGACTATATAGCTATGTTTGATGTATTGTGCTGTGACTGTCTGCTAACATTCAGATCGCTTATGTATTAACACATTATTTAGACACGGTGCATGTGCCTTTTGTTGTCAGTTTTTTTTTTCTGTTGCTATTTTCAGCCTTCTCCTGTCTTGTAAGAGGTCAAGTATACAAGCTCCAATTTCATTTGCTTGTCCATTTATATGCGCTCATGTCTATAGTGTATGGTAGGCGAGTAAGATTCATTGCATTTGTTGACTTGATGTAATAGTAATTTGTAGGTATGTTTGTAACTCATGCTACTGATCATGTTTTTCCATTTGGATTTAGAATCCCTGGGTATTTCGTTGCAGTCTTGCAGATGACTGTACTCGAGCCATCCATTTCTTTTAATTATATTTTTGAATTTAGCTGCATATTTTATGTATAACAACAACAACAAAGCCTTTGATCCCAAACAAGTTGGGGTAGGCTCATATTTTATGTATATGATTTGTTTTAAAAGTAGAGCATTACTATAATTCCACATATCCTTTTTTAAAAGTAGATCATTATTATAATGACTTATTACAGAAGTTTTGTGTGAGATTCCTAGTTCAGTTGGCAAGGTTTTTTAAGTCTACATCTTGTTTTTTTCCTCAGGAACTTCACTAGCTACCACTGTATTACGTTCAATAGGAACTGATTATGGAAGGCCAGGTACCTGGTGTTGGATCCAACAGGGAAGCATGGCAAAGGCATGTGATCTTTTGTTCTTTGTTACGAGTTTGTAAATTTGGTTCTAAGCATTACTGTTGCCTAAACTCACTACATTTGAATCCATTATAGCTTATACATGATACTCAGACCACCCAAATAGAGATAATGATCTATGTATAGCTATACACTAGTGTTTTCATTTAGCATTTGAACTTTGTCGATACCTGTCATCAAATTATTCGAACTGATCTGCACCTAAGGGAATAAGTACCATTTATATCGAATTCCTAATATATCTTGTTTGGGCTACCTTCAGATTGTTCAGAGACATTATGATATCTTGAGTTGTTGACAATCCATGTGTATAGTTTGAGTCTGTGAGCCCTTCTGGTGTTTGCTCCTTTTCTTTCCTTTTTTTTTACTACATTTTATGTCTTCCTTTCCGTTAATGTATCCTCTTAATCCTCAGCTAGATCATTTATTTAAAATAGGAATGTTGTCACTCTTATCAGCATCCTAGCAATTACTTTCAGGTCTTACACTTGATAACCTTTTATCTTCCACTTTGGGGTGCCATTCTCTACAATGGGTTTACATACTATCAAGTAAACCGCATGCTGAACAATGCGACACGGGTAAGCACACAGCACACATTCTGTCAACAGTTTCCTCGTGTATTGAGGGTGACCAAGGCTTCTATTGTAACTCCTGGTAGATTCTGCTCTTTTCGCCTGTATGTTCTGAATTTGATAAGCTTATGGATTAATTTGTAGATGGCTGTTGGCATGAGTGATCGATCGATTCAATCTGATATGAGGGCGGACAAGAAGGTACAACATTATCTACAAACCTCTTGTCATTGTTTCTGTTTCGGAGCTTCTGCTGAAGGATTTTTTTTTTCCTTCTAATTTGCTGTTCTATTGTCCCCAATGTTATTGGTTAGAAAATTGTCCATTTGCTCTTATGATTCTTTTTTTTACTTCTTGGCTTGGAGATAAACTGAGGAAACATTGTAACGGCTGTTATTCTTAGAAAAATGTTGTTATGTGAATTCCACTTATATTACCATGTTTTCTGGATCAGCTCTGTACCACTGTTCCCTGTCTGGTGGCAGAGGGGAAAAAAGTTTGAGCAGATACACCTTACTGACTTGGTTTCTTTTGCAGGCATTTAATCGGTGGGGTTATTACCCTCTGATTTTAATAGGTTCATGGGCTTTCGCAACAATCAATCGTCTGTATGACTTTGCTAATCCAGGCCACAAGATATTTTGGCTCTCCATTCTTGATGTTGGGTTTGCTGGACTTATGGTGAGTCTTTTGATGCTATTGTATTTCATCCTAGATGCTACTGAAGTCCTGTGTTGCAAATTTGGGGTAAATTCTACTAGAGAAACTAAATCCACTTGGATATTGTGGGCCGAACCAATCCTAATGGGCTAGAGTAAGAGGATTACACATGTCTTTTTTTTTCAATCCCATTTTATTTAGTTCCAAATGGAGGGCTGGAGTTCCAACCCACTTTCTTGAAACAATCCCATGCAATTGATTTATAATTGCTAGGCTTCATTATCCAATGGAATTAGTGCAGTTGATTAGGATCAAATCCACCATAAAAAAGCCACCTATTTAGTGCATGTATGACTCATTGAGTCTTCTTGACGTTGTATTTGCTGGAATCGTACAGTTCTTTTGTTTCCCTATGAGGTTATATACAGAAGATTTTTTCTTTTACTAACCTTACAAACTCTCCTATGTTTCATGTAACTTCTCCTTTTCATGGATTCTGATGTTCGATGATATTTTTAGGGGCTTTTTAATTCCATTGCTTATGGGCTGAACTCTTCAGTGCGCAGAGCAATTGCAGAAAGAATTGACATGTGAGTTCTTTTCTGTAGACTAAAGTTTCACTTCCACAACCATATGTTCCTCCAGTCCTGTACATTTTTTATTTACCATGCACTATTCTTGTTATAGTTGGTACTTGGTAACCTTGATCATTTTTCCAAAATTTCCAGGTTTCTACCCGAGAGACTAAAAAGGAGCCTTCCTACTTTGGCAAGATTGAAAAGTCAACAAGAAAATGAACTGACCTCACTTATCGTTGAGAATAACAGATACGATAATGCGAGTAATACCTAGGAGTTTTTCTAGCATACAAGTTTGTTCATATATTTCGGGTTCTTCGATTTGGGAAAGGGTGTGTTACATCACTGTAGGAGAAGATGTTTAGCATTGGCCATTTGGTGTACATCGAATAGACCCCCTGCGGTCCATTGTTGATTGCCTTGAACACGAGTAGTGTCTTGTAGTTCCTTGACCAGAGTACATAAGAGATTAGGAGGTACCCACACTCGATAGATACTCTTATGTTCATTTGTAGCCTCTAGGTAAGTTTGTCAGATTGTCCCTCTTTTAACCCCTCCCCCTTGTTGTATTTCTTGAAAATTTGTCCCCTCAGTTTGCAAATATAGCTACGTACTGTACAACTTAATGCTCCTGTAAACTAGCGTTGTTCCATTACGGTTTTTTTCCTGCACCATTTGTTAATTCATTTGGCAATGCCATCTTTGTAAACTGTGAGTTCTAAGATTGGGCGATTGAGACGATCTTCCTACCATTCCATTCGCGGCTAAGCCTGGAGCTAATTTTTCTGGCCCTATCAAACGAGGTGTCGTCCCTCTGTGGTCTGTGCTCCCCGCCCCCATTGCCCCATCACCGTGTAATCTGATCCCGCTCCGTGCGGAGCGCCAGCCACATCTTGGCAGCGCAACCGCGATCGCTCTCGCGGCGCTCGGCGATCTCTCTCGAAATAATTGCGACCGGACAGATGGTTGCGCCAGAGCATGGCCGACGAGGGCCCGGCAAATGCTTCTCGATGCAATCATACTGGTCCAGTTCCAATCCCACTTGTGGCTTAGTATCAGACAACTCACACGTTTCCATAACCGGACAGGTTTATTCTAAACTTGCGATTTTTTTTATATAAAAAAAAATTGGTCCTAAACTCGCTAGGCTGTATGGTATAACTTATTAGGTCCCTCCGCTGCAAATTTGGTTCGTGTTAAGAAAATGGGCAAGGCAAGTGGATGCGAGTTTAATGGCCCGATTATTGAATTTTGTATGTTGGGGGAGATAGATGTTAGTAGCTTCCTTGCAAATTTCTCTGTAACAATTAGGAATGTTTTGTCCTGATTTCTGTCCTGTTTATTCTCTGTTTATCTGTGTGTAACTCTGTGGTGGAACTTCGGTTGCCTGTTCTTACTGAAAAGAGAGGTGCCTATACGTTAGGCTGTGCGATTATTTAACAGGCAGTATATTCAATTTACGCTTGAAAAAACGGGCACATAATAATCTTTACTAATTAAAAAACGTAGTGATGGTGATGGTACGTGTCCCTCCAAGCACCCATGCACCTCCCAGAAAAAATATAACAAAAACAATCTACGAATTAAATTCCATCTCCCTATAAATTCTCTAAGTAGAAAATAAAACACAAAAAACAACATGTGGCATAGCCCGACAATGTTGACTCAACATGCTGACGGTTGTATAGTATTTTTTTATAGGACAATTTATTCATAAAGTGATTGAAATTTTCTTAAGTAGAATTTACCTTTTTATCCATTAAATCAATATTTAATTATATAACACATCAATCTCTACACAAATCCAATGGTCACAACAAGTGATTTAAACTTAAAAAAAACTTCAGACCACTTAAAAATAGCAAGACTATTTTTTTATTCGTAGCAGAGCACGACATTCAGCTAGTTAACAAAACATTTGTCTCATCAATTAGTATCACATGTTCACGTTGCAGTGTACCGTGAGTCCGTGACATGGACAGGGGCGTTCTGCATGCAGATATTTTCTTTGGATTTCTGGGACGGGAGGAATTGCAGCTGCACGACCAGCCACGTAGGCAAGCTTGCGTTCGAGCTATACATACGCGCGCTCCCGTCTCATCCGAAACGATATCCGTGGCGCTAAGCCGCTAACCACAAGCTCACCTGCACCACCCCGACTCCATTCGCGCTCTACGTCCGTCCTTGCGTCGACATGGACAAACCACGCAAACTCCTAACTCTCGTCTGCATCACCCTCGTCGCCATTGCCGTGGCCGCGTCCGCGGGCTCGGCAACGGCAGGCGAGCAGAACGATGTGCAAAACACGTACATTGTCCACGTCTCCAGCGCGCACGCGCCACTCGCGGCGCCGGCCGCGCTCGGGCGCGCCTACGCGTCGCTCCTCCGCGGCCTCCTCCCGCCCCACCTCCAGCGCCCGCGCCCGCGCCTACTGTACTCGTACGCGCACGCGGCGACTGGCATCGCCGCGCGCCTCACGGCCGCGCAGGCGGAGCACCTGGTCGGGCATGATGCCGTCCTCGCGGTGCTGCCCGACGAGGTGGTTGAGCTGCACACCACGCACACGCCGTCGTTCCTCGGGCTCAAGGACCCCAACGGCCTGCTCCCGCGGCCCACTCCGCGTCCGACGTCGTCATCGGCGTCATCGACACCGGCATCTACCCCGTCGGCCGCGCGTCCTTCTCCGGCCCCGACTCGCTCCCGCCTCCGCCCGCGTCGTTCCGCGGCGGCTGTATCTCGACACCTTCGTTCAACGCCTCCGCTTACTGCAACAACAAGCTCGTCGGCGCCAAGACCTTCCGCTCGGGCTTCAAGGCCGCCGTGGGCTACCAGTTTGGCGCGAGCAACGAGCTGAGCCCGCTGGACACCAGCGGCCACGGCACGCACTGCGCGGCCATCGCTGCCGGCACGTCGGTCCCGGATGCGAGCTTCTACGGCTACGCCTCCGGTACGGCGGCCGGCATGGCCCCCTCGGCGCGCATCTCGGCTTACAAGGTCTGCTGGCCCGGGTGCGCGATGTCCGACATCCTCGCCGGGCTGGACGCGGCCGTCGCCGACGGCGTCGGCATCATCTCCATGTCGCTCGGCTCGGGGTATCCCCCGCTGGAGTTCCACAAGGACAACATCGCTATCGGATGTTGGAACTATTCCTCGCTCCCGGAACACGCACTCAGTCGTTGCGCCCAACGCTCTGTACGCCCGCCTGCTGGTTCCTCAATTCGACGTGACCCGCTACTGTTGCTTCCTGTGCGTGAGACAGCAAAACACCTTTTCTCTGTTGTCTATTCACGTGATGCTTTTGCCTGGGAGAAGCAGCGCCTCCTCAATTGTCTTCACGTGAAGTGCCTCCTTCTGCTGGAACGAGCACCAAAGCAAAGCAAACAATGTTGCCGAGAGAACACCGAGACACAAAAACGATACTTTTGTTTCCGGAGCAGTGCTCCTCTTTTTGCTTTTCTATTTCTTTTTCCCAACTCCTCACTCTTTACATGGTTAGACCTGCATTATATACACACTCACGCAACCCGACTCCGACTCTAAAACTGAACAATCAACCGATTCACACAGGCACAGCACTCCTACTCGGATTCTACGTCCTAACTGGACACGGTTACAAAAAACGAAACTGGAAACGAAAAACTAAAAACAAGATTATATCTATCAATCACCCCCTTAATCTTGTTTCTTCACTTTGATCATGCTGATCTTTTCTCTCATATGAACTTCCAAATCTTCCTTTTTTACCTGCACTCCCGTGCGCCGTTCCTTCCTGGGCCGATACCGCCCTACCGCCTGCACTTGCTCCATCCTGAGCTATGCACAAACTAACGCTTGTCGCGCCTCGCACTTGGACTGAACTCGTCCTTCCTTGCACGCCCGCCTGGGCTGGAGCACCTGCTCCCATGACCACCTGGGCTGGAGCACCTGCTCCCACGACCGCCCCTACCATAACAAGGTCGTTCCCTACGACGACTGCGCTAGCACTTGCTGTGCCACCTGTTCGTGCGTCATCTGGTCCTCCCGACCAACCATTCTCTGTGCCATCTTCCGAGTCGCTGGCCCCTGCGAGTGTTGCGTGCACATCTCCAGCAGTTGATGCGTGCACTTGTGTGCTGCCACCCTCAGCATCGCCTTGCGCAACGTGTCCCTGGACCCCACCAGTTTGACCACTCGAGCCGCTTCCTTGCGCGCCTCCTAACCCGCCGCCCGGGCCACATGTATGTACCTGTATGTACGCTACGCTCTTCATGCGCGTGGGACTCACCGCCCCCCTGCATGCCGTCTGGACCTTCCGAGGCTCCGCCTGCTGCGCTTCCTACGCCAACTGCGTGCCAACCTTGGGTCCCGTCATGTTCTGGTTCGATACCCAAGTCCCACTTTGGCTCCTTCAGACTGTCCTTCACACAAACCGATTTACAAGTTTTCAGAGAAATTTTGTACAACCGGTTCGAGGATCTTTTCACCTTCATCAACAAATCTTTGTTCTTGTCATAGACACGTAAGAACTCATCCTGCAGCACCACCTTGCACCCCCGTTCCGCCAACTACCCAAGACTGAGTATGTTGTTACACAGACTTGGTATAAAGTAAATATCAGGCATCACCTTCTGATCGCCGTTCTTGCATTGCAATAGCATTGATCCTTTGCCTCTTATCTCCACAGTCGAACCGTCAGCAAACTTGACCTTCCCCGAAATCTTCTCGTCGAGCTCATGGAACATAGAGTGATCTCCTGTCATGTGATTGCTTGCTCCATTGTCCAAGTACCATAAATCAGTGTGATCACGGTTGCCTTCCTCCGTACGTAGTTTAGGAACTACGTTCTCCTCGTTCAACATCACCATGATCGGCGCCTCTTTGTCACATAAGGAGAAAAGCAGGGCTGGCTCGTCATCATTTTCACAAGCTCGGGTGAGGTTTGCCTCCTCGTTCTTCTTCTTGTTTGGACAATCCGAAGCATAATGCCTATACTTGTCGCATTTGAAACACTTTATATGACTGCGACACTCCGCCGCGTAGTGACCGAATTCTTCGCATTTAAAACACTTGACATGTGACTTATCACGTGATCTGTCACCACCACCTTGCCTAACCCCGTCTCCATATCCTCCTCTGCCGCCTCGCCCACGCCTGCTTCCACGCTCGCTTCTTGTATCTCCCTTTAACAACAACACCTGTTCATTATGAGACTGATACCTCTGCTCGTTACGGGACTGATACCCCTTCAGTAGCTCCTCATGCGCCTTGAGGGAACCAGTGATCTCCTCGATCTTCTTTGTCTCGGATCCGGGAGTACATGAGCGTAGTGACAACAGGTACGAACTTTTCTGGTAGCACGCACAGGTATTTCTTCACTGCCACAGATTCCTCCATCTTGCCACCGAGAGAGACAATCTGATTGTACAGTGAAGTCAACTTACCGGCAAACTCGTCCACTGACTGGGTTTCTCCCATCTGGAGATTCTCGAACTCTGTATGCAAATTCTGGAGCCGCACCTCCTTCACGCGATCAACTCCCTCGTGCATCTTCTGAAGCGTCACCCACGCCTCATGTGTCGTCTCCTTGCCGATGAGCTGCCGCATCATCAAGTCTGGCACCGCCTGGTAGATGATGGCCAAAGCCGTTTGGTCCACCTTGTCGTCCACCTCCTTGTCCTTTGCCTTCGGATCGACTGCACCCCAGACTCCCTGGGCACGCATGTTCGCCTTCATCTTCATAGCCCACACTGGGTAATTGTCTGTCGTCAGAACAGGATATAGGAGGGAGAACGGCCCATCCCGGGTTTTCGCCTTATCGCTCATAATCTTCAGATACCACCAAGATCAGAACGCTCTGATACCAACTGTTGGAACTATTCCTCGCTCCCGGAACATGCACTCAGTCGTTGCGCCCAACGCTCTATACGCCCGCCTGCTGGTTCCTCAATTCGACGTGACCGCCATCGTTGCTTCCTGTGCATGAGACAAAGAAACACCTTTTCTCTGTTGTCTATTCACGTGATGCTTTTGCACGGAGAAGCGGCGCCTCCTCAATTGTCTTCACGTGAAGTGCCTCCTTCTTCTGCTGGAACGAGCACCAAAGCAAAGCAAACAATGTTGCCGAGAGAACACCGAGACACAAAAACGATACTTTTGTTTCCGGAGCAGTGCTCCTCTTTTTGCTTTTCTATTTCTTTTTCCCAACTCCCCACTCTTTACATGGTTAGACCTGCATTATATACACACTCACGTAACCCGACTCCGACTCTAAAACTGAACAATCAACCGATTCACACAGGCACAACACTCCTACTCGGATTCTATGTCCTAACTGGACACGGTTACAAAAAACGAAACTGGAAACGAAAAACTAAAAACAAGATTATATCTATCATCGGAACGTTCGGCGCCGTCAGCAAGGGCGTCCTCGTCTCCACCTCCGCCGGCAACTCCGGCCCTAAGGAGTCCACCGTCAACAACGTCGCGCCGTGGATGCTCACCGTCGGCGCGTCCACAATCAACCGCGAGTTTCCCGCGGACGTCGTCCTCGGTAGCGGTAACACCCTCACCGGCGCGTCGCTGTACGCCGGAGAGCCGCTGAGCTCCACACAGCTTCCCCTAGTCTCCGGTGAGGACGCAGGCTCCACGTACTGTGAACCTGGATGGCTATTCAAAGACAAGATTGCCGGCAAGATCGTCGTGTGCAGAAGAAAGATGGACAGCAACCAGTACAAGTCAGGCGTCGCCGTCTCGGAATCCGGAGGCCCGAGCAATCTTTATTAACCCCATGGACAGAGGCGAGGAGCTCCTTCCAGCTGCCCACATCCTCCCCGCGACGATGGTCACGTACGCCGCGGGCGAGAACATCTTCGAGTACATGAAGTCCGAGCCGTCGCCGACGGCAACTCTTGTGTTCCGCGGGACGGTCATAGGCGGCTAGTCGCCGGCGGCGCCAAAAATTGCGTCCTTCTCGAGCCGAGGTCCGAGCTACCGCTCACCAGAGGTCCTGATTCCTGAAGCCTGACGTCATCACCCCCGGAGTGAACATCCTGTTTGCGTGGACCGGCGAGGTCTCCCCGACCGAGGTCCCCACGGACGCCAGGCGCGCCAAGTTCAACATCATGTGCAGCACGTCGATGGCGTGCCCGCACGTGAGTGACCTGGCAGCGCTGCTGCACCAGGCGCGCCCGGAGTGGAGCCCCGCCGCGATCAAGTCGGCCATCATGACCACAGCGTACAACGAGGACAGCGCCGGGGAAACCATCGTTGACGTCGCCACCGGCAAGGAGTCCACCCTGTTCGCCCGCGACGCCGGCTACGTCGACCCAAACCGCGCGCTCGACCCGGGCCTCGTCTATGACGCCGGCACTGACGATTACATCGGCTACCTCTGCTCCCGCCGGTACACTCCCCTTCAGATCGCTCTGTTCACGAGGGACGGCACATACGCCGACTGCTCCAAGTACTCCGGCAACGCCGGCGACTTCTACTACCCGTCGTTCTCGGTCACCTTCACCTACTTTGACAAGGTGTTCACGCACCGCCGCGTGGTGCGCAACGTCGGGAGCAGCGCTGACGCGGTGTACGAGGTGAGCGTGTCCAGCCCGGCCGGTGTGGACGTCACGGTGAACCCGACCAAGCTTGTGTTCGACGTGGAGCACCAGAGCCAGTCCTACGAGGTCACCTTCGCTAAGAACGACAAGGTCGTGATGTCCAACATGAAGTACGCGTCAGGGTAGATCGTGTGGAGCGATGGTGAGCACCGGTGGCGAGCCCAGTGGCCGTGACCTTCAGCGACTTCCTGGTGTCGTCCGTCTGAGCGATGCCAGGTCGGGCGCCATTGTTGCGTGCTCTCCGGACGAAAACTGAGGTTTGCGGGTTTTTGTGGGTTCGAATAAGTGGACGACGTTCTACACTTGGTTGATCGGCTCAGGTACTGCATCTATTCAGATGTAACGCGTTTCTACAATAAAAGGACCCTCTATTCTGGTATGTGCCTGTAACCGTACCAATTTTCGGGACCGTTAAACCCTTCGTAACCATTAAAGATGTGCAATTGTGAAACAAGTAGCATCGCAAGCAAACTTCTGATTACGATAAAAATCAGACTTTTATTACATAAGATTAAGGCTTAATAACCAGTTTTTCACCTGACACGGGCATCGAAGCCCAAAGTTTATATAATACAAGACAAAAGAACTTCAAACCACAGGCACGTTTGAGCGCAGTCGAGACCTAAAAATAGAAGTCGCTGCCATCTATGGGTCCACCATAATCCTGCTCATTGGGATCCTCAGCATTTTTCCATATTTCTTCTGTAGATGTTTTGCAGATTACAAGAATAAGTACTACTACTGTACTCAACAAGTCACATGGAATAGCTATTTTAATTACATACAAGGAGTTCAAAAGATTGGTTAAAGTTTACCATACCTGGCATTTGTGGATGCATTTTGCATTTAAAAAAGTTTATAAAACAGTAATGAATAATAACATCAGGGCTTTCTCAACAAATACCAACTTAACATCTCAAAATTCTACTTATGCCTCTGTACTGGAATCATCCATGAACACAGCTTCATTAACTGGAAGCACAACGTATTCGAATACCTTTAATTATACACTCTGCAGAGTTGCCCAACTTTACCCACAAAATATCTTAAACTCATATTGTCAGACATATACATGCAACATGCTAGCGTGCGACTGAGCTGAGATAACAAAGCCTTTTCACTAGTCAATCTTTTTAGTCTCTACCCGGTAGGTTTTAATCCATATAGCTCGGGAGACCACCGGCCATGGTGGAATCCGCACTCCAAGGCTGACTGGCTCATACCGTTGTGTAGTTCAGTGAGTGCCCTAATCGGTCCACTCCTGACTCATCCCCATTCCGCGTCTGCCCTATCATACAAGAAGCAGTTGACATCCTGTAGATATTCAATTGAAAAAGCAGTGTATTAAGCCAGGGAGTAATGACCACACTTGTGGTTGAGCGGTTACTGTGTCTGTTACTTTGGCACAAGGTTCGTTCTTACCTGTCTCCAGTGAAGAAATGGACCAATACCAACTCGTGGTTTCCACTCTCACCTTCGACTCAATTTTTAACTAGTCTATTGGGTTGTTCAACTTTCTGGATCCAACCCTCAACTCTCCACTAAAACCATTGGCGAAAGGCCAAAGCTCTTTTCAGGATTTATAAATATTTTTAGTGATGAAACTACTTATATGGCTATCATTTTATGTGATCTTGTCAAGGTGAATATGACCTACAAGAGCTGGGTGGGTTTATTTGTGGGGTAATCGGATTTATCTATTTATCATGGTATTCAAAAGTATTATTTGAATATTTTAAAGTAATTGGCACAAATACAGCAATGAAAGTAATAATATAAATATATGAAACATGGGTTCAAAATGATCAAAGAATGTGACTTACCTTCTTACACAAATTCATTTAGATATTGGTCTTGTCTAGCGTCTTTTGTAGTCTGGTCGGCGAAATCGTGACCTAATGCAAAAGAAATAAAATAACCCAAATAAAATCCAGCTCGACAAGGAATGAGCTGGGAACAACATGCAAGTAAATAAAATCGAAAAACAACTTAAAGGAAGGTGGTGTAGAGTGGTGGAGATTTATTTGGTGTATGATTGGACTGAACAGAGTTGAGATTTGGGTCCAAGTACAACAAAAATATAGTAAAAAGATATAAATCATACAAAAAGGTGAAAAGATTTATTATGAGCCTGGTATAGCTGATCGGAGTCAAGAAATGAATTCACTGACTCGAAATGGTCAATATTTGACATATAATGTCAAATTTTGGGTTTTAGGCGAAGGAGGCGGATGATGAATAGCGTTTAGGCTGAAATGGGTGAACATATTCGAATTACTATTCATGAATGAGATTTGGCTATAAATAATAATTAGGGTCACTATTTTCAGACGAACATGAACAATAATTACCTATTTTCGGGTTATGAACAATACCATTTTACTGTATTTTGAACAGTGTTTAGGCTGATTGTTTGAGCGAGAAATGGTCGCCCCATTTCTGTGCGCCCATGGTCTAAATTGGCGAGCCTTAAAGGCCAGCTTAGGCGGCTTGAGCTGCGCTCGGCCGAAGGCCAGACCGCGCTCGGCTTGCCTGAGCCGACGGCAGCGGCGACTCCAGCGACGGTGGTGGGCGGCGACTCCGGCGACGGTGGGGAAGGGTACAGTGAGCTTCACTGAGGTATGAGGGTCCATTTTGAGGGTTTTGAGGAGTAGGGGAGGTGCAGAGGTAGGGTGGCGGCGGCCATGGCGCAAGGCCGTGACAGGGCGGCAGTGCGGCGGCGCTCTAGTGGGTGAAAGGGTGAAGGAGTTTGGGGGAAAAGTTGGCGGCGGTGAGGTGAAGCTGGAGCTGGGCTGGGAAGGGAGGGAGAGGAGAGGGAGTGGCGGATTTACCTCGCGGGCTCGTCGGGGACGAAGAGGGTAGCGGCAGGAAAAACCCAAATTGGGCTGGCTCTGGAGAAGATGAAGCGAGGGAGAGGTGGTGGAGGGGAAGGTGAGGTTGAGTGTGAGCCGAGGGTGGCTTTTTATAGGGCGATTGAGGTGGTGGGAGCGGGGATTGGGCAATGACGGGCATGGCGCGTGTGCTACGACGTGCACAACCGAGAATGGTTGGGCGGCGCTAGGAGAGGGGAGGTGGCGGGGTGAGGTGGCGACGAAGGCGGTAGAAGCCGGTGCATGGCACGGGAGGTGGTGGTCGACGGGAGAGAAGGGGAAGGTGTGAGGCGATGCGGTGTGGCACTCGAGCGCGAGGAAGAGGACAGGGAGGAAGAAGAAGGCACCCGGGGGGGAATCTATTTTCGGATGGAGGAAACTGGTTGGCCAAAAAGGGAATGCGGGAATTCGGAAGAAGTTTCCGAATTAGGTAAGATTTCAAACTCTAACCGAAAACTTCAAAAAGTTTTGAAAATCTAGGATTTTTGGGTTGTTTTAGTGCCATGGCACAAGTCCATGTGAAACAGAAAAAAATCTATGAGATCAAGTCTATCTCGGCCTTCATCAAGTTGGCCCCCCATAATTCAGTCGGTAGTGCTATGGAGGACCAGCGGCGAGGTCCGATCGAGGGCAGCGACCTCCTACGCTGGCTCCCCTCCTCTCCGACTCCTATCATCTTGATGTTATTTGGGAGTGACGCCAGGGCATTTAGGATGAGGGGCGACGGTGCCCCGATGCTGTTCCATAGCCACCGTGGACACGTGCGTACTATCTGTGCGAAGTGAGAAGATGAAAACTATGATTTTGACAGAATGGGATTGGAACGGCTTTGGGGAAGAAGAAGGGAGCCACTAGTGCCTAGACATACGATGGGAACAACCCCAATCCCATGTATGCCCTCCTCACCCATGAGATCTCACTCAAAAACATTGATCTCATATGTTCCATTCGGCGCAACAAAAAACTAAGAAGCGCAACATTAGTTTTTAACCTTGCAATGAATATTTGCTCCAGATGCAACAAATACAAAAACAAAACAAAAATGTGCCCGCCAACGCCGGTCAGACTGCCACGCATGCCATGCTATGCGTGCTCGCATGGATGTGTCGCTGCTCCGCCGCTCTCAACACACCACTGCCAAGCCACACCACCCTACCGCATCAATTGCCCGAAAATCAAACAAAATATCACTCGGGTAGTGCAACAAATTTTATGAGTCGACGCAACAAAAAAATTTAGGCATGGCGTACATCATGAATCCACATGCAAAGTATCCGTCACCACATCAGGATAGCCCACGGTCTTAGCGGTAGGCATGACGTACACTCCAGGTGGTGTCATGGGGAAGGAGGGTGGTGCTGGGGTAGCGAGAGCCCCGACACTCTGCCGAGGCGGTGTAGACACGGCTGGTGGAGCAACAAGCTGAAGTGGAGCAGTCGGTAGAGGCTGCCGTTAGAACCCAGCAGGTGGCACCCAGGCTACAGGCAACTATGTTGCAGGCGTAGCCGCCATCACCTGGACATAACCCCAAGTAGAAGCAACTGAAGAAGATGCATGCACTGGCTCCCATTGGATCAAGTTAGCGGGATTCCATCGACAGACCCGTTGTTTGTAACCCAACTGGCCACAATAGCGACACTTCCCCATCCAAGAGCACTCAGTCGCGCGATGTCCATCTCCACACTTGGAGCACAAACCTTGCCCTCGAACAGGGTGGGAGGGTACAGTAGTTGAAGAAGAACGAGACACAGAAGAAGCAAACAGTCTCATTTGATTTGACTTGGTGAACGGCGGAGGGCGATGCCCCTCTTGAACTTCTTGGGAGTGGGCCAATGAAAAGACCTACCTCCCCTGCTAAAGATCCTCTTCTGGTCATTACCTGAAACACTGAATTCGCTACCATGTGCTACACATCCCTGAATCTCAGGCGGTGGCCCTACCTGGCCACACACAAGACCATGGTCACGGCCTCCACCATGGCCTCCACAACCATGACCTCTACCTCTTGGCATAGATATAGCTACTCACCACAAACAATAATACAAACAGTAAGCTCAAGGCATCAAATCATATCATAAATCATTAACGCGACATAGCACAAATATAAATGCAATACCCTACCCATTATCATCCTACCGTGCACTAGTGTGTCAAATTTTAAGTTGTTTAACCATCCTAAACCAAGTTCTAGAATTTAATTAACCAATATCAAATTTTAATTAAGTTAGCCAATCCTAAAGCAAGTTTTAGTAGATTAAATTAACCTAAGTTATCAAACTATCCACCGTGGATCTAAAGCCCGCTTTGGTACCAATTGTAACACCCCGGTCAACACTGAGCCCAAAATGGCTCCTAAACTACTCTAGCTACCAATTTAAACCATATTTAACAATAAATTACAGCAAGAATACAAGGAATAAAATCCCATCAATGGGTCACAAGTGATACAAAAAAAACAATTAATAATCCACTACAAATAAAGAAATTAAGAATCTGACCATTAACTAAGCAGTTAATATCTCAAACTAAATAAACTAATATATTATCAACCCAAGTTCCATCTAGCAATTCCAAAATGTCCCAGTCCACTCATGAATGAACTCCAAATGTAATTATCATGTCTCAAGATGATATAAACCAACTATTATAAGGAATCTCTGATAAATGCATGTGAGAGTTCATGTGCTACTCCGTCCCCATACATGTCGCCATCAACTGTTATCTAAAGAAACAACAATAAAGCAAGAGTGAGTCTATGACTCAAGAAGTATAAGATACAACGAAAAATAATCAGGTTCATTAAACATTTAAAACATCACCATTATTTGCATTTTCCTCATTCACAAATCTCATCAATATCTTTCTTATGAATGCAAATGCTATGATGCAACTCTTTGAGCTGATACCGATGTAGTAGAGTGTTCACCCGTCGGTGACACATTCTTCCCCGACCTTTTTGAAGGTGGGATCCGTACCTCTGTATGACTTTAACATGGAGCACGTCGGAATAGCCATAAACATGATATTACTCACCGCCTTGGCCCTTATGCAAGTGAATGATGCAATTGTTCGTTATTAACCGTACCATATCATCCCTATGGTAATTGCATCATCATATCATAATTTCATTAAATCATCAACATCACCATAGCATGTAAATAAGCTTAACGAAAGCACAATTAAATCACATGATAATGTAGTAACAAGATAACGACAACCACACCCGTTGTTCACTGTTCTACCCTGTACTTGACTTTTTAACTTCTAGGAACCGGGTGATGCAACGGTGCTAGCATACTGGCATATAGCGTTCCACCCCTGGACGTGTGGATACTGTAAAGGAGCTGCTACAGTTACTGCTGCGCTGATTGAGGATGATACACGACCTACGCAAAGAATGTGATAGGTTGCTGGAGGAGACGATCGGTGCCGAGGACATTGGACGATCGATTACTACCACTAAATCGACGCGCTCGACGTTGGATCAGGCTGCTCCAACTCTTCTTCCGCTACACTATGCATCTAGTGATAACGATCTATGATCTTTTACTTGCATGGCTTCCTGATTTACATGGTAGAAATTTTGAATTGCAAGCTAGTGTAGCCTACCCGTATCCCTACACTTTGAACCAAGAATGAGATCTTTCGTTGCAATAGTGACGACAAACTTTACACCATCTGTCCCGTTGCACCGGCATCATCGCCTCAAGCACTCTTGTCTACCACCGGCTCCGTCTCGCTGCGGCATCGACGTTTGGGTCACCCCGGTCATGACGCCATGGCCTCCTTACAACAGTCTTCTTTGATTTCTCGTAATAAGGCAGATCATTCTATATGTCATGCATGCCAATAGGGAAAGCACATACGCCTGCCATTTTCTAGCTCTAGTTTTCAATTAATTCACTGTGAGCTATGGACGTCACCTAACCCTAGTTCTTTCGAATTCCAATATTATTTAGTAATCACCGATGATTTTCTACCTTCTATTGGTCTTTTCCACTCCGCAAGAAATCCTTGGTCCATAACACAATTACTTCCTTCTTTGCTTATCTTTGTACGCAATTCCAACTTCTCATAGTCTCCATTCAGGTCAACAATGGCACAGAATTTATCAATTCCAAATTATTGGAATTTTTTCGTCACCACAACACTCACCTCCACCTTTCGTGCCCCTACACCACCCAACAAAACGGGAAGACCGAGTAGGCGATTCGTACTCTCAACGACACTGTGTGCACTCTCTTGTTTTAGGCGTACATACCCCCTCGTTCTGGTATTTAATTTTATAATTTGTTATTAATTTGATATTATTAAAAAAAATCAAAAATTTTAGGGTTGGCGTGCAATTATTGTTGTGGGTCTAATGAAACCATGCATTGGGTGAGAGGAGCTGAATGTTTTGTAATATCATTTTGATTTGTTGAAAAAAACTATGTAATGACGTCGTGCTGGAATGTGTTGTAACAACATTGTAATGTGTTGAAAAACAACTATGTGATGACGTTGTGTTGGAATATTTTGTAATAGCATTATGATTTGTCGAAAAACTATTTGATGACATTTTGCTTAAAAATATGTTGTGTTAATATTATTTCTTATTACTATCTGATTCTGTTTCTTAGTATGTCGTGTGTCCAATTATAATGTGTAACTTATCTTCTTTCTGAAACTACCACCATTGTCTTCACCCCGCCGTTGGTGGTGGTAGTTTAGTTGTTTGGTCTTTGTGTGGCGATCGGAGGTGGCCAAGCGGGCGCGGCGGCAAGACGGCTTTGAGCAAACTAAGCACGACCTGTTTAGGCACGGCCCATTTCGGCCCGTATACTATTCGTGTCGTGCCGGCCCACGGGCCAGGGTGACAGCCCAGGCACGACCCATCGGGCATTTGTGCCGTGCCGGGCCGGGCCGAGCCTGTTTAGCCCGTCGGGCCAAGCGTGGCTCGTTTGGCCCATCAGAATGAAATTTTTTTTTGAAAAAAATCAGAAAAAATTAGAAAAATATGTACAACTCAAAAGTAGACATGAACATTGAAAAATTAAGACAATCATATTGAAAATATAATAAAGAGCTTTATTAATGTTCAATTGGCTGCCCCATTAAAACCTTTGTCAAGTAAAAACTCAAAATGAGAAAACCTTGATAAAGGAAAAAGAGTACAACCTATTGCTCTACAATTGTACATACATGATACATTCTTGTTCTATGTGTCGGTGTCATTGTCTAAGTACAAATTTTTTAATACCTCCGACAACTCTGGATTTTCCACAGGGTGTTGTGTTCGTGAATCGGCTTGTTCTCAGTCCTTCACAGTTAAAAGGATCTCCACCATCTCACTTGTGAGACTTGTTCTTCTCTCCTCCAATATTCTTCCTGAAAGACTGAAAGCAGATTCGGAGGAAACCGTAGAGACAGGAACAGTTAACACATCACATGCAAGTATGGATAGCATGGGATATGTTAACTTATGGGATTACCACCATTGCAAGATGTCGAAGCCTTCTGAGTTAAAATCCACCGTATCGCTGTCTAGATAGGTGGATAGTTCTCCGCTCCTTGTGGGTCTTGGCTGAGCAGGCGCTGGTGTAGTAGAAGAAGAAGACCTGGACCTGGAGGAAGAGGCTACTGGAGGTCGTTGCGAGCGGACTCCCCGGAACTTATTTTCATACCTTTGGTAAACCTCGTATAACCGAGAACGAACTTCTGTAAAATAGTTAGTATAGCCTAGCCCCGTAGCATCACTAAGAAGATCAAGTACAGTACCAAATGCACCAATTTTAACCCTAGGATCTAAAATAAATGCAAATACATATAAGTAAGGGATTTGCCTTCAATATTTAAGGTATTTAGATTTCATGGCAACAACAGCCTCGCGTAAAACTAAGTCATTTTCATGCATTTTCAATTGGGTAGCAATCCGTAAAATAGTATGCACGATGATAGGAGATGATGGATAGTAGACAGCGGACAAAGCAACAGTTACCTCATAAAAAATTTCTAAAAATGACAGTATCTTCTCAGCAACGAACCAATGTTGCTCAGTTAATAGCAAAGTACCATCAGTGCTAGGATAGTGCGTTTGAATAAAAACAGAAAAAATGCTCTTGTATGGTAAAAGATGCTTAAGCATGAGGTAAGTAGAGTTCCACCTTACCTCCATATCCAAACTGAACTTTCTTGGACGTACACCCATAGCCCTGCGGAAGTTTTTATATTGTGCTATTCTTACGTTAGAAGTATTCAAGAAAGAAATCGCATCGTGAAAAGCTTTAATATACGGATTCAACCTCTTCAAATCACATTTGACTATAAGGTTGATAATATGACAAGCGCATCGTTGATGTAGTAAGAAGGAATCGGCATATGTACTCAACACTGGAGTAAGAATGTCCATAGCCCTAGAGTTTGCCGCGGCGTTGTCTAAAGTAATTGCGAATATTTTGTCTGTAAGACCAAAATCTTCCACGACTTTCATAATACAGTCTGTAATATTCTCCCCGTGTGCTACATCAATTAATTTCAAACCTATAATCCTTTTCTCAATTGCCCAGTTGTCATTAACATAATGCGCAACTACACTAAGGTAATCCTCCCTAGCGCGACCACTCCATATGTCCGAGGTGAGGGCCACTGAAAATGTGCACGTACTAAATAGTTCCTTTATTTTATTACGACGTTCATTATAGTATTTTACTAGATCCATAGTTTTTGTTTGTCTAGAAACGGAAGCAAATCTAGGATTATGCGCGGTCCTAATGTAATTTTGGAAAGAAGCAAACTCGTCAAAGCCTAACGGTAAATCCTCAGAAGCAATTAAACGACAGAGAGATTGGTGAGCTACCTGGGGATCGTAGTTCCAGCTAGATACTGTACCGTCGGGGTTGTATTGCAGTTGCGTCTGCCTCATCGCCAATCCTTGCTTGGTTCGACATCTTGCAGCATGTCTAAGCAAGTGCCCCGTTCTACCTGATAACTTCGCAGACAATTCATGCTGACAAATTTTATAAATAGCATATGGTACCTCATTTCCCGCTGCGTCTTGCTTGGTTGTCTTGTCGAAATTCTCCCACACTCCTGATGTAGACGGCCTCGATCTCTTTGCTCTACTTGTCGTTGAGCCTGTTGCTGACGTGGAGCCTGATGACGGAACTCCACCATGCTCCTCTGGTGAAACCTCCGGTTCATTTGAGGTAGCCGCAGCCGCCTCTATGGACGCAATTTCCTCGATGAAAGTCCATACTCACGAAGAACAAAGTTGTCATAAGGACTGTCCATAACGAAAACTGCAAAATCGAAACCAACACTCTTACTACTTTCATCTTAGCATAACAAAAACGAACAATAAAAGTATTACAAAAATAGTATTGTATTTGTACCTCTTTCGCTGACTTGAGGCCGAAAATTGAAATTTCGAAATTTTGGCATAATTTTTTTGAATTTTGCCAAATTAGCTCAACACGGATTTGAATTTGCACAACACAATTGCAAAGAGAGAATGGAGAATGAGGGTGTGCTGAATGAGGGGGGTATGGTGGCTATTTATAGAAAAAAATTTGGGATTTTTGGGATTTTTTTGCTATTTGTTAAGACCCCAACGGTCAAAAATGGTAAAAAAAAACGGCTAAAATCTCCCCAACGGCCGGATTTTTCGGGCCGTGCCGTGCCTAGGCACGGCCCACCACCATTGGCTGCTGCCCGATCGCTGCTGACGACTGCCGGCGCCCCTTTCTTCTCCCCGGTCCCCCCTAACCCTTCCCCTTCTTCGCGGGCGCGGCTTCGCCTCTGCCCCGAGCGGCCGCCACCTCCTCGCCTCCCGCTTCGCGACGGCGTGACCCGCCTCCTCGGCGTCCTCGTCGACCCGCGCCTCCTCGTGGCCCCGCCGCCTAGCCGACCCGCGCGGCGGTGCCTCCTCGCCTCCCGCGGCCCGCCTCCTCGGTCTCGCCGACCTCGTCCTCGTCGCGTCGCCGCCTCCCGCGCCCTGCGCGCGCCTCGGCGACCCGCGCCTGCCGACCCCCGCCTCGCCTCCTCGCGGCCCGTCTCCTCGGTCCTCGTCGACCTCGTCCTCATCGGTCGTCGCCTCCTCGCGCCCGCCGTCGCCTCGTCTCGCCTCTCGCCTCCCACGGCCGGTCCGCGCAGCGCGCTCCGTGCGTCGCGCCGCCACTGGCCCGCCTCCTCTCTCGGCGGCTCCTCTCCTCGGCCGCGCCGCGCGCCGTCGCCTCCGCCCTCGCCTCCCACGACCCCACCTCCTGCGGCCATGCCTGGCCGTGCCGTCGCGGCCGCCCACCGTCTGCCGAGTGGCGGCCGAGCACGGCCGGGGTCTTGTCTTTGGCGGCACGGCCATGAATAGTACGGGCGGGCGTGCTGCGTGCTCGTCTTTGGGCCAACGATTGCGTGCTTCATGTCGGCCCGTTAGGCCCGGCCCATTTGGCCAGCACTAGTGGTAGTTTGGACGATGGAGTGGAGTGATTGGAAATAAATAGTCCAAAATAACGGTAGAAATTTAAATAAAATAGTACTAAATGTTTACGCTGAATTCTGCACCCAAAAAAAAAAAAAATGAGGACTCGGTCGCCAGTCTAATTGGCGACAGGGGGCTATCGGCAACAGTAGGCTAGTTTTGCAAAATGAAAATTTGACTATTTAATTTTATAATTTGTTATTGGTTTAATATTATTAAAAAAAATCAAAAAAATTTAGGGTTGGCATGAAATTATTGTTGTGGGTCTAATGAAACCATGCATTGGGTGAGAGGAGCTTGAATAGTGTGTTGGATGGCTTATGCCTACCTAGGTGGAAAGTGAAACCACCACCGCAGCACCTGTGCATCGCACTGCCCTGGTTCGGTTGGTTGCAATCCCTTGTTCCACTGTCACGTGACGTGCCATGGCGGTGCTGTGGGGTCACTGGGGAGACGAGACGAACCTTTGGTTTGCATGGTTTCCCCTGGCGAGAACAACAAAAGGCGGCTTCTGATGGTGTGGATTTAGGGTGAAATTATTCACCCACTCGAAGTCCACATACCTGGCCGGCCTATGTTGTGCCGAAATTACTAACTAGTCTGATTCGAGCCTGAACTTTGGGACGACACACGTTTTTATAGCGCAAACAAATGACAAGCTCCCTAACCCAACCAAAGAGAGTATTTAGGCCGGCCCAGCGTTGAAGCCATTGAAAGGTCCATATGCCTCTGGCCGCTCAGCACGGTCGGAACTCGGAAGCCTGTGCGTTTGTACCGTTTCCTTGCCCAACTCCCGAACGTCGCGGCACGCCCAGGACAGCAAAGCAACTTGGTAGGAGCGGCGTCGGTCGATTGGTGCCGTTGCTCGCACGCACTGCTCTATCGGCACGTCCAAAGTCTCGTGTCGAAAACACCACGCGCTTTCCTTCAAAAAGGAGAACACCACGGTCTCGGCCACACGAATCACCGTCTTGACACGGTGGAGAAAAGAAGAGAGAAACAAATGCTCTCTGAAAGCAATTAACAAGCGTTGCGGCACGCCCAGAAAGCAAAAATTAAGCAGCCAGGAAAGCCTTTCTCTCAAAAGCCTTTGTTGACAATCCCCGAAAAGCCACGGTCTAACAAACTATGGACCATAGAGTAGTTTTTATTCATCAGCAAAATCCACTACCAATCCCATGGTCTAACAAACTATGGACCATAGAGTAGTTTTATCTCACTTGTGATGACACCTATGCCCACTTGGCAGAAATCGCAAACACGCGTCTTATCATAAATCTGAATTCACGTACACTAATGAACCGAAGCGTTGATTCCTCCACGTACAGCCTAATGTATTGATGTCCGATTTAATCAAGCACAACAGAATTGCCTATACTAACTACTGCAAGTGCTATAGTAATTTGAAGTACGCAGCTCCAATGCCCCTTGATGAGAAATGGAAGGATAATATTGTTTGTGCACTGTACCAAACCGGTAATGTAGCTAGTCAAGCAATGTAGCAAATCAGGTTACTGCAGCTCCGCAAGCACGATAGGAACGTGCGCAGACCACCTACCACAGAATGGGCGTGCGGCAGGCCGTTTGTCGCGGGCTGAGAGCTTGACACATGTTCTGTCACGATCTAGGATCGCGGCATATTGCGGTATTTTCGTACGATAGAAGTGTTTTTTTTATTTTGTTCGTAAGAGCTAGTTCCACCATAAGCTACAGTGTTTTGCCGTTCAGGCTCGCAGTTTTCACTGTGCTCGTGTGGCTTTATGCCTTCAAGGCAGAGGGTGTGCGTCCAAACTGATAGATTCTTGGAGAAATTCATCTCGTGGAATGCGATAGTGTGCAATAATTTAATTAGTCCCAAGGAAGCCTGCGCATAATTCACTGCCACACACGGCATAGGATCGATCAGTGGATTAAACAACTGGAATGCATAAATAAAACACTCAGACTTTGCTTAACGTGAACCACAGGGTTTCCACTCAGACTTTGCTTAACATGGACCAACCCCCCTTCTTTTGGTTTGGACTACAGAGCGTCATCGGTGACCTCATGGTGCACTCAGAACTTTGCTTACGTGGTAAGCCCAGTTCTTCCTAAACCCCGTCTCCTTGTTCTTATATCCCGAGACCATAGTTCCTTCTCGCTCTTGCCCCGTTGGCTATCTGAGGTGTTGGTTACTCCATTCTTTCTCTCCCAAGTCTCAGTTCGCTGAGTCCACGATCGATGGCTTCCCTCCTCGACGCCGCCAAGTTCGCCCTCTTTGTCGCTGTCGGCTGCGACGAAATCCTCAAGGCGATCCTTGAGTTCGTAAATGGAAATTCCCCGCGCAACCCCACCGTCGACACGGCCGTCGTCGTCCTCCTCCTTACCCTTCCAGTCGCCTACCTTCGGGGGGTAATCCTTGTGTATCTCCACGTCACCCCCGCGCCGGCCGCGCCCTTGCCCCCCGGCGGCTTTGAGGCGGTTCGCTGGTCTTGCTTGCATCACGGTCTCCGCCTTGCTTCTCTTCCTTGCCGTCCCTCTGTTACCACCCCCTCTCTATTAAGAACTTCCAGTAATCACAATATAGTTTGAAAGAAGGTAGAGACTGGGAGGAGGAACAAGGTTGGGGAATAGATGAACTGGGAAAGGGAAAGTTCAGAGTAATCTGTTTAGTTGTTACATTCCGAATGCCCAACCACTCTTCAGCGAAAACGATAAGTACTGCTACGCCTTTTCAGACTGATTGCCGAGGACCACCAATCAAACCTTCAAGTAGTGCAGCCCTCACGAAACCCATTCAGCCGTCGGATAGCGATCCAACGGCTTGCGCCTGCGCCTGCCTTGTCGATCACCTCGCTGAAAATAGCTCATCCTCTGTTCACCGTCAGGCCCACACCTTTGCTCTGTAACATTCCCCCATCTTCAGGGCTGGCTTGTCCCCAAGCCGGCGCATGCGGAAACCGCGACTGAAGCTCTCTGAGGTCCTCCCAAGTAGCACTTGTTTGTGACGACCCCGACCATTGTACCAGGACCTGAGTTCCCGAAGTCAAGCCTGCTCGATGAAGTCGTTGGTGCAATACGCGAGCAGGCACCGTCACTTCTGTTGATTGCGGCAAATCTTCCTGTATGATCTCACCCAGAGCTAAAGCCTTCTTGAGCTGTGACACATGGATCACGGGATGAATACCACACGTTGTTGGCAATTTCAATTTGTATGCCACTGCGCCAATCTTCTTGTCCACCTGAAAAGGTCCGAAATACCGAAAACCAAGTTTATGATTAGATCGCGGAGCCACCGAGGATTGCACATAAGGTTGTAGTTTCAAATACACCCAATCATCAGGTTCGAAAGTCCGCTCTGATCGTTTCAGGTCTGCCTGATATTTCATTCGTTGATTTGCCCGATTGAGGTGTTGTTTTAGCAGTTGTGTCATCAGCTGTCGGTTCTGGAACCAGGCTGCCAAATCAGATGACGCACAAGACGAAGAGTCCACTACACCAAAGTGTCTCGGACTATGTCCATATAAAACTTCAAAAGGCGATTTCTTCAGGGTTGTATGATACGAAGTGTTGTACCAAAACTCGGCCAGCGCAAGCCATTCGGACCATTTTGTCGGACAAGCGTGTACAAAACAACGAAGATATGTTTCCAAGCACTGATTTACCCGCTCCGCTGTCCGTCCGTCTGCGGATGATAAGCGGAGCTCATCCTCAACTGAGTATGGACCAACCGAAAGAGCTCTCTCCACAGAATACTAGTAAAGATACGGTCACGATCCGAAATGATTGATTGTGGTAAACCATGCAACTTAAAGATGTTACTGACAAAAGCCTGAGCAATCTGGAAAGCTGTGAATGGGTGCGCTAATGGAACGAAATGAGCATATCTAGAGAATTTATCAACAACCACCATTATACTGTTATAAGATGCTGATCGTGGTAAGCCTTCTACAAAGTCCATAGATATTACCTGCCAGGCATGTTCAGGCACTGGAAGAGGTTGTAACAGGTGAGGATATTTGACATGTTCAGCTTTTGCCTGTTTACACACTGAGCACGCTTCAACAAAGGATTGTATGTGTTTCTTCATACCAGGCCAAGCAAATAGTTTCTTAATTCTGTTGTATGTCACTTGAATGCCGAATGGCCTCAGAGAACACCGGAATGCATTGAGCTCATGATTTTTCGTTGTATTGTCGCATTGTTGCCCACCCAAATCGCTTGACATATCGCAAAATCCATCCTTCAACTGAAATTTTGGATTGACAGAACCGCCCACACTTAACTCGGCTAGGACACTACTCGTTTGTGTATCTTCTTTATAGCCCGCCGCCAACTCTGTCAGCCATAATGGTATGCAAGTGGATATTGCTAACAACTCCCCAGTATTCCCTGAGATTTTCCTTGAGAGGGCATCAGCTGTTGAATTTTCCTCACCCTTCTTGTATTGCAACCGATATTGGAGACCCAACAACTTTGTCATTGCTTTTTGTTACCAAGGAGTCGTCAGTCTCTGATTCTCCAAGTGGACTAGACTGTGCTGATCAGTCCGAATGATAAACTCAGCTGGCTGCAAATATGACCTCGAGTGTTCAACCCCAAGAATGATTGCCAAGCTTTCCTTTTCATATGTCGACAAGCCTTGTGTACGAGGTCCCAAGGATTTGCTAAGATAAGCTATTGGGTGACCCTCCTGCATTAACACGACACTGATTCCTTTGTCCGACGCATCCGTCTCAATCTCAAATGTTTTTCGGAAATCCGGCAATGCTAAGACCGGTGCAGTAATCAAGGCTGTTTTCAGAGACTGGAATGCCTCTTCTTTCTCATTTGTCCATAGGGACACTGAGTGTTTCTTCAGTAGGTCAGTTAGGGGCCTGCTGATCAAACCAAAGTTGCGCACAAATTTTCGGTAGCATCCCGCTAGTCCCAAAAATCCCCGAACCTCCTTAACATTGGTTGGACTGGGCCAACTCTTAACCGCCTCAATGTTTTTTGGATCTGTCGCCACCCCTTGTTTGCTGATAACATGACCTAGATATGTCAATTGTTGCTTGGCAAATGAGCACTTGGATCTTTTAATCTTTAACTGATGCTTATCCAAAATTTGTAAAACTTGCCTGAGTGTACTCACATGAATCTGCAAATCGACGTTGTACACCAAGATATCATCAATAAAGACTAGAACCCCCTTTCGCAAAAGAGGAGACAAGATGGTATTCATCAGACTTTGGAATGTCGCTGGGGCACTCGTCAAGCCATAGGACATTACTCAAAATTCATAATGTCCGTTGTGTGTTTTAAAAGTAGTCTTGTGTTCATGTTCTGGTTTCATCCGAATTTGGTGATAACTGCTCGGAGATCGGTGCGATAGGAGGATATCCTTCTCCATTCATGCGTGAATGCTATCGACTATAAAATTGAGAATTTATAAAATAAATTTTAGTTATAAAATAACTGCTTTGGAACTTAGTACAAGTATTTAAAGAAAATGCTGCTTTATGCAAATCAACGACTAAACCATCCTTTGTTACATATATGTATGCATGTCATTCTGTTATTTGACGGGTGTAACTTGCGAGCACGGAAGTTGTGCTCATACTTGCTTTATACAAATAAATTTCAGAGGAGAAGGACTTTGCTATCAATGTAGACCTCGACGACTAGGCCGCTACCCCAGTCGATTGCATGTGGCAGATTGCTGGACCCTACTACTTTTCGTCTTCCGCTGTGTTCTTTATTGCTGGCTTGTAAGCCTCTTTTGTAATTAACTCTGTTGATTATTAATAAAGTGTGATATGTATTTGTTACCACATTTGTTTACTGTGCGAACTAGCTACTGATCATGGGACTAGTTTAGTTATGCACAGAGAATCTGGGGTGTAAATCCCGGGTCTGACATTGTATGATCAATTTCCTCCTTCTCTTCTACATGTGGTTGTATCAGAAAACCCATGATCCTTTTTGCAAAGCTTGTTCAACTGGATTGCATTGATGAACTTATCAGACTGTGCAGTCTTAAAATCAACAAGAGTCACTTCTTGTTGTCCTTCTTTTCTAATAGACAACTCTCTAGTCTTCAAATTAAGTTTTATGGGACTATGAGTATAAATCCAATCACAACCCAAAATCACATCATAAGATTGTAACTTCAATACCTTAAAGGTCCCCAAGAACCTCTCTCCTTGTATATTGTATTCACAATTGGACAGATGTGCCCCAGAGTATAGAATTCCTCCACCAGCGACTGTTACCTTCTGCAGTTCGTTGTTTTGAGCTATACATTGAGCACTAGCAGCAAATTTCACATAAATAAATGTATGTGAGCTTCCACTATCCACAAGGGCCACTCCTCTTCTCCCTTTCAATGATATAATTACTGAGAAGGTGGCCACCGTAGGAACTCCCTTTAGAGCTTGTAATGAAATCTGCATTATCTCCTCTTCTGCTGGTGTCTCATCATCATTCCATTGGTTTTCCTCCTTTTCAGTATCTGGAGCCCGAGTCATTTCCTCTTCCATTCCTTCTGAATCCATAACCATAATATTAAGCACCTTGGACTGTTTACAGCCGTGTCCTGGTACCCATTTGTCATCACAATACCAACACTTCCCCGGCTCCCTTGTAATCACCACTGGATAAACTGGTCTGTTCGGTTTCTTACCAGGGTCAACATTGTCCCTGAAGTTCCCCGACCTATTAGCTGTCACGGCCTTAAAATAGGGTTTTTGGAATCCCCCTTTTGTGAATCCACCTCTCTGGAAACCAGAACTTGACACAGCACCCGATCTTCTTGCATTGGCATTAGCTCCCTTCTCTAGATCCTTTGATATCCAGTAAGCCTCACAAAGACTCTGAGGTCTATGAGGTTTAACAAAATGCTTGATATCCTCTCTCAATCCCTTGACAAAACTTTTCACAAAATAATCTTCTCTTAACATAGGATTTTCACTTCTTATGATGGACATAAGTTCTTTGAATTTATCAATGTATTGAGCTACTGATGAATGATGTTGCTGCACGGTATGGAATTCTTCAATAATATCATATATGCTATGTGCTGCAAATCTATCACATATTCTCAACTTCAACATGGACCAAGTAATTTGATCAACAGGTAGCCCAGAACCCCTCAGCCAATTATCCGCCCTTTCGATCATGTATAATGAGGCCAACTCACTTCGGTTTTCCTCAGGAACCTTAGCCAATTCAAAGAATTTGTCACACTGTCTAATCCAACCCAAAGGATTGTCACCATCAAACACAGGGAAATCCAGTCTGGGACCCTTAGCAATTGATTTCAGGAACTCATTACTCCTTTCCTCTTGATTTATATTATTATACGCTATTTTTCTTTACCCACCTAAACCACTTAATAAGTTTAAGGTAGGAGCGTCAGGAGGGGAAACTGGAGTATTACCTCTGAGTTTCGGTGCTACAGAATACCCCAATAGTGAATTGCTCGCATGAAAACCCCCTTGCGGAGACTGCGTTGGTAATCCCCCACCATTCAGATCCAAATCTGCCAGTGCACGTACTCTCCTTCTCATTTCTTCTTCCACTTCAGCTTCGTGTTGCGCTTCAACATTAATAACTCGAGAATTGGTATCTCCTCCCGATGGCTTCACCAGAGAGCGTAAGAGTTCCTTGATTTCACCCAACTCTCCTCTCAATCCATTCACATCACCTTGGATCGCTCCCAGTTGAGCCTCCATCTGAGTCTTCATCTCATCCATCTCTAATATCATAGCAGCAGCCTCTGAACCGTCTACACCGTCACGG
Organism: Ampelocalamus luodianensis; assembly: GCA_036346255.1. Lineage (NCBI taxonomy): Eukaryota > Viridiplantae > Streptophyta > Magnoliopsida > Poales > Poaceae > Ampelocalamus > Ampelocalamus luodianensis. The sequence continues at coordinate 8,625,083 of CM070628.1, forward strand.
CTCCATCCTTCTTGCCTCCTCGAGTCATTTGGTCAGATCTTAACGCGCCTCTATCTGGAAAAGAAGAACAGAGATTTTACGGCGGTGGAACGCCAACCTCTCTTCTGGATAGATCCACTCGTGTCCAAGGAAAGAGAGGCTCGATACCGGTGGCGCTGATGAAAATCTTTCTCCTCTTGCTTTTCCCCGATGATCAAAATCCTCACTGAAGCCGATCGCCCCGGAACCATGATCTCTGCGACCACGTGGTATTTCTTCTGGGTCCGAAGATGTACGACCCGTCTCTCGTTCTCGTTCTGATTTGGCTTCCGGACGAGGAAGGATTGGCGGTAGATCCACTGGTCGCAGCGCTAGCACCGGATTCCGAGCGATTCGCACCATCTGCGACTTCAATTCGCCCATCTCCGAGCGTATTCCTTCCACCGTCGATTCCATCTCAGGTTTCCATTTCTACAGATCAAACACTACTGGCTTGATTTCTTCCATGCATAGCCTCCGTCTTGCCTTGGAGAGTCTTGATCAACTCACTCTGCGCCAGAATGACCCTCGTCAATTCGGCCATTTGTTGCTCCATCTCCTGCAATTGTGCTTGCGCGCGGGTCTGATATCGTGGGCGCTCCAGGGTGTCGGAAAAAAATGGCTCTGATATCAATTGTTACCACCCCTCTCTATTAAGAACTTCCAGTAATCACAATGCAGTTTGAAAGAAGGTAGATACTGGGAGGAGGAATAAGGTTGGGGAATAGATGAACTGGGAAAGGGAAAGTTCAGAGTAATCTGTTTAGTTGTTACATTCCGAATGCCAAACCACTCTTCAGCGAAACGATAAGTACTGCTACGCCTTTTCAGACTGATCGCCGAGGACCACCAATCAAACCTTCAAGTTGTGCAGCCCTCATGAAACCCATTCAGCCGTCGGATAGCGATCCGATGGTTTGCGCCTGCGCCTGCCTTGTCGATCACCTCGCTGAAAATAGCTCATCCTCTGTTCACCGTCAGGCCCACCCCTTTGCTCAGTAACACCCTCTCATCGCTTTCCTGTTCCTCGCCGCTGGTGGCCGCTAGGTGACGACGCATATAGCGCAGCAAACCAGCCAAAAAAGCTAACCAAATAAGGAGATATCTGAAGTCGGCCACGGCATGACGGCAATGTGTTCTCCTTCCGTAGTAGTGTTAGTTTTACTGTGATACCCACTCTAGCTAGATCTTGACCACGTCACTCCAGACAACTTAGCTAGCTGAGGCCGGAGTCTCCGACGTGCTGCTGCAAGTGGACCCATCACGGTGGTATACTCGATCGCTGACATGGAATTTCTTGGGTTAACCAGATGAATAGCCCAGGAGTGCTCCGACGAGGCGGAAGCTGACATGCCGTGCCGGCCATTTTGTATGATTTACCATCTATAGTAGGCGTCTTGAACGAGTCAATCACGGGTGAGTGGTGGACACCTTGCCCACCACGCTAACTGAGCTACACTTAATTCTTTAAATAATGCCGGTTAAACTGCTTGGAGCAAGATTCGAACCCTCAACACCTCTTGCATGCCTAGCGCTTGGCTTCCACCAGCTAGCCATGCGATCATCACAACTGATCAGTTGAGTTACTCTACAACTACTTTGTTAATTTCTTTCTGAACATGAACTCTGCTTGGAGTAATTTGTTTCGAGTCTTGGTTTCTTGGCAGATTTAATTTGGTTGTACATAAATTAGAGACGCACCGTATAACACACGTAGACATAAACAAGGAGATGAAACAATAAAATATTGCACAGTACAAGAAACGAAAGAAAAACGCTACAAGCAAGACAGGGCCATTGGCTATTCCGCGTCACGACCCATTTGGTCCAAAGATGTTAACACGCCCCTCTCTTTGGTCTGGACTTCGCGCACGAGGCCGCGGGCCGCGGGGCGCGACGACCCACTATACTCCCGAATTCCAGCCTCTGTTCTTATATCCCGAGAGCATAGTTCCTTCTCGCTCTTGCTCCGTTGGCTATCTGAGGTTTTGGTTGCTCCATTCTTTCTCTCCCAAGTCTCAGTTCGCTGATTCCACAATCGATGGCTGCCCTCCCCGACGTCGGCAGCTTCGCCCTCTGCGTCGCCGTCGGCTGCGCCGAAATCCTCAAGGTGATCCTTGACTTCGTAGATGGAAACTCCCCGAGAAACCCCGCCGTCGACACGGCCGTCCTCCCCCTCCTCCTTACCCTTCCAATCGCCTACCTTCTGGGCGTAATCCTTGTGTATCTCCAAGTCACCCCCGCGCCGGCCGCGCCCTTGCCCCCCGGGGCTCTGAGGCGCTTCGCTGGTCTTGCTTGCATCACGGTCTCGGCCTTGCTTCTCTTCCTTGCCGTCCTTTTCATCGCTTTCCTGTTCCTCGCCGCCGGTGGGCGCTAGGTGATGGCACATGCCGTGCCGGCCACCCCAGACATCAGCCATTCAGCGGCAGTCAGTGGTGGAACCACCCCGGGTCTCCCGGGCGGAGCACACCCCATCCAGCCCGCTGGCGTCACCGGCCAAGGCCAAGCCGCCATCGCCAAGAGCGCGCAGGCGCACAGCTGCTGCTCCCCGCGCCGCGTGGGCCCTTCCTGGCCTGTGGAACTCCGACATCGGGAACTCCTTCCGCAAGGTGGCCGCGGCGGCCGGGTCGTCGCTGCCAGTGGTCGCCAAGAAGGACGCGGTGAAGCAGGAGGCGGTGCTTCCCGGGGACGACTCCTCGGCGGCGTCCAACGAGATGGAGGCGGCCGATCAGGCGGTGGACGAGTACCAGATGTTCCTCGACTTCGCCGGCGAGGCGCTGTTCCCGCCGATTGACGTGCTCGCCAAGGCCTCGCTGGACACGGCGTTCAAGTGAGGCCTAGCTACGTACGTAGGTGTGATGTGATTCTCTGGAGATGCTCTAATACACCCAATGATGTATGATCTTCACTTGATTTTGGAGCTGTTTTAGTAAGCGTTTGGTTTGAACTCTTTAACTTTTCCAAGCACAGCTGTGGCTTCCACAGATAATTAGCACCATGACCCATATGTTATATGTTATAGACTCAATTACTTTTGTCAAACTTTACCTTACTTGTGATGCCTTTTTTTGGGATTGTGACGCCCATTTTTGCTGCCACAAATTAAAGATGTGGCACGCCATACTTGCCTAAGGTTACCTGTGGCATAGTTAAAATTGTTTGCCTAACTTTGCTGTACTCTAAGCCTTCCAAGAATTTCGATCGATGGGGAGTAGTTTCTTGTGTGATCTTAATGGCATGATACGTAAGTTGTACACAGAGTGCAGTATATCACCACTTCGGAAGAAGTGTTCTGGTCACAAGTATTGCACCCAAAAGGCTTATTTGCTTTCTTTGAGTGAATCCCCAGCCATAAGTGCGATCTGGTGATGCTCAGTTGTGGGCATAGAGCATGTGAAGAACAAGACTATCGATCGGTATGGATGAAGTGATAATAAGGACTTGTTTGGATGGAGAGAGATTAGACTTAATCCTATTGGATTGACAAGGATTTAATAAATCTATGTCGATCAAAGGGGATTGGGTCTAATCTCAATCTATCCAAACATGGCCTAAAGGATGAAAAGAGACTTTTAGACTGGCCGCAAGCACCACCTATCAAAACACGTCGAGTTCAGGGCTGTGGCGGTGGCACAGGCAGGGACTGAGACTCGACACGACGTGGTGAGTAACCGAGTCAGCACAACAGGTGAGCTCTCGCCTCGGGTTTTCCCAAATTCCTAGTTTGGCCACTGGCCGCAGTGAGCCTACGACGTCCATGGTGGTAAGTTCCCGAGCAAGCTGCTTTCCTGCTTGGCGGGGGGAGAAAAGAACAAGTGCGTTGTGAATCGGGGGAGGTCAAGAGCTACGGAGATAATACTGTTGAGTATGTAATAGTCACGGCGTACAAGATGACCACGCTGTAAATCTCTGTCACTGTTAATGCAACCTTTTGTATGATTCGTGATGCACGAAACATTCACCATTCCACTGATCAGTTGAGTTACTCTACAGCTACTTTGTTAATTTCTTTCTGAACATGAACTCTGCTTGGAGTAATTTGTTTCGAGTCTTGGTTTCTTTTGCAGATTTAATTTGTTTGTGCATAGATGATAGATTAGAGACGCACCGTGTAACACACTAGACATAAACAAGGAGAGGAAACAATAAAATATTGCACAGTACAAGAAACGAAAGAAAAACGCTACAAGCAAAACAGGGCCATTGGCTATTCGGCGTCGCGCCCCGTTTGGTCCAAAGATGCTTTGCTTTGCCAGTGGGGCCAAATAATGTAGACTTTTCAGACCAAAAAATAGTGTGCAATAATTTAATTAGTCCGAAGGAAACCTACGCATAATTCACTGCCACAGACGACATAGGATCGATCAGTGCATTAAACAACTGAAATGCATAAATAAACACTCCCCCGTCTTTTTGTTTGGACTACAGAGCGTTCATCAGTGACCGCATGGTTTCCTTCACCAAGATTTTTATAGTGTGGCTGCGTGCGCTCTTTCCTCCTCTCACTCCACAACAAACCAGCCCACCACGTGTGCTAGCTCCGTGCGTACGCCGCCGCCGTTGCCACCATCCCTCTCACTACAGGCGGCCCTAGTCACCACCGCCCCATCCCTCTCACTACAGGCAGTCCTAGTGAACTTAAGCCCTAATCCCGTCATCATCGTTGGAGAAGACGATAACCTCACCGGTTGGAGCGCAAATCTTCAAGCTGAACGAACGGTATAAAAGTCGATTGATTTTCCCTAAAAAGCAATCGGCATATGTCTAGCACTTCCGCTATAAAATTTACTAGGTAGGCGCAATTTTTGTTTGGAATCCATGCACGAACCCGGAGCGACTGATAGAAACAAAAATGGCGATTCCGACCTAACTACAGAGTGCAGTTACCGCTACACCGATGGGAATATGCATCTCATGGAAATGCGATATTGCGATAACATTCCTGCGTGGCATCGAATACAAGTACTACTAGTTCGTTGGTGGACAACACGCTTTGCCGTGGCTGCTGCTGCCGAGCCCCTGAGGAGTGAGGACGGTGAGGAGATATCGTATTGTCGGCGGCTTTTGCGGCTCTGGCAACTTCCATCGGTTGATGACTCCCAGCAGGGTCAAGTCGCGTTCATGGCACGCGAGAAATGAAGTTTTTAATTGTGGAATTGAGCTTTATTTTATGGTAATGATAGGAACTTGTGGGAGTGTTCCACTGGCCGGCCGCTTGGCAAGTTCCTGTTGAAACTTGAAACAAGAGGATTTCAGATTTCTTCTCTCCCATCGAAAAACAAATGTTCAAATCAATTGCTAAAGTGTTCTTATAGTATTTGCTATAATACCAGTGCCAAGTATTGTTCGTTCACTCATATATCACTGTTCATACATAGTTCTCTGATTTTTTTTTTAGAAAAATAATATTAATTTTAAAAAAATTACAAAAGTAAATAGTCAAAAAAAAAATACAAAAATAGACTAATGTCGTCATGTGAAATGGTAAAATTCTCTTGTCGTCGTTCCAAATGGTAACAATAGTCTCGAACAGTGCAGATATGGTCCTGTCGCCAGTTGATAATTAGGCTACTATCACTAGTTGAAATGACGAAATTCTCATGTCACTATTCTAAATGGTGACAGTAGTCTAGGATAGTGTAGAGATGGTCCTGTCGCCAGTTGATAATTAGGCTATTGTCGTCATTTAAAATGGCAAAATTCTCCTGTCACTATTCCAAATGGTGACAACAGCCTCGAACAATGCAGAGAGGGTCATGTCGCCATTTCAACTAGCGAAAGGACCCTAACGCCATTTCAACTGGCGACAAGAACCCTTCATATGTTTTTTACTGTCCATTTTTGACTATATATTTTATGGACAAATCACAATGATATTACAAAATATTCAGCACAACATTATCACGTATTTTATCAACAAATCATGATGATATTATAGAACATTCAACGCAACGTCTTAGCGTATTTTATCGTCAAATCACAATGATATTACAAAGCATTCAGCACCTCGTCATCATATATTTTGTTGATAAATCACAATGATATTATAAAACATTCAGCACAACGTCATCACCTAGTTTTTCGATAAATCAAAATGATATTACAAAACATTGAGTGCCACATACTTCAATAAGACAAACCTTTTCCCATGGCCGTGACCTCAAAATCCACCATGTCGACCGCCTCAAGTAGGGCGGTTGGATGAGGTCCCCATGACGTCGTCCGGACTGCTAATATCTCTTTCATCCTGTGTGTTTCTCGTATGTCATTTCTTAAAGGTGTGCCCAGACTTCCTACAAATAGAGCACTTCTTCGTACGACTCTCAGCTCCTGTTTCATCCATGTCATTCCTGATACGTCATAGCTATCGCCGACCAACTTTTCCCTTTAGTCTATCAATGTTCGCGACCCAGATAAGTTTCTTTCAGGTTGGATGGCCAACCACGCCGTAACCATACAGCTACGCGCTTCAGGTTTGTATCACCACTTCCTTGTTGAAATAATCAGAGAGATACTGGCCAAGATACTGCACCACCATTGAACATACGGCCATGACATGTGAGGAGGGCCTATACAAAAAAAGAGGCTTGTTGCAAGTGCATACGTAACTAGCGCGGTATAGCGTGCACTTATGGGTAATCCTCTCGCGATTCATCCTGCGACGTCCTTTATCACTGCATAGTATCTCGAAGCGAAGCTCCCTTATGCTCATCTTGAATGTCTGGTGCATCTCACTCTTCTTGCTCTTTTCCTCCGTGTACTTGGTAATTATAGCGGAGTACAGTACTCTGTCATTTGCCATGAAGAGCAACACGTTGTTGCTTCTATCGATAAAGTAATTTGTGGTACCACGGAGAATTATCTCTACAATACCAATCAAAGGGAGACACCTAGCGCCGTGTATGACCCAATTGTACACATCGGATAGATTGGTTGTCATGATATCATATCGAGCACCATCTGCCATGTAGCAGTGACCATTTCTCCTTAGGCTCATGCTCAATCCAGTCTAAGAAGCATTTCACCTGCGCCCTCCCTTCACCTGCCCCCCCCCCCGCGTCTTCCTCGCCAAACTAGAACCATCTGTGGGTAACTGTGGCAATGCTTCGGCTTCGGGGGCCTGGTCAGCGCTTGTAGCGACCTTTTTCGCTGTCTCCCTTCTGTACATTCGGGTCTGTTCATCCAGAATCTTCCAGAGTGTTCAATTCGCTGCAGGTCCACCTAAGGAAGTGGCTCATTCTCACCTTGTTGTAACTAAGTTATTGCACTCAGCAGGGCCGTATGCCTATCATATATGATGCATACGTTAGGACGGCCCTGTACAACAGAAATCCTCAAATTCCTTAGGAACCACAACTAGCTGTCCGTGTTCTCACTTTTAACGAATGTGAATGCCACAGGAAGAATCTGATTGTTCCCGTCTGTCGCTATTGCAGTCAGTATCTGGCTCTTGTACTTTCCAGTTAGGAATATGCCATCGACGTACAAGATTGAACGACAGTGCCGAAATGTATTGATGTATAGACCAAAGGCAAAGAATGCTTGTTTCAGTACCCTCTTATTGCCCCACTTTGGATGCGTGGAATCTTCAATGACGACATGAGTATCGGAATTCCTATCCTGTATGACCTGAAGTTAGCCGGACAAGTTGTGGTAGGAGTCCTTGAAAGTGCTGAATCTTGATTCCAATGCCTTCTGTTGTGCCTTTCACGCATTGGCATAGTTAATTATGTACTGTAACATTGCCTCAATTGCCCGAATGATGAATCATGGCTCAAAATCTAGATTATCCACGATCTCCCCGTATATGATGTGTGGAACAACCACCGCATCACAGCACTCCATGTACGCTGCTCTGCTCTTGTTAGGACCACGGCCGCCAGTTAGAAATAACGCAAATCATTCCCTTCGAGACCCTCTAAAATAGTCTCCTAACCGTAGTAAATTTTAAAATTAGTGTCATCCGACATATTTAACGTACTGCACTGTAAACAAGATTTTCACTATTAACCACATATGTAAAACTAAACCACCTACCGAAATAAAATTATGTACATCATACTACACTACGTAGTTGTACATCTAAAACTATGTAATTCATTCGGTTAAAAAAATTACTTAAAAAGTAGACGACCGGACGGACAATGCTTCGCTACCTTATCTTCTTTCTCTCCCATCTTTCTCTTTTTTATAAATAAAAGTTACTTATGCCAGAATTTTAGGGTCCTTTATAGGATAGATTATGTCGCTATTTGGAATGTCGACAGGGACTTGCGGGATCCCTGTCGTCATTTGAAATAACGATTTTCTTAAATTTTAATATTAAAAAATTTAGGGACTTGCAGGGTCTCTATTGCTATTTCAAATGACGATTGTCTTAAATTTAATATTAGAAAATTTTAACCGGGGAATTCCTGTCGCAAGTTGAAATGGCGACAGGACCCTCTCTACACTGTTTCAGGCTGCTGTCGCTATTTTGAATGGCGACAGGAGAATTTCGTTATTTCAAATAGCAATAGTAGTATTTTTTTACTATTTACTTTTGTAATTTTCTTTTAAAATAATTTTATTTCAAAAAATTCGTGGTCCTCTGCACCATTCGAGCGACCGAGCGACGGACGAAGAGGCAGCCTTGCTTTTCCGTGCCGCGTCGTGTCGTTCCGCTGACTCCGCGCCGGCCAAATGGCAGAAAGAAAAACGTCGCGCGCCAAACCGAATGATGGGTCTCGGCTGCCAAATTATTCCCCGTCCACCCGCGCGCGCGGCTGCGTGTCTTTCCGCGGACGGACGACGAGGTGTGACCCTGTGTCGATAGAGTGTCGACACTGCGGCCGGCGGATAGGGAACGGCAACGCGTGAGTGTTAGGCCGCGAGGACTGGCTGGCTGTTTGGAATTTGGATCCTACAACGGCTGGCTGTTTGGATCCTACAACGGCTGGTGGGCAGTTGGCACGACAAGTGTTTAACATAGAGGATCCGGATCCTTGTTCCACTGGCTGGCCGCTTTGCAAGTTCCTGTTGAAACTTGAAACCAGAGGATTTCAGATTTCTTATCGACTTAACAGCCTTGATGTGGGGCCAGTGGGACCAAAGAGTGCTGACTTTTCAAGAGCAGATAATAACGTGCAGTAATAATTTTAAAAGTCTCAAATAGTTGTTTAAGAAACCTACACATAATTATCTGCCACACAATCGACCGATGGATTGAACAATCGGATGCATAAATAAACACACTTCGCTGTTTTAGGTGGTCATGGGCTCATTTTTTTTGTTCAGACTTACAGAGCGTTCATCGGTCAATCGCATGGTTTCTTTCGCCAAGATAATTTTTTTGGAAATGATGCTATACATACGTACGGAAGAGATAGAAAAATCGAACGCCTCTTCACCACTCGTTCTTTTCACTTCACCACCACCGAGGCACCGACTGCTCTTCACGTCGCCTCTCCACCGCTCGTTTCTTTTTCTTATCTCTCCTGTCCCCTTCACCCTACTGATTTTCCTCTCCTTTCCACTCACCTCATCCCACTCCAAGCAGAAAACGAAGCTTCTCCGCCAGATCCGCTCGGCCTCCTCCTCCCCGTGAGCCTGCTGCCGTCCCAGGCCGCCAGGAGGCAGCCACTCCACCCACCCGCCGCCGCTGCCTCCTCCGAGCCCGCCACGGTGGCCACGGCGCAGGAGCTGCAGGGGCACGCGCACGGGACGGTCTCGCTGCAGCACCGCTGGCCCGAGTTCCGGGCGCTGCCGGCGATGGTCATCGAGGAGGCGCTGCATGTGCTGCGGTTCAACGAGTTGGTGGCGTCTGCGCCGGCGGTGTGCGAGGGACGACGACTGCACGATATGGCTATTGGCTCGGCTGGCGCCGCTGCTGCCTACCTACGCCGCAACCCGCGGCTCTGCCCGCTGCCGGCTCCTCTTCCCGGCGCCTCCTCCTCCCCTAGTGCCTCCGCACTGGCCCGCTCCCTCTAGCCTCCTCCCCCTGTCGGCGCCGCCTCGGCTCTGCTCGGCTCGCTCGCCCTTCGGCCGCTCAGGCTCGAGCTCCAGGCAGATTCGACGGCCACGCGTCCTCCCAGAGCTCTAGGCGCATGTTGCAGATATAGAATTTTTTTTGTTGCATCAGATGATTTGAGATGTTGCAACCAATGCCTTAAGATGTTGCAGTAGCATATGTTTGAGAATGAGATTTTTTCAGATTTTTTTTGAATGTCGCATGATGAATTTTGTTGCAAGTTGCATGTGCTCAGATCGTGTTTGTTTGTTGTTGCGGCAACAACGACTAGCGCTCTGATATTGCAACTGTTGTTCTGTATGTTGCAAGCATTGTTTTGTGATGTTGCAACTATTGTTTGAAGATATTGCACTATTCTTTTTGGTATGTTGCAATGGACCGTACGGTGGGAGGCTTCCCACCGTACGTCCAAGCCCTAGTATCTCCTTTTTTTGGAAAGTACCTCTAGTGTACTAGTCCTGCACTCCTGCGCACGCTTTCTCCTCCACTGTCTCCACAACAAATCAGACTAGCACGGGTGCTCCGTGCCAGCCCAAAAGAAATCAATGTGATGATGGGTCCGAATCCTTGCAATACGGTTGAAGATTATTGTAGCAATTTTACTGTATCAAAAGAATAATGTAGCAAAGATGCTTTGACACTTGATCTCGGCCTTTGATTTTTATCGGACGGTGGAGATCGCTTCTAATGCCCACACACTATAATGGATCACAATCCTTTACACTTTAGATTCTCTGTATTGACTCCTTAAATGGATCACAATCCTTCGTGATGACATACACTAGTATTTAATTCCACTGGATGGATATTATTATCTCTTGTGTCTGCTTTTAAGTTATCTTCAGGATCTTGAATCGGATGGTACGAATATTCATTTTCTGTATGCAGCTAGCACGAATTTTGGGTTGGATTTTAACTCCTTTCGCTTGGCGTGGAAAGGAAAGAGTGGTGTTCTTCTTGCCTAGTTGTTTCTTTGCTTGTCTGGGTTGTCTCCTTTTCTGTGAGCACTTGGGAGTTGGGATGCTATAGCAGTAGTACTCCACTCATAAGAGTCAAGTACAGGTACTAGTTCTTATTCTTTCATCTTTTGCTAGTTTCCTCTTCTTTTCAACGTTTTCCCTTTACTTTCCACTTCTAGTTTGCTCTTTTATTCTTCTTCCTAGAGGTTGGCACATGAATCTCTGTCTTGAATATTTTGTGTACCTTCTATTCCATATGCTTCTTCCTCAAGCAGTCAAGCTTTTGTGTGGTGGAGCTGTGTGGGTGTAGGACTACTGTCCCCACACATAGTTCTCATGCCAAGTCAATTCTACACCAAAAAAACGAATTACCAAAATAAGGTTTTCTCTATAAATCTTTCTTGTAAATCTTGAAAATCCCAAGAGCCCAACGGAGATCTGAAGGAGGCTGGTATCCATAATTCCATGTCTATGAATATGAACTTGGCAGGAGACTGTCAGGTGTTTTATCACCTTTTTTTCTTCCGAATTTGTTATAGTTTTGCTTTACTTTTTTCGAGGGAAATCTGTTATAGATTTTTTCCCTGTCCTTTTGGCATATTCTTCCTACCTGTCTCCTCGCTTTACGGGTCTTAAGCAATCACCCTTCCGAGATTTTAAATGGATTGAGTTAATCTTGCCTTGAGATTCATGGTAGAACAAGAAGAACATGCATATCCTGGTCCAAATTTTATTTTGCAGCGTGGCTCACTTTTATGTCCAGTTCTGGTAACATTTTACCGTGAAAAGAATTAGTCGAGTGTAGTTTATTCACAGAGGTAAAATATGCCCAAGACAACTGCCACAGTTGATGCATGATTTTTCGTTCAATTCAAAAGGTGCGGCGCTGACCGGGATCTAGAGCCTCACGGAATCACAACTGTGATTCCAGTCTGCATAAACAGTACTCAGCAGTAGAACTGCAGTAAGTACGGTAGAAACAACCATAAAATCTACTGTAGCAATCTATTTGTTCGTCCGCATTCGATCTGACCGCTAAGGGGGTTTAATGTAGTGGACATTGTGTGCCTCTAGCATTGCTAATTGTGATGGAAGAGGATCTCGGTCAGCGTTAGGAGGGGATCCCAGCGTCCGCTGACTGGGTTGGACAGAGACCCAATCTGGGTAAAGTACTAGAAAAGTACTGGCGCGAGTAACTGTGATTGCCTCGTTATATACTCCATCCTGGGTAAAAGTGGTATAGTTCTCATGATGAGCAGCATATTGAGCAGATGGTTTCTAGTTTGAGAATGAATAACCTATGTTGCCACTCCCTTGTTTAGGCTTATCTGGAAGCTTCTGTTGACAAACACATAGTAAATCAAGTACAGTACTACTATAATCTAGTACTTTTAGCAGTTGCAAGGGAATTTCCATACTAAGAGTTGCGTTGAAAGTTGACTTGCCTTTCTATCTTTTAGCAAACCATTTTTATGTTGCCTTTGAAAAGTATGGCAAATTGGGTTGGAGAAAACAACGGGTGGGAAGGAACAGGGATGGCAACCGAGCGGAGCGACACGAGCAGTGCTTATTCATGTTAGGTAGTCTCTTGTGTATATGGTAGGTAGTCCTTTTTCGTTTCTGTTTTCCAGATGGAGTCCGAGTCGAAGTCAGCAGCGAATCCACCGTGGATGTTTGTGGGTGCTAGAGCACCCCCTCCTCCCACCCAGTACCCCTAGTACCCACTCAGGCCCGAGCACCGGCGCGGGCCGGGTGCGAGTAGGCGTGCGGGCACGGTTGGAGGCGGGGACACGCGCACGGATGGGTTGTGTGCGTAGACCAGAGGAGAGGCACGGTGCGCGGGTGCCACTGCCGAGCGGAGGAGGCGCCGGCACCAAAGCCGGAGGCGCACGACTGCGACCAAGCGGTGGTTCCATGGGAGCATTCGGCCAGAGAAAATACCAGCGTAAGAAGAACCAGTGGAGAGAGAGCGCAATGGGGAAAAGAAATACCAAGAAAGAAGAACCAGGTGTTGTCGGCCGAGTGAAGCAAAAAGCAAGGAAGAAAGAGATAAGAGAGGAGAGAGAGAGGATTAAAGAAAAGGGGAAAGAAGAATGGGGTCAGGAATACATTCAGCCGAATGGGTAGAAAAGGAGAGAGAAAAAAAGGTGGTTAGGTGGGTACTAAAGAGAAGGTAATTAGGGAAAAAGATTAGATTAAAAATGAGATTAGAGAAAAAGATTTAGAAATCAGGTAAAAAGGAAATTTCTTGTGAGTATCAATAATGGTATGTTTAGCAGTAAATTTAAGCGCTAATATTAATAAGGGCCGACGCTACGTAAGTGTTAGAGCAAATAATTGAGCAAGCCGCGTACGGATACTTAACCGCAGAAAGACCAATAGAAAAAGAAAGAAAAAGAAGAATAGGTGCTCTGTTGCAGGAAGTTGAAGAAAACGGCTTAAGGGCTAAGGACCAGTCGGGCATCAGCAGACGGTGGCTTAAGGCCCAGCCGGGCAACTGGCCCAAATACAACATCTGGATTTAGGAACAGATTAGGTACCTCTACCTCTCAACCACACCCACACCACACGGCACACGCCCAATTCAAGAGAGGAAAGACAAACCGAGAAAGTTAGAGACAGGGAGAGACTCACCGTCGCCGAGGACTGAGCCACTGAGGCGGTGAGGCCTGAGCTCGGAGGCGGTTGGCGACTCGGCATGGAGCGGTGGAGGCCGGAGGCGGTCGGCGACCTGGCGTGGAGGGTGGCCCGACGCGGAGCAGAGGGGGAGGCGGTCGACCACTTGTTGTTTAATTGACAGTAACCATTAGCCGATTAGCCAATTTCATCACATGAAAACTCGTAGAGTGAAATTGCATCGTAATCAGATTTAGTGTCTTAGTGGTATGTTTTTATTTTATTTTTAAAGTTTATGAATATTCATAATTTAATACTTTATCATTAAATTTGATATTTCTTATCTACAGATCGATACTCACATATTTATGGATATTTGGGGACACATTATCCATTAGCGAGGTACTAAATTTATTGTACTGTACATTTACAATTTGTTCTCTTTCTATTTATGTACGAATTTAATATTCCAATGGTAAAAGACCAATAGACGTAGTTTTGATATGCTTATGTTGTTCTATAGCCTCAACAGTAGAGCCTCCCCTCTATTTTCATCCTGGATTCGCCACTGGGTGAAGGAGAGTTCCGCTGTCTCGCTGTATTATCCGATGCTAGCGAAGAGTAATTATGTAGTATGGGCAATCAAAATAAAGGTGTACATGTGCGCTCAATGAGTGTGGGACGCGGTCGAGAACGGCAACGTCGATGTACGCAATGATCAGATAGTCTCAGCAGTTATCTATGGAGGCATCTCGGAGGAAATGCTCTTCCTACTGGACGAAAAGGAGACGGCCAAATCTGCGTGGAAGGTGTTGAAAGCGATGCATCTTGGTGCCGATCGTGTCAAGGAAACGCGAGTTTAAACCCTGTAAGATCGAGGAGACCGACTATAGGGGGTGAATAGGCGTTTTAAAATTTCTATGCGCTAAAACCGATTTCTAATGCGGAAGCTTATAACAATATGGTTTTGCACAATTAAAGCATAAATTAACTAGATTCAACTAAGTGCACCAACAATACAAATCAATTGATGAATATTGCAATTAAGCAAAGACTTGTAAGCTATTCAATTCTAGCAATGTAAATAGTATAAAGCATGGCAAGCATTCATACACAATGAATAAGCAATTTAATATAAAAATTATAAATTGCACAATGTAAAGCAATAGAATGCAAACCACAAAAGACACGACAATATTTTACCGTGGTGATTGGAGACTTGCCGGTCTCCCCTAATCCACGTTGAGGGAAATCCAAACCAATTGGACCGGCTTCACAAATTAAGCCTTCCTCCGAGGTAACCAATACCTCAATCCACTACGGTTGCTCTTTCCTCCACTCCGGAGATGGTGAGCACCACACCACTTACAAACTGCTCGGGTCTTCTCACAAGCTTCTAGAGAAGATCACCGACGCACGACGCCACCACGCCATCTAGGTGTCGGCAAACACCAAGAGTAACAAGTCTACAACTTCCACTTGAACCAATCAAGTGTCTAAGCTCAAGTAGATACACAATCCACTACCTAAGGCAACACATGCACTTAGAGTTTACTCTCTAGCCACACTAAGTGCAACACATGCACAAATGCTAGAGAAGGCTTGCTCTTGGCTCTAGAGAATGTATAATAGCACCAGCTCTGTTCCCTTATACGACCTAGGTGGGTATATATATAGACCATACACACAAAATGGCCGTTGGAAGTAAAGAGTCAGCACAGTAACGGCTATAAAACTAGCCGTTGAAGAGAGGTGTGGTACTACCGCCAACTAATACGCAGTAGTTCCGATAATCGGTAGTTCCGCACAACACATTTAGGTACTACCGGAAAACCGAGAGAGAGCAACACATGCTCGACATCGCGGCTAAGGGCAAAAAGCATACGTTTTGGAATTTACGTACCGCTAGCATATGAACGGTAGTTCCGCGAGTCCGGTCATACCGCGCATAAAGCGCCGGTACTACCGCGCTTCCAAGAGAGCAACATTCTTCTCTAGAAAACACGTACCGCACAGAGACCTCCTGTGAGGACCCCGAAATATTTGAAATGTACCGAATTAAAATTATACTGGTAGCATAATTCTTAATTAAGGAACAGTCGGTTCCCTCATTAAAAATCATACCAGAAGCGTCACCCTGATCGACGCTAACGGACATCTCATACAGATAACCATCCTCACCTGCAACAAGTGGTGAAAACACCTGAGTACAGAAGGTACTCGCAAGACTTACACAAACTACTAAAAGAAAGTGTTTGATAGAACCTGTACAAAGGATTAGAAGTGTACATGCATAAGGTTAACAACAGGTGGGTTACAATGGTTCAATTTTGCATAAAGCAAGACCTTTTAACCCTACATTGCTAGATTTTGACAAGGCAAGTCTATAGATCGATTTGGACTAAAACAGTAAGTAAGTAAAGGAGAGCATAATTATAAATAATACTCATCATCCAGGTGGCTGTACACCACCCATAACATGGCATAAATAATCACTGAACCGAAACCATAACCAACCAAGATTTGATTCTAAAAGTCTATACAAAGATCTATTCAACTCAAGCATTGTCCGTAACCGTAGACACGGCTATTCGAATAGTTTTAATACCCTGCAGGGGTGTACATCTTTACCCACACGACTTAATTAGCCCGTAGCCTCCGGAATAATAGCACACTGCCTTTGGTATGCCGGCCGGGTAAACCAAGATTTGGTATTTTTCAATAAGTTGACACTATTGAGTTGGACTACACATGTGTGACTGATCCCGCTCAGTACAAGTATCTGATAGCACCTGCTAAGCGAGGAACGCAAGTTGTGTCGGGAATGCCGACCCAACTGACAGGAAGTAGTGTTGTGCTCCCTTGCACATATATAATTGCAATCGGCTCCCTTAAGGTACAGACATATGATGGAACGCATATATGGCCTCACCCTCCTAAAAACACATGATACTGATATAAAACACATATGACATATGATACGGCCCGTAGACTTAAGCATATATGTCATATGAGATCAATACATCTGTCCTTACTCCCCTGTTTTCCAACTCAATAGTATTAACATTTTACTTAATCAAACAGTGCCCATACATCGCGTGTGGAACTACGTTGGAGCTTGAATCTTCAAGTCAATTTGTTCAGTCCTCAATCAATCCAGACAAGACAACCACATTTCCCAAATCTCATGCACTAAGGCACCATCACTAGCATCCACTTGTCCAGATCTAGAATCAGTGTCAAACCCAGTTTGGTTTCATTTCAGTTTAAAAGACTGAACAAAGAATCTAAAGAAATGTAAATTCATTTATTGCCCCCAAGTCTAACAAGATAAGCTTGTCAAACACTAACGTTCTACAGACTGCATGGCTAAGCAAATTCTGAGATTAATTATGTAGTATACAACACTACTCTAAGTTTGAGTGTATGATCAGATTTAGGGTAAGCCACAAATGTTGGGTTATAACTAGCTACTAACATATCACAATTACTTTTTAGGAAATTAGCATGCAACAGTTATCACTGTATTTTGGAGACCTACAGTACAAAATTTTGGGATCAACATGGTGCAGAGAGGATGCTTGTCTTGGTAATAATACACCTCTTGTTCAGGTTCTTGTTGCCCAACAAAAGATTCAACCACTTCAGAAGAACCAGAATCTAAAATACAAAAATCCAATGAACAACAAGAATTGGCAGAGAACAAAATATAAAAAGAGAATGCATGATCAATGTCTTAATGCATACTTAACAACATGCTTAAGCTATATCTAACTTATATAAGGACACTAACCCATATTTAACACCTACTGACATTAATTGTCAAGATTAGAGTTTAATTTCAGGCTACAGTTTTTGGTTTTGGAAAAACTGAAAACAGAACAGATTATAAAAACAGAGCTTGTTGCTATATTACTTTATGGAAAATAATATTTTGGTGTAAGTTATAGTTAAATAAGTAAAACCAAAAGTCTACTTTAACACTTAATACCACGGACTAACAAAGATTTGAAAGTGATAACCCTGTTGTGCATACTGTCGGTTTAACCGACAACATGACAGAGGAACAACTGATTACCCTAGTGCCAGATTGTGAAGCATGCTTAAGTAAAACTCTTTGCTTAAGTTATAACTATCCCTTCGGTAGACCTAGCAACCTAGACTGTACCCCGCTAACCTTGATCAACAAGATTAACAGAAAGGAGGAAGCTACGGCTTTTGTCGATTTTGCCCGATAATAACAATTAGAGAAGGATTTTGGCTAACTAGCCAATTGGAAGGCATTAAGAATCAAAAGAACAATTGCTTATGCTACTAGGGTTTAGCTAAGACCTAACTAAGCTGAAAAGATAACATGGAAAACCCTAGAGCTTGAAAATGATATGAAAGACCGAAAAGTTATCAAAAGTAACTTTTCAGTAAAAGCAAGACTTGAGCATCACATGCACAAGGGAGTGATTCCAGAGAGCTGCTGAGATCCTTAGGGAACTCAGGGTGGAAAGAAACAAGGACAAAGCTTACCAGCCAGAGTTGGAAAAGGAGAAGTTGAGTTTTCGGCCGAAATAAGAAAGATGCAAAATCCACAACTCCTTCTTGATAAAGAACGATATTAACGAAGGACTTTAGCTAACTGGATCATAACACAAGATCTTGACAGAAAAGGGTGTAGAGTACCTCACCGGAGCAAGAAATCACCACGATGGGCTCCAACTGGCTCGGTTCAATAGAGAGCAAGATCAGGGGCTCCACCTACAAATGATGCCAGAAACTCTCATTACAAGATGAGTTATGCATAGATAGAAATGAACAAGAAATGAGAGCAAGAAAGCTTCACTGTAAAGGAAGAAAGAAGATGAAGAAAGCTCTTCGGTCAACAATGGCAGGAGCCAAAAAGTTAGGGTTTATATAGAGTATAAGCCTACAGAGCAAACGGAAGTGTCTAGAATTGATGCGGTGGCAATATGGTGCCAGGTGTTAAGGAAAGATTTGCCAAAATCGCGGTGGAACACCACCGCTCCAAGAACAAGTCGGCGTAGATACAACGAGAAGGAAGATAAGCACTCATCGTGTGTCGCCTCATTGCCACCGCGCAGCAACGCGTGCCTTCATAAGATCAAAAGAACATCGACCGTCCGATTAGAAATGGGCGGCTGCGATGGAGATAGGCGTTAGGAGGATCTAACCGATATCTTTTCATATGGGTTGTACGATCTTAAATGAACAGTTGAGATTCAAAAGAACATTAGGAGGTCCGATTGCTACTTTCAAGAAGGCGCGTTGGATTTGAATCCAACGGTGGCTTCAAAAGTACGCGCCACTTTATTTTAAATGGGTTGACGCGGCACCGTTAGATCTGTTTTTAACGGTCGAGATTGAAATGAGATTCGGCAGTCCGAATGTCATCGCCTCTATAGACCCTACGATCAAAATCTAACGGTCAAACGAGGATAAGGCTTTAAATCCACATGATTCGAAGGAACACCGTAGGATTAAAATCCAACGGCTGAAGTATTTGCACGCCTTTGAGTTCAAACTCAAAAAGGAGGGCGCGGTTGGATCTAAGATCAACGGTGGAGATCAAAGTGGAGTCCGGGTGGTCCGAACGTCACCGCCCCTCTCGATCGCCCGATTTAGATCCAAGGGCTCAGATTCAATGTGGGATTCGGGTGACCCGAACGACCCACTAGATCTGGCCCGTTTATTGAGGATTCAACGGCTCGGGTGCATTTTTGTGTTTACCATTTAAGGCGGCTTATCCTAAAAATGGTGCACCACACGATTTAGCTCTAACGGCTGAAGTTTAGAGGTACGATAGGATCTTGAATCAAGATCGGATGCCGTTGAATGAATATCCGACGGTGGAAATTGCACGGAGTACGTGGATAGCCCACACGGCTTCGCAGATCTTGCCCGTTCGCTTGGAGATCAACAGCTCGCAAGCACCGAGGACCAGAGCACACGTATAGACGTGGCGGACACGGCCCGATGCACCGGTTTGGACTCAAACCTAGTTGGCTCGGTCGCTACAGTGCCAAAAACTGGAGTTAGGCCAGAGAGTTGACCAAGCTTATTTCAAGCCTTCAAAAGTTTGACCGGGACTTTTAAAATAGCAATTAAATTTGTAAAAATATGAAGTTTTGCAAGATGCTACTGGGATCATATATGTCCCAAATAAAATTTAAAAACCACTGTCTCACTTGTTAAAATACATAAATAATTACATTAACCCGAATAGGTTTATTTGAAGTCAAATACTTTTCTCCAGGTCAAAGTAATTTCTAACAATTGGACAAAAAATATTCTTGGCCAAGATAATTCATCTAGTTTTTAATAAAAATACGTCTCAGTCATAATACCAACATTGACTAGTATTTTCCTTTGAAGTTTATAACAAATTAGAATATTGGCTAGAAAAGAGAGGTTTTAGATTGTAACACACA
Organism: Ampelocalamus luodianensis; assembly: GCA_036346255.1. Taxonomy (NCBI): domain Eukaryota; kingdom Viridiplantae; phylum Streptophyta; class Magnoliopsida; order Poales; family Poaceae; genus Ampelocalamus; species Ampelocalamus luodianensis. Next base: position 8,645,125 of record CM070628.1, read on the forward strand.
TCCAGAGAGCGCGCGAGAGCCTAATGGACGCGGGAGACGAAGTGACGAGTAAAGAGCAAAACCCTAGGGTGCGCATTTTTATAAAAATGATATCACAGACGGTGCTTAAATAGAGTCGTCTGTGATATTGATGATATCACAGACGGTGCTTAGATAAAGCCGTCTGTGATATCTTATCACAGAAGGATCCATCATAGAGCCGTCTGTGCTATGGATCTCATTCCCTTCATCTCCCGCGCGAGTGTCTCTTCGTCTCCTGCTCCAGCTTTACTACTTCTTTTATATAAATAGACAACCCTTATCGAGGGATTTCTCACGAACCTCGATCCTTGATCATCCCTCTCTCCACAAATTCCAAATGGCTTCCTCTCGTCCGATCGGCCTACATTATGGTTGTGTACTCGCACCTCTCCGATCGCAACTCGCCCAAGCCGCGAACAAGACGTCCGCTCGCAATGCAATCCATTGTAGACCCTCCGATCTACAGGAGACCATAACGGCGATCATCGGCCGATTGGAGCTCCTCCTCCAGACGGTGCGAGGCTCTCCAAAGATCCGGCGAGTAAACCTCGCCGTGGAGATTGTCCTATGGAACTCTTTGGTCCGCACCGAGGATGCAGCCTGAGAGTCGAGGACGACCTCGACATTGCAGAGAGCGGTCACCTAGCGAGACCGTGGAGACCAGGTTGATGGCCTCGGGTTATATGGGACTTGATTACGAGTCCGAACATCTACAAGAGGAAATTGAGCGTGCAAGGTCACGGTGGAGGCGTTTGGTGAGACGAACGATCCCGCTCCCACTGAAGCCGACGAGAATGCGTACGAAGATTTGAAGACTAAGATAGGATCGCTCATCCTTTTTTATCGTCTGTGATGTAAAAACGATAAGGCCAGTCTATTGTCTGTGATGTAAATATGGTCTTTAATTTTTATCGTCTGTGATGATATGGTCTTTTTTATCGTCTGTGATGATATGGTCTCTTTTATCATCTATTTATTACTGGGCAAAATTCATTTTGTTAATTATTTGCGCATATACATGCTCCGTACGCTATCACAGACGGTTGAATGAAGAACCATCTGTGCTAATATCCTCATCACGCATTTTCCTATTACTAATCGTCATGTTGAATCTAGAGACGGCTCCATGTGGAAACGTGCGTGATATACTAATATCACAGCGGTTAATAAGTAGAACCGTCGCGATATACTCACATCACGCACGGTTTGTTAATAGAACCGTCGTGATGTGAGTATATCACGCACGGTTATACTTATTAACCGCTCGTGATATTGAGTATATCACGCACGTTCCACATGGAGCCGCTCTGAAATTCAACATGCACGGTTTGTGGAGAACCGTCGTGATATACTCTATCATCAGCACGGTTGGAAATAAGAACCGCCTGCGTGATATGCCACCCTATAAATATAAAGACTTATGCAGGCCCCCTACCCTAGCGTCTCCGATCTCTTCTTTGAAATAGAGGGGCTTGAGAAGCTTTGCTCTGTGTTGGTCAGAGGAGGCTTGTTTATTTTGCTTGCCTTGTTCTTGGTTGTGGGTTGCCCTAGCAACTTATGGCCATTTGGCTTGCATGCATGCTTGCTTTGTGAGGCTTGGCTTTGGTGGTAGCTCTCGGTTTGGGTGTTGTGAATGAGTGTTTTTGTGAGTGGGATAAGCTTATGTGGGAGCGGTGCATTTCGATCGTGGCTCTTCTCTTGCCCTGCTCATTGGCCCAAGGAGAAGGACAGTGAGGAATCTCGCGGGATATTAGGAATTTTCGCCGTGAGCTCCAAGGGTAACGATTTTTAACTCTTTATATTTGCTTAATAGGAGGAGTAACGATTTGCAAGCAATAGGAGGAGTAACGATTTGCAGTTTATTAATATAATTTAACACTACTAATTGTTACATGTGTAGCATAGATGGACCGAATCGATGTACGGTGCGTAACCGTGTGAGTGAAGAGTACATTAATGGCGTGATTGCTTTTAAAAGAGCCGCGGAGCAGGATATGCTGAATAAGGGGATAGAATTTATGTACTATCCATGCATTGATTGCGGTAATCTGAAGATTTTTAACAACCCGGCGCAGATCGTAGGGCACTTGATTCGAAGGGGTTTCAAAAAAGGGTATACATGTTGGACCAGTCACGGTGAAGAGCAGATTATACAGGAAGTTAATAATGATGACATCGACGAGGAAGTCAACGATATGCCGGATGTGGACTGTGTTTTTGATGACGATAGGTCGTACGATGACAATCTAGATCAGATGCTACGCGATGCAGAAGGAAACTACAGTGAGAGAGAGTTTTGTAAATTCGAGCGCTTAATGGAGGACTCTGGGAAACCTTTGTTCCCTGGCTGCAAGCCGGAATACACAAGGTTGTCAACCGTACTTGAACTGCTGAAATTGAAGGCGAGCAATGGTTGGTCCGACAAGAGTTTCACGGCGTTGTTAGGTCTCCTAGCGGACATTCTTCCGGAGGGAAACGTGTTGCCCAAAGACCACCTACCAAGCCAAGAAGGTTCTTTGTCCATTGGGAATGGAAGTAGAAAGAATACATGCATGTCCGAACGATTGTATCCTCGTATCGTAAATAGTATGCGACTTGAATGTATGTCCCGTGCAAAGCATCCCGATACAAGCGTAAGAATATCGCTAAGGTGAAGCAAGGACCTCTCGCTAAGGTGTTGTGGTATCCGCCTCGTGATCCCACGTTTGAAGCGCTTATTTGCGAACCGAAAGGAGGCAAGATTGCTGCGTTGGCACTCTGAGGAGCGTAAGAAAGATGGAAAACTAAGACACCTGCTGATTCTCGCTGGAGAAACTTCGATCGGACCTTCAAAGAGTTCGGTGCGGAACCGAGGAACATAAGGTTAGGTTGAGCATGATGGAATGAATCCTTTCGGTAACATGAGCAAATGACATAGCACATGGCCCGTGAACCTATGTATGTACAACCTTCCTCCTTGGTCGTGTATGAAGGTATACATTTTGATGTCACTACTTATCCAAGGGCCAAGCAACCGGGAATGATATTGATGTGTACCTAGCACCATTATGGATGATCTTGTGATCTTGTGGAGCGAAGGGGTACAAGTATCGGATGCGCATAAACGAGAACTTCTCTTACGCGCCATATTGTTCTCGCACTATCAATGATTTTCCGCCCTTGGTAACCTGTCAAGCCAGATGCGAAAGGAGCCAAAGTCCGTCCGCACCGCTTAGATGCTACGGAGAGTGTATGGTCGAACAATTCGCGAAAGCGTGTATATGCGCCACCGTAGGTTCCTTCCTCAGAGTCACCCATACCGCAAGATGAAAAAACAATTCGACGGAAATAAGGAGGACGGTTCATCTCCAAGGGCTTTTAGAGGAAAGAGGTCTATGATATGGTTATGATATCGATGTTGTGCTTGGGAAGGGACGTAAATTAAAAACCCGTCAAGAACATCCGAAGAAGCGCTCAATTTCTTGGGACTTACCTTATTGGGAGCACTTAGAAGTTCACATCGCATCGACGCCATGCACGTGGAGAAGAATGTATGTGAAAGCTTGATTGGTCTTCATCAACATTAGTGGCAAAACAAAGGATGGTGTTAACGCACGACGTGACTTGGTTGATATGAACATAAGGACCGAGTTAGCACCGAAAGAGATCGATAAAGGACGAACATACCTTCCACCAGCTTGCTACACTATGTCCAAGGCCGAGAGAAATGAATTGTGCCAAAGCTTGCACGGTGTCAAAGTCCCGTCTGGTTACTCCGCTAACATTAAGAAACTTGTTTCTATGCAAGATTTGAAATTAATTGGTATGAAGTCTCATGATTGTCATGTGCTGATGACACAAATACTTCCTGTTGCAATTAGGGGTATCTTGCCGAACAAGGTCCGAGTGGCAATCTTGAGGCTGTGTTATTTCTTCAACTTAATTGCTCAGAAAGTCATCGATCCCAAAGGACTAGATGCTCTACAAAGCCGAGGTGGTGACGACTCTATGTCAACTTGAGATGTATTTCTCCGTCATTTTTCGATATTATGGTCCATCTCATTGTTCATCTTGTGAAAGAGATAAAGATATGTGGTCCCGTGTTCCTACGTCATATGTACCCGTTCGAGAGGTATATGGGAATTCTCAAGTCCTACGACGGAATCGATCTCGACCGAGGGCAAGATCATCGAAGGTTATGCAACCGAAGAGGTCATTGAGTTCTGCGTCGACTACATGGCTCGTGGAACCGATAGGTGTGCCTCTATCTCGCCATGAGGGAAGGCCGATGGTATCGGACCATCGGAAGGAAATCAATCACCCCGATCCGATACGTACGCTCAAGCCCATTTCACGGTCTTGCAACACATGACCCAACCGCCCCCGACACATCGACGAGCACAAAGACATGGTACGCCAACGTAATCCGCACCGGCCGAGGTTTGGATCACGAGAGAGCACAACCGTCGGTTCAACGAATGGGTAAAGGTGCGAATCATGATCGGAGGTCATCAAGTGATGATACGCCGCTATGGTTGGCAAAAGGGCCACAATTTACAATTGTCACATGGCAAGGATACGACATAAATGGGTACACGCTTTATACGGCATTTCGGGATAGGAAGAGTATAATCCCGTAGCAGTGGTGTCCGTGATAGATGCATTCGAGACCGATGGGTGAGGAGCTCGTACTATGGGCAAATAGAGGAGATATGGGAGCTCGACTCACGTGCTTTTCAATATCCCCTATTTCGTGCCGCTGGTCCATCTCCCACATGTGAAGGTCGACAAGTACGGCGTCACTACCGTGGACCTCGATCGTGTCGGATACAAAGACGAACCATTCGTACTGGCTAACCAAGTTGTTCAAGTCTTCTATGTAACCGACCCGGCAAATAAGAAGCGTCACGTAGTTCTTCATGGAAAAAGAAGGATTGTCGGAGTTGAGAATGTAGTGGACGAGGAAGAATACAATCAATTTGACGAGTTGCCTTCTTTCGGAGACGGCATCAGGCTCGAGGAAGAACCCAGCGAGGAAGCTAGCTATATGCGCGTCGATCATCATGAAGGACTATATTTTAATTAAGAAATTACTCCATTGTAATTAATTTATTCCATAACATCATGTGTTATGAACTTGTAATATGTCGTACGTATATTTTGATGTCAACGTGGAATTGTAATCGCTCCTGTCCTTGTGGACCGTATATTTTGGTGCATTAAATATTCATTTAATTTGGAAAATAGTCCAGCTACACCACCTTTCTAGAAACCTAAAAAACTAAAATTTTATGACAAATAGTCTAACACCTTTGCAAAGAAACTGGTATACTCATGCCTAATCCTGGCAGCGGCCATGGCAGAAGACGACGAGTCGTCCCACCCTTCCACACCGCAGCCAATGCTCGTGCACCGGTGGCCATCCTCCGACAGCGCCCACACCCGGCCCAGTGGCCCGCCTTCTTCCCCCACGCCGCCGCCTGGACCATGTCCGCGGCGAGCCTCGCACCGCCGCACTCCCGGTTGGTCTTGGCCGCTCGCGACACGCCGCCGGTCGGCTCGCCTCGACCGGCTGATGTAGTGCTTCCCAACGCGCGCCTCGCCTCGCCGTGTAGAGGAGGAGACCGAGCACGAGGCCGTGGCCTTGTGGCGGCCACGCCGCCGCTCAAGGAACATGAGGCCGCGCGCATGTCTTGAGGCGCAAGACAAGCCCGAGGCCGACGATGAAACAAGCCCGGGTTGCGGCGGCGCGCCGTGGTTGACGACGGTGAGGTAGCGCGTTGTCCCGCCACTTCATCGCCTCCTCTCGCTCAGCCGCCACGCGCCCCCTACGCTGTTCCTTGGACACCTTGTACAAGGCCTTGCAACTATACGCACATACATTCAATATGTTAGAATAAATAGTAGTATGTATGTACGTATATTGTAGATATAAAGATGTACGACGTTAATCGTAGGTCGATAGGTCCTCCATGGGCTGAGGAGAGCTCATGCCACACGGCCGACGATGTCGACGACGACATCGTGAGAAAGAGCGGCGATCACCGACCTCCTCGCCTTGGTGCTGGCCTGACTGCTCTGCATGCTCACCTTGGCGATTGACGTACTCAAAACCGTGAGACGAAGAGCGATGGGAGGAGTTTAATCTTCGGTGAATTATTCCGTCTTATATAAAGAATTAGGAGTAACTGGCACGTGAGACGAAGAGACGCATGTATCGTCGGCGTGCGAGACGAAGAGACGGTTGTGCGATGGTGAAGAGACACATCGCGCGGGAGACGAAGAGGTTGGATATCACAGACACATCGCGCGGGAACCGTCTGTGATAATAATATCACAGACGGTTATTTAATAGAGCCGTCTGTGATAGTAGCTTATCACGAGCATTTAAATTAAAACCGCTCGTGATACTTCACGAGACGGTTTTATTTACAAACCGCTCGTGATAAGTTGTCTCATCACGACGGTTCATATTACGAACCGCCTCGCGATACTTCACGACGTTGTTTATATGCACCGCTCGTGATATGTTGTCTCATCACAGACGGTTCATATTACGCAACCGCCTGCGATACTTCGCTGACGGTTCTTATTATGCACCGCTCGTGATATGTCTCATCACGACGGTTCTTTTACCAACCGTCGTGAAGTATCACAAACGGTTGGTAATAAGAACCGTCTGTGATGAGGACATATCACAGACGGTTCCCAGACGATTCCAAAGGGAACCGTCTGTATAAGTTCAACACAGACGGTTCCTTTGGAACCGTCTGTGATGAGGTGTCTGCTATTGCCTTTCTATCTTTCAGCGAACCATTTTTTATGTTGTTTAGCCTTTCCGGCGTGCCTTCCAAAAGTATGGCAAATTGGGTTGGAGAAAACAATGGGGGTGGGGGAAGGAATCGTTCTTCTCTCCTCTACCACTGTGAATGAATGGAGTTGCTTAGCGGTGCATGCGGGATTGAGATGAATCACTGAAAAAAACTTATCTGTTCTCATCAGTTGTCGAAAAGATGGGCACTGTAGTTTATTCGTTATGGAACTGACAGACAAGGAATGCACCTGGGTCTCCACAGATCGAACGAGATCCAATTCGTTGCTTTCATATGCTACCCATGATGTCTCGGTGTTTTTGACGGTGCTGCCATACGATGCTAGCTACTCCCTGTTTAGAATAAAGTAGGACGCATTTGCTCTCTGCAAACGTACTGACACATCTAAAATCGTGGACGGGCTTTGGTCCTTGAGTCCTTGATCTTCTCTTTGTAGCGCCAGACTCATACTTAATTCTAGGCGGATTCGAACAAGCAGCTTCTGGTCGGAGTCGGCCGAGAAATAGTGACATGAAATTAATATATGTGGGTCGATTTCTAAATATTTTATGTCTTTCGCAAACTACACAGCAAGGGATATAGTTCTGTAGCTTGCGGTCTTGCCTCTACCGTTCAATAATGCATAGCAGATTCGCGCTTGGATTATTCTCAAGCATGTTGTTTTCTTTTTAGCAGTATGCTAGGTGTCGTTACGCGGCACAGACGCACACTGATGTGATGGTGGGGAGTGAAGCACTAATGGTGCCGTGTCCACTTGGTGTAGTATTTAGCTGCAGATGAGGCGACCTCCGAGTCAACTCCGGCTTAAACGAGCTAGCTCCTCCTCTTGCCTCTCCATTCGCCTGAGCGTCCGCGCTGCCGGACGTACGTACCATTGCAGGTTCGTCCAGTTTAAACTGTTTAATTCCTTTCTCTAGACTCATGTTTCGACTCTAGTGCTTTGTTTGATTTATGCATGTCTTACTAGCAGTTTTGCTCGCTGTATTTATTTTGAAAGGAACTGGCAGGAGAGTTGCGTGTTATATTAATAAAGAAGAAGCGAGAACGAAACCATACGGAGCAAAGTTATTTTGAGACCTGCGTGATTTGTGTCTGCCGAGCTCGCTCAAACTTTTATATTAGACGATTTTGTGCCTCGAGTGGAAACAGTATACCGTACCAGTGTCATACTTCCTAGCTTTTACCGAGAAATCCTATGCCGGGACTGCCTCGAGGTGGCCTTTCGTGAACCATTTCTGTCGGCTAATTCAGAAAGGTGGACACCGTTATCTCCATCCTGACTGGAAAGCACAGTCGAGACCTCGAGCTCGAGGGGAGTAGGTGGCAGATGGTTCTTTTACGGAGCATACAAATCTTGAGAAAATCTCTACTGTTCGTAGAACTGTGACCCCAACGCAAGAACTCAAGGGCCTAGTCGTCGCAAAGGCACCCGAGCTAAATCACTATTCTCCATTTGTCATCGACTGCCGCTGCTGCAGTGCTGCTTGCAACCAGACAAAACAATCTGCCCTGTCAAGTGGTTTTCAATGGGATACAGCCAATGCCGTTTCTTTTTTGGAAGAACTACTCTTAGTTTTTTTTTCCCTTCGAAAAGATAATTTACTCCAAGATATCATGAGTATAGACGAGCAGTTTCCTTCTGGGCCTGAGAAAGCCTCGGGCCAGGCCTTTTTGGGTATGTGAGTAGTGTTGGGAGTCGTGTTGTGCCGTGCCACAGCACAGGCATGCCGTGCTTCGGGCTGCATTGGGCTGTGCCGGGCAGACACGGCCACCTCGTTGTGCCGCACGACTCACCTCCGGCGAGGCCCAAGCACAGCCCAAAGCACACCGAGCCGCCATCGTGCCATGCCGACCCAGGCTTGGCCTTGAGCCCTTGACGATGACAATGAAGGAAGCCAGCCGCCACTGGATCTCCAACACCCACTGCCGGATCTTGGTGGAGGAAGCCCGCCGCCGCCGGATCTCCACCACTCGTCGCCGGATCTTGGTGGAGGAAACCCGATCGCCTCCAGATCTTGAGGGAGAGGGTAAGGTGTGTGTGGAAGGAGGAGAGGAGGTGGCTGGACTCTGGAGGGAGGGAGGTGGCCAGCGGCGTGTGGGGAGGGAGGCGGCTAGAGGAGTTGAGGGAGGGCGACGGGCTGGAAAGAGAGGGAGGGAGGCGGCGAGAGGGAGAGGGACTGAGGAAGGATGAAGGCGGTGCGTGGGGATTGGGAGTTGGCCGAGAGGGGGAATTGGGGTTGGCGATTAGGCTAGGCCGCTAGGCCGAGGAGGGGTGGGATTGGGCCAAGGCGCCAGGCCGCCAGGCCAAGGGGGGATGGGATTGGGCTAGGCCACAGGAGGGATTGACCGATGGACCTCTTTCGTGCCAGGCCGGTCCAAACACGGCCCAACTGACCGGGCCGTGCCGTGCCGCTCGACGGACCGCATTCTTAGGCTCGGCCTTGCCGTTCGTGCCATGCCGTCCCGGCCCAGACCGTGTCATGTCATACCGTGCTTAGACCGTGCCGTGTCTACTGGGCTTCGGGCCGGCCCAGAAAAGCCCGACCCAAGTCCCAGCTCTATCTATGAGCGTCGGCTGTAGCCCATCCTGTCGGAGGTGTCAGGCGAGCTGGACCTACCCGGGTCGGACCGCGTTTCTAAGCCCGCACCAGCCGTAAAACCTATCTTCGTTCGGGTGCTTTATCAGGTGCTCCACAAAGCGAGTCAAGGGAATGTAAAGGAATCTGAATACGTATCTCACAAACGGCCATGGTGGAGATGGAGGCGGGGCGGCGGCGCATCGGAGGCGGCGAATCAAGCGGCGGCGCGACGGGAAGAAAGCAGGCGTAGGGCGCTGCGTTGGATGATCCACTCGAGTCCGAGGACCAATAGGTTCTCGATCCTTCTGCCTCCTTTCTTTTTTAGGCCTCACCTCTGATCCATATGACTGGAAATTTTGGGCCGATTCGGTGATCCAATGAGGTGGCACGATCCACACCCACCCCTGTTTGGTTCTTTGAAGCCAGGGGAGACTACCGGAGGGCACCACTCGTAAGTTCGTAAGTTCTTCTAACTAGCTTCAAGTATGCGCTTGGTTGATATGCTAACAAGTTCAACCAGAACATAGGAAACACAGAATATGGACTGTTAGATAGCTAGGCGTCGAGTGAAAAGGTCGGTCGAGCCCAAACTAGCTTGAGCTTGACCCAGCTAAATTAAAGTTTGCTTGGGAAAGTGTTCCGTGGAGACTGCAGATGTTTCTTTTTCCTCCACAAAATTTGTAGATCTGTTTTCTAGAGAGGCCATAAACATTGCACGCAATAAAACCTTGATCCACATGGCTGTTGGAAAAATTGTGAAAAGCATGAGGTTTCACCTTAAGCTCGATAAATTATTTTTAGTGTGGAATTTCAGTACGTCACTTTCTTTTTTAAGAAGATTTGTATGTCGGGAAGTAGTACCTGAATTAGCGCGATTTACATGTGGTGGCTAGGGAAGAAAATGCCATGGGGGAGTGCCTCGCGCGAGGCTCTACCGCATCAGCCGTTCATTCCGGTTGATCGAGAGGGAATCAACGATTGATGAAGAGTGCCTCATAGCAAATTTCCTTCCGGTGGCAAGCCTTGGAATATATACACTTTGTACGGAGTGATCCTTGAAGTAGTATGTTGGCTGATACACCAAGTAGTACAATTAAAACAACCTCTAAACTACAATGCGTATATACGTCTATATTTTACATTTTCATTTTTGTGCAAATGACAGGAGAGCTGCCATTTTATTTCATTAAGCAGAAATAACTGTATTGGCAAGAAAAGAGCAACGAGAGAGAAAAATAACTGGTTGGCAGGCTGGTGGGTGAGAGCTAAGGCCCTACTACAGATTGAACATTTTTTGCACCCGCCTCCAGAGGCTAAGAGTATCTTTGGTCTCTCTCACTAGCTGATCCGCGTCCTTGTGCTGCATTGTGCTCCTTCCATAACTCTCACATGGTTGCCAGAATGATGGAGTGCAAGCCCTTCCTCCTGGTTCCGTGCTAGCTTGGCTGACGCCAGCAATCCACCATTCTACTATGGTTGCACTCGTTGAATTTGACGACAAAATTGGTTCGTTAGTCCATTGCGCTAGAGCGACCCAGACCCGACAGGAATAGACGCATTAGAGGAGCAGGTGATCCGCTGTATCAATGCATCTTGTAAGACCGAATAGGCGACTAGAGGGGGGTGAATAGGAGCTCGATCCATTTTTCGTTTAAAGTGGATTCAACACAAATTTCACTTCAATAGCTATGAGAGCTATGAAGATCAATAATTAAGCACAGTGGAAGACTTGTATTGAATCTACTTTAACCCCAAGCTCAAGCAAACAAAAATCGAGAAAGTGTTGAAGAAATCGGGCAATCGGTACTACCACGATTGTAACCAGTGGTACTACCTATTATAGGTACTACCGCAGTGTACTGAGAGGTACTACCATACTGAGGTACTACCGCAGGCAAATAAGAGGTACTACCTATAATCGGTACTACCGCAGTGTACTGAAAGGTACTACCGCACTGAGGTACTACCGCAGGCAAATGAAAGGTACTACCGATTATCCTGGAGTTCGTCCCGACAGCTGAAAAACCAAAACTAAGATTGACATACATTTTGATCCCTTGGCAATGAGACTTTGCAGATATGTTAGCAAAAACCCTTGGACTCTACAAACCAAATTTCAAGCCATCTCAAAGAGGGAAACGAGATTTCCACCTAAACCCTAGAACTAAACAAATGAACAGAGCAAGCCAAAAAATCCAAATCTGAGATTAAACGGGGTTGGCTCTTGGGATCCCTGATCAAATGATCTTGAAGTACTCACCCATCATGAAGCAACCCATTTTGGCCAATCCCAGCAAGCAAGAACTCAAAAATAAAAAAATAAAAAATCCAACATTGAGACAATCGAAGAACAGAGACAGGAATGAAAGGGAAATGACTTCAGATCTTCATTTCAAAACAAAAGAGTAGTCCCGATACCACGATTACATATAGAGGAATGATTACAAGACTCTCCACTCAATCCTCAACCATCATGCTTGAGAAGGGATGAACATTCTCTAGAACTCTCACATAGGGGACATGGAAGAAGACACCCAGGGAACACACTCTGCTGCTTTCTACCCCTCTCACCAACTAAAGACACAAAGGTAAAACCACCTCCAAAGCCTCTTTTGACTCACAAAACCCTAACTCTCTCACAAGTGCTCGTGGGCATGCAGCCCTCAATCCTTTATATAGCCTTGGCTAACGGTCTCCACCCGTTACGCCCGCTAAGTCCAATAGAGCCCGCCCTACCATGCGACCTTGCGAAATTCCCGTTTCGCCCCCGCACCTTCCGAAGCTTCGCTCCTTGTCTCGCACGCTCGCAACCACCTCGAGTCCACGCTGCCTTCGACACATCCCGACCGTTCGACCTCGGCGCCACTGCGCCTAGTCCGGTCCATCGTGTCTCGCCACGACTCCACCCGATGTCCTGCAGTCACACAGACAAGAAACACATCAAATAGCACCGCTCGATACATGAAAGCGTAAATACCATCATACTTACCATGACGAAGTCCAAACCTGTCGAAATATCAGAGTATACAACCTAATCTCATACGACCAAGTTTGACCAAAGTCCGACCAAGCTCAATTGCGCCACACAACGACTCGACTCCGAACCACCCAAACCAAACTCGACTTACCTAAACCAATGTCAATTACTCATCAAATACATGTGGTCACCTCCACATGGTTCATCACATCTATAGCAAAGTGGACAGAAATAGTTATTGGGCCATTGTCGCGCTAGAAGCTTGTCAGCTGTGACTCCGTGAGGATACGTCCTTGAACCACCAGCCAGCGCGAAGAACATGCATTTGGAGGGTGCCTAGGATTTCCAGATGGTGTCATAATAAGATACCATTGTTGCACCATAGCACTGCAGTCTGTAAGCTGACCCTGTTGAGTTGGTTCCATCAGTCGTGAAACGCAAAGTGACATGGTCATGAGTGTTCGCCACTAGCTGCACCCAAGGGCGAATCCAGTATAGGAACATTGGGAGCATATGACCCCAATGAAATTTAGTAAATCCTATAAAAAAAAAAGTTACTATTCATCCATAGAGGTGACCCTATAGTGCAATGGAGGTGACCCCAATGGTTTTCTCGTCTAGATCCGCCCCGGGCTGCACCGACGAGACTAGTGTGCAAAGCTGCATGTATTCGTGGAGCATGGGCGGAAGGATGACATGCCGTATGTCGCTCACCCACTTGTTTTTGTTCAAAGCATCCACAACAATCCTATTTTTCCGCTTAGAGATTCGGAAAATGTTATAGACGATGTTTTTTTTAGCACAACGCCATTTAACTATCAGTCAAACCAGAAGTGGTTCTACTATACAGCTGTGAATAGCAATGCATATTGCTATTGCAAAGAACTTGCAGTGATTGCAGGGCGTGCAAGTCTCTACCTAAGCTTTATACGTGGAGGCCCTCTCATGCCATTTAGAGGGATGGCAGTGTTACGAAACCTAATTATATGGGTAAAAGACTAAACCGTTATTGGAGGGCTTTCACTCATTGTGGGCTATAAATACGAGGAACCCTATATACAAGTCACATACTAGATGAATAAAGATACTAGCTCTCCACTATACACTTGGGTCTCTTGTTGTTTATGTGATTGATTTTGTGTGATTGATCTACACCGATATCACAACGACTATCGCTATTTCTCAATATGCAGGAATATGGATTAGTAAGCCGATTCCCCCCGCAGTTTCTTCTTGCAAAATGATTTTACTCTTTATTGCAGTAGACGGTGTAAACGTGTAGTCCATGCGGGCACGTGACCTTTTCATACATAGCCTACCGTGTGCAAGATTCCCATGGCCACGTGCAAGCCCACCCACTACCGATTGCCAATGTGCCAATGTGCCAATGTGCCATTGGTTCCTCTGTCTCTCTCCCTGTGTGGTGATGGCGTTTTTTTCGTCTTTTGACCACACCTAAAGGGCATACACAAAGGTAAAGGGCACGAGACAAAGGCACACATCATTCATACATCATGCGGCATACCGTCCATCCATGACATCTGACATAGTGACGTGATCGCCATCCATCCATGACATGGCCACCCTTGTTACCTTCGTCTCGGGACAAAGCCGCTTCTTCTTCTGAACATGCGGGGATGGCAATTCTCTTTGAAAGCTTGTTTGGATAGAAAAAGATTAGAATTAATTTTAAAAAATTGAAAGGGATTTTAGTTCAAATTTTGAGTCAATTCGAAGGAATTGGGTTGGATCGCAATGTATAATCTCTGGGATGGGACAGGGCGTAAAACTCCACTGTTGAAGGCCCCTTTCCCAGATCTTGCTACCTAAGTATCACCAATCTCAAAGCAACGACTCAGAGTACTTCTTCCCACTTCTCCTCTCCTTTGACCGCCTCCAGGGCCTCATCACCGTCGCCATCAAGCCGCCCCACCGCCACCTCTTCCTCTTCGCCGCTTCACCAGACCACTCCTCCGTGGGCGCCTTCGGTGCCGACCATGTACAGATCTCCCAGCGCCTCGCTTCCTCTGCCACCAACAATGTGGTAGACTGGTTCGGGCATGTAGCCGCCGCCCTACGTAGCCGGGTCAAGGCAGTGGACCGGCCGCATGAGCACGTAGTACACCGGCTGCAACATGTAAGGGACCGGAGGCGACATATGGGACCGGAGGCGCGCCCAGCGTGGGAGCCGACGTGTCGAAGATGGTGTAGAGGCCGAAGAGGTTGGCCGCACTCGATGGTGCGGGCGTGGGGGCGTTGAGCGCATCGACGAAACACAGGTCGGAGGAGGCGTTGTTGGTGCCAGAGAGGACGTGGCCAAAGGTGCCCACGAGGAGTGGTCCGGCGAGGCGGCGAAGAGGAAGAGGTGGAGGGCAGGTTTTTTTTTGCTTATATATTATGGATTTTAATCAGATATGTATTTTTTATGTACTAGGATATAAAGTTTGAAGATATATATTAAAAATATGCATAACTATTTCTAAATTAAAAGTTAAAGTCATATTAAAAAGTAAAAATTAATCGGATTTGTTATTTCTAAGTTAACTGAAATCTTCTTAAGTTTAAGTCAATAGTTGTGGCCATTGGATTAGTGCAGAGATTGATATGCTATATGTTTAGATGTTGATCCAATAAATAAAAAAACATGAATTTTACTTAAAAATCAGTCACCTTACATTAGACAATCCCAAAATTAATATGTAAATCATTATTTTCATCTGCAGTGAGGGATACCCACGGAACTGAACTTTTGGTTGATTTGGCCCTGTAGCGCCACGTAATTGCAAATTTAGGTCCCTTTGCAACATATTTGCAATTGTAGCCCCGTCCTGACCGCGGAAGAACGAGGTGGTGACACGTGTCATGTTTTGCGGTCCGTGAGCGCGGAAAGAGAACGACGCCCGCGGGAATTTGACTGAGCGTGGGATCGAAGTGACGGGCGCGGAAGGTACACTATGTCGGTGTCTTGTCGCGGTCGCCGAGCACGGAACGTCGTCATCTCCTTTCCACGGTCGCCGAGCGTAGGAAATCGGTGACCTACCGCGGTCACCGAGCGCAGAAGCAAAGCGGCGCATACGGCCCCCGCGCGCTCCCGCCACGCGCCCGCCCACACGCCGGCCCGCTTGTGTAGTAGTAGGCTTTGGCTAGCTCTGCTTGTGTTCGGTTGGGAAAAAGAATGGCATGGGATGGGATGATTCGGCTGGGGCAGCAAAAAGGCAATGAGTGAAATGGGGCAGTGGGGATTCAGCTAGGAGCAAAGAAAATGGGATGGAATGGGCTCGGCTGAGAGAGAGAATGGGAATAAAGAAATGGCAGTGCTTGGTTGTGTAGCGCTGTTGGTGGGGATAGTTGGGGAAAAAAGATGATGACATGGCGGTGAGGGTGACGAGATGTGTGGAGATCATGTGGATATGATTCTAATCTTAGTGTATTGAACAATTGGCAATAGCGTCGAGGTGTTGGGAGAAACCTCGCGTTTTGGTGAAGTTCTGTCTTTGTCAGTGCGAGACGGTCTGACCGGCCATGGTAGCGGTCAGACCGGCCGTGCTTTTGGTTGTTTTGCTTGTGAGTGGCTGGCGGTCCGACCGTCCGTATGAGGTCCGACCGGCGTGTAGGTCGACCGCCGACTC
Organism: Ampelocalamus luodianensis; assembly: GCA_036346255.1. Classification (NCBI taxonomy): domain Eukaryota; kingdom Viridiplantae; phylum Streptophyta; class Magnoliopsida; order Poales; family Poaceae; genus Ampelocalamus; species Ampelocalamus luodianensis. The sequence goes on from CM070628.1 coordinate 8,661,143, forward strand.
GCCGAGCGGTCGACCTGGCCGTGAAAGTGGCTTTGGATTTTTGAGTGGGCCAAAAATAGAGGTGAGGATGAAAATGAGGTCGATGCGCTGGCGCACTGCATGAGGGACTATGCTCCCATAAAATGGCATATGATCTTGATCATAAAGTGGGTCACCGCCAACAAGAAATGTTTGGCCGTGATAAAGAACACGATTGAGCCCGCAATTGTGGGCTCAATCGCAGAGTGTGACATCGCCACGCAGTACCTTGAGAAAATAAAGAGTCGGTTTATTGGCTCTTCAAAGACATATGCTACACGGTGATTAAGCGACTTGTGTGAAAGGTACTACGGTGGTGGCGGTGGCATAAGAGAACACATACTAAGGATGAGCAACTTGGCATCCAAGCTTAAACCAATGGATTTGGCTCTCAAGGATGAGTTCCTTATTCATTTGATTTTTACTTCCTTGCCGGAAAAGTTTGACACCTTTGTTGTCAACTACAACATGCAGCCCGAGAAATGGGACTTAGAAAAGTGCATAACTATGTGTGTACAAGAGGAGGAAAGATTTAAATCCTCACATGGTGGTTCTATCAACTATGTGAAAGACAACAAGAAAAAGAACTTCAACAGTAACTTCTCCTCAAAGAATAAGGGAAAAGCCAATGTCCATCAGTCTCAACAGAATAAGTTTGCAGTAGACAAAGATCGGTGTCTTCATTTGAAGAAGATGGGACACTACAAGAAGAACTGTCCGATTACTTAAAGATGATAATGGCAAAGAAAGGTGAGAACATTATTACCTTCATAAATGAGTCCCCGTATGTACAATATTCAAAATCTACTTGGTGGATTGATTCAGTGCAACTGCTCATGTTGCCAATAATATGAGGATTCCGTTCGACGAGGAATACGCAAAGAAAAGAAAGATGCATTAAAGTCGCAAATGGAGTCCAAGCTGAAGTTGAAGCCGTTGGCGATCTCTCATTAGAGCTAGCTGATGGCTTCACTCTTTTACTTAGAGATGTTCTTTATGTTCCTCTTACTGAGGAATTTGACTGTTTCATGTTTGGACAATGATGGTTATGATTGTCATTTTGGAAATGGCAAGTGTGAAATAATGTTTAATAAAGAATGTGTTGGTCTAGCCATCTTACAAAATGAGCTTTATTTGTTATCATTATGCGATGATGTGAATGTCGTATGCGATAATGGGAACGTCGCATGCGAGAAAGTGAATGAATCCTCGTCTACGAATGTAAACAGGAAATGAAAGAGAACTCTAGATGCGTCGTCGAAATTATGGCACTGTCGTTTAGGCCATATTTCGAGGGGGAGAATAGAAAGTCTAGTTAAGAATGATATTCTTCCTCCATTAGAGTTCTCAGACTTAGAACAATGCAGAGACTGCATTAAAGGAAAATATGTAAAGAAAATTAAGAAAGACGCCAAAAGAAGCACAGGAATTCTACAAATTATTCACACAGACATTTGTGGTCCTTTTCCTGTGAAAAGTGTGGATGGATATGACTCGTTCATAACATTCACGGATGATTACTCCCGTTATGGATATATTTATCCAATCAAAGAAAGAAATGAAGCCTTGGATAAATTCAAGATATTTAAGGCTGAAGTTGAAAACCAACACGATTTAAAGATTAAGATAGTCCGATCTGACCGTGGGGGGAGTACTACGGTCGACATACCCCATATGGACAAGTTCCTGGACCTTTTGCAAGGTTTTTACAGGAAAATAGTATAGTAGCCCAATATTCTACACCAGGCGAACCTCAGCAAAATGGAGTAGCTGAAAGACGCAACCGTACTCTAATGGATATGGTGCGAAGCATGATGAGCTATTCCACACTGCCATTGAGTCTATGGATGGAGGCGTTGAAAACCGCCATTCATATTCTCAACAGAGTGCCTAGTAAGTCGGTGCCCAAAACACCGTACGAGTTGTGGACAGGAAGAGTTCCCTCACTAAACCACTTACGTGTGTGGGGAGTCCCTGCTGAGGCTAAAGTATTTAACCCAAACCTTGGGAAGCTTGATCCCAAAGCGATGAAGTTGTCATTTCATTGGCTACCCGAAAAGTCAAAAGGTTTTCGTTTCTCCGCCCGACAGATATACAAAGTTTGTAGAAACGAGACACGCTGTCTTCTTAGAGGATGAAATGATGAGAGGAAGTATGGTAGCTCGTGAGATTGACCTTGAAGAGAAGCGGGTGTATGCACCCATCCGATGATTCAAGAGCCATTCTTCACACTACTCATTGCATTGCCGCACCGACGTGCAAGACAACGTGGTGCCAACACTGTTATTGTTCCTCCCGTGGCAACAATGAATGAGAATGAGGAACTCGTTCTTCGTAATCCTATAGAACCCATTGCCACAGATGAGGGGAGCAACAACGACCTCAAACAAAAGATGTACCAAATGAGGAGACCCGAGGAGGTCTCAAAGAATAAGAAGATCGGCTATTTCGATGATTATCGATTTATCATACAGAGGAATTTCAAATGGAGGATGATCCCACCTCATTTGAAGAAGCCATGAGAAGCGAAAATTCCTCAAAATGGCTTGAGGCCATGGAAGAGGAGATGAGGTCCATGAAGACTAATAAAGTGCGGGACTTGGAAAATATTCCTAAAGGAGCCAAAACAAGAGGGTCAGAAATGGGTCTACAAGACAAAGCTTGACTCCCAAGGGAATGTAGAAAGATACAAAGCGCGACTTGTGGCAAAAGGCTTTATGCAAAGAGAAGGGATTGATTACAATGAGACCTTTTCTCCAGTCTCATGTAAAGATTCCTTTAGAATCATAATGGCATTAGTCGCACATTATGATTTGGAGTTACATCAGATGGATGTAAAGACGGCATTTCTTAATGGGGATTTGGAGGAAAATGTTTACATGGCACAACCGAAAGGTTTTGTCGTGGAAGGAAATGAAAGAATGGGATGCCGCCTAAAGAAATCGATTTATGGGTTAAAGCAAGCTTCAAGACAGTACAATAAGAAAATTTGGTTTTAAAGAAAATGTAGAGGACAACTGTGTTTATGCAAAGTCTAAAGATGGGAAGTTTATCTTCCTAATCTCGTATGTGGATGATATCCTACTAGCTAGTAGTGATGTTAGTGCACATGGAGACAAAGAAGTTTTGTCCTCAAACTTTGATATGAAAGATCTTGGTGAAGCCGTTCGTTCTAGGATCAAATTCAGGGATAGAAACAAAGGGACATTGGGACTATCGCAAAAGACATACATAGAGAAAATCTTAAAGAAATGTGGTATACATAAATGTAGTCCTTCACCTGCACCTATAGTCAAGGGCGACAGATATGGGGATTTTCAATGCCCCAGGAACCAGTACGAGCTCGATCAAATGAAATCGGTTCCATATGCTTGGTATCGCTTAAGCTTGCGGATGCTCAAGTGTGTACGCGCCCTGACTTAGCGTTTGTTACCGGGTTACTTGGCAGATTCCAGAGCAATCCTGGAATAGAACATTGGAAATTGATAAAGAAAGTCTTGCGTTATTTGCAAGGAACAAAAGGCCTCATGATGACATACAGAAGATCAGATTCACTCCATATAGTGGGGTATACATATTCTGATTTTGCGGGAGATGATAGAAAGTCTACATCCGGATATGTGTTCACTCTTGGAGGAGCTATATCGTGGAAAAGCTCAAAGCAAACCGTCACTACATCGCCCACAATGTATGCCGAGTTTGTAGCATGTTATGAGGCTACGGGCGGGTGAAGCAAGCAAAGAAGTTCATACCCGCTTAAAAGTGGTTGACGACATCAATAGACCACTTAAGTTGTACTGCGATAATGAACCTGCAGTAACGTATGCCCACAACAATAAGTCAAGTGGTGCTGCCAAACACATTGACATAAAGTATTATGTTGTGAAAGATAAAGTTCGGGATCAAATTATAAGTCTTGAGCATATAAGTACCGCAAAGATGTTAGCGGATCCGCTTACTAAAGGCTTACCACCCAACGTGTTCGAAGGAACATGTAGCGGCATGGGTTTAAGGGAAAGCCTATGATTCCTGGACTAAAAGATGGCCCAAAGGATTAAAGTAACTATTTCAAAACAGAGAGGTGTATTGTAACTGTCAAATCTATCGGCGATTGACCGTGACGATGAGACATGCTCTATGCACTAATCTGTGATGGAATGAGTAAAGTCAAAAGTAATTAAAAGTTAAAGTATAGAGGAGATCAAGGGGGAGAATGTTGGATTGATCTCCTCCCATTAGCCCAACGACTAATCGGGCCTTGATCCGCGCTCGATCGGGCGCCACCCATCTATTGGTGGGGGGCTCTCGCTGCAAGCGCATTACATAAAGGGGTGGGGGCCGGCGGTTCTAAGCACGAGGTTGGCCTGAGCCGTACACCCCACCGACACTAAAACCCTAGACCGATCTCTGGGGCGCAGTGAGCGACGGGAAGCTTCACCAGAGGCGCGCCGCTACCACCTCCGCCTGTCATCAAACGCCGCCACCGTGGAGACGCCGTTCCCTTCGACGACCGTTGCTGCCTCCATGGCCGGCTCCTCCTCTACCTCCGACGGTACCCTCTCCCTCTCCTCTCTTCTTCCCTCTCAGATCAAGAACCCCAAGGCAAGAAAAGAGATGCAAACATGGAGCACTGGTCGCCTGGTCGGAGTTGGACTTGTAGGTGGTGGTGGTGGTGGCATATAGGGCAGCGCAGCTTTTGGCGATGGTGATAATGCACCGTCGGAGAACCGGATTAGCCTCCGTAGTGGTGTTGTATTTAGTGGTGGCGGCAGAGAGTATGGCGATGGTTTTGGCGCGGGTGCGGTGAAAGATAGGCGATGCGGTGCGGTAGTCGCCGTGGCGGCGGCGGTGTGTGTAGCTGTGTATGGTGGTGGTGGTGTCCGCCTGTGTGCGGCCGCATGCGAGGGGGCGCTAGCCCTTGATCTGCACGAGCGCACAGTGACGGCGATGCCTCCCTGACGTTCATGCGCGTCCTCGTGACGTGGCGCCTTCTCCTTGGCCTGGAAAAAATCCAGTGGGGAGGGCCTGGAGAGGCCCATCCTCCTCCCCCACCGTTCATCTCAACCCCCATCCAGCGATCCCACGGGAGGGCATCACCTCCCCAGAGAATTTGCTTCTCCTTGGGCCGTTCGGGGAATCGAGGATGCGGTGGTGGTGGTGTAGTGGAGCTGGTCAAGGCAAATTGGCAATGACCTTTGCAACGAGAGGATGCAGACGTGGAGTCTCGGACGGTGGAGAGGCTCAGCGGGTAGCCGGGGAGGTCACGATGCAGACAGCGCTGCCCTGCTAAGCGCGCCCGCACTTTGCAAAGACGGCGCTGATGGTGTCGCCTTCCTCCTCGCGGCAAGGCACGTCTCAATCGCCGCGACATACGCCTGCACATCTGCTTGATGCAACAGCACCTGGTGTGCTCGGGCGGCGGACTCGGCGCGGCTGTTGCCGCCGCCTTCAAGTTGCCCGCGCCGTTGACGGGGTCCGCCGCCTGCCGTACCGTCGGAAGTGTCATTTGACGCTCTGTTCAAGTCTCCGTAGGTAGTTGCAGGTAGTAAACAGTTGTTCTGTATCGGCGTGGCAGTATGTGATTGCTAGGCTCTTGCTCCCTACGGGTGTAGGACTGTAGGCAGCTCATGCAGAGTGGGGAGCTCGCCCATCTACCTTTTCACTATGCACTACTCAGTGTTTTGTTACCGTTTCTTGAGTATGGTTAGTTAATTTTATATTGATCTGACGAGAATTGCTTGGCTAAGATATGATCATTGGTGACGGATTTTTTACCGGATAGAATCCGTTCGGACGGGGCTGCCGCTTTGACTCCGTCTTCAGGAATGTAGTTTGCTTCCTTGTTGAGGGTGTGATATTTGCTTGTGCCGTCTTTCCTCTGTTACGTTGGCAGTCTGGCTTTGACTGCTTGAGATATAAGCTGATAAAATTTGTACTTTACTCGTGCGGTCGTGCCATCATATGCAGTTAAGCGATTTGACACTGGCATACATATGGCCACACAGGATCAGGGTCAAAGCAAGCGGTCCCACACACAGTCACATCCCACCAACTTTATTCGGATTAGGATGCAGTCAAAGTATCAACACGTAGGATCTACAGACATAATATTTGCAGCATTTTCACTCTTCGGTCAATGCCGGGTTTTTGCTGTAATAAATAATTCACTTTGCTACAGACTTGATATAGCACTGTTGCAGCAGAGTACTATTCAACATTCACTAAAGCATTGTTCACATATTGAACTGTTTATCCGGATCAAAACTGGTCCACCTCCGGCCATTCCGCGCTACCACAAAGTCGCCAGTAGATTTGGGGACAGATCTTGCACTCACTCGTGGTCCCTGATCCCGAGTAGTACTTTTCTTTACTTTCCCTGGATCATCCCTATCCCACATGATGGAAGGGCCTTTCGTCTGGATTTGTTTTGTCCCTTGTTCTTTTACCAAAGTTTATAGTACAGCTACTAGAAGCACAACTGATTTGATTGCGATGTTTCTGTACGGGATCATGGGAGAAGAATAAAGAACGAGGAAGAGTGGTTGGACAAAAGCTAGCTTTGCAAGCCACAGGTGAAGCTACTCTGAAGCCCGATGGGCGGCCGAGGAACGAAGGTTGCCAAGGCCTGATTGTTCGTTCCAACCTCCACGGCTATTCTAGATCCTGAACCCTGATGGGCGGCGGCCCTGACGGAGTGACGTCGCTTGTTGGCCTCCGTGTACACGCGGCCGTGGTGCACCGGCGTCCGTATGAACAGTGGCGTCGGCAAGCACCGGAGGCACGGGCAGCCATCATCCGACGACCGCCGTGACCGACCGACCGGATCCAATTAACAATTCTCCGTTAACTTGGCAGTGCAGGTCCCTATCATGGCCCTGCTGGATCACCCATAGGCTACGTAACCTAGGAGCACCACCCCGGCCCCTGGGTGTGCCCAAACGAGTTCCAGATCTCTCTCTCTCTCTCTCTCTCTCTCTCTCTCTCTCTCTCTGGAATATGGGAATTTCTCTCTATTTCTGTGAAAATTGAAATGTTTATATGAACATGCTCCGAAATTTCTGTGTTCCCTTATGAATTTTGCAACTAATTCGTTCATTCACAACTTCACATATAGTACGTATGCTTGAGCTCTCTGAGCGCGCAATGCACGATCACCTGCATGGTTTGGCCATTAAAATGCTCATACTAGTATGTTTAGCCAGGATTGAGTGCTTAATTTGGTTCCCTTGGTCATGCCTTGTTGGCTTTAATTGGGAACGACGAGATCAGTAGGTATCAGTTCTTTTTTAAAACTCCATTGACGGTGGGAAAAATAAGAACCACAATCTGAGTCGAGACCGTCTCAAACAGTACCAACATTTCATCTGCTAAAAATAGACGAAAGAGAGTAAAGGTGGGGATCATGCTAAACATAATCATTCATGACCATAATATTCAGAGAAGTGATCATACATTCATACGTACTTACGCAGATTTTTAACATTCTAGGCAAGAAACGTGCGCTACGGCGCGCACTACTACAGAAAAGGTAGTTACAGACGGTTCAAAATCATTATCACAGACGGTTTTCTGAACTGTTTGACTTTATGGATAAGTAATGACATAGATTATCACAGACGGTTTTTGAACTGTATATGAAAAAAGCTACCACATACGGTTCTGAATAAGAACCGTCTGTGATAGTTTATTTTCACAGACGGTTTTTTTTCCAGAACTGTCTGTGATAATCAATTATCACAAACGGTTCTTGTTCAGAACCGTTTGTGAAAATAGACTATCACAGACGATTTTACTAAAAACCGTTTGTGATAGTTTTTTTATTGCAAAAACAAAATTCAACTTTTGAGCCAAACCAATCAATTGCTGGACAGTTGGATCTGAGTATCTGCATATGGTTGATTACACAATCTCAAATGAAAGAAAACTCAAACCGGATGGTAATCGAGCGACAAAAACGGGTGCTGAAACTTCGGAGGTAGTTTTGAGGCTCTAAACGAACTTTTTTGGATTTTTCACTTTTTTGAAGCCTCATGAATGAATTTGACCTAAACGTCGCAATCCGAGTTCGTATGCAAAAGTTATGGCTGTTTTACCAGATAGTGCGCGAAAATGAGTCCAAGACAAAGAGGCGAAGGATGGTCCGTACTCAGAGTTAGGGATGCCGAGGTGCTCGCTGTCGATGTCCGCAATCTTATCTTGATCTATTCATTCACAAGAAAACCACAGTCATCACTGAGAACCACCAAAAGCAACAAGGCAGAGGGAGGTGACAAGCGATTGATCACTTACTAGCATTGGGGATATCAACTAAGAAGAGAGGAGAGGGGATCAGATGGGGGATATTACCGGCAATGAAGGAGAGGCGGCGGTAGCATCACTGTTGTGTCACGACAGTAACACTGCACAAGACACTCTTACGACAAGAGTGCCTTGTGCAGTGAACTGTGGCGTCACAATCGGAGGCAGAGAAGCTCACGATGGTAGTCGGCGGTGATCGGAGCTCGGCGTGGGGAGGAGAGAGACTGATGGAAGACAAGGCAGGAGTGGCTATAATATATAAGGACAACGTCAAAACATTTCGCCTCCCATGCACGCGTCTAAAAATTACAGACGGTTTCAAACAAAAACTGTCTGTGTTGACCATAATATCACAGACGGTTCTTGTTAACATGAACCGTCTGTAATATTTAGTAGTATCACAGACGGTTCTTGTCCAGAACCGTCTGTGATACTTCACAGATGGTTTTCAACATGAGTCGTCTGTGAAACTACCTCTTCACATCACAGACGGTTTTCAACATGGGCCGTATGTGAAATTACCTCTTTACAGACGGTTTTCAACATGCGCAGAAAGTAACACAGACGGACGCTAAACCAAAATCGTCTGTGATTATGTTTAATACAGATGGTTTTGGTCAATCATCTGTGATCAGACGTTCAGTATTAGTTTTTTTTTAGTAGTGGCGGGGACAGAAAAACCGGTTGAGTGACGAAGCTTCTGCCGCTTGAATGCTTGATCAACTGGAGCAACAAGGGCATGGACGATTACATAGCGAGTGAAGGGCATGGATGATTACATAGCGAGAGCAAGTGTGGTTCGAGCAATCTCTACTTCGGGCAATCAGCTAGCGAAGGGGAGGAAGAAGGCTGAAATGTCGCAATCAACATACTCCGGATCACAATGCCATCTTACATAAACTGAGAATATAAGATACAGTGACTTACATAAGCGAGTCAGCTTAATGCACGTCATACCATTGCATAGGCCTGGTCGTTAAGGACACACAGAAAATCTAACACAAGAGCCGACAATCATACTTGCAAAACTATACTTCCTCCAGACGCGTGTAATATCTAGCTGGTTAAACAAAATAAGGTCACAACATGTACGAACTGAATGCTCCACATTATCCAAGGTTGGCTCACAGAAAGACCAGAACACATGTTCGGCCAATGACACCTGAGATTGGGAAATGCCATATTGTCGTGTCCATATTTTTTTTGTGGATAGAAAAGCGTGTCAAAGACGGAGAACCATGACAATATTCAGTGTGCTGACACTTTGTTGAAGAGGCTTTAAAAGTATGGATTTTTTTTAAAGTGTTGATTCTTTAGGATAATTATTCTTTATATGTCATTGAATAACTTCGTATGTTTCACTGATATGTCGATCCAGTACCCACATGTCAGCCTCACACTGAGTCACATATAAGAAATTATGCACTTTGTCAGAGGTATGTAAAGTATTAATCCCATTTTTTCAAGGGGCTGTAACAAATTTTCTGAGCGTTTTTGAACTCGATCTTGCACAGTTGCACGTGCACACCATTTTAGTTATATCGATATAAAGAACAGAGTGGATAATTAAGGTTTTTTTAGGAAAGAATCTTCCGAGAGAATTAATTTGCTCCTTTATGTATGTTGCTATGTTAGCTACACGTGGAGGCATTGATCAGCTGGCCTGTTTAGGAATCAGTCCTATAATTAGGTCTCAACCGATTTCGACAGAAATGGATGTATCTTTTAGGAACAAAAACTAGCAGGGTGTGTTGATTATGTATACGGTAAACTATCTTATTAGTTTATATGGTATAATGTATTAGAGTATCTTACTCACGCATACACCGATGCACTATGGACGATCTACTTGAATTTATCTTCCTCACACACTGGCTACCGCCTCAAACCGTGTGATTTCTATCTCTCCTCACCGTCACAGTTTGTTTGCTTCAATCTCCAACAGTTGGGCCAAATCTTGATCGATGTCTCTCGACTGCTACCTCTTCCAATGCAATACTTTACCACATAATTATCTTTTACTTTTCTTCAATTATTTCTTAATGTTAACCATTGCGATATCAACGCGCATACACACGCAACAGTCACTGATCCCAGCTAGGGACATGTGTCACGCTCTTTCCAGTGACTCCGAGCATATTTCCTACGGCTACGTCATCTCTACCCCAAACTTTTTGCTCATCTGCCCGTGCTTCTATTCATATGGATGCGTGCATATACACACGCATGTATAGTGTTATACATGTTTGACGTCTTCTTCTCTCATGTCAATCGGTCTTCTTCTTCGACGTTGGTCAACTCAACATTGTGGATTCCTCACTATCCGTGGCGACCTCCCATCTTCACTAATGTCGGTATGTCTGCTTTAGTCATTGTCTAACGATATATAGAATCTTTTTGCCATCGCCAGCGACAACGTGCCCCTCACTAGTGATGGCATGCTCCTAGCTACCCGATGGCCCCATACCGTCCACAGCTCGTCTTCAATGCAAAACATTATCTCCTCTCTACCAGGGCTTTCTCATCATTGAGCTTCTTTGGCCACTGAGTTCTTCAACAACGGCGACGCTCATCACTTGTCATCGTGTCCCTTGGCTCCTTCAACACCGGACTTTCTCTTCAATGGCTCCAGCGAGTAGCACGATATTGTCTTTATCTCCATCATCACCGCCTTGGTTTTTCACTTTCCCGTGGATCAATGTCTTCTTGCAGGACAGATCGATACCATTACACTCTTTTGTGGTCTCCTCGACACCATTCGTGCTATCCCGTTATAACTTGTATTTTTTAATTAAAGTTTACTCCTTCAATATTGGACTTTCTCTTCAATGGCTCCGGCGAGCAGCACAACATTATCCTAATCTTCGTCGTCGTCGCTTCGGCTCTTCGCTTTTTTGTGGATCAATGTCTTCTTGCAGGACAGATCGATGCTATTGCACTCTTTCATGGTCTCCTCCGACACCATTCGTGTTATTCTGGTTATAACTTGTGTTTTTTAATCAATGTTTTAGTTATTTTTTTATTTTATTTCATAGGAAGCAACAATTGAAACACATGACCTTAAGAGAGAACGTGGTGGCTTTTTTTGTGTCTCCTCGGACACCATTCGTGCTATCATCGTTATAACTTTTATTTTTATTCAACAATTTAGTTGTTTTTATTGGAGTTCGTATGCAAATAAAATTGCTAAATTTATTTAATTTATTCAAAATTTTAGTTATTTGGGAATTTTATTTTGGAATACGTATGGAAATCAAATTACAAATTTTTTTATTTTTATTCCGAATTTTAGTTTCTTTTTCTTGGAATTCATATCCGAATCCAATTGCTATTTTTTTCTTTAATTTTTCCCCGAATTAAAATTGTTTAGGGATTTTACTTTGGAATTTGTATTGAAATCAAATTGCTAAATTTATTTTATTTTTATTCAGAATTTCAATTATTTTTTGGTTGGATTTAGTATACAAATCTAATTTATATTATTTATTTATTATGGCTAATTATAATTATTTAGGTATTTTACTTAGAAATTCGTATGGAAATCAAATTGCTTATTTTATTTTATTTTATTTTAATTTCAGTTTTATTGTTGATATGGACTCTTTTACTTAGGAATTCGTGTAGAAATCAAATTGCTGGTTTTATTTTATTTTTTATTTCGAATTTCATTTTTATTTTACTTGACATGGACTATTTTTAAAAAATCTAAACCATTATAATATGGACCCAGCACGATCGATGGTGTAGATATTTTTTTTCAACCGATTAATGTGGGAATTTAAAATTGTTTATTTTATTTTATTTTATTTTTATTACAAATTTTAGTTTTTATTTTACTTGACATGGACTATTTCTTTTAATTTAGACCGTTATAATCTGGACCCACCACGATCAACGATGTAGATATTTCTTTTTTCCACCGATTAATATGGGAATTTATAGCCATTGAGAGCAAACGTGATGACTTGTTTTGACTCTACTTTAATAAGAAAACTAGCAGGGTTGCGGCTAGATTTGTTTTAAAGTTTGTAGTGACAAATGATATAACTTAGATACTTCATAATATATTTACGTATTTTGTAGCTATTTAGATTTTTAAGATATTATAAACATTAGAAAATGACAATAGAAGCTTGAAGAAAAATACAACTTGAGTAACGTAATTGAAGTATGAGCTTTAATAGAAGAAAATCATGAGTATTATAAGTTAATTACTCTCCATTATGTATGCATCATGTAGCTGCATGTCCTTAACTCTTTTCCAAAATGTTTGCATGCACATGTACCTCTGTTAATCTCAAGCAATGCATTGATTATGTGTGCAACAAAATTATCTTATTAGTTTACATAGTATTAGAGTACATTGCCCACGTATACATCGATGCACCATGGGCAGGCTACCTTGAACTTATCTTCCCTTACGTCGGTTGCCCCATCGAACCGTGTGTCTTCTATCTCTTCTCCCCGCCATAATTTTTCTATTTCAACCTCTAAGAGTAAGCCCAATTCTTGATCGATATCTTTAACTGCCACCCCTTCCAATGCAATACTCTACCATATAATTATCTTTTACTTCTCTCCAATTATCGTTTAATTATGACCATGGTACTATTTACATGTATATGTGTGCAAATATCGTGGATCCCTGTCGGGATACCCATCGTGCTCCCTCTAGTGGCCCCATGCCTATTCCTTACCGTTCCACTATCTCTACTCCGAGCTCTTTGCTCTTTTGTTTTTGTACGTCCATACTTCTATTCGTAGGATGCATATATGTATATACACATACATGATGTTATACATGCTCGATGTCTTCTTCTTCTATATCGGTCGCTCCTCTTCTTCGACGTTGTCTAATTCAATGATGTAGCTTTCTCACTAACTACGACAATCTCTCATTTTCACTGGTGTCGGTATGTCCACCTTAGTCATTGTCAAACGATAGGAAGAATCTTCTCACCATCACCAGTGATGCCATATCACTCACCAACGATGGCATGCATGGAATTGTTCTCATCTTCGTCGCCGCTGCCTCAACTATTCGTTTTTTTGTGAATCAATGTCTTCTTGTAGGACAGATCGACACTATTGCATTCATTCGTGGTTTCCTCCGACACCATTCACGATATCCTCATTATAACTTATATTTAATTTATTTGGAATTTTAGTTATTATGATATTTTACTTTGGAATTCGTATGGAAATGAAATTGCAAATTTTCTTTTATTTGTTATCCCTAATTTCAATTATTTTTTTGTTGAAATTCGTAAACTAATCCAATCGTTAGTTTTTATTTAAATTTTTATGCCGGATTACAATTATTTATAGCTTTTGCTTTGGAATTCGTCTCGAAATCAAAATGCTAATTTTATTTTATTTTTATTCCAAAATCAATTTATTTTTTGTTGAAATTTGTATACTAATCAATTGCTATTTTTGGTTTAATTTTTATTCTTAGTTATATTCATTTAGGATTTTACTTAGAAATTCGTATGGAAATCAAATTGATGATGTTTTTTCCAAAATTTATTTATTTTACTTTGTAATTCATATAAAAATCAAATTACAAATTTATTTTATTTTTTATCCTTATTTTTAATATTATATATATATATAATAAATAATTACTGATTATAAGTGATTTTACTTTGGAATTCGTACAAAAATCAATTTGTTTATTTTATTTTATTTTTATTCTGAATTCTAGTTACTATTCTTATACTAATCCAATTACTATTTATTAAATTTTTTATTTTGAATTATATTTATCTAGTGATTTTACTTAGTAATTCGTATCAAAATTAAATTGTTAATTTTATTTATTTTTATTCCAAATTTTGGTTATTTTTGCATTGTACTTGAGATGGACTCTTATTTCTTTATTGTAATTGACATGGACTCTTTCGTTTAATCTAGATCATTATAATCTGGACCCACCATAATTATGGTGTAGATGTTTCTCTTTTTCACTGATTAACGTAGAATTTCTTAGCTCTTGAGAGAGAACGTGATGGCTTATTTTTCTATCGCTTTTGTATGGAAATCAAATTGATGATGTTTTTCCCCGAAATTTATTTATTTAATTATTTTACTTTGTAATTCATATGGAAATCAAATTACAAATTTTATTTTATTTTTATCCTTATTTTTAATATATATATATATAAAGAATTACAATTATGAGTGATTTTAATTTGTAATTCGTGTAGAAATCAATTTGTTTATATTTATTTTATTTTATTTTTTATTCCGAATTCTATTTTTTTGTTGGAATTCTATACTAATCCCATTACTATTTTTAATATATTTTTATTTTGAATTATGTTCATCTAGTAATTTTACTTAGTAATTCGTATCAAAATTAAATAGTTAATTTATTTTTATTCCGAATTTCAGTTATTTTTGCATTGTACTTGAGATGAACTCTTATTTCTGTATTGTAACCATAATCAACAGTGTAGATATTTATCTTTTTTCACTGATTAACGTGGGAATTTCTAGCTCTTAAGAGTGAACATGGTGGTTTTTTTTCTACCGCTTTAATAATATAATAGATAGAAGATAGATAAATTGCATTCCAAACGGACACTTACTAATTACTAGTACTAGAATAGTGAGATTGAAACATGGATCGACTTACCCGTTGTTGGTCACCCAGTCACCCTCACGTATGATGTATTGATGTGGAACTATGGACTTCCTCTCCATTCGTTTTTGTTTAGCGAAGCCACGAGATGTTCCAATCAAGGAGCAATTCGACATGCGGATCGATGGCAGGCGTCAACACGCACGTGAACGAGGGCCAAGGAACGCAGGAAAAAGTCGCATCGTGCTGTGCCTATTGTCTCTTCCTCTTGTGCTGAAAGGGGCGGAGCAGTGAAACTTTCCTCGGTTCCTTCGCCGTTATTCTCTAGCAGACTGCAGTCACTAAAATTTTCGTAGCAACGAGTATTTGTGGATACAAATGTTTGGAGCGAGTACAATGGAACAATATAAATAATACTATGTTTTATTGAGCCTTTGATATATTTTTTATATACTTTTTTGGGTAACCAAATGATTAGATGCCATTTGGTAACAGTGTAACTGTAGCCTTCAAGAGGAAAGGACAGCCTTTGTAGTCTTGCTATTCTTGATTAGCAGAAAACACGACGACTTAGTGTTCAAATGGAACCTTCCATGCGATCTTTAATTCTTTATGACAGGCTTTGCCATTCTTATCCGTTATGCTTGCATAATCAACAGGACTGACATGTGAAAAGGATCTTCCAATTTATGTACTACGTACGCACCATCAGAAACATGGTCATACCAAACCTGGGATTACTTTCTTCTACAGCGCTACTAGTAGACAATTGGCCAAATCACGCAGGGAAGAAAATGCGAACCCTTTTCACACACAAGATAAGAACATCGGAAAGTTTTATCCAGACTTTTAAAAGTAGGCATTCTCAGTCTAACTCTGGCAGTTGCCACTGCCACAAACATCTTGGCTGCATTGACTGGCTGGTAGAGCGATCATATCTGAAATAGATGGATTCCTCAGGAAATGTCACCATATGACATGAGAAATGTGAGATGGCAGGTAGAGCATAGAATACGGCGATCCGGGAAAGCGAGACGACGATAACATGATAGTATCAAGAATGGAATTGGAACTACCAGAGATGTTTAATTTGTTCGTCTCTCTGTTATCCTCGTGGGCTCGTGGCCTCTTGTGCGGCTGGGTTAGGATGTGCCACTCCGTCCCTCAGGCTTCAGGGTGTGTACTGGTTCCACCCTAGTTCGGTTGTTCCCTATAAAAAGACTGTAATAGCAAACATAATATATTTACGTACTCAGAAAGTATTCTTCATACAGAGAGTAGTATACTTGTTTTGCAATCACATGCAGATTTCGGAAGTAAAATTCAGAAATTGTCAAGCGCATTGAGCGGTTGAGCCCTGACGCCGCTGTCCACTGCGAGGCCGAAAGGTAAAACTGGCACTTGGTGCGATCTTATTCGCAGAACACAAAAGCTTGCAAGTTGCAGTCGGGAGCCGTATGCCGTTTGCCTGCACCCCACCAATCCAGGGCCAAGGACCGAATGAAGTCAGTCGCTCGGATTTTGCGAGCGCAAGTAGGCCAGGACCGACCAGGCGACGGAATCGCCTACAAGATATCCTAATCTGCCCCCTCCATTGTGTTTGCTTAGCTCCCGAGTCTCCTCTCTGTTCTACTAGTTGCTGCTTGGCTGCCTGCTGGTTCATGTAACAGACAGACAGAGAGAGAGAGAGAGAGAGAGAGAGAGAGGCTTCAGTTTTTTGGTGGAGAGGCTCCTGTTTCCCATGGCGGGTCTTGTTCCGATGACCATTGTTCTGGCCCTGGGCGCCGGGGCGGTGGGCGGGCCCGACGCGCTCCGCCTCTTGCTCCCCGTCGCCGGGCAGAGCCCCCTCGTCGACATCGCTATAAGCCTCGTCCTCATCGGTGCCGTCACCGCCCCCGTCCTAGGCACCATGCTTCTAGCCCGCTTCTTCCGCAAGGCGCACAATGGGACCGCCGCCGGTGCAGCAGCCAGGGACCACTTCGCCAAGATGACACTGATCGTGTCCATGGCGGTCGCCTTCCTCGTCACCGCGTGCCTCCTTGTCACACTGTTCGTCGAGCTTGGCGGCCCCGAGGAGCTCCGCCTATTGCTCGCCTTCGCCTGGAGGAGCCCCCTCGTGGCCGGCGCCGCCACCGTCGGCGCTGCCGCCGCACCCGCCCTTGGCACCATGCCACTGGCCCGCTTCATCCGCAAGGCGCGCAGTGCAGCCGGCGCCAGAGGCGCTGCCGCCCCTGTTGCGCCGGCCAGGCAGCGCTCCCCCAAGATGGCCCTGCTGGGGCTACTCACCGGCGCCTTCCTCCTCGCCGGCTACCTGCTCGTCATTCCGGTCCTCGCGGGCGGGCGAGGGCCAGACCGCGCGACGTTACCCTGCTCTGCCTGATGCACCAGCATCAGGCGCCCTCCGGTCTGCGGCGACGGATTCGGGCGCGGCCGCCTCCATGTTGCCACGTTCACAGGTGGCGCGGGCTACTCTAGCTCATGCAGGCATGATGCTATTGTTTGCGAAGATGTTTTATAAATAATTGAGATTCATACATGTTCTTTGTAGTATATAACTAGTTTGCAAATGTGTTTTACAAATAGTCTTAATCTATATATCTTATTGCTTTTGATGTGATTTTAAAAATTAGTAAATATGTTTTATAACTTATTAAGAATATAGCCTTATTTGCATCTTCGTCTCGTGCGGGAACGACGCACAGGCCGGCGCGCTTTTGCTTGTGCCGATATTCTCGTTCGTACTAGGTTCGCTCATCTTTTGAGGCCGTAGCTTTTGGTTGTTCTCGGTACATTCCTTGTGTCCTGGCGTATCGTTGCTCCCAGTATCAAGTGTGCATATGGTGGCATTTGGTTGCAGCCGAAAAGCCGCAGCGAAACATACAGGTGAATTTTTCTCCTTACGTGCTTCATAATTGTTATCATGATGGTTGGTGATGGACAAAATAGTAATAGTCATGTAGCCATGCCAATTCTTCACAAAAAGAAGAAGAAGGCAACCAACCTCGAAGGACACTAGCCAGGCCTCTAGCTACGGGATCCGAGGATCACTGTTGTACAGCGTAGTGGTACTGTACCAATCTCGAAGGAATAACAAAATATTTATTGTGACAGAGATCACCTTCTAATTAACACTATAGATCCCACACCTTGAACACAAAGGATCCATTTCCCTCACCTACCGTGCGCATCTGAGTGCCGCACGCGTTTGTGGCCATGTGCCAACTCCCTTTGTCCTGGCTTTGTCTGGATTCCTGAAGCTTTTGTTAGCCATGACACGGTTGCAAGCAATCTAATTCTGCGGTAATCAACCATGCGGGGGTCCGCACGCTGCACGCACCTGACGTGAGCACCATGTTAGGATACAACTTTGTGGCTTTGTTCCCAGCACCGTGGCCTTCGGAAGTTTTGGCAAAGCCGGTCAGAGAAGGCGATGGGCCAAGGCGTCGTGCTTGTTTCGTAGTACCGTGAAGGAATGGATTGCTTTATGATTCATTGCACCATCGAAACCTTTGTAGGAAATACCAATGGATACGAGTACACCTGCGGTATGCAATAAAACACGCTCTACCAGTCTACCGTCACTTTCTACACACGAAATTCAATCCTTCCCTGTTAGGCGTTGTCTATCGAGAAAACAGGTTTTTAGATAATGGAAGGGCAAGCCTCTCGGCCTCTGCATTATACGATGCACACAGCCATAATTTATTATAAACGAACAAATCGACTCACAAAAAGCAGACCAAGAACTAAATGACAAACAAATTGTCATACTGTGGCCAGCAACGGGAACAGCCCGCCGCCGGCGACAGCTAGCTTCTCCTTCAACCAACACATCCGAACAGTAGCTGTGCAACAAGGTGTTTGAGGGTCAAGTCATCAAAGCGACGCATCCAAGGAGGGACAAAAACGTTGCCAGATCCAACCAATGAAGGCCAGATCTAGGGTTTTCATCCCGGCGAGCAGATACCGGTGCTACAAGACAACGCCTTCAAGAAGGACACGCCGCTTGTCGTCTGACCCAACTAGTGAAGGTCAGATCAATACGCAGTATGTCGCCGTCGTCGGAGCCAACCACTAAAGGCCAGATCAAGGGTTTTCACCCCGGTGAGCAGAAACCGGTGCTCCAAGATAACGCCTTCAAGAAGGACACGACGCTCGTCGTCTGACTCAACCAATGAAGGTCAGATCAAAGCTCAGTACGTCGTTGTCGCCAGATCCAACTAGTGAAGACCAGATCAAGGGTATTTACCCCGGTGAGCAGATACCGGTGCTCCAACACAACGCCTTCAAAAAGGACACGACGCTCGTCGTCTGACCCAACCAGTGAAGACCAGATCAATACTCCGTACGTCGTCATCGCCGGATCCAATCACTGAAGGCCAGATCGAGGGTTTTCACCCAGGAGAGCAGGTACCGGTGTGTGAGAACCCAAACACTTAGACTAAACTAAATAACAGTAATCGGTAATTTAGCGATAATTAAAATCCATTAAGTCAAGTTTAAAGTGTAATCCCAGTTGGGTAGCGAATGCTTAATCAACGCAATTAACAACAGGAATGTTTGCAACAATACCTCCTTAACGCTAAAACTTAAAATCCGATACAAAAGAATTACATTACAAGCGTAATTGAAGCATTTTCGCAAACTCAATATTAATTACATAAGCTCAATACATCAAGGTCTCATCAATGTTACAATCTTGAACGCGTTACAACAAACCGCAGTGTATCTTATAAGACCTAATTAATTTGCAATCCAATTTTTGCATTCATGCTGCGGAAGCCCTCCTTGCCACCTTGTCCTTATACCATCGAACCATTAAACCACCCCTCGTCCCGCAGTCCATCGTTCGCCAAAAACTCAGGATGCAGTTAGTTAACCAAAAATGCAGTAGCAATGGGTTAGAATAAAAAGAAGGTGTCGTCAGATTTCCCGAAGTTCAGTCGGTTCCCAAACCAACCCAAATCCGCCGGCACCATGATCGTCAAGGTTCCCAAACCCACTTTAGTCGGTTGGTGCCTTGATCGTCAAAATACCAGGCCGATCTAAGTTAGTTAGCGCCGTATCACTTCTGTGGGTTTCTTCATTCGGCTTGCACCAAAACCCAACACTCGCAATTGCAAAACAGCCAACCAGTAGCCGTAACCTCCTATTACCCAGCGGGTATTGCTCAAACAGTGCTCAGTGAGGGAGGAAGGGATAAGGAGGAGTACACATCGCAGAGGACACAACTCCAAAACCATTCCCCCTGGATTGCTTTGTACACCGCTCACAAGCACCACCAGCCGCATTTTCCCTCCGCCTCAGATCCATTTTCCCCACTACCTACCACCACCCAAAGATCTTCCCTAGCAGCAGAGAGGAAGTTAGGAGTCCAGAAGGTCCGGAGCCGGAGTCCAAAAGGTCAGGAGGGAGGAGGCCGAAGGCAAGAAGAGGAACCAGAAGAGGAGGCTGCCGGCGCCCTTCAAGCCAACCACCAGCCGCATCCACCCAAGAAAGCGACCAGCACCACCAGCTTCTTCCCAAAATCGAGCCAGCCATCAACCGACAAGGTAGCCCTCAATAAATCCACTGTCATTTTGCCCAAAGATGAACCCTCATAGCCTGAGCAAGAAATGCGCAGAGTGCCCATGCCCCAACAGCCCACACTAGCTTTACCCACATATTCATCATAGAGAGCAGCAGACTCCACAAACCCCAGAAGCATCATCCACCGCCCTCAGAGTGCACATCACAGAGCAGTAGGGGGGATAAGGGGAGTAGGGAAGCATGTTTATACCACATTGGATCATAGTAGCAGCCTCACCCCCCCATGCCTCTTGCCCTTTCTTCCAGCATGCACAGACCTGCATTCATACATCGCATTAGCAGTATCAGATCTGAACCTCCCACAAGCATAGCAGGATCTGGTCACTAGATGAGCATCGGCACCCAAAATCTGGTTCTTGCTCAACCATGAAGGCCTCAACAGCAAGAAGTAGTAATAGCAGTAGCAGTAGAGAGAGAGGGGCAGAGGGAGAAGAGTGAGCGGGCGCCGGAGGCCGAAGGCCGGGTCGGTAGCCACCAGGGGGGCGGCGCCGAACCGAGCTGAGCAACCGGGAGCCGGGGGGAGAGGAGCCATGGTGGTGAGCCCGCAGGTCGGCAGCGGCGGCATGTAAGGTCGGGCTGGCCAACTGGAGAGTAGATCCGAGAGGGGGAAACCCATGGAGGAGCTTTGGAGGGGAGTAGAGAGAGGATGGAGGAGAGGATGGCTGCACCTGGGAGAGTGTCGGCTGGGTTAGGGGGGAGGTGAAGGAGTGAGGAGTAGTGGAGTGGGGATTAGAGTAGTTAGGGATTTGAGGGGAGCCGGTGCTTTCGGCTGGGGGCAGTAGATAGGGAAGAAGAAGAAAGCAAGGGATGCATTCGGTAGAGAAGGGGAGAAATAGGGAGAGGATTAGTATGCACATCATCACAAAATTACACATCATTTCCATACAACATACATCACTAAGTTCAACAACAACATACATCAAGTAAAGTTAATACAAAGAGAGCCGACCGCCAAATAGAACAATAAACAAGAATGACAGCGGAAGCAAAGCGCCATAAGATGGCTAGAACAAAAGTCGCCAGGTTAGCCACACACCACAAGGCAACCGACCAGCCGCCGCAAGCTAGTCGCCCATAGCTACCACAACACGACTCACAAAAGTGAGGCCCTCGAGCTCACCTTCTTCCTCTGCAACAAAACAATTAAGCATAGCAACCGAGTACAAAGATTGTCTTTGTACCCCAAGACCGACGTGTGGAATAGCGCACCTATTCATAAACTACATGCAAGCTTATTTAGGTGGAGGTTGTATGTCTCATTTTGCATGAAGCCAACTTTATTTGCAATAATGTAATACATTTTAAAAGCAAGTTTTCAAATCTGTTTTGTTATCAAAGTAATAGTGAGTAAAGATACATACAAGTAACCACCGGAAGTGACTATCCCAATAGCCACCACAACATAGCACTAATCCCGATTCGTACTCACCCATCAAGTTTTAATTTAAAAGGTTGTAGTCTAACTCTTGAAAGACCTTGCCAAGCGTGTCCATAACCTAGGACGAGGCTATTCGAATAGTTTTAACCTCGCAGGGTGTACCAATGTACCCACACTTGCACCGCCTTTAAGCCACAAAGCACACTTAGAAGGTATGTCAGTACCGCTAAGTCCTACGAGACATTTCCAATCTTGTGTATTAACTACGAGAGCTCGTATGGGTAGAAACACCATACGCTTACATTGCAAGTCGAAAGACAACAAATCCCATCACGGGTGAAGTCTTTGGACACTACAATGCTCCCAACACCATCCCTCCCGCGACTCCTGCGACTGGAGCCAATACACGCCAAAGTACTAAGTCAAGAGAGGTCTCATACCTCTAATGTGGTTAGCACGCTAAAATGCTTGATTTAGTGTAACAAGATGTTCGGTCCTTGTTGACCGGGCACCATTCCAATACACCCAAAAATCACACCATCATACCATTGTGCCCAAGTCTAAATCATTTTGTTTTCAGTTTTTAGTTTTCATAAGTAGACATGGCACAAGGTGGAAATCATAATCATAATAAGTTTTAATTGATCAAGGTTATCGACAAGTCGATAACCGCCCATTCTACCGAACTAAGCATGGCTAAGCAATTAATTCGCAACTACTATGACAAGAGCCCATCCATGAACTCTAAATCACAAAGAAGTAACCTAGGCTCATGGTAGTAGATGATAATCATTTGCTAAGGAAATGCATCTACTAGGCCAACTATTATCACAAAGTAGCAATGCATACATAGAAGTTGAAATCAACATAAATACTTAAAATATTGGGATTAACATGATCAAAGCTGCTTGTTCGCTTGTGCGTTGCTCAATTTGTTGCGGAGGGTCGTTCTGGGGTTACCGCAAATGTCGAACCCTAAGCGGAAAGGCAAAAGAACCAAGAACAACCAATAAGACGAGCAAACTTAAACAAAAGAGCAAGCAAATTTACCCAAATACGACTATAAATTTATACACAAGGTAAACTACGAATATACCTAGACATAGAAACTGGAAAAAACCTAATTTGGATTTGTGGTGCAAAGATTTTACCCAAAACTCATTTTCTACCATAATTAGTACTGTAGCAAAAATATTTTCTAGAAAGGTTTTGAAGCTGAAATTTTTATGGTAGCTACCTACTGGTATTGTGGTAACCCATATAAAATTTTAGGTCATTTGGAGTTAAGATGATTTAATTATGATTTTTCTAAGTTCTACAACTAGCATATATCATTTCTCAGAACATGAATAAAGACGGCCTAGATCAAATTAAAGCATGTCTACAGCCAAATTTACAGAGTTGAGTTTGCTTAGTTTGCAACTACAGAGAGGAAGTTATGTGTTTTACAAATTTTCCATGAATTCCTAGACATCATTTTTCATTAAACAAGATCATGTTGTTTAAATCATTTTCTGCTACAAAACAGGGCCTAATTTCATTCTCAGATTAAAGTTCATACTATAACAAAGCTACAGCAACTGGAATCATTCAAAAAGGAGTTAAAATGACAAAGCTATGCACTTTGAAATTTGAAACAAAGAAAAGACTTAGGAAACTTTGAGCTCTCGGAGGTCCAAACGAACTCGAAGACAAGGAGAGGTCGTGGGCGTTAAATCAAGGTCCGACGGCTATGAGCCTCGACGCATGCCCAGCGCACAAGACCTCCTCCCGATCGGAGAGGTCCGATCGTTGAGATCTGATCCAACGATCACGCATCGAGCGCGTGCACCGGCGCACGCAAGGAGGTCTACGCGCTTGTCAGAGGTCGTGGACCGCCGACGAGATCCGCGGTCCCAGCACTGGGAGGTCCTACGGGTAAACCTATGGAAGGAGGTCCAGGCGGTGAGATCGGAGGAGGGAGGTCTTTGACGGCCAAGATCTCCGAGGAGGTCTTAGTCGCCAATGACTCCACCGACGGATTTAGATCCAATGGCCTACGTGAGATGGGATGTTCGCCATCCGAGCGCCCACGACCGGGCCTTGGATCTTGAGATGGACGGCCTAGATCAAGATTGCATCCGAGGGTCCGAATGCCCTCCGATCCGAGCCGTAGATCTAAAGACGAACGATAAAGAGGGAATCAAAGCGTAGAGTTGCAAATAGGTCGAAGAGGTCCAGCCCGTTAGATCTCAATCTAATGGTCCGTAGTCGCGTGAGATCCTACGGGTTTTAACAGAGGAGGTCCGGACGGTTCGGATTAGACCTAGAGAGGTCTTGAACGGTCCGAGATCAACGCGAGGAGGTCCGAGCGCCAGAGATTTTACAAATAAAACCTAACGCCGATCTAAAGCGGGAGGTCGCGAACGGCTAAGATCAAGGTTGGGGAGGTCCCGAGGGTTTCCTAACAAGGACCGGGGTGCTCTTTTGCAAAGAGGACCTCGAGGAGATCTTTCCCAAAGAGGACCCGGGAGGCCTTGAAGGTGGTTTTACAAAAATGACCTCGAGGAGGTCTTTTTGCGCAGAGTGGTCCTAGTGGCTCGGATGGAGTTCCAAGAGGTCTTAAACGGCTAGGATCACTCAAGGGAGGTCCAAGCGCGAAAGATTTAACACAGAGCCGATCTAACGGCCAAGAGCTAATCCCAGGAGGTCTTTAAAGGCCGAGGTAGAACTAGGGAGGTCCCGGGACTTAGAAATTTCATGAAACCCATCTCAAGGGTACTGCATCTAACCGAGGTGGTCTTAATGGCCGAGATTAAATGAGGGGAGGTCTTACACTTATGGGTTTTCATGGGAAGATCTAAAGGTCCAGATCTAAACGTGGGAGGTCTTAGACGGCTACGAAGAGCTCGAGGAGGTCCAAGGTGTTGTGTAAAGGCGGGACCTCCTGACAATGACAAAGGGTGGCGGCTAAGACAACTCACCGCCACCGATGATTGGTAATAAATGGGCATTTAAGATGTCCTAACCAGATGACGAAACGGAGTTTTGAACCGCAAAATCCCGAGCTGGCTCAACGGTTTGCGCCGGCGATGAGGACCTCGCCGCGCGCCAAGGGCACCGATATACTCGCAATAGTGTCGCGGACCTAGCGGAGGCACTCTCGACGGCGGCGACGGTTTTAAACGCCGCGAGCGAGAATGACGGAGGACAAGTGTTTCGCGAAACCAAACGGTGAAACCGAAGGCGCCGCGAGCTATGATAGCTAAACCTTAAGCTCTACGGGACTAAAATGAACTCACCCGAGTGTAGGGAAAGTCCGAGGAAGACGGAGGGACTTGGGGAAGGTCGACGAAGTCCGTGATGAAGAGCTTGCCGGAGAGAAGAAGAAGACGCCCGACCGCAAAGCTACTCCCCAACTCGTGCACCACTCGCAATGAGAACCAAGCTGTTAGAGCGAGCTCGAGTTGAGGAGATCAAGATGACAGTGAACAATGCCGTGAAGTTGTCGGGACCACTGGAGCCCGGAGGTCTTCAAGGAGAGCTCAAAAGTGACAATGGAGGCAGGAGGTGGTGGTGTTAGGTGTTTGAGTTTGGGAATCACCAATCGGGGAGCCCAACACAACCAAGAACGAAGAAGGAGAAGGAGAGGCCTCGGGCTATGTATAGCACGGGAGCTGGCAAGGGCTAGGCGAAGCTTCATCGTGAGCATGAACCATGCCCCGCCATGGACCGACCGATTTGACAAGGGTAGGTAGGGCAGAGCAGGTGGAGACTTTGGAGGTTAAAGCCGACGGCAATAAATGCATGTCACCAAAAGAGCCGTTGACAAGAGGCAAAGGTGACATCTCACCGCCCCAACCGCTCGACCGACACACACGCAGGTGCGGAAAACCATGATGGCCGACCTCCGGAGGTCGTGAGGAAGAGAAACAGAGCGAGGAGAGGTCCTGGACGCCCCAGATTGCTTGGGGTGGGAGGTCTTGCGCGCGCGAGGAGGTCCGGGAGGTCGTGAGCCCCACGGATTAGAGGAGTTAGGGATTTGGGGCTCTGGTGCTTTTTCCTATTTAACAAGGTGGAGACAAGTTGACTTCCTCCAACAAAGATAAAATTGAGAGAGAGAGAGAATGAGATTTGGTGGATAGTGGGGATTAGGGAAGAAATTAGGTGGAGAGGTAGGGTAGTAAATTTTATTAAGGGTTAATTTTGGGTAGATTTAGCAGTATTTTGGAGTGTTGTTAGTGTTAGTCGGCATCAGCGTTGTGATTGATTAGGCTATACAAGCTTGTGCACCGCATGCAGTTAGTAACGGTAGATAGACCGGTCCAAATAAAAATAGAAAAAATTGTGAGTATAGGTAGTATTTTCTTTTCATTTCGTTAAGCGCGTGTTTCGGCATCCTAAACCCTAGGGCGAGTAGACTCTGGATCAGCAACCATTGGGGAGGGCTAACTTAGCGGGGACCTAAAAATGTTAATTTAATTAAATTGTGCTAACAAAATTAAACCCACTAACCTTATGTATGTACAATATCACTCAAACTCAACTAAGTATTTGTTTATATATTATTCGTGCTATCGCATTGCTACAGAGGACGAAACCACGCAGCCCATAGTACCTGATACTAATCTCATCAGCACCGACCAGTTTTACTACTACAAAGGAAAGTTATCCTCTTGATCACAAATATAGTTATATTAAATGTACACTGTATACTGCTTTTCTATATATATCTCTATTGCATCAAAATTATGTCTCAAAAATCAAATCAGATGAACAAGATAAAGATGAGAAAGATGATAAAGATGAGAAAGATAATTATATGGTTGGTAAAGGGGGCCCGTGGCAGGTAGAGGTGATGGTAAGAGGTAGGACCCCTTTACATAGGGCTAAAATATAAGGACCAACAAACTCTCACCGGATAAGGGCCCATAAATTAAGTACCAACCATTTTCCCGTTGCGATGGGCAGAAAATGCTACCCTGTTACGTGATTACTTTCTCCACAACGGGTAAGTATTATGTGTGAGTGTGATGGAGGAACCCAAAGCCGGTAGAGAGTCCGGGAGTGAGTGGGTGATCCAAGGCGTTATAGCGCTAAGGTGGAGTGTTGGGTGCGGGGAGGTTGGCCCAACCAACATTACTGAAACTCGGTGGGTGATTAGGCCAACATCGTGGCAAGGTCAACACCGACAGAAGGTAATGGGTGGAGACTTAATCACGTAACCTGGAAAACATTCTGTATTCTGATCTCGAACCCGCATCAAAGGAAATGGGAACCCAGTTAAGTAAGGGTCAGAATAGCTGTGGGTAAAGTGGTACAAGCCTGCGCAGTGCTAAATAAAATCATGAATTCATGCCTGTTCCTGGATTGGAACTTATGGGAACCACTAGGGGTATATCTTCTATTCGTGTGACAAGTAGTCTTTTCAGTATTAAAATTTGCCACCTAAAGATTTGAATGAGTTGGTTTATTTTCCAGAAAAGAGATGATTAGAAATTGTGATAACGAACAAGTGATGTCATACAGTGCATTTTTGATATTAATGCTTGCTGAGTACACTAGTACTCACTCTTGCTATCTCTCCCTTTGCTTAGATCCTAGTCCGGCCGGGAGATATCCCGAGTGGGATGAGGGATTTGCAGGTACTGATGAGGCTACAGGAGGCGAGGGCGCCGACTATAAGAACCAGGGTGAAATGGGTGCCATGTTCGACACGTGGGACGAGTAGACAACAGGAAGATCAAGTCAGGCGAGCGAGGGGAAATCTGTTTTCCCATTGTAATTAAGTAATTGTAATGTAAGACCATAGCCTTGCGTGGCTAATGATGTAATAAAGATGTACAGTTTCTATCTATTGTTCTGCTACACTAACTCTGGTAAAGGCTTGCTATTCGTCGGAACGGTGTTCTACCGGGCAGACGAATAGTAATCCGTATGCCTAAGTGTGATTACCCCTAGGGTAATGACACTGGGGCGCCACACGGTGCTCCAAGACAACACCGCAATGCATCCTCGACGCCAGATCCAACCAGTTAAGGCTAGATCGCCACCACTGTCCCATGCAACTATGAACCATAGCCTAGCACAACCGTGAAGCCACGGTCACATGCAGCCTCCACGAAAAGGAGGTTGACGGCCATCGTTGGCCACACGCCGCATCTCCATCAAAACCCACCCGGTTCCGTCTCCTGTTGTCCAGATCCAACGCCAAAGCACAGATCCAGAACCAGAACCCGGATCCAAAACGGTTGTGACACCACGCTACCTGCAAACGACCGTGCCCCTAATGTCACTGCACCGGCCGCCCTTCGCACCGCCTGCACGCGACCCTTACGCCTCCCGCACTAGCCCTCTAATGCCGACTGGAAGCCAACAGGCCACCGCGCGCAAACAAAGCCGCCGCTGCCACCACCTGAACGCGGCCCCGTACGGGAGCACCGTCGCGTCGCTCGCTTCCACACGGTGCCACACCGCTGCTGGCCGCGATGCATGCGTACGACGCCTGCGCAGCGCGCCTCGGACCTATCTGCCCTTCGCATCGCCGCGCCTCAGACCTGTCTGCCCTTCGCACCACCGCGCCCATACGCCGCCCCTGCGCCTCCCCAGCATGGAGCCACCGGGAGGGAGTCAAGGACGATGGGGGCGTTCTGGATCTGCGGGTAAAAACAGATTTAGAACCTCTACAAAAACGAACCTGAGAGAAAAAGGAACTAGAACTTGGAGAGAGAGAGAGAGAGAGAGGGAGAGAAAGAGATGCTGAGGGGAGGCTCGCTGCTGTCGCCTGTGTTGGCGACGATAGCGGCGGAGGGGTGTGGTGGAGGTGGGGAGCTCGGAGGCGGAGGGGCGTGGTTTAGCAGTAAACAATTGGCCTAGATCAAAACAAATTATGTTGCTTGATGAACCTGGATATGATAACTAGAGAAGAAAATGAGTCAGAATCTGAAGAGGATATTACAATCTACTGCTTGGTATGAGTAGCTGATATGCTCACAATTCCGATGGAAATCCACTTTCGATGGCCGGCGAATACTCGGACGAAGCGGCGGTGTGCGGTTTTGCCGGCCTTACCCCTTGCTCAACGCGGAACATAACTAGATCCAGCCAAAGCGGGGCACTGCTGGAGCAAGTGGGCGTCGACGCATCGTGGTGCCATCGCTGCCCGTTTGCATCGCACAAGTGACAAAGGGAGAAAAGTTGGTGTTAAACAGATAAAGAAAAGTGAAAACGGAAATGATACACACAGGATGTTGTTTTTGTTATTATACAGTACGACCCTCTCTCCCGCAGCCACAGTGCTCCCTTTTTCACCGTGCTCTCACTTAGAGGCGGATCCAAGACAAAATTTTAGGTAAGACGGAGTCGCAAGTGTGGACGAAAAACCTCTGGTTGCTTTGTCTCGCTGGCTCGTCGCCTGCCCGACAGCCCGAGCCCTTGCCAGCTGCCACCGTGCTTTGGAGACTCGCCCCCTGGCCACCGCACACCTGAGCCTTTACCGCACGCCCGAGCGGTGTTGCCTCACCCCTTGGCTGCCACACGCCACGCCCCGTCCGCCGCCACTCGTTGCTTGGTTAGGGTTAGGGGAGGAGAGAACTGAGGAGGCGTGAGTGAGTGAGTGTAACGTCCCCAAAATCTCAAAGTTGGTTTAGATGAGCATCTCGTGATAATGTGTGTAAATTCAGGAACAATTGTAAACTTTTGTTGCTTGTAATAAAATTTGCTTTGAAATTTAAAACTTTTAACTTGAATTCAAGCTTTTAATTGAATCCAGAAAAATGTCTCTTTAAAATTTTCTAAAATTAATTTATTAAAATACTATATTATTTATCATGAATTAATATAATTTTTCCAAATTTTTGAGAAGTCTAACAGACCTCCTAAAAATCCAAACTAGATTCTTAAGGCATATATGAAAATGAATTAAATTTGAGAACTGGGTATTAACAATACCTATAACAAAATTTCCTAGGTTTTATTTGAATCTGAGAGCACTCATAAAAATTTTCAGGATTTTTAAAGTCGTTTTACTATTTTTAACCACTCGGTCAAAGTTGTTGTTTTTCGGTCAAAATCAAATCAAAACCCAACTCCGACCGGACCGTCTTCGACCAGATCAGACCCAACCCGACCAAGCCGACCTAGCTCGACCGCACTGCCTAACCCTGACCCGAGTCAGACTCTAACTCAATTTGACTTGACTCGATCCAACCCACTGAAACCCGACGCACCACCCTCCGACCCGAGCCACCCTTACTTGAGCCGCTGACCAGCAGGCCACGCTTGCCAAGTTCGTCATCTTCCTCGTACCACTCGATCTTGCGGCTCTATCACCGCGCATATGTGCCACCGAGCTCGCCAACGCAACCACATGCTTCAACAACCGTCTACGAAGTATTCCCTGGCCTTCACCTTATCCCCTGGACAACCCACTCGCTCTCTCTCACCCTCTTCGACCTCTTTTTCGTT
The DNA here is from genome assembly GCA_036346255.1 of Ampelocalamus luodianensis. Lineage (NCBI taxonomy): Eukaryota > Viridiplantae > Streptophyta > Magnoliopsida > Poales > Poaceae > Ampelocalamus > Ampelocalamus luodianensis. Next base: position 8,691,457 of record CM070628.1, read on the forward strand.
TTGTTGAGGAAGAAGACAAAGGGACCACCGCTGTTTTGCTGCCTCACGCGAGCCGGCAACCCTTTCGTCGGACTCCAGTCTCAATGTCGCACCTATTTTTGCCAGTCCGAGCCTTTGTCGTTCACTGAATTGTCGGGTGCAACTTTGTCGTCTTCGCTTCCGGTGGCCATGGACGCATAGCTTGCGGGCGTTCTGGTGACTTTTTCTCCATGCCATCTTGTCCATTAAGATCGCAACCTCCTGTGGAGTATACTGGCGAGGTTAATTTGTTTTAGCAACGCCGAGGAGAACAACCTCGTCTTCTCCGACTTCGGTCAACCACAGCCGTCCCCGTTTCGGCCGCCACCAACCTCCATCGTCGTCAACTTCGGGTGCGCTGCGATCCTAGTGTCAAGGTGATCCCAACACATCCTTTCCCGAGACTTCTCAACGCCCGTAGCTTCTTCTCCATGAGCACCGCCTGTTCGGCTCCGCCTCTGTAACATCCCATTTTTGGATCTTTTGAAATTTTCAAAAATAAAAATCACCATTTGATATTTCCTGAATTGTTAAAGCTTAATTTGAACTTTCTGAAATAAAAATAATTTAATGTGAGTAAATCAAACTCCAATTAAATAAAAATTATTTTGTTTTGTTTTCAGAGCCTTTTTGAAGCTTTAAAAATAAAATAAACTTTTGTATTTTATTGAATTAATTTAAAGCTTAAGATGGAATTTTAGAAAATGAAAAATATTTTAATTGATTAAAATAAACATCAATTAAATTAAAAATTATTTTATTAAATCTATTCAGGTTCCAAGGTTTTTTGTGGATTTTTTTTGAATTTATTTTATTTTTGAATTTTATTTCATTTTCTCTCTCCTATTCATCATCTTCAACCTCTAGAACATGTTGTTCGTTCTTTTCATTTTGGAAACTAAGCCGCCGGTGCTTCCTATGGCCGCCTCCCCACCTCGCCGCTGCCCAGCCGCCATCGCCGACGCCGCCCCTTACGGGCCAATCCCAGCCCTCCCCTCCTTTCCCCCTTGCCCTCCCTTGCTCCCGTGTGCCCACTGTGGCCATGAGCTCCTAGTTCTATGGCCGACGGTCACCATTTCTTCCTGTTCTCCTCACACGTCACACCAAATTCAGTTCTGTTTGAGGCATTACGACCTCCTCTTCATCACCCACATTATGCCTTCATCAATTGCATGTTTCCTCTCATGATTTAATTCAATTTTATGTTTCCCCGTCATTCCCCATGTGTAATCGAAAACTGTTCATTTAATTCTCAAGCGTTTCTTGTCAATTCAGGCACCTCCTCCACCCTATAAAAGGAGCACCATGTGTTCCTGGTTTCCCTCTTCGATTCACCCTAAACCTCATAGCCTAACTCCTCCCCGTTTGCTCGGAACACTGACGCCATTCTCCAAGTCTGGCGACGTCGTTTTTTTGTCGATCTCCTTCTCTAGTGATCCTCCGGCCAAACCCTCTACACCATTGAGTTTGCCTCGACATGTTCTACGTCGTGCTTCCATCGCCATCTGATGCGGCACCAAGTAGCATTGTTACTTTGAGTAGTGTCTCAGTATTGCAAATTGAGGTTACTTCACAAAGTAGTGTTGTTTTATGCAATATAAAAGAGAAGCTATGTGTGGTCGAGAGGGATACTCGGGCAGAAGGTCTACAAACAAATTAAGAAGGTCCCCAAGGTCTACGACCAGTTCCAGAGGGGCTACGACCAGATCCCCTAGGACTACGACCAGTTGCAGAGGGTCTACGACAAGTTGCAGAGGTTCTACGACCAGTTCCAGAGAGGCTACGACCACTTTCGCAAGTTCTACAACCAGTACTTGGTGAAAGGAGCACTTGTCGGGAATAGTACTTGACAGGAACAGTACTCGACTGGAGTAGTACTCGTTGGGAACAGTACTCGACAGAACAATACTCGACGGGAGGTGTACTCGGCGAGAACAGTACTCAGTGAGAACAGTACAACCACGACTAGGAGGTCGTACCAAGAAGCCCCAAGGGAACCAGACTTTGGTTGGTTTGGATTACATGCGACAAAATCAGCCCAAGAAGGAAAGAATATCTGTTCGGTTATATTTGGAGATAAAGTCACAGGAGGCCAGGCTGTATTTGGCATGAGCATGCGCGGTTCGGTACGTGTGCTTGTGCATATTTTCCTCTGCCTGCGTAGTTTCCTTTCTCTACAAGCTATGGGGTGGGGTCCACCTGCAGCCGTTACAGCCAACAAAATCAATCCGGTTGGTTTCCGAGATGTAAAAGGAAACCGTTTGTTTAGTTTTGTATTAGGAGTTTGAGTCCGAGTACATCTCTTGGTTTAGTGCGTGAGTTTGTTTTTGGTTCAGTTGTGGAACCGTGTGTGTGTTTAGTTGGCTGTACCTTTAGGTGCCAATATAAGGCCAGGGCATAGCCCATTGTAGGAGTGGACAAGTTATGAGTTAAGGAATAGATACCAGAAAATCACGATGGTTTTGGTGGCATGTTTGACGTGGTCTTGAGATTTTCGAGAGGAATTACTCTTTGGTGTGTTGAATCCAATTGAGGTGTTGGATTTTTACTCGCTGGAACTTCGGTTCTTCTATCCTTTGTTTATGTGCTGCGGTGTGTATGGAAGAAGGTTTATCAAGGAGGTCTTGTTGTTCTTGTGCTGCGCAAGGGTTAGGAGGCTACTATCAAGGTGTACCGTGAAAGATCGGGCCAAACAACGAGATCCCTCTAGCTTGCTAGTTGGATCCTTATCACCATCGCTCAAAGACCACCGAGTCACATTCAACCTTGTCGAGCCTCGACGTTGAAACCGTTTCTTCGTGTTCCCCTTCTTTGGTGAGTTTTTCCAAAATCCATTCGCGTCATGAACCCCGCCTCATTATCGGGGTTCCATTTTGCCCATTTGCCGGCCACCCCGTCACTTGCTTCGCTGGAACCATTGCCATGCACTGCACTTCCATGTTCGGCATGAACAATGTTCTATGAACAGTGTAGTTTCTTATTTTTCATCATTTCGTGCTATATCAAACTTCCAAATCCATTTATTCTTGTTCCTAAATTCATTATCTACCTTCTAGTATTTATTTTATAAATTTTTGGATTTTATTTGAATTTCTGTTATTTATTTGTATCGTTTTGCGCATATAGAATCCAGCATTTCGAAACCTTCCCAGAGCAATCTACCGAAGCATCTACAAATTTCGACGAAGGCAACTCGTAGAACTTTGATCATTTTGTACCCAGTTTACAAAATTATATTAATTTATATCCTCATGCATTGCTAATTTTTATTAAATACTTTTCGGGAGTAGCTAAACACCTATTTGACAGTATACCTCCTTGAATAATTGTGAATGACATGTTGACATGTACCCTTGGACACCATAGGTTGGATTAACTTTAGTTGGACATATTTTAATACCAACATAGGTATCGTATTATGCTTAGTCATGCTTAGTCGCGATGGGATTCATGATCACATGCTCAAAAATGAAAATATTGACTAAATAATATCGAGGCGAAGCCACCGTTATTAAAATTTATTGTCCATGGCAAGGATTGCCATTTGGCCGAGTTGAAAGAAAATGATTTATGTTTGGGCGAGTGGTCGGGTAATAAAGGGGGTGCGCGAAGCAAAGTGTGCAAAGCACATGGGATAAGGTAGTCTCACCTAAGCAACCACTAAGGACTTTACTTTGTGTGCCATTGATTTAGGCCTTACCGTACAATCACAAGTCTATTTATGGGGTGGACATGGCTGAATAATTAGTAATGTTTCGATTTGGTTCTGTTTGGGTTGATAAGCAGCGCAAGAGGGAACCTAGAATGGTGAATCCTTAGCGAGCAGAACTGGGTCAAAACAGAGCTTTGTAAAAGCCTTGTGATAATTACTTAGTCGCACACCCCGGAAGAGTGTTAAACGGACATCACAAGTTGATTATCTCTTATGGGTTAAGCTGTACAACCTCTGCAGAGTGTTAAAAACTATTCGAATAGCCGTGTCCCTGGCTATGGATAATGCCTGGTGATTTCACACGAGGGGTAGATTTTCTCAAAAATATTGGAATGGTGGAACGGTTGGGAAGTGAACAGGTTGTTCACCAGTTGTTGGTTGGGAAGTGAACAGGTTGTTCACCAGTTGTTGGTTGGGAAGTGAACAGGGTTGTCCACTGGTTGTTTCAAAGAATTTGTTTACTTATGTATTTAATCTTTTAAATTATGCTTTTCAATCTATTTACCGTATTTACTGTCAATACTGCTTTCTGAAAAATAGCCACAATGCTATCCTTGTTTAAGCCTTGCATGAATACTATTTACATACATTTTCCTACAACTTACTGAGTAATTTATGTACTCACGGCTATATGCTATTTGTTGATCAGTAACCGAAGAAGAACCAGGGAACTCGGAGTTCTATTAAGAGAAGTACTTCGAAGACTATGCGAACTAGGTCGTATTTTCCACTCGATTGCTTATGGGCATGTCAGACGCCTACCACAAGGTTTTCTTTCACTGTAAGTTTATTATTTGTTGTTAACCCTGCGTGGCAAACTTTGTAAGAACCTTGACCATAAGGTCTGTTGCTTCTCATTAATAATAAATTGCTTATTTGTTAGCTATTTTGTTGTATGGATATGATTGTCATCGATGATGTCACTGTGTAAACTAGCTACTGATCATAGGAATAGTTCGGAATGCACAGAGGGTCCATACTTGCATATTCGGGCCCCGACAGCCTCCGACCACCGTGAGCTCGATGCTGGCAACCATTGGACTCCGCGCCACCTCGGACAAGTTCGCGAGGCTGCTCCACACCCGATCGTGTTGATCCGAGCCTGGAGTCATGTTGCTTTGCCAGATCATCATCCTCACCGCGCTTGCACACACATGGGAGCTCCGATGAGCCGCCGGTGCATAAAGGTATTAATCCGATCATTAACGCTTAAACAATTTATTAGTGTGTGTATGACACGTAGGTCCCACCGGTAATAAACGTGATTTGTAATCTAATTAAAACCTATTTAAAACTCTGAGTCTTTGACAATTGGGCCCAATGGCTTAAGTGAACAGTCCACTGACCCACGGGCCGGTGGACCGTGCGTGGACTACGGTCCATGCACTGTTCGCCTGGACCTATCCAATGACATGTGGGTCCCGTGAGGTTGTTTGACCGGTCAGCATTGACCTCGGTCCCACCTGTCATTCTCTGTGACTAGGTAAGTGTGAGTGTAAAAAGTATTTAATACATTTAGAATTTCTGAAAACGAATTAAACTTGCACCGAAAATTCAAATAACTTTGAAAATTCATAACTAATTCAATTTAACTCCAAATTGAGTGAAACCAATTTTGTTGGTTCTCATTTTTAATGTACTTTTAAATGGAATAGGTTTGAAATATGTTTCTATTCCAGAAAAATTCGGAAGTCAAATTAATGTCCGAAATGAATTGTTTTTACACTAGAAATTGATTTAACTTAAAAAAATCCATTAGAGATGCATATGAACTCCAAATGGGGTGATTCAAATTTTGTTGTTCCTAACATATTATTCTCTTCCACGCCATGTAAAATGCATCTTCACCAATATTCCAGAAATTTTCACTAAAATATTTAGTTTCAGCTGAAGCTACAGTAACTTGAATTTTTAGAATTTCTTCCTGGTAGATTTTCATAATGCTATAACTTTTGCATACGAACTCGAATTGAACTAAAATTTTCACATAAATTCACATAAAATCATACCCCACCTACTGTGTGAATTTCATGCAATTTTGAATATTTTGGTTTTATTTGGAGTTTAACCTGAATTGAACAAGTGGTACGAGCAAAGGCAAGCAATCCCCTCTTTGACCATATTGCTCCTACTAATTTCAAAAAGGATTTATGTTGATTTTAAGTATTCTATGTATTGCTTTAAATTCAAATACTTGTATGTCAATTGGGTAGATGTAGCTATGTCCTCCTTGCTGCATTCCCTTCCTTTGAAAGTTGAATACCTGGTTACCATTGATGCTTAAGATTATATGATATATGGGGGTGTTTGGTGATTTTTAGCACGATGCTTAGTCATGCTAGTAGATGTAGTCGAAATTGGTTGATGGAGCTAGTCCATCGACCGAGATGAATCAAATTTTGTCTGAATTTGAGCATTGTAATCAGATCTTCGAATCTGGTTTTTGTGAACATTTTAGGCTTTGGGTACTGAGTATTCGACCTGGGTGGGTGATAGGATGATGATGGCAGGTTGTCCTGGAATTGTGTAGCCCGTCTAGGTGTATCGGTCTGTGTGGTGTTGAACCAAGTCTCACGTGCAACCACATGCCAAGTTAAGGGCGAAGGCTTGGCTTATTAATTTGTCTTGTGTTAGCTATCAAACCACAACTAGATTGACAAGTGTTGTTGTTGTTATTGTTATTGTTGTTTTGTCAATTTAGTGGGGGCATGTGACTTGCCTTTAAGGGTTTTTTTTTTGCGTTTGCGGGTAGCTGCATAGGGACTTATTTACACAAGGAGGTGTAACCGTAGTTCAGACGAACGATAGCCTGCAATGGTGTGTATCCTCAGGTGGTTTAATAGTTAGCACATGGCATCATAACAACCTCGTTATGGTATCTCAATCACACTCCTACAGAAGAGTGTATTGGCCGACATTGAGAGATATCCATATCGTGTGGGTAAAGCTGTACAAACTCTGTAGAGTTATTAATCTATTCGAATAACCGTGTCCCCGGTCATAGACTTCGCTTGTGGGAAACCATGCGTAGTTAGACCATGGGAATAGGATCAGGGTATGTTCGGGAAAGTTATGTTGTCACGAATGGGGAGTTCGTGTGCTGAATTTAGTTTACCGTGGTGGGCAGCCACTATGGGTATGATTTGGTAATTGTGAAATTGTGGAAATATTGATCATGACATGAGAGTACTTACCGTTATATTTTGTTTCTAAATGTTTGTCAAATGGCTTTTTAAATCTATACCAGTTATCTATTCAAACAACCTTGTTTTATGCTGAAAATGAACCCTTTTTGCCTTTCTTTGATACATGAATGGATCTACTAATTTTCTTTTACTTGTAAGACTTGTGAGTACAACTTTGTACTCAACCGGATTGTCCACTTGTTCAAGTGAGAATGGCAGACGCAACGGTTTTAACTCCAGTCGGTTGCCCTACGGGTTATGGCACACCATTGGGAAGTTCATTTTAGTTTACTTGTCATTCTATTCTTGTTTATTTGATATTTTTTCGCTGCTGATTTTAGTTGTCAAATTTAATTTGCCTAGTCGGCCGAGTGATGAAAAAACGCACACGTAGAGCTAGTTCAATTCCTTAGCTCTTGATTAATATCTTGTTATATTCAGATCGTGTATGCATGTGATATAATGTTGTTTGGATATATGCATGTTAGCCGCTGATTCTTGGGAGCTAACATGAGACGCATATTCGGGTACTCGAAATCATTCTGGTTTCCTGTTAAGGGCTGCATGTTTGGCGCAATCACTTGACGGGAAACGAGTTCGATTTCGAGGTCCCCACAGCGTTGGTATCAGAGCCATACTGACTGTAGGTCAAAACCGTAGTAATGGACGTTATTAGGAATTTGGTTTGCAAAGAGTATTTTCTTACTAGCAAAAGTTTAGAAAAGATGCAAGTAATATAATTTATTTCTTTCTTACCCATCCTAGCATCTAATTCTTACCTCAGTATTCAGTTGAATTGTGCAAAATAATTTTCTCCATTGCTTGTCTCTCTTTTCTAATAATAGACACTATATAGTTATGGATGAGAGCAATGGCAAAAGGACAATAAGAAAATGCCTTGCTGTGATATTGGGATTAAGATAGGGATTATTCTCAGTTATATACACCCTAATCATATTCCCTAGCTTGTAGACATTGGGTGTTGTAGTGCGATCATTTGCTCTCTTTTGTTCCAAGTAGTTGCGCATCGCTTACAGGCAGTGTGTATCTTGTGCTGGATATCTAGGCTCTAGCACCCCATTTCGTGTTGAATAAATGTGATTTTGATGTTGCATTCATGCTAGGTTAAGTTACCCCCCTGCTGTCATTTACATACCTTATGATTTTCCCTCGTTTCTTTTTGTCGGTTGCTAACGATTCGTGTGGCAACAGGTTGTTGGGTCAAAAAAATCATTTAACGTCGAAGGTGATGGAGGACTCACAGCCCATGGGTTCCCAAGTCATTGATGATCAGCCCTCGAATCCTCAATGGCACAATCCAGAGCACCCCGACCCGCAAATTCAGCATGTGGGTCGGCATGAAGAAGTGTCTCCACCACAACCATCTGTGGCCGAAGTGTTCACCCAGATGGAATGGAGTTGGCAAGACCATACCTTAATCTTGCAGCAAATTGCTTAGAACACCGCTAGTGGCCAAGGTGCCCAAATGATAGCGGGAGGAGTTGGTTTCAACAGCTCCTGATTTGCTGATTTTCTAAGCATAAAGCCTCTTGTGTTCTTTCGTTCAGAGGATCCTCTCGAGGCCGATGATTGGCTTTAGACCATCAAGCAGAAGTTGATCATCACTCATTATGCTGACAATGAGAAGGTCTTCTATGCCTCTAACCAACTCGAAGGGGCGGCTTGTGCATGGTGGGTTAATTTTTGTGCCATGCAGCCCGCTAATCATGTTCCATCATGGGACGAGTTCCGGACGACTTTCCAAGGGGAGCATGCTCCCGCAAGTATCGTGAGCATCAAGAGGCATGAATTTCTCGTGCTGAAGCAAGACAAGAAGTCTGTGAAGGAGTATCTCTACAAGTTCAATCATTTGGCTCGTTACGCTCTGGACGATGTCTTCACTGATGCAAGAAAGCAAGACCAGTTCATGAATGGGCTAACAGAAGTGTTACAGCTAGAGCTCGCTGCACATGATTTTGTGACTTCCAATATTTGGTTGACAAGGTTATTGTGGTGGAAAATAAGATGTAAGTAGTTGTGGAATTGCAAAAGCACAATTGGGCTGCACAAAAATTAGCAAGCCACGGTTTTCAAGAACCACGTGCTTGGCAGCCTGCCCCTCCTAAATTTCAAGCCCTGGCACCTCCGAGATCTCCTATGCAAGTTTCTCATCCACTTCAGTGTGAGATCTAGCAAGGTCATCCTGGAAAGAAGCAATGAAGCCGACACAACCGAAACACGATTGCTATTTGTTTCACCTACGGTAATCCAGGACATTTTGCGGATCATTGTCTGGAGAAGCACCAAGCTAATTCGATCAGTGACAAGACCATGAAACACCCCTTAATCAGAGGTCCAATTTAACTCTTCAGGACATCGGCTGTGGGCGTGTGAACCATGTCACCGCCGACGAGGCGTAGGAAGCACCCGACGTCGTGTTGGGCACGTTTCTAGTCAATTGGACTCCCACGACCGTGTTGTTCGACTCTAGGCCTCTCACTCTTTCATGGCAAGAGGCTTTGCTTGATGCTTGCACCTATGGTGATTCAATCGCTGGGCACAGAAATGAGAAGCATGCATGAATGTCGCGAAGTTGAGGTTGAAATTAAAAGGGTGAAGTTTTCGGCCGATCTAATTGTGATAACTTCAGCGGGCCTTGACGTTATTCTTGGGATGAATTGGCTATCAAGAAACATGGTCAAATTGATCGTGCTCGCAAATCCATCACTCTCACAAGTTCACCTGGTTTGCAAGTCGAATTGGTGCCGAAATTGGAGCACCCACATCTCTATGCCCTCAGCGGCAAGGAATTGCCGGAATTGGGTGAAGTTCCAGTGGTATGTGAATTCTCGGATTTATTTCCAAAAGAACTATCGGGCATGCCACCAGAACGAGAAGTTGAATTCATTATCGAGCTGCAACCTAGAATGGCTCCAATTTCAAAACGGTCTTACCGAATACTGCCAAATGAGTTGGTTGAATTAAAGAAGCAACTTGCAGAACTTCAAGAGAAAGGTTTTGTTAGGCCGAGCTCCTCACCTTGGGGATGCCCAGCTATATTTGTGAAGAAGAAGAAGAAGGATCACAGTTTGCGGACGTGTGTTGGCTACCGTCCATTAAATGAGGTCACAATCAAGAACAATATCCGCTTTCACGGATCGATGATCTGTTTGACCAGCTATCCGGTGCTCGTATATTCACGAAGATTGACTTGAGAATGGGCTATCATCAAATTAGGATCAGATCTGAAGATATTCCAAAGTCAGCATTCTCAACTCGCTATGGCTTGTATGAGTACACCGTCATATCCTTCGGGTTAACGAATGCATCGACCAATTTCATGAGTCTCATGAATTCAGTTTTCATAGAGTATTTGGATAAATTTATGGTCATATTTATTGATGACATCCTCATATACTCCAAATCTGAAAGGGAGCATGAAGAACACCTTTGGCTTGTGTTAGAAAAGCTCCGGGAACACCGACTTTATGCCAAATTCAGTAAATGTGAATTTTGGTTAAAAGAGGTCGTCTTTTTGGGTCATGTGCTATCCGAAGGAGGAGTTGTTGTGGATCCAAGCAAAGTAAAAGATATGCTTAATTGGGGATAGCCCAAGTCCATCCCCAACATCCGCAGTTTTCTCAGTCTTGCGGGCTATTACCGTCGCATCATCAAAAAATTCTCGAAAATAGCAAGACCAATGACCCAATTGCTGAAGAAAGAAAAGAAGTTTGAATGGTAAGCGAAATGTGAAGCAAGATTTCAGATGTTGAAGGATCGTTTAACCACTACACCAGTGCTAGTTCTGCCGGATATCCACAAAAACTTCGATATCTATTGCGATGCATCCCGCCTTGGACTCGGATGTGTTCTTATGCAAGAAGGTCGAGTTGTGTCGTATGCGTCAAGACAATTGAGGCCTCATGAGGTGAATTATCCCACTCATGATGTTAAGCTTGCAGCAGTGGTCCATGCTCTGAAGGTGTGGCGATATTTCCTTATCGGCAACCGTTGCGAAGCCTACACCAATCAGAAGAGCTTGAAATATATTTTCACTCAAGCCGATCTAAATCTAAGGCAAAGAAGATGGTTTGAATTGATCAAGAAATATGAGATGAGACTTTATTATCATCCGGATAAAGCCAATGCAGTTGCCGATGCCTTGAGTCGAAAATCACAATGCAATTACATTTCGGTTAGGCCTGAAATGAAGGCCCTATGCAATGAATTTCAGCGGCTCAACTTAGAGATGGTTATCGAGGGATTTCTTGCTGCATTAGAAGTGAAATATACCCTCGAGGACTAGATCAAGATGGCCCAGAAAAATGACTAGGGTATGGAAAGGATTAAGGAGAAGATGAAGACCAGCAAAGCCACGAGTTTCTCTTAAGACAACCAAGGTGTCTTATGGTTCGAGAAACGATTGGTTGTGCCGAATGACGCAAAGCTTAAGGGATTCATCCTTCATGAAGACCATGATTCTCTCTTCGCCATTCATCTAGGAAGCACAAAGATGTATCGAGACTTGAAGCAAAAATTGTGGACTCGGATGAAACGAGAGATTGCACGGTTCGTTGCCGAGTGTAACGTATGTCAACGGGTGAAAGCCGAGAACCAAAGGCCAGTGAGCATGCTTCAGCCTCTCCCCATTCCTGAGTGGAAATGTGATGAAGTCGGGATGGATTTCATCACCGGACTCCCAAAAACGCAGCAAGGGTATGACTCTATTTGGGTAATTGTTGACTGATTGTCGAAAGTTGCACATTTTCTCCCCGCCAAGACCACCTTTTCGGGATCAAAATTGGTGGAGTTGTATGTCTCAAGGATTTTATGTCTCCATGGGGTGCATAAGAGGATTGTTTCAGATTGAGATACTCAATTTACCTCGCATTTCTGGAAATGCCTCCATGAGGCCATGGGAACTCAATTATCCTTTAACACCGCATACCACCTGCAAACCGGAGGCAAAACCGAGAGGGTGAATCAAATTTTGGAGGACATGTTGAGGGCATGTGTGTTGTCCCATGGCAAGAAATGGGAGAAATATTTGTCATTCGCAGAATTCTCCTATAACAATATCTACCAAGCTAGCCTCCAAATGACACCTTTCGAAATGCTTTATGGAAGAAGGTGTAGGACACCCCTTAACTGGTCCGAGTATGTAGAGAGACAATTATTTGGCCTAGATTTGATAAATGAAGTCGAAGAACAAGTCCGAGTGATTCGGGAGCAACTTTGGACGGCTCAATCTCATCAAAAGTGTTATGCCGACCGTCGTCGACGTGAGTTGAGTTTTGAGGTGAACGATTATATTTACCTTAAGGTCACCCCGATGAAAGGAGTACATTGTTTTCACATCAAGGGAAAGTTGATACCTCGCTACATCGGGCCATTCCAAATTCTGGCGAAACGAGGATCGGTGACCTATCAGTTGGAGCTACCACCATCACTTTCAGATGTGCACAATATTTTTATGTCTCACAACTGAAGAAGTGCCTTCGAGTCCCAACCGAAGCCACCAAGTTAGAGAATCTCGATTTGCAACCTGATCTCACTTATCGGGAGCACCCAATTCACGTTCTTGATGAAACGGAGTGCAAGACAAGAAATCGCATCATCAAATTATTGAAGGTTTAGTGGAGCAACCATACTAAATTTGAAGCAACTTAGGAGCGCGAGAACCGCCTTCGAGCCGAGTATCCACATCTCTTCGTCGAGCTGTAGGAATCTCGGGGTCGAGATTCTTTTTAACGGGGGTAGGTTTGTAACGTCCCCAAAATCTCTAAACTGGTTTAGACGAACATCTCATGATGATGTGTGTAACTTCTGGAACAATTGTAAACTTTTGTTGTTTGTAATAAAGTTTGCTTTAAAATTTAAAACTTTTAACTTGAATTCAAGCTTTTAATTGCATCCAGAAAAAATGTTTATTTGAAAGTTGCTGGAATTAATTTATTAAAACACTAGATTAGTTATCATGAATTAATATAAATTTTTCCAAATTTTTAAGAAGACTAACAGACCTCCTAAAAATCCAAACTAGATCCTTAAGGCAGATCTAAAAGTGAATTAAATTTGACAACCGGAGTATTAACAGTACCTTTAACAAATTTTCCTAGGTTTGATTTGAATCTGAGAGCACTCACAAAAATTTTCAGGATTTTTAAAGTCATTTTACTATTTGTAATTGCTCAGTCAAAGTTATTGTTTTTCGATCAAAATCAAATCAAAACCCAACTCCAACCGTACCCATCTCCGACCAGATCCGTCTGAGCTGACCCGGCTCAACCGCACTGTCTAACCCTGACTCGAGTTAGACGCTGACTCAATTTGACTTGACTCGATCCAACCAACTCAAACCCGACGCACCACCCTCCGACTCGAGCCACCCTTATCTGAGCCGCTGACAAGTGGGCCCCGCTTGCCAGTTCATTATCTTCCTCGCATCGCTCGACCGTGCAGTGCTGTCGCCACACATGTGTGCCACCGATCTCGCCAACACCACTTCATGTTTCCATGACCGTCTACGAAGCATCGCCTGGCCTTCACCTTATCCCCTGAACAACCCACTCCCTCTATCTCGCCCTCTCCGACCTCTTTTTTTGTCTTCACTTCCGGTGGCCATGGACTCATAGCTTGTGGGCATTCCGGTGAGTCTTTCTCCATGCCATCTTGTCCATTAAGATCGCAACATCCCGTGGAGTATACTGGCGAGGTTAATTTTTTTAGGGCAACACCGAGGGAGAACGACCCCTTCTTTTCTGACTTCGGTCAACCACCATCGTCCTCGTTTCGGCCGCCATCGACCTCTATCGTCGTCAACTTCGGGTGCGCCTTGATCCTAGTGACAAGGCGATCCCAACGCATCCTTCCCCGAGCCTTCTCAACGCCCATAGCTTCTTCTCCACGAGCATCGCCCATTCGGCTTCTTCTCCGACCACCGTGAGCTCGACGTCGTCAACCATCGGACTCCGCGCCACCTCAGACATGTTCGTGAGGCTGCGTCGCACCCGATCATGTTGATCCCAAGCCCAGAGTCCCACTGCTTCGCCAGATCGTCATCCTCGCCACGCTTGCACGGGCTCGGGAGCTCCGACGAGCCGCCAACGCATTAAGGTATTAATTCGATCATTAGTGCTTAAACGATTTACATGTAGATCCCACGGGTAATAAATGGGAATTGTAATCTAATTATAACCTGTTTAAAACTATGAGTCTTTGACATGTGGGCCTGTTGGCTTAAGTGCACAGTGCACTAACCCACATCCGGTGGACCGTGCGTGGGCTATGGTCCATGCACTGTTCGCATGGATGTAGCCAATGACACTTGGGTCCCGCGAGGCCGTTTGACCAGGTCCATGTTGACTGGGTCAGCAATGACTTCGGTCCCACCTGTCATTCTCTGTGACTAGCTGAGCGTGAGTGTAAAAAGTATTTAATACATTTAGAATTTCTAAAAATGAATTAAACTTCTACTGAAAATTCATAACTAATTCAATTTAACTCCAAATTGAGTGAAGCCAATTTGTTGGTTCTCATTTTTAATGTACTTTTAAATGGAATAGGTTTGAAATATGTTTCTGTTCCAGAAAAATTCGAAAGTAAAATTAATGTATGAAATGAATTGTTTTTACACTAGAAAATGATTTAACTTAAAAAATCCATTAGAAAAGCATATGAACTCCAAATGGGGTTATTCAATTTTTGTTGCTCCTAACATATTATTCTCTTCCATGCCATGTAAAATGCATCTTCCCCAATATTCCAGAAATTTTCACTAAAATATTTAGTTTCAGCTAAAGCTACAATAACTTGAATTTTTAGAATATCTTCCCGGTAGATTTTCGTAATGCTATAACTTTCGCATACGAACTAAAATTTTCACCTAAATTCACCTAAAATCATACCCCGCCTACTTTGTGAATTTCATGCAATTTTGAATATTTGGTTTTATTTGGAGTTTATTGCAATATCATCTTTCGTTAGGTTTCGACGATTCAGACGTATTCGTGAGTTTAACCTGAGATTAAACAAGTGGTACCAGCAAAGGCAAGTAGTCCCCCCTTTGACCATGTTGCTCCTACTAATTTCAAAAAAGATTTATGTTGATTTTAAGTATTCTATGCATTGCTTTAAATTCAAATACTTGTAAGTCAATTGGGTAGATGTAGCTATGTCCTCCTTGCTGCATTCCCTTCCTTTGAAAGTTGAATACCTGGTTACCATTGATGCTTAATATTATATGTTATATGGGTGTGTTTGGTGATTTTTAGAACGATACTTTGCCATGCTAGTAGATGTAGTCGAAATTGGTTGATGAAGCTAGTCCATCGGCCGAGATGAATCGAATTTTGTCTGAATTTGAGGATTGCAATTAGATCTTCGAATCTGGTTTTTGTGGACATTTTAGGCTTTGGGTACTGAGTATTCGACCTAGACGGGTGATAGGATGATCATGGCAGGTTGTCCCGGAATTGTGTAGCCCCGCCTAGGTGATTAAGGATCGGTATGTGTGGTGTTGAACCACATCTCACGTGCAACCACACACCGAGTTAATGGCGAAGGCTTGACTTATTAATTTGTTGTGTGTTAGCTATTAAACCACAACTAGATTGACAAGTGTTGTTGTTGTTATTATTTTACTGTTGTTTTGTCAATCTAATGGGAGCATGTGACTTGCCCTTAAGGGTCTTTTGCGTTTTGCGTTAAGGGTCTTCTTACACAACGAGGTGTAACCGTGGTTCAGGTGAACGATATCCTACCATGGTGTGTATCCTTGAGTGGTTTAATAGTTAGCACATGGCATCGTAACAGACTCGTTATGGTATCTCAGTCACACTCCTACGGAAGAGTGCATTGGCCAACATTGAGAGATATCCATATCGTGTGGGTAAAGCTGTACAAACTTTGCAGAGTCATTAATCTTTGAATAGTCGTGTCCCCGGTCATAGACATCGCTTGTAGGAAACCATGCATAGTTAGATAATGGGAATAGGATCAGGGTATATTTAGGAAAGTTATGTTGTCACGAACGGAGAGTTTGTGTGCTGAATTTAGTTTACCATGGTGGGCAGCCACTATGGGTATGATTTGGTAATTGCAAAATTGTGGAAATATTGATCATGACATGAGAGTACTTACTGTTATATTTTGTTTCTAAATGTTTGTCAAATGACAATTTAAATCTATACCAGTTATCTATTTGAACAACCTTGCTTTATGCTGAAAATGAACCCTTTTTGCCTTCCTTTGATACCTAAATGCATCTACTAAATTTCTTTTGCTTGTAAGACTTGCGAGTACAACTTTGCATTCAACCGGATTGTCCACTTGTTCAGGTAAGAACGGCAGATGCAACGGCTTTAACTCCGGTCGGTTGCCCTACAGGTTGTGGCACACCATTGGGAAGTTCATTTTAGTTTACTTGTCATTCTATTCTTGTTTATTTGATATTTTTTCACCACTGATTTTAGTTGTCAAATTTAATTTGGTCGGTCGGCCGAGTGATGAAAAAAATGCTATGAGTTGAATTGGTGAACATGGCCCCCAATTCGATCGCCAACCTCAGCATCTTCGTCTACCTTTGCGAGGCGTACCAGAGGATTCCGTCGAATCTGAAGGTCTTCAGGTACTTTTACAAGATGGCGAGGTCGGGGAAATCAACGACGTCGGCTGGGGAGTGCTCGTTGCACCACCACGATGGAAAAGCTGAGGAGTACATTTGAATGTACCCAAAGTCTTCGTAGTCATCATGGAAAAAGAGTTGGTTCTACATGACGGTTACAGAAGAAGACAGGCTCTGCTTTGCCAGCAAAGTGGCGAGCGAGAATCGAAACTGGAGGTCCACCGCAGAGAAGAAGGGAAAGATCGAAAGATGGATTGAAGCTATCCTAGATCTCAGAACCAAGGGCTTGACTTTTTGGCATGTGGTGAGGTATTTTACATGCATCATCCCAAGTGTCATTATGCTTTAGAGTTTGCTTAGAGAGGTCTACTTTGTCGTGGTACTATACCATTGTTAGGTATGCAGTGAGGCATACCTAACCTTGCCTTGGCTTGATTTGGCATCTGAACATACATTGCTAAGTAGCTCACTTATGGAAATTCTTGCAGGGTTACACTATGCAGCATGTTGTTTCATGTGATCTCTGAGATGTAGTTCCTGATGAATAGTACATTTGTCACTGTGAAAATGAATGTGTTGAGATAAAAAGAAGGACGCAACTAGCGCTCAGACGTACGGTCCGAGCGCCAACGCCGTACGCAGCGTTGGGGCGTTGGATTTCGGAGCATTCTTTTCAGCCGTCAATCTAGAGCAAGCGAACATCCTCCCCGAACGTCACGCACAACATAGACAAGCATCAATATCCCCCATTACTGCATCTCCAAGCTTGCTCGTCGCCTAATCCCGGTCTCCTCTGCCCGTAAATCCCCCATAAATTCATCCCGGCCGATCTCCCTCGCAATCCCGAACATCTCCCACAGCACAAACTCGGTCAATAAAATCAAAACAAAGTATCTGAAAAAACGCATTGAAAAAAATATTACAACATCACCATGAATAGTATACAACATTTGTTTCCTATGGACGCAACATTTTTTCCTTTTGAATGCAACATTTTTTCCTATAGATGTAACATTACAAAGAACAATATGCAACAATTTTTTCTAACTATTGCAACACCACCTGCGCTCAACCTCCCATGGCCGCGCTGGCAGGTCGCGTCCTAGGCTCGGGGCAGTGGCATGCAGGCCAGCGGCGCCAGCAGCCGTAGCTCCAGCACCACTGCCGACGCCATGCGTCGTGCCCACGCCGCAGTGCGCTCGCCGCCGCCGGAGCCAGAGAGTAGCGCCTCCAGCCGGCCGTCGATGGTGCCGTGGTCGCCCCGACCCATTGATTCTCTCAGTGCACGATGTGCCACACAGCAGAAAGACTAGCGCAACATTGCAAACTCGATCAATAAAATCAAAACAATGCATATGAAAAAAAACGCATTGAAAAAATATTGCAACATCACCATGAATAGTATGCAACATTTTTTCTATAGATGCAATATTTTTTCTATAGATGCAACATTGCAAAGAAGCGTATGCAACAATTTTTTCTAACTGTTGCAACATTTTTTTACGATGGTCACAAAATATCAAAAAAAGTTCAAAGAAAGCAACGCCTCCACCTGCGCTCAGCCTCCCGCGGCCGCACTGGTAGGCCGCGTCCTCGGCTCGGGGCCGCGGCATGCAGGCCAATGGAGGCATCTTGAGGCTACGTGGGAGCAGTAGTCGGGCCGACGACGGTCCCCTCAGCATCGGCGACTTCCCCCGTGACCCATGGAGAATGCCCGGCAACACCCCATGGAGGCCATGGCCAGTGGTGGAGCTTGAATTTCCTCAGTGGCGCCCCACTAAGGTCGCTCCACACAGCAACTGAGCTCGTCTACCCCAGCGATTCTTGCATACGCTGCTTGAGAGGGGCGTAGAGTGGAGGGGAAGAAAGGAGAGAGTCTTCAATGCAATGGCTTGGGACTTTAGTTGGGAATAAATCTAGCAGGTCAAAGAAGATGCTAGAAAAGTGGATTGAAATGACGTCACATCCAGTCCAATTAATGTGCCCAGTAGGTTGGGTGAAGAAAATGTAGTCTTTTGGGATGGGCTCTGTAGCCTTTTGGGATGGGTGGTTGGAAAGGAGTAGAGTGGGCTACTGAGCTTCGAGTTGTCCGATGCGTTCGGACAGCCGAGCCGTAGCATTACCCTAAAAAGAACTGTATGATTGTGGATATTGGTTAGTTCACGTATGAAAGGTTGTAAATTTACGTGATTGATTTGTGAAACATAAGTTGCTGAAGCACTCATCTTCTGACCAGCTCACGTTTCTTGATTCAGTCAGATTAGACGTTTCTGGCAGGTACTGCTTTACTAACTCTGAATTTTTTTTAAAATTGTACAAGAAACTGTTGGAATGGAATTTTAGCACAAATAAGTAGGAAGATCGAATCATGAAGGAAATCTTTGCGATTCTTGTTCTCTGTATGTTTCATAAAGTTTGAACAGAAACCTTATACAATAATTTAGTTACTATCGATTTAGGACCACCCGGCAAAATCCCCTTCGTCCCTTCTGCTAGATTTCAGTCGCTGTTCATAATACGACACAACTGGCCTTGTCGGATCGGTTGTTACGAGATCGAGTCATGACCCGTGATTTATTATGAACACACATTTGCTTAACTTCTTAACTAGTGTTCTTCGACAAGATCAGTTTAGCTTGGATCTGCATGAACTGTCCATGAACTCAAGTGCCTCATTTGCATCCTCGGCATTAAAGTAGAACCCTACCATTAGTGCCAAGTGCTACAGTACACAAGTTTTGGGGATCCTGCTTGGACAGTGTGACCTAACTGCACAGATGACATTGCATCAAGTAGTTTCAACAAATAGGATGTCTGTACCCTGTACTGATTTATTAGCTGCAAAGGTTGGTGATACTTACTGTTCCAAGTAGGCAAAGCCCTTCTTTGGTGTCCATTTGTACAGCTGGGTTGATCAATAAACGGGGAAAAAAAGAACACCAGCTGTCAATTTGATGATCTCTGGACATAAGGCCATTGCTTGTTGTCCTAGGATCAAAACTCAAAAGGCAATTGTACCATGAAGAAATACAATGTAACACGCAACAAAACCGAGTGCCTTTTATTCTACGTGGTTCTCTTTACTTTTTGTCTCTTCTTTTGAGAACAGTTAGGTAACTGTCTGTAGCATAAAAGTTAAACATGACAGAAAATAAGTGGTATCTTTTCAAAAAAAAAAAAATAAGTGGTACTGTGGTAGTACTATAATGTATAATTTACATCGATTCAGAGCGTCATTTATGTTCATTGTTGCGTAACATCTTAATTAACTGCGTAATTATGCTAGAGTAATAGCATTTTTGGCACAAGACAAGAATGAAGTTAATTGTGCAAGCAAGAAACTGAAGCACAAATGATGGAAGGAAAGAAGAGAACAAGGGAAAGAGATGTCAATTGCAAGGTTTCTGATTACTGCAACTGCCGAAGACCCCACCATATTCGTGTGCCCTTGTGAGATCTGAGAGCCCCTATCTTCCATTATGAATTTGAACCAGACAATGCTCGATATATTCTCTTACCATTACGAATATGTCTGAGGACTATGATCAACTACCTCAATACTTCTTCACAAGTGTTCGTTGTCCCTCCATCAGAAACCTGGCCAAGTTCTACCAGATACTGATTGCCCTTCGCTCCTCCCACATGACCACCACATGCACTTGTCCTCCCATTGTTAATTATTTTAACCCCATAGCTGCTTCCTCTTCTGCCATGTAGCATGTGTATGTGTATGTACGGGTGCACAAGTTGTATGTGAAGTAACACATTCCTTTGTTAGCAAATCATCATCAATTCATCATACTTGAAAGTTGAAACATGTCCACTTGTACATATTTTGGTTGTTCTTCACATGTTACGATTTGACCTTGATCCTGTTCAATGATGCTTTCATGTAATAGGGGATGATGAATGTAAAACACGACATCACATTGTCCGGATAAAACCGGAGAGCACATCCTTGTCACCTGTAATGTAAAACACGAACTCAACTGAATGACAATAACAAATGACACCACATTGCCCGCAGGAATAAGATAAGTAGTTTCAGAGTTTTCAACAGCATAACACGTTCTCCCATACTGTCACCATCAGGTAGACGATGACCTAAATACATAGATGCATTGTAGTCTAAAGGCATTAGAAGGAGTGCCTGGGGGTGAGTTGAAGGCCTAAAGCAAGAAACACTCTGAAAGTTTCACAAGGCCAATCTCAATTTATTATGCCTATGGCCACTACGAAAATACTTTGGGGTGGAGATAAGGCAATTGCGAGGCTGATTAATCGTCCCAGCCTGTTGCAGGGATACTCGAAACATCACCCCAACCAGGAGGAAAGCTGTACTTCAGCACATACGCATCTTGGACCAGATCGTCGTTGGTTGAATATTGGCCGGACTTCACATCATCCCGATTAGCCTCTTCCTCAACGTGCTGCTTCAGCGTCTCCTCGTGAGATTCTGCTTCGGCGTTGCTGAATGGCTGGTACTCCTCATCTGGCATCTCCTTGGACCATACCACTTCATTTTTGTTAGAGGACAGGCCATTGTCTTGTCTGAAACCACAGTCAGATGGGTCTTGATTGTGGATATGATTGGCAGGTTCTTCTTGGTTGTAATTCCACCCAGCAGGTTCGTCTTGGTTGTCATGATATCCAGAGACTCTGGTTTCTTCTAAATAGCAATGAGATTCTGGTGGTGGAAGTGGACATCCTTGATAAGAACCATTGTCCGCGCAGTACCTCAGGAGCTTATCCCAGTGCCGATCCTACAAGTAGAACTTATTAGTTTGACCAAAAACAAAACGGTGCATGATGTGAGGGGGAAGCTTCTATACAAATAGTTAGAATGCTACAACGAGACACCTTAGTGATAATGTGAGGGTTTCCGACGATCATGAGCAATGATTTGGCACGAGTTATAGCAACATTGAACCTTCTATGGTTGCTCAGGAATCCCAGGTTGAAGAATTTGTCAAAATCGTTATGCTTGACTGTTGACCTGACTGTTGAGATGATTATTATTTCCCTTTCTTGACCCTGGAATTGTTCAACACTTCCGACTTTCAGGTCAGGCATTTCAAATGTCTCTAGGGCTTTCTTTATCTTGATAACTTGTTGACGATATGGAGTAATGACTCCTATATCAGCTTCACAAACATTTCCACCCCTTGTCAGAGTCCTGATGATATTTACTACTTTACTAGCTTCGATCCTATTGAACCATGATGGATTGTTGCCTTCCCTTTCATCGCATCCTTGAATTCCAACAAAAAGAACAGGGAACGACTTGTTAGGGAGGCCAATGCAGTCGTAAATAGATAAGTCTTCATCTTCTTTACAGGCGATCAGTTCACCCTGATAGAAAAGCTCTGATGGTAGCTCCAGGATTGCTGGATGGCACCGATAATTCCGCACTAGCTTCATCACATAGTTAGGATTGCCTGTTTCATACTGTTCAAAGTCAAAGAGCAGCCTTTGCAGATATGATTTCCCCAAACCATCCTTCTCTGCTTGTTTACAATAAACCACTGGCCCTAATTGCATAGGATCTCCTGCTAACACAACCACAGTGTCTCTTCCACACAAACCCGACAAAGGAACCATCGCCTCTGGTTCAGAGGCTTGACCAGCCTCATCCAAGAAAATATGTGTGAAATGGCCCCGGCGAATGCCCTCAGCCTGTAGCAGAGATGAACTCATGTAGGTTGATATAATTATCTTGTACCGCATTAATGCTTGCAATGGAGGGCACTTGAACACCGCGTCTTCAAAGAAGCAAAACCGGATAAAATCAGGATTGACATCCTCGTATTGACGGCTGGCAGCATTTAGCCTAAAGATATCACTTGGGCGGATCACATAGCTAGCATGAAGGAGCTTTTCCAATACATGGTCAGCAGCACTATTGGAAGCAGCACATAAGAGAATATTTGCCCTCCTCTTAGCTGTATAAAGCTGCAAAATGGCCTCAACAAGGGTCATGGTCTTGCCAGTTCCTGGGGGTCCATATATCACGTATGGTGGAACCCCCCGGCAGCCAAGTATCATCGCAACTGCATCAGCTTGCTCAGTGTTTATGTGCGGATTTAGAGGTTTAAATGACCACTTCTTGATACTTCTATATGGTGATTGGCAGGGAAATAGAATGCCAGGTCCCATAAGTTCCGCTTCATGGATAGACCTGTAGAGCCTTCTCATGTTCAATCTATTATATGTGAAGCTAACATCATACCGATTCCTGTCACGGTGAGCGAGGTGGAACTGATTATCAAATCTCAAAAATATCTCATCAGCTTCAACCTTGTGAATGAAGCCCTGAAGAAGAAACCAACAAATCATTATTCATCAATAGCACTTGAACCTGAATAATTGATCTTTAAGAATGCCCAAGAAATATTTTAGTGTCAAGGAAAAAGCACTAACTTGATAAGGCCGAGCATCACTCCCAGCATGTCTAGCGACTATAAAGTCTCCATGGACCAGTGACGGCCTTCTTTCTGCCAAACCAGGGACCTCAAGAGACAAAAATTCGTTACCCCTCCTTCTCATCGAGACATCCTCCATGTCATATGATCTCATCTCCTCCTGCGAGTGGGCCTCTGAAGTTAGCAAAGAAGGATAAAAGTTTAACATTTAAGACTATTACAGGTGTCGAAATACCTCCAAATTAAGCTCTTCCATAACTAAGAGAGTGCTAAAATATTTTGCGTAGTTTATCAAGCTCAGCTCTTCAGATAGGACATCAGGTCTCTGTTTACTTTGAATGAGCTCACGGATGTCTGCAGGTATTGCAAACTGAGGGAGCTTATACTTGAATCCTTGAGTGTGCTGCCGAGTCGGCCGGCAACCTGGCACAAAGGGAGCACACTCCAATTTCTTCTTTTGAGAGTGTCCCCTGGAATAAGGTTTATTGGAAAATAAGGCCTTGGAAACGTTATCATCTGCCAATAGAAAAGCCACACGCTCAATCTTCTCATCACCGATATCAACATGCACGATTGATGTATGCAACCCAATATCTTCTGGTGTACAGGACAGCCAAATTGTTAGGGTTTGCCCAGGCTGAAGTGTACGGTCTTCCACAGAAGTCAAACCAAGAAAAGCCTGTTTTGCCTCCTCATCGGCATCATTCAGTGGTGGTCTCATCATTGACAACACATAACTGTCTTCTGGGTTTGAAGAGAATATTCTCACACTCCACAAATTTACAGGTTCAGAAGAGGTATTGTCTATACAAATGGTGTCAGCGGATGTTTCTCCAACAAGGACAGATTTAGGTTTGCCGTCCACAAAAGGGAAAGGAACTGTAACAACCACAGGACCATCATCAAAATCATAATGCCGAAGAGTGTCATCATTTTGGAAATCCATGAACTCCACTTCTGGCTTATCGCCAGCTACTGAGAATTCATCATCTGAATGATTCCTACCAATAGTCCCCATATTGAAGGCTGGTATATCAAAAATGTCATAACAAATTAATAATAGTTCCATTGAGCAACAGAAAAAAAAACTGAGTTAAGTCTGAAATGATAATGGTCATTCTAGATCCTGTGTAATTAGTAAGGAAAGGACAACAAACATATGAACTGATATCACAACCAAACATCAAATACAGTATAATTATTGTATCACAAGGGAAAGTAAATATGAAATACTTGAGGAAATCAGGACTTTTTGTTGTTGTTGTGAAACATTACATTATATGTGAATTGAATACTTTCCACATACAATGGAGTAATCATAGTAACACATACACATCCATTTGGATCTCTGTAATTTAAGAGCTATCGATAGATACAAATTTCCACTTCACAACACCTTACACCTACACACATATGCATTTTTGCCATTGTACTATTTTCCTTCTTTGCGCAAGACATAATGGTGAGGCGACTAAGCAATTAGATCATAGCAGAGTTTAAAGTATATGTCTCTACACATGCCCATTAGTCCATTACTGATTCTCATAAAGAAATAAGAAAGACAAGATTTTTCATAGGTGGTTTTTACACAATGAACCAAACAAGAAACAGGTTAATTGTCCAATCTATCGACCTACCAAGATTGTAACAAAATCCATGGTACAAGCCACCAAACCACGAAACAATTCAGATTAAAAGAAACAATTCGAAGTGCTTCACTAATCAGGATTTAGAAGGTACAGTGATGCATCACCAATCTGTAAAGAAAAGCGCAAGTGCAGGTCCACGAACTGGGCCAGTGGGTCGATCAGAGAGGCAGGAACCGCACTGGATTATTAGACCCCGATCGAGGAGACTAGAGAGTGTGGGGGAGCAGGAGGGTTTATGTGGGGAAGAGGAGTAGATGATGGGATCTGATTGAAAAAGAAGATAGAATCAAGAGATATCATGAAACTGGCATTGATGATATCTCTGCAGAAGCTGCAACTCAGGATGCAAATCTGCGCACCTTTAAGAAAGCAAAACTGCCCGTGTAGTTTGATCTTGATCGTGTGTTTTAGATCTGACGATAAGAAATTTTCTAAAAAATTGTATGAAATTTTGTCCATTAAAGTGTAGTTCAGGTCTGGACAGTTGGATCTAGATTGAACAGATGAGAACTCCACAAGTGCTGCAATGAGCAACTTGAGGGTACGACCTACTAGCGCAACCTTTTGCGTGATGGTCTTCACAGATGTGCTTTACTGTCGATACGAAACTCATGAAAGAGCTAAAGAGGAGAGTTCATTGCCAACACCTAGTCACAGCTGAAAGGTGAGCTGGAAATACATCATCTGTTGTTACATGATAATGGCACGAGAACGTTCGTATTGTGGCAAGCACGACAACAACAGTAAACATTATAGCAATTTATTATACCACTTGATTAGGGATGGGAAATGGTAAAGGATAATCCGTTTTTTTCCTGGATACGAATACGAATACTATCCGTTTTTTTTCCCGGGAATTGCTAGGCTAGATTTGCTTATTTTGTTTGGGACTTGGGACTGGGAGCATATAATGATATATGTATGTTGTCTGTGGAATGTTTTCATGGCATTGCTAGGCTAGATTTTCTTTTGTTTGGGACTTGGGAATGGGAGGATATAATGATATATACCTTCCCCACTTCAGAACTCAAAAAGTTCAGATGCTGTTGTGTGCGGTGCCGCCTGCTTCGGGATTCTTTGCGGAGTGTTTCTGTTTCGGCGGGGTCTTGATTCGGTGACGAATCTGTGGCTGTTGGCTGTTGCTACGATGCTCGTGTAGACTGTAGACGTGTAGTCATGTTACGTAAATTTGTTCTACCGAGATTTGTAGCAAAAGTTGTAGGATAATCGCATTTGACCGAATTGAGTATATATTCGATTCGAATTCGTATTTGTTACGACATTCGATTCGTGTTCGTATTCGAGAATGTTCGAATTCGTATTCCTATTCGTTTTAAAAATATGGATTCATATTCGTATTCGATCCGTTTCTCTGATCCAAGGGATGGGATTGAGATAAAATACTATACCATTTAAATTGAAGAATAATGCGTTGAGTTATTACTGCAATAGTATCTCATACCATTTGTAACCTCTGGAATCCTTACGACTAGGGGGTCGTTAGCCTTAGGGGTTATGACCACGAAGGACGTGCAGTCTTTAATTAAATATTAAAGTAATATTTAGATATTTAATCCCGTCAGCTAGCCCCCGTCCATTCAGCTATGAATTCTGCTAAAGCCTGGGACTTGATTGCTATTCGTGAGATGAAATGGAGGTCAAACACCCCAAGCTCAACCGCCCATTTTGTTATTCGTCCTGATAATTCTCTGTTTCCGAGAACTTGACCAAGGAGATATCTAGTAGATACGACCACTCTGTAGGCCTGAAAGTAATGCCTTAGTTTCTTTCAAGCCATAAGGAGACCGTATAACAACTTTTGTACTTGTGAGTATCGTTCCTTTGGTCCATTTAAAACTTCGCTTACGTAATATACTGGTCGTTGGATGTTGTCACGCTCAACGACCAGTACAACACTGACCGCTTGTGGCGTTGCAGCCACGTATATCAGCAATGTTTCTCTCAATTTTAGAGATACTAAGACCAGGGCATTAGTAAGGTACTTCTTGAGCTACTCAAAGAAATCGTTTACATCTTTAGTCCACTCAAAAACTTCCGTGTATTTCGTACAAGCCGCACGCAGTTGTGAAAGTTCCCGTGTCGGCTGTGCGGTCCCTCGCCCCCCCCCCCTTCTGGACAGCAGACACAGAGACGCACTAGGGCAGCCCCAAACTCCCTCGGCTCGGCTCAGCTCTTGCGCCACCTCCGGCCCTCTCCCACTCTCGGCGCATCTGCTCATGCGCCGCCGGCCGCCGCTACGTCCGACCACCTACACCAGCACCACTGCTTCTGTGTGCGCCACTGCCCCGCCAGCACCCCTGCCGCTCAGCCACAGCACGCACGGCATCCAAGCGCTACAATCCTGATTTGATATTGTTGTTCTCAACGCCACCACCGATTTGATCTTATTCAAGCCGGCGCACTTCCTTCGATGAACTAGCAATCAAGGTTACTCCCTAATCCCTAATTTCTTTTTGATCCCCCGGTCCTAATTTCTCTTTATTTCGTTTGCCTTAGGGCTTCTATCTGATTTATCTCACCAAAGTGGAGAGTGGAGGCACTTGGAGATGGGGTGGTCACAATGCCATGCCACACTGAGAGGGATGTAGTGGCATATGCCAAGCATGGTGAGTATGCCAAGCAGATGGAGTAGATCGGAATCGTAGCTAGATGCTAAAGCAAAGGCGATGCTAGTCAAGCTAGTCTAAGATGCTAAAGCAAAAGCAAAAACAGGGCAATTGGGCAAAAAGGGCTCGAGACGCATTCTTTGACACAACCTATCCTGATGGCAAGTAATACTGAATGAATAGCCCTATCCGGATAGTGCTCACAGTCACAGCCAATCCCCAAGCAGTGCCTCGCCGCTGATCTCCGGCTCCAATTAGTGCCTCACTGTCGAGCTATGACTTGTTCTACTGCCATGTAGTGCCTCACCGTTGGGTTCTTACTCCATGCGAATCATCATCCTTGTGTTGATTGTGTTGTGCAATTGTGCAACTTCAGTTTTGGGACTTGTTGAAATGTTGGGGGAAGAAAGCACAGTTATGTAATTGGACTGAAACTCTACCGCAAAATTCACACAGTTGTTTCGTACTTATGGAATCTGATCATCTGATGGAAAGTAAAAGTGATTTGTTTGTTCTTCGGATGATGAAGAAACTCTGAAGTTTTGTCACTGCAGGGATGAATACCTATGGAATCTGATGGAAAGATTTTGATTTGAACTTTATACAACAAAAAGGTGCCTGTAGACTACAAGTGCACCACTGAAAAAATTGCATTGCACATTTGTATCTCCAAGATAAATGCATTTATAACTCCAAACTAGGATACATAGCAAAAATTGGCAACGCCAGTGTTTAAAGAAGAAATCGATGTTTCTAAAAGGCAATGCTCAATCGTGTGTCTTCTCATTCCAGAATGATATCAGACTATTGTTATATCCCGACAAAATCTGGACTATGCCCAAAGTTCCAAGTATTATCAAAAGTGTTCTGCCCCATGCTATAACCCTACAAATTAAAAGGAGAAAGAACTGACTAGAAAAGGAAATTTGATATTGCTCGACAATGTGATTTAGACATGTTAGGTACTATACCGTCAGTAGTTGGGTGTAACCTATGATGCACCGATACGCGATACCAGTACGGATACGGCGATACCCCAATTCTCCAAAAAAAATATATACGGCGACACGGATGTGTGTGTGTGTGGTAAAAATATAAAATACGGCGATACGGCTTCCACCTGCCATATTGCACAAAAAAGACCTAAAGAAAATGAGTAGAACACACATTACTACATTAGTCAAAGGCTCAGAGAGTAGTGCACTGCCCTACTGGCTATTGCTCTATCATCTATGCCCAGTGTCAGATTTATTGCATGCAATTACAAATGTCCTTGTGTTGACTGTTGTATGCTCCTAAACAAGCACAAGGATAGGGCTCAGACGCTCAGTTGTGTCAGTTTGGGCCTGAACCTTCAGAAAGTAAAGAACCAAATAACCAAACAGGTTTATCCGTTTATGCCAATGGTCATGTACACCTCAATGCTAACTGGTGCAGCTACTCGTGAGTGGTGAATTAGTGATGAACTGATGATAGTCAATTCCCAGTTCATCACTTCATCTGTAAGACTGTAATCAACTAATCATAAGATCCAGTGATCCACTAATGGCGCTCTGACTCTGTCAATTCCCAGTTCATCTACATCAAATTCCCACTTCCCGCTTCCCAGTAGCAAGTTCATCTACAGACAATTCCCTTAGGATTTGCAAAAAAAAAAACAAAGCAATCTCCCTCTCCTGAACAAGGCAATTCCCAGTTCATCTCTAGCTGCTGCTTTTCACAAGCAAAATCCCCAAATGGAGCAGGAGAGGGGGATGTAAGCGCCTGGAACAGAGAAGGAACAGAGAAGGAAACGCACCTGGCTGCTTGCGTTGGGGAAGATGTAGGCGTCGTCCGCTCGATGCTGGACAGTGGAGAGGAGGAAGCACCGCCGGCCGATGGATGCAGAGGAGGGTGCGCGGAGGACGGAGCGCCGAAGGCCGCTGGTCGCCGGGAGCGCACGGAGGAGCTCTGGACTGAGGCGCACGGCGACGGCAAGCTCTCGACTGGAGGCGTAGGGCAGGTCAGGACGAGGGTTAGGATTCTCTCAGTGATGGGCTGTGCAGTTGGGCCGGGAACAGTGGTT
The DNA here is from genome assembly GCA_036346255.1 of Ampelocalamus luodianensis. Taxonomy (NCBI): domain Eukaryota; kingdom Viridiplantae; phylum Streptophyta; class Magnoliopsida; order Poales; family Poaceae; genus Ampelocalamus; species Ampelocalamus luodianensis. The sequence continues at coordinate 8,720,760 of CM070628.1, forward strand.
ATTTTGTAGCTATTGATCCACCCACATTCTTCAGACCCATTGTCATTTGTTCCAGTAGTTTGCTCCACAGGTATTTGGTCTTGTGCTACTGGCCTTTCCTTTTCTTTCTTAGCAAAAACAAAATATTAGTCTATGTTTGAATTAGTAAATACATAGTCTAACTGAATAGCCTCTAAGTAACATACAAAACAAACTTGTTTTCCGGGTATAATTTCAGTTAATCCCTTTATCTTTTTATTGGGGTGCTGCTTATCAGAGCATCCTTTTTCTTCAGGCGTGCAGTTTGGAAGGTGCCATCTGGTGGTTCAAATGTAGCTTGAGCTCTGCATTGATTACTAGGAGCTTTGTCTTCAACTTGCTTCCTAATGCTCTCTAGAACATTGTCTACCAGTATGCTGCATTCCTCAGATTCAGCTGCTCGAGAAGCTATACCAAGAAACTTGTGAACGAGAAATTTCAAGCGGTACCTGTCCTCCAACCTAGGGTATCCTTCCCACGATTGTCCTAAATAGTACCGCTCCGTGCTTCTCGAGTCCATGGCTTCAAAATATAGCGATCTGGCAGTGACTTAATATTCCTCGCATCAAGGACTTTCAAGGCATGACTACACAATATCCCATCTGTTCCAAATTGCCCACAGCTGCACAAAACCATTTGCTCTGAATAATCACACAGAACTCTACACTCTTCTTCAGATGTTGATTTTTCTCCAGGGCTCCCACTCGTAACAATATGTTCATTATGTTTTTGTGATGCCTTGATGTAGGCTGCCATGGATCTTTCATATTCATTTTGAAATTGTTCAAACATACAAGGTGTGTAAAGCCTGCTTGCTTGCAGTAATATAGGGATTCTCATTTTGATTCTAGGTAATTTTTTCTTCTTCATTCATATTCTGCATTTACCTCATTGTCTCGTTTTCCATGCACAGCCCTCTCTAGATGCTTGAAAAACAGAATTATGTCAAAATCAGACTTCAAATGGTTTTTCAAGTCATTATTCAAGCTTTCACTTAATTGTGTGCTTCTCATCCCTAATGTGTAAATGTTCCTCATGTAACACTCCGCTCATCTCGCTTTTACTTTATAAATACTGTCCAACCAAGTTTGTTTATGCACCTTGCTTCTCATGACATTGGAAGCTCCTCGAAAGGTTTTCTTGTCCTCATAGTCGTACATGCAAGCACTGAAAACAGGAAACGTGAAGAACAACAAGCAAGATAAACAAACAACAGAACACTGAAACAAAGCCACCAGCTACACAGTACAATAATAAATTGAAGAATAATGCACCTGTACTCAACTTGCAGATTATGAAATGAACCTTCAGATATAAGAACAACAAAATGGTATGGGATTTTACTTCGATCCGTACTTACTGATTTCAATAATATGAACGACAAAACGAATACGAATACTCGATCCGTACTTACTGCAATAGTAATCGCATTTAATAAATTGAAGAATAATGCGTTGTTTCTCTGATCCAAGGGATGGGATTGAGATAATGCGTACTATTGTAACTCTACGTTGAAGTGTCAAAGAGTGCTTCCAGGTGAGCTTCATTTAATATTGCAATTTAGTCGGACTATTTTGTCGCTAATTTTAAATTTTTCAAGAAGAGTTTGTTTGTCGTTTGAAAAAACAAAACTAATTTGTACGCATAGGCTTCCTTACAGAGGATGTCTGTGCAACTCAAATCTTCAATTCGATGATAGCCAATGGAGATACCCTCATGGTAGGTATGATACTAAAATCTCTATATGTAGGCACATATATGCTATAATTGCATAGATTTCACCTTTAAAATATGCATGAATATTTCACCTACCTGCCTTCCCACTATCATTTATCTCTTACTAGTCCGTCCGGTCCCCTCACAATAATCTCCAGTATCCACCTATAGCCTTACTTGTTGGAGCTTGTAGGCAAATTTCTCTCATGTCAATCAGAGCAAACTAGCGCCTTATGATTAATTGAGACAAGTTTGTTAGGATTTGGAAAGAATTGATATCTACAACCAAAAATGTATGGAGTCACTAGTAAACCAGTAGAAAGAAAAAGGAGAGATAAGATATCGATAAAACAAATACCGACGTGTTGTGACTTTTGTCCGATAGAGAAGGGTGGAAAGGGGCGCCAACTACTAGTACATGCGAACTAGGAGGAGATGTGGCACCTGTCTCCCCATCGAACTATCGTCCAATAAGGGGATCTTGTATCTTGGTATTAACAATTTAATAGTTTTTTCATCTAGAAACAACATCACCTTCTCTCTTCACCTTCTCTTCTTCACATCACCTAAATATTGATGTGGCAAACCCTTAGTAACAGCTGATGTGGACTGTTGTAGATACTCTTATGTAGTGTATTGTTATTTGTGTAGAGAGCTAAAATGATATCTAAAAAAGAACCGAGGTAGTATGTATAATCTTAAACATAAACCAAAATATGTTTTAAACTACATTTAAATTTAAATTAGGTTTAAGTTTGATATAGATGTTGTATTTACCATCGAATCTTACTCGAATAGAAGACAAAGTCCATTGATAGAGTAAGAAAAGCTTCCACGAAATTCACCAACCAACACACACACACACACACACACCCCAATAGAAAAAATAAATTTTCAAATTCCCGCGCTGCGAATCACAGACGGTTTCATACCAAAACCGTCTGTGATGACAAATCACAGACGGTTCGTATCACGAATCGTCTGTGATAAGTACCTCATCACAGACGGTTGGTATTAAGAGCCGTCTGTGATTTGGATTTTACTATTGCTTGAAATTTTTCTTACTCTCTGATGTTACCATGACTTTAAATCTTTGATTTTACCATGGCTTGGAATTTTTCTTACTCTCTGATTTTACCATGGCTTGGAATTTTTCTTACTCTCTGATTTTACCATGGCTTGTAATACTTGTGTTAGATTCATATCCAGATTTCTGTTAGATTCTCCTCCAGATTCTACTTCTGTTGGTACTTGTATATGATCGAGTGTATGCGCGTATCCATGAATCCATGGCTTGAGAAATTTATTGGGAGGCTTAGGAGTTGGGAATCCATGTATGTGTATCAATGAATCCATGTTTGGGAGGCTTCGGAAATGGCAGTGTATGTGTATGAGTGTATCCATGAAATGGCAAATTTTTTTTTTTTGCAATCAAAAAAGCTATCATAGACGGTTGGAACAAGAGTCGTCAGAAAGCAACTATCGCAGATGGTTGGAACAAGAACCGTCGTGATAATTGATTATCGCTGCATCGCTGCGTGATAATTGATTATCGCGCACGGTTCTTGTTCCAACCGCTCGTGATATAGTTTTTCCTGACACGCTCTTGTTCCAACCGCTCGTGATAGTTGTTTTCCTGACGATTTTGAGCCGTCTGTGATAACCGCCTGTTATCACAGACGTACTTTTACACAGACGGTTGGAAACCGTCTGTGATGACGGTTCCGAACCGTCTGTGATGGCGCTTTCTGTAGTAGTGAATCTATCGCCGAAATTTCATAGGTAACCGCCGGTTACCGGCGTTATCGGTAGGATCCAATAAATTTTTATACTAGCAAAAAAAATTCGGATTTATTTAATTTCCATTCAAATTTCAATTCAAAATGTAGATAAATTCCGTCTTTACATCTAGAAAAAATTCAAATTTCAATTCAAAAATTTCGTCCGAAATTTCCTGTAACTAGCAAAAAATCAGTTGTATCGCTACCATCCGATAAAATTTTCTTACGGGTAGTGTTTTCCCTGATGAAGAACACTGTGTGCCCTTCTTCTCTCTAATTTCTTTCTTTTTAATGGCTGATCCATAATGTTTGTTCTCTTTTTTGTTTATTCATGTGAGGCAAAGGGAGACTTGTTGGGTGAGGTAACATTGTATATCTCGACGATGGAAGTTAATTTACTTTATAAGATTCTTTCTTACCTTCTGACTTCAAATAGGTAGATGTACTTAATAACATCCCATGGTTACGTATTAATCATAATTTGGATAAACCAAACCGGTCAGATGTTTTTCTTTTTTGTCTCTTTCTTTCTTTTAAGCGGTTGATCCTTAATTTTTCTTCTCTTCATTATTCACCTGAGGCAAAGGAACATTGTATATCTCAATGATGGAATTTTATTAATTTCTTTTGAAGATTCTTTCTGACCTTCTGAGTTTAAATAGGTAGATGTATTTAATAACATTCAATGGTTATGTATTAATCATAATTTGGATAAACCCAATCGAGGGTCAGACATTTTCCTTTTTTGTGAGAATTTATAGTATATTTCTCTTTTTTTTTCTTTCTTAGCAACTGTAAAAGGCATGTCATTGACTTTTAATATATAATGGATTTTTTTAATAAAAACAGTAAGAGTTACTCTTGTGTGTCTATAGAAATATATAAAAGGTTTACGAAGCTAATACTTACAAGAAAAAAAAGAGGGAAATGATGCACAGAGATTTCATAGAAAGTACTCCTTACATTTAATTTTGTTATGTGCTGAGAATTTCATCTCATTATTTACTTTTTGTTTTTTTTGTTGTGTGCAGGTAGCGATTGAGGCCTATGCATATTCCGATCAACATCATCTTGATCATATCACTGGGCAATGAGACTTCATGTTAAACCTACAACAGGACCATAATTTACTTCTTAAAATCATCTAGTTTTGAGAACGACAATTAAACCTTACAGTACTGCTTTACTGCCACTTAGGCTACTTTTGAGATTTTGTAAGGAGTCTGGTTTTATTTATCTGTATTTGCTATGCATCTTGATTGGTGGACCTTTTTCAATCTAATTGTGGCTAGTTCTTATTGACTATGATCTTGTAAGATTAGTGATACCCATGGGTTGTGGTGGTGTTGTATCCACTCTTCTCTTATTTTGTTGTTGGCTTGCTGATCTTAGTGGGGTTGTATCCACCGATATACATAAACTGCTTATGTTGTTGATCTTGGTGGTACCCACGTGATTGTGGGGTAGTATCCACCATTTTATCGCCCTTAAACTGTATGATTTGGAAATAGCATGTAAGGCAGTATTACAGCAACAGAACAGTGAGATTTAACATGGTGTAACCATTAAAATGCGCAAACTAGCTAGATTGCTTAGTTTGGTACTCATGCGACATCTCATGTCATATGTTATCTGTTGGAACAGTAAGCTCCTTGGATAGCGATATTTTTATTTGGAGGGGGGTGACTTTACGCTCATGAAGAGGCCATTTGAGAGAATTGAGACAATCTGATTTCAATAGATGGAACAGAGTAGCGGAGCGGATCATGCTACAGACTCCAGTTATCATGTCATGGCCATAACATTCGGAGAAGTGACCTACTTTGATACATCTACTATGTGATATCCTAAGGAAACATCACAACTCCACAAGTTGCTCGCGTCGAGCTCCACGCAGCAAAGCTGCTAACGTTTGGCATTACTGCGTTCAATGCGGACAAATATTCTTCTTTCCTTTATTATTGCTCTATCTATCAGATATTTCAAAGAATCCTTAAAAGGCCAAAGCATATTTCAGCTAGGTAAGAGCATAGAACAACATCAACCACCACATCCAAGACGATTTTCGTTCTTCATTGATGATTTTGATGTTGCTACCCTAGTGCCGGTAGAAGCATAGGCCTGTACCCCACCAGTTGAATTGGAGTAGTATACTAGTATACCAGGATCAAAATTATCCAGCCACTTGTCAATATATATAATAACTGTCCGTCGCCGGTCATATCAGTCGTCAAGCGTGGACTTGTCTTTGCTGAACGACGAAGGCAACGCACTGAGCAGCGCGTTTAATCAAGAAGAGAGCGAGCGCGCAGCAATGCTGCCAATGCAGCATCATGTGCATCTGCGACAAAGAAAAACACCAAGAAAGGCGACAGGAAGCAAAGTGTTGAGAATAAGAGCATTTTTCGAATTACTTTAATCCAGAAATATAGTAGATAAAACATGATGAATATTCTAGCCACTTTCATAAAGCAAGTAAGCAAGAACACTATAGACATACTAATATCCGACGAACAGAAACTAGCATATCTATCACGTTGTTCAAGGTAACAACTAGTAATATTACTAACCAAGAAGTACATATGAAATAGACATACCCGGATCCAGTGGAAGGAGCAGCAGAGTGGAAGAAGCGCGGTGAGTCTTTGTGAGATCGCCGTTTGTCATGGCGTAGTGGTAAGTAGTCGCGCGTGGACGCCGCGTAGTAGTCGACGATTGTAGGCGAGCGAGAGTCGAATGGAGAGGAAGCGTGAGCGCCGCGCGAACGCTCCCAAAACCTTATTCGCCCTTGCTCGTGCAAGCCTTCAAGGACGAGGGTTCCGAGGCCTCGCTCTCCGGTGCGATCGACACGCGCTTTGCCGGGATGGAGATCGCCGAGACAAAGAACAAAGAACTGTGGTGTCTTTCGTGGAGAGAATTGGAGAACATGACTCTGTTCCAGATAATGACTATATATAACAACCAGACCAGAAACAGCCACCATCTCTCACTAGTAACAGCAGCCGTTACTGCCTAGTCAAGAGGCCAGAAACGGTCACCATTATTCACTAGTAACAGCAGCCGTTACTGCCTAGTCAAGAGGCCAGAAACGGTCGCCATTACTCACTAGTAACAGCAACCGTTACTGCCAGCCATTATTTGAATCAGTGCACTGTTCTTTTAATTTGCAAAAAATGAAGAGACCAGAAACAGTCGCAATTATTGCCAGCCGTTTATTGCGAGTCGGTGCGTTTCGATTTTCGAATAGATAAAGAAAAACGCGCACGCACCCGACACGCTCTGGTATCGCCACAAGACACGCACACGCACACGCACCGCACCGCCAAGACGCACGGCACGCAGACGGCACGCACGGCTCGGCTCGGCACGGCTCGGCGAGGCGAGGCGAAGCGAGCGCGCGTGTATTGGCTCTCTCCAATTCCACAAGAGGACTCCACGTTCCACCTTATAAATTGGTGTAACTCCTTTAACTCTCCATATGGGACTAAAAGGTTTAGCACATGCACATGGGCCTTTGGGATTTTCCAGATTTAATTAGAATTAAAGTTTGGGCCTAGCCCATATTAAATCCAACAATCCCCACCGCATCCCAAGGGCACATGTCAAATTCCTTGATCCACAGATTGTTTTAATATATCGTTGTTTCGATGGAGACCGGTTAAGGTTGAACATCCATCTAGAATGAAGTTACACTTATCCACAACCGCACAATGGACTAAGCCTTGAATTGGCGCTTTGTGTGAATAAGTTTCACTTAAGTCCTTAATCGATACTAGGTCGTCAGCATCCCCGCTGGTTGGAGCATATAAGTCATACTCTGGCCTATTCATGAGCTTCCTAGAGATTACCCTATCTCATAGACTGTGACTAGCATCGGGCTCATATAGGTGTGTTCTTTCAAGATCGCTCAGAGGACAAAGATCTTTGCTTAAATAAGCCACAGAACACATTAAGATAAAATCAACCTACCATACAGATTTAGAGAGAATTGCATCTCCAATGGAGTGGGTCTATAAAGGTACTCTCCTCCCGCTAACCAAAAACTTGTTTCGCTAATCCTACTTCACGGATCTCCGATCATATAGGATGGGTTACCACTATGGTATAACTCACGTGGGTCTCAAACCCATCTCCTTGATGCATTGTCTATCACATTCGTGATAAACCCTTTGTGAAGGGATTCGCGATTCTTAGTCGTTTGGATATAATCCAAAGCTATTACTCGAGTTTCTCATTTTCCTGATGCACTTGATCTTTTCTTCACATGTCTTGATGATTTCATATTATCCTTAGAACTGTTCACCTTGACGATCACAGACTGATTGTCACAGTTCATCATAATAGCCGGTACCGGTTTATCAACCACCGGCAGGTCCATCAAGAGCTCACGAAGCCATTCGGCTTCAACAAAGGCGATGATCTAATGCCGTGAGTTCTGCTTCCATTGTTGACCTCGTTAAGATGGTCTGCTTGCAAGACTTCCATGAAACAGCGCCACCTCCAAGTGTGAAGACATATCCACTTGTGGCCTTAATCTCATCAAAGATCGATATCCAGTTTGAATCACTATAACCTCTAGTACCCTAGGTACCCGGTATAGTGAATGCCATAACTCATATTACCCTTTAGATAGCGCATTACCCTCTCAAGAGCATGCCAATGATCATCTCCTGATTAGAAACAAACCGGCTTAGTTTGCTCACAAAGAAACGAGATGTCGTGCCCGGTACCGCTAGCTAAATACATAAGTGAACCAATTATCCGAGAATATCTCAATTGGTCTCTCGGCTATTCTCCGATTCTTCCTAAGCAACACGCTAGGATCATAAGGTGTTGGAGAAGGTTTGCGTCGCTATAACCAAAACGACTAACCTTTTCCACATAATGAGATTGCAACAATGTAATCCCACCATCATCACCTCTCAACGACTTGATGTTCAAGATAACATCGCCTACTCCCGATCTTTCATCTCAAAATTCGAGACAAGAAATCCTTGACCTCCTTAATCACATTAAGGTTGGTCCCAAAGATCGATATGTCATCAACATACGGACATAGAATGACTCCTCGCCCCACCATGGCGATAATACACACATCTGTCGATTCATTTACAATAAAGCTCGCAGATGTTAAGGTTCTGTCGAATTTTTCATGCCACCGCTTAGGTGCTTGTTTAAGACCATACAAAGATTTCAACAACTTGCACACCTTTCCTTCTTGACCATTTACTACAAATCCATCCGGTTGTTCCATGTAAATTTCCTCGCCCAACTCTCCATTTAGAAAAGCCGTCTTAACATCCATCGATGAATGAGAAGACCGTGTGAGGCAACAGAGATAGTAGTACTCGAATAGTGGTCAATCTAGCCACAGTGAATAAGTATCAAAGAAATCTTCGCCTTCCTTTGGGTATAACCCTTGGCCACAAGTCGTGCCTTATACTTCTCGATAGTACCATCAGCCTAAGCTTCTTTTTGAACACCCACTTACATCCTACAGGGTTTACAACCATAAGGACGCCGTGATCTCCCAAGTTCCATTAGAGATAATGGAATCCATTTCACTGATCGCTTCCTTCCAAGATTCCGCATCCGGAGAAGCATATGCTTTAAATGGTACTTGGAGTATCATCCACAAGGTACACAATGAAATCAGAACCAAAAGACTTTGCAGTCCTTTGTCTTTTACTCTTCCTCAGAGTTTCATTGTCTTCCTCCTCGGGAATTTGATCAGGGGTTTGCTCAAAATATTCCATTGGAATGGCAGGTTCAGGAGTTGTATCAGGCTCCTGACTCGATAAACTAGGCATATCTTTCATCGGAAAAATATCCTCAAAGAAAGTAGCATCTCTGGACTCCATAATTGTACCGACATGCACGTCAGGTACTCCAGATTTCACCACTAAAAATCTATATCCAACGCTATGATGAGCATAGCCTAAAAAGACGCAATCCACGGTTTTTGGTCCAAGCTTACGCTTTTTGGAAATTGGCACGTTGACTTTCGCCAAACAACCCCAAGTGCGCAAGTATGAAAGTGATAGTCTTTTCTTCTCCCATTGTTCAAATGGAGTTATCTCTTTATTCTTTGTGGGAACCCTATTTAGGACATGACATGAAGTCAATATAGCCTCCCCCCACCATGCCTTGGAAAGACCCGATGTGTCTAGCATGGCGTTAACCAAATCAGTTAGAGTACGGTTCTTTCTTTCGGCAATCCCATTTGACTGGGGTGAATAGGGAGGCGTCCTCTCATGGATTATACCATGTTCCTCACAGAATAAATTGAACTCATTAGAAAAGTACTCGCCGCCACGATCAGACCTAACCCTTTTGATTTTCTTTTCAAGTTGGTTCTCACACGCCTTATAGATTTTAAAGTAGTGAAAAGCTTCATCTTTAGTTTTTAAAAGATACACATAGCGTAACCTAGTGGAATCATCAATCAAAGTCATGAAATATCTCTTACCACCTTTTGTCAACATACCATTCATCTCACAGATCTGAATGTATGAGTTCTAATGGTGCCAAGTTTCTTATCTCCGCGCCTTGTGAGGCTTACGAGGTGCTTTGATTGCACACAAACTTGACATTTAGAACCTTTGGCAAGGGTGAATTTCGGGATTAACTCTAAATCAAGCAACTGCACATGCAACCAAAATTTATGTGACAAAGTCGTGAGTGCCAAATAGTAGTCTCATTACCACTGAAAATATGATTCACAACATTATTACACAAATCTGAAAGAGATAGGCGAACAAGCCTCCGCACACATAGCCTTTACCAACAAATTGTCCACATTTGGACATTACAAATTTATTGGACTCAAATACCGATCTAAAGCCATCTCTACACGTAAGAGATCCGCTCACGAGATTCTTATTGATGGATGGCACATGATGCACGTTCTTCGCTTGCACAATCTTTCCAAGTAAACTTCAGATCGACCGTGCCAACACCATGAACAATGGCATGTGACCCGCTCCCATTAGAACTACTGAATCCCGAGTGACTGGTAAGAAGAAAACAATGAAATATCAGACACACATGTATATTAGCACGTGTCTATCCACCAATCGGTAGATTGACATACGGAAAAAAAAGAGGTAAATTACCATACCAAGTTCCCGCCTCAAGAGTACCAACAACAATATTGGCGGACTTGGAATTACGCCTTGCCGATTCTTCACACCCTTGCGTTGATCGCAATCCTTGGCCCAATGACCGATTCGCCACACACAAAGCAAAGACCATCCTTTGTGTTCTTCTTCTTCTTTTAAAGCTTGTTGTTTGTGCAGTCTTGTTTTTGCCTTTGAACTTTTGAGCTTGGCCATTCTTTTCTCGCACCACATTGGCACTAGAATGTCCTCATTTCCTCTAGTGTGTGTATCTTTTGCTCTTGCCTTTTCTTCAACATCAAGAGACCCAATGAGATTTTCAATGTAAAACTCTTGTCTCTTGTGTTTCGTAGAAGTAGCAAAATTCCTCCACGAAGGAGGAAGCTTGGCAATAATGCCTCCCGCGACAAACTTGTCCCAGAACACACACTTGAAATGCTCAAGTTCTTTGGCCATGGATTGTATCTCATGAGCTCGCTCAACTACGTAACGGCCATCAACCATTCTATAGTCATGGTATTGCTCCATGAGATACAGTTCACCGCTCGCATCCAAACCCCAAACTTGGCCTCGAGTGCATCCCACATATCTTTCCCATTTGTAATCACCATGTATGCATCAACTAACTTCTCACCAAGAACGCCGATCACGGCACCTTTAAAAGGTTATCGCAGCCTCAACGCTTGCTCTGCTCAGAGTAAGTGTTCCTTCAGCTTGCCTTTGCCACATGAAAACGCTCATGGCGATTAGCCAAAGCACCATCTTGGTGCGCCACCTCTTATAATTCGCACCATCGAATTGAGAGGGCTTAAGCGCAAAGAACAAAGCGATTGTTGAAAAATGCCTATTACAATAAGGTTTTTGGATTGTTGAGAATAAGAGCATTTTTCAATTACTTTAATCCGTAAATATAGTAGATAAAACATGATGAATATTCTAGCCACTTTCATAAAGCAAGTAAGCAAGAACACTATAGACATACTAATATCCGAATAACGAAACTAGCATATCTATCACGGTGTTCAAGGTAACAACTAGTAATATTACTAACCAAGAAGTACATATGAAATAGACATACCCGGATCCAAAGTGGAAGGAGCAGCAGAGTGGAAGAAGCGGCACTGAGTCTTTGTGAGATCGCCGCTTGTCATGGCGTAGTGGTAAGTAGTCGCGATGGACGCCGCGGTAGTAGTCGACGGTTGTAGGCGAAAGCAGAGTCGAATGGAGAGGAAGCAATGAGCGCCGCGCGAACGCCCCCAAAACCTTATTCGCCCTTGCTCGTGCAAGCCTTCAAGGACGAGGGTTCCGAGGCTCGCTCTCCCGGCGCGATCGACACGCGCTTGCCGGATGGAGATCGCCGAGACAAGAACAAAGAACCGTGGTGTCTTTTGTGGAGAGAATTGGAGAACATGACTGCTCCGGATAATGACTATATATAACAACCGCACGTAAACAACCACCATCTCTCACTAGTACGCAGCAATGCACGCTTAGTCAAGAGGCCGTAAACGGTCACCATTATTCACTAGTAACAGCAGCGTGCCATCGCTTAGTCAAGAGGCCGTAAACGGTCGCCATTACTCACTAGTAACAAAGAACCGCTATCGCCACCATTATTTGAATCGCGTAATCGTTTTTTAATTTGCAAAAATGAAGAGACGAAACAATCGCAATTATTGCCAACCGTTTATTGCGAGTCGGTGCGCTTCGATTTTCGAATAGATAAAGAAAACGCGCGACGCACCGACACGCCTCGTACGCAGGCAAGACACGCACACGCACACGCACACGCACACGCACACGCACACGCACCGCACAAAGACGCACGCAACACGCACGACGGCACGGCTCGGCTCGGCTCGGCGGCTCGACGGCTCGGCGAGGCGAGGCGAAGCGAGCGCGCGTGTATTGGCTCTCTCCAATTCCACAAGAGGACTCCCACGTTCCACCTTATAAATTGGTGTAACTCCCTTTAACTCTCCATATGGGACTAAAAAGGTTTAGCACATGCACATGGGCCTTTGGGATTTCCCAGATTTAATTAGAATTAAAGTTTGGGCCTAGCCCATATTAAATCCAACAATCCCCACCGCATCCCAAGGGCACATGTCAAATTCCTTGATCCACAGATTGTTTTAATATATCGTGTTTCGATGGAGACCGGTTAAGGTTGAACATCCATCTAGAATGGTTACACTTATCCACAATCGCACAATGGACTAAGCCTTGAATTGGCGCTTTGTGTGAATAAGTTTCACTTAAGTCCTTAATCGATACTAGGTCGTCAGCATCCCCGGGTTGGAGCATATAAGTCATACTCTGGCCTATTCATGAGCTTCCTAGAGATTACCCTATCTCATAGACGTGACTAGCAATCGGGCTCATATAGGTGTGTTCTTTCAAGATCGCTCAGAGGACAAAGATCTTTGCTTAAATAAGCCACAGAACACATTAAGATAAAATCAACCTACCATATGATTTAGGAGAGAATTGCATCTCCAATGGAGTGGGTCTATAAAGGTACTCTCCTCCCGCTAACCAAAAGCTTGTTTCGCTAATCCTACTTCACGGATCTCCGATCATATAGGATGGGTTACCACTATGGTATAACTCACGTGGGTCTCAAACCCATCTCCTTGATGCATTGTCTATCACATTCGTGATAAACCCTTTGTGAAGGGATCGCAGATTCTTAGTCGTTTGGATATAATCCAAAGCTATTACTCGAGTTTCTCATTTTCCGATGCACTTGATCTTCTCTTCACATGTCTTGATGATTTCATATTATCTTAGAACTGCTCACCTTGACGATCACACCGATTGTCACAATTCATCGAATAGCCGCATCGGTTTATCAACCACCGGCAGTCCATCAAGAGCTCACGGCCATTCGGCTTCAACGATGGCGATATCTAATGCCGTGAGTTTCGCTTCCATTGTTGACCTCGTTAAGATGGTCCGCTTGCAAGACTTCCATGAAACAGCGCCACCTCCAAGTGTGAAGACATATCCACTTGTGGCCTTAATCTCATCAAAGATCGATATCGGTTTGAATCACTATAACCTCTAGTACCCTAGGGTACCTAGTATAGTGAATGCCATAACTCATATTACCCTTTAGATAGCGCATTACCCTCTCAAGAGCATGCCAATGATCATCTCCGGATTAGAAACAAACCGGCTTAGTTTGCTCACAAGAAACGAGATGTCGTGTACCGCTAGCTAAATACATAAGTGAACCAATTATCGAGAATATCTCAATTGGTCTCTGGCTATTCTCCGATTCTTCCTAAGCAACACGCTAGGATCATAAGGTGTTGGAGAAGGTTTGCGATCGCTATAACCAAAACGACTGAACCTTTTCCACATAATGAGATTGCAACAATGTAATCCCACCATCATCACCTCTCAACAGCTTGATGTTCAAGATAACATCAGCTACTCCCAGATCTTTCATCTCAAAATTCTGAGACAAGAAATCCTTGACCTCCTTAATCACATTAAGGTTGGTCCCAAAGATCAGTATGTCATCAACATACAGACATAGAATGACTCCTCGCCCCCACCATGGCGATAATACACACATCCGCCGATTCATTTACAATAAAGCTGCAGATGTTAAGGTTCTGTCGAATTTTTCATGCCACTGCTTAGGTGCTTGTTTAAGACCATACAAAGATTTCAACAACTTGCACACCTTTCCTTCTTGACCATTTACTACAAATCCATCTGGTTGTTCCATGTAAATTTCCTCGTCCAACTCTCCATTTAGAAAAGCCGTCTTAACATCCATCTGATGAATGAGAAGACCGTGTGAGGCAGCCAGAGATAGTAGTACTCGAATAGTGGTCAATCTAGCCACAGGTGAATAAGTATCAAAGAAATCTTCGCCTTCCTTTTGGGTATAACCTTGGCCACAAGTCGTGCCTTATACTTCTCGATAGTACCATCAGCCTAAGCTTCTTTTTGAACACCCACTTACATCCTACGGGTTTACAACCATAGGGCGCTCAGTGATCTCCCAAGTTCCATTAGAGATAATGGAATCCATTTCACTGGATTTGCTTCCTTCGAGATTCGCATGCGGAGAAGCATATGCTTCGTAAATGGTACTTGGAGTATCATCCACAAGGTACACAATGAAATCGAGAACCAAAAGACTTTGCGGTCCTTTGTCTTTACTCTTCCTCAGAGTTTCATTGTCTTCCTCCTCGGGAATTTGATCAGGGGTTTGCTCAAAATATTCCATTGGAATGGCAGGTTCAGGAGTTGTATCAGGCTCCTGACTCGATAAACTAGGCATATCTTTCATCGGAAAAATATCCTCAAAGAAAGTAGCATCTCTGGACTCCATAATTGTACCGACATGCACGTCAGGTACTCCAGATTTCACCACTAAAAATCTATATCCAACGCTATGATGAGCATAGCCTAAAAAGACGCAATCCACGGTTTTGGTCCAAGCTTACGCTTTTGGAAATTGGCACGTTGACTTTCGCCAAACAACCCCAAGTGCGCAAGTATGAAAGTGATAGTCTTTTCTTCTCCCATTGTTCAAATGGAGTTATCTCTTTATTCTTTGTGGGAACCCTATTTAGGACATGACATGAAGTCAATATAGCCTCCCCCCACCATGCCTTGGAAAGACCCGATGTGTCTAGCATGGCGTTAACCAAATCGGTTAGAGTACGGTTCTTTCTTTGGCAATCCCATTTGACTGGGTGAATAGGAGGCGTCCTCTCATGGATTATACCATGTTCCTCACGAATAAATTGAACTCATTAGAAAAGTACTCGCCGCCACGATCGGACCTAACCCTTTTGATTTTCTTTTCAAGTTGGTTCTCGACACGCCTTATAGATTTTAAAGTAGTGAAAAGCTTCATCTTTAGTTTTTAAAAGATACACATAGCGTAACCTAGTGGAATCATCAATCAAAGTCATGAAATATCTCTTACCACCTTTTGTCAACATACCATTCATCTCACACAGATCTGAATGTATGAGTTCTAATGGTGCCAAGTTTCTTATCTCCGCGACCTTGTGAGGCTTACGAGGTGCTTTGATTGCACACAAACTTGACATTTAGAACCTTTGGCAAGGGTGAATTTCGGATTAACTCTAAAGCGGCTAACGCGTCATGCAACCAAAATTTATGTGACAAAGTCGTGAGTGCCAAATAGTAGTCTCATTACCACCGAAAATATGATTCACAACATTATTACACAAATGAAAGAGATAGGCGAACAAGCCTCCGCACACATAGCCTTTACCAACAAATTGTCCACATTTGGACATTACAAATTTATTGGACTCAAATACGGTCTAAAGCCATCTCTACGAAGAGATCCGCTCACGAGATTCTTATTGATGGATGGCACATGATGCACGTTCTTGATTGCACAATCTTTCCAAGTAAACTTGGATCGACCGTGCCAACACCATGAGCAGTGGCATGTGACCCGTTCCCCATTAGAACGGTGAATCCCGAGTGACTCGGTAAGAAGAAAACAATGAAATATCAGCACACACATGTATATTAGCACCAGTGTCTATCCACCAATCGGTAGATTGACATACGGAAAAAACAGTAGGTAAATTACCATACCCTGAAGTTCCCGTCTCAGTAGTACCAACAACAATATTGGCAGACTTGGAATTCTGCCCTTGCTGATTCTTCACACCCTTGCGTTGACTGCAATCCTTGGCCCAATGACCAGATTCGCCACACACAAAGCAAAGACCATCCTTTGTGTTCTTCTTCTTCTTTTTAAAGCTTGTTGTTTGTGCAGTCTTGTTTTTGCCTTTGAACTTTTGAGCTTGGCCATTCTTTTTCTGCACCACATTGGCACTAGAATGTCCCTCATTTCCTCTAGTGTGTGTATCTTTTGCCCTTGCCTTTTCTTCAACATCAAGAGACCCAATGAGATTTTCAAGAAAACTCTTGTCTCTTGTGTTTTGAAGAAGTAGCAAAATTCCTCCACGAAGGAGGAAGCTTGGCAATAATGCCTCCGCGACAAACTTGTCCGGTAACACACACTTGAAATGCTCAAGTTCTTTGGCCATGGATTGTATCTCATGAGCTGCTCAACTCTGAACGGCCATCAACCATTCTATAGTCATGGTATTGCTCCATGAGATACTGATTCCTTTGCTGCATCCGAAACCCCAAACTTGGCCTCGAGTGCATCCCACATATCTTTCCCATTTGTAATCACCATGTATGCATCAACTAACTTCTCACCAAGAAGCGATCACGGCACCTTTAAAAGGTTATCAGACCTCGAACGCTTGCTCTGTTCAGAGTAAGTGTTCCTTCGAGCTTGCCTTTTGCCACATGAAAACGTTCATGGCGCTTAGCCAAAGCACCATCTTGGTGCGCCACCTCTTATAATTCGCACCATCGAATTGAGAGGGCTTAAGCGCAGCAAGAAAGCGATTGTTGAAAAATGCCTATTACAATAAGGTTTTGGATTGTTGAGAATAAGAGCATTTTTCGAATTACTTTAATCCGAAATATAGTAGATAAAACATGATGAATATTCTAGCCACTTTCATAAAGCAAGTAAGCAAGAACACTATAGACATACTAATATCCGAACAACGTAAACTAGCATATCTATCACGTTGTTCAAGGTAACAACTAGTAATATTACTAACCAAGAAGTACATATGAAATAGACATACCCGATCCGGTGGAAGGAGCAGCAGAGTGGAAGAAGCGGCGGAGTCTTTGTGAGATCGTCGTTTGTCATGGCGTAGTGGTAAGTAGTCGTGCGATGGGACGTCGCGTAGTAGTCGTCACGATTGTAGGCGTAGAGAGTCGAATGGAGAGGAAGCGCAGCGCCGCGCGAACGCTCCCAAAACCTTATTCGCCCTTGCTCGTGCAAGCCTTCAGGACGAGGGTTCCGAGGCTCGCTCCCGGTGCGATCGACACGCGCTTGCCGGATGGAGATCGCGGAGACGACAACAAAGAAGCGTGGTGTCTTTTGTGGAGAGAATTGGAGAACATGACTGCTTCGGATAATGACTATATATAACAACCGGACGAAAGCGACCACCATCTCTCACTAGTAACGGAATTCTTCGCCTAGTCAAGAGGCGTAAACGGTCACCATTATTCACTAGTAACGGCGTGCTGTTCTCGCCTAGTCAATTATTGCCACCGGCGCGTTCGATTTTCGAATAGATAAAGAAAACGCGACGCACCGACACGCGCGTATGCGCGACGCGCACACGCACGACGACGCGACGGCGACGCGACGCACGCGGCGCGGCTCGGCTCGGCTCGGCACGGCACGGCTCGGCGCGCGCGGCGAGCGCGCGTGTATTGGCTCTCTCCAATTCCACAAGAGGACTCCCACGTTCCACCTTATAAATTGGTGTAACTCCCCTTTAACTCTCCATATGGGACTAAAAAGGTTTAGCACATGCACATGGGCCTTTGGGATTTTCCAGGATTTAATTAGAATTAAAGTTTGGGCCTAGCCCGTATTAAATCCAACACAAAGAAAAACACCAAGAAAGAACCGGTCGCCTTTGCATGAGATCATGAGGGCGATGCCACCACCCCTCCTGCCTTCACTGACCCCGAAGTCGTCGCGGCGTGGGCGCCAAGCCCACCATGATTAATTAGGAAATGATTTTATACCATTCTGGAGTCCAAACTCCAAAGTAGTGACACCTACACTCTTGCACGTGCCATGGTCAAAGCAGTTAAAAATCCGGAAGCATTAATACCGGTTTGATTTGATTCTTGGACCTACTGGTACATCAGCGTGCCAAAACGGAACCTTATTTCCTGTCATTCGGTACATTTCTTTTAGTGGATCTCCGTGCCTTGCACTGTAGTCTGTTGTACTCCTGTATTAATCCTCGTTTAGAAGTCGATCTTCTGCTAGGACTTGCCTTGCTTCCAGCCCTTAGACATTCTTTATAGTAGAGTATGCCATGTTACCTTGCCCATTTACTGTTTACATTTTGCCGTCTCTGTGTCCCCATCTCGTCAACCTGCTAGATTTCCTAAATCGCTTGGCTTGATGCCACAAGAAACGGCTTCTCTTCAAGTTCTAGAACTCCAGGAATTGACTCTGGCATTCTCGTGTGGGGGCCGGGCATCTCTTTCTGCCCTTTCGGAGTAAATAAATAAATTCATATGCTAATTAACGTATCGCCCGCGTGTGAACTGCCTGGCGTTCTCGTGTGGGGGCCGGGGCATCTCTTTCTGCCTTTCGGAGTAAATCATATGCAAAGGTATCGCGCGTGCGTCCCGTTGAGCAGATGAGTGGACCGCCCTTTCTGCTGTCTGCATCAGCATCAGACAATTTGCCCGCGCGACGGCGAAGTGTCGCCACGCTGCCGGCTGCCGTCCCAGATTACGCTTCTGGAAGAAAAAGGAACTCGCGCTTGTCATTGGCCTACAGATCTAACTAACGTTTTTTACGCGCGAATGTGGGTTGGCTGGTTCTTGGAATATTGCGCAAGTTGTATAGACAAAAAATAGCCTCCTCCTCCGAAAAAAAAGAAGGCAAAGATAACATCCCTGCCACGGTAAGGACCTGTTGCTCATCCGCGACATTTGTTATTTTGCTTTAAAAACATACTAAATGAGCCAAAAAGTCATTGACTGGGAGCATTTGTTGAGAGAAAACAAAAATCCATTGCTGATAATGACGTTGATTAACCTCGGGAAACAACGGCGAGATCTTTTTCTCTTTTTTTTCCCCTCTGAAAAGAAGGGCTTTCTGAATTATGATAGGTTTGTGTTGGCAGATTTGCACCGCCTGACCATTAGTCTGGGTTACGCTCAAAAGGATTGAAGATAGGATCAAAGGCTCAAAACATATCGCTCTCGTTGTTTCATTACTTTGCTTAAGAAACTGTATGCTTGCACTAATGGTTGGCACACGATGCTTCAAGTATGTTAGAAAAATGAAGGCTGTGTAGAACCGATGGATCAGATCACATTCGACGAATTCTACATAAAGAACACGAGTCGCCCTCAATCCTCTTCCAACTCCAAATTCAGCTGTCACGTCACAGGCAACGCTTCTGGGCAATATTTTCTCCGCTACCTCTCGTCTCCATCTATCCCGTCCTAGGGCAAAAACAACGCAATGCAAAGGCGACCGGTTCTTTCTTGGTGTTTTTCTTTGTTTCCTTTCTCGCACATGCACATGATGCAGCATTGGCAGCATTGCTGCGCGCTCGCTTCTGACGGGAACATCTCTTCTTGATTAAACGCGCTGCTCAGTGCGTTGCCTTCGTCGTTCAGCAAAGACAAGTCCACGCTTGACGACTGATATGACGGGCGACGGACAGTTATTATATATTGACAAGTGGCTGGATATTTTTGATCCTGGTATACTAGTATACTACTCCAATTCAACTGGTGGGGTACAGACCTATGCTTCTACCGGCACTAGGGTAGCAACATCAAAATCATCAATGAAGAACGAAAATCGTCTTGGATGTGGTGGTTGATGTTGTTCTATGCTCTTACCTAGCTGAAATATGCTTTGGCCTTTTAAGGATTCTTTGAAATATCTGATAGATAGAGCAATAATAAAGGAAAGAAGAATCTTTGTCCGCATTGAACGCAGTAATGCCAAACGTTAGCAGCTTTGCTGCATGGAGCTCGACACGAGCAACTTGTGGAGTTGTGATGTTTCCTTATTTTAGTATTCGTGGGTCCCATCTGCCCCAATCACATTTTAGTATGGTGCTGTGATGAAACGAATTGAGTCCTCAATGGGAGTTTCACACGATTACCAACGTTTTGGAAACAACGCTGATAAGTTTCATCCCCATGAAACTTTCTCCTTCTCTCTCCTTCTAGTTTCATGCAAAGATTCTCTTTTTGCTGATGTGGCACCCTAATAAATGTGCATGACACCCCCATGAAACTTTCATTGAGACTGGCCTTAGGATATAACCTAGTAGATGTATCAAAGTAGGTCACTTCTCCGAATGTTATGGCCATGACATGATAACTAGAGTCTGTAGCATGATCCGCTCCGCTACTCTGTTCCCTCTATTGAAGTCAGATTGTCTCAATTCTCTCAAATGGCCTCTTCAAGAGCGTAAAGTCACCCCTCCAAATAAAAATATCGCTATCCGAGGATCTTACTGTTCCAACATATGACATGAGATGTCGGATAAGTACCAAACTAGGCTATCTAGCTAGTTTGCGCATTTTAATGGTTACACCATGTTAAATCTCACTGTTCTGTTGCTGTAATACTGCCTTACATGCTATTTCCAAATCATACAGTTTAAGGGCGATAAAATGGTGGATACTACCGCACAATCACGTGGGTACCACCAAGATCAACAACATAAGCAGTTTATGTATATCGGTGGATTCAACCCCACTAAGATCAGCAAGCCAACAACAAAATAAGAGAAGAGTGGATACAACACCACCACAACCCATGGGTATCACTAATCTCACAAGATCATAGTCAATAAGAACTAGCCACAATTAGATTGCAAAATGTCCACCAATCAAGATGCATACCAAATACAGATAGATAACACCAGACTCCTTACCAAGTCTCAAAAGTAGCCTAAGTGGCAGTAAAGCAGTACTGTAAGGTTTAATTGTCGTTCTCAAAACTAGATGATTTTAAGAAGTAAATTATGATTCTGCTGTAGGTTTAACATGAAGTCTCATTGCCCAGTGATATGATCAAGATGGTGTTGATCGGAATATGCTTAGGCCTCAATCGCTACCTGCACACAACAAAAAACAAAAAGTAAATAATGAGATGAGATTCTCAGCACATAACAAAATTAAATGTAAGGAGTACTTTCTATGAAATATCTGTGCATCCTTTCCCTCTTTTTTCTTGTAAGTATTAGCTCCGTAAACCTTTTATATATTTATATAGATACCCTCGATTTGGTTTATCCAAATTATGATTAATACATAACCATTGGATGTTATTAAGTACATCTACCTATTTAAACTCAGAAGGTCGGAAAGAATCTTCAAAAGTAATAAACTTCCATCATTGAGATATACAATGTTACCTTACCCAACACGTCCCCCACCTTGCCTCACGTGAATAATGAAGAGAAGAAAAATTAAGGATCAACCGTTAAAAAGAAAGCGATAAAAAAAGACAAAACATCTGACCGGTTTGGTTTATCCAAATTATGATTAATACATAACCATGGGATGTTATTAAGTACATATACCTATTTGAAGTCAGAAGGTAAGAACGAATCTTAAAAAATAAATTGACTTCCATCGTTGAGATATACAATGTTACCTCACCCGACAAGTCTCCCTTTGCCTCACAGTCACATGAATAAACAAAAAAGAGAACAAATATTATGGATCAGCCATTAAAAAGAAAGAGATTAGAGAGATGAAGGGCACACGGTGTTCTTCATCAGGGAAAACACTACCGGTAAGAAAATTTTATCGGATGGTAGCGATACAACTGGTTTTCGCTGGTTACAGGAAATTTCGGACGAAAATTTTGAATTAAAATTTGATTTTTTTCAGATGTAAAGACGGAATTTATCTAAATTTTGAATTTGGATGGGAATTAAATAAATCTGAATTTTTTTGTCCGGTATAAAAATTTATTGGACCCCACCGATAACACGGATAACCGACGGTTACCTGCGAAATTTCGACGATAGATTTTTCAATGTTCATTGTCCCATCATCTTATATGCACGTGACATGAACTTTAAACTTAGAAAGCGATCCTATCCAACCGATGCAAGTCTCCCTTATTGGCTCCATCTTGAGCAATTCATGATCAGTCTGTGATGCATGCTCAGGGCAACATCTGTGGTCACCATAGGGACAGACGAGAGAGTTGGCCGAGAACAGATCGAGCGACCCCGACGAATTCACATCCAGGATGTTATTAGGGAAAAAAAGATAAATATATTAGAAATTCTAAACAGAAAAAAGCAAAACATTTAGCCCTTAATCTGGTGACACCCGAATTAAAGATGAACTATGAGGTCATACTATTACTTAGGTATGTGTATTGCTTTGAATTTAAAAAATAAAAGAGAAGATATATATGACAAGGCTACACATGTACAGGAGAAAAGAAGAAATTAAGTTAAGATACAAGTCCTTATATACTACTCATTCACATGAAAAAAATACATTAGATTGTTATATTGTTGCATGTTTTTATATATGTTCTTTCCCTTGTAGATTGATGTTTTCTACTCAAATCGATTCAGTTCAACTAATCTTACTTATCCTCATAAAAGTATATGAGTAAACTATATAGGTGGTAACCAGAGACGAATATGAAGGTATTTACAAAATATGTACAAGATGCAACATACAAAGTGATAAAAGTATGTCAAGTTCTTTTAGGTGGTATATATATATATATATATATATATATATATATATATATATATATATATATATATATATATATATATATATATATAGCCTTTTTCCTACTCCCGGAGTAGTTACTCCCTATTTCGTATCTCACATATCTCACAACGTAGGGAGTATCGTGCGGGCAACCAAGAGTATGTATTTGTAGTATACGAGTATATAAGACCACATAGGTGGTATTTACATCTTTTCAGGGGCGGTATGTATAATTTTTTAGACATACTCCTTTTTATGTACGAATATGAAAGTGTTTACAAAATATACTAAAAACTATGGACTCTCTTGTAAATTTTTCGTGTGGTTCACATTGGAGTATCTTATAATTAGTATATGAGTATACCCAAAATAATAATGGAGTATGTCAAGTTCTTTTAGGTGGTATATCAGAGGTGGGAGTAACTACTCCCGGAAATAAAAGTATATATATATATATATATAGGAAGTCTTTTTTCTACTCCCGGGAGTAGTTACTCCCTATTCCGTATCTCACATATTTCACAACGTAGGGAGTATCTTGCGCAACCGAGAGTATGTATGTGTAGTATATGAGTATATAAGACTATATAGGTGGTATTTACACATTTCCAGAGGTGGTATGTACAATTTTTAGACATATCCTTTTTATGTGCGAATATGAAGGTATTTACAAAATATGCTAAAAACTATGAACTCTTTTGCAAATTTTTCGTGTGATTCACATTGGAGTATCTTATAATTAGTATATAAGTATACTCAAAGTGATAATGGAGTATGTTAAGTTCTTTTAGGTGGTATATCAGAGGTGGGAGTAACTACTCCCGGGAGTAGAAAGTATTTTTCATATATATATATATATATAGGAAAATGATATGGTACTCCTGGGAGTACGTACTCTCACCTCTCATATACCACTTAAATCGTATGATGATACCTCTTTATCTATTTGTGCATACTTCAATAATAATTATAAAATACCCCAAAGTGAGTTTCATGAAAAATTTCATTAAATTCCTCTTTTTATAGCAAAATTTATGTATATACTTCTTTTATATATAAAAAAGGGTATATAGCAAGAAACAAAGGGCTCCAATGAAATTTTTTCAATCAAATCGCATTGGAGTATCTTACAATTGGTATTTAAGTATACTAAAAATGATAAAAGAAGTATAATATATTCGTTTAAGTGGTATATTCGAAGTTGGAGTACGAAACGGGCGTTATATATATATATATATATATATATATAATGCATCGAGGCGGCTTTGGCCCTTTTGTATGGGGTTTCCCCTCCACATGCTCTGATCTATAATAGGGTGCCATCAGTATGTTTAACGTGTCATCGATGATGTGTGGATTGTGAGCCTTAAGATGATTACTCTAGTCAATTGTCTCATGGGATTGTCTATTCATCAAGTGACTAAAACTTTTCTTAACCTTTGGATGGAGATCAAACTGCTCTCATACCCCTCACTTCTTATATATATATATAACCCACCCCTCACCCCTAGAACAAAGAATAAAATAAAAAATTATTCTAACCTAGACAATAAATATATATAAATAAATTTGGTGAACCCTACAAAATAGAAAGACAAAAAAAATTCTAAACTAAACAAAAGTAAATCTAGGTGAACCTTACAAATACAAAAACAAATAGAACTAAAAGTTACATTAAAGTTGTGCTAAAATTGCACATCACTTAGTAATGCAATTTTAGGTTTAGTACTATGTAATTATAGGTCACTAAGGGATAAGAAAATTTCAAGACAACTGAAAATTAGCAAACCCATTCTTAAAGAACAGTTGGTTGTGAGTCCATTGTCCTCGAGATAAACGGATGGAAAGCAATTAACAATCATCCAGTACAGAGTATAACGCAGGTATAACTTGCCAACACCAACAGAAAGGCTTTCTGGTCGAGGTTCATGAACTACTAGCCTGGCTAGTAGTACAGGATGCAGTGTGGTGGCTACAAATAATCGAGAACTGCCTTAATTAAAATATATATATAAACACAATAGAACGATCCAACCTTTCTTTCACGGGATTGACACCCGCTCCCTTTGTTAAGTAAAAGGCACAGTGCTATTACCAACCAAATCTATGAGTTTCTTCGGGGAACAAAAGGAAAAGAAGGAATCTATGAGCAGGGAAATTAATTTCGTTGGAAATTTAGGTGATTTCGCTCCCCTCTTTGAAATTTTTACAATTCGTTCAAAAAAATCGAAAATATTTGAATTTGGACATATTACATCCTAAATTTGATTTTAGACAAATTTCGTCCAGCTTGAAAACCCACCGAAATTCCAAAATTTCAGTAATTTCGTTCGTTTCTCTCCCCTCTGATTTTTTTTTTTCAAAACGAAATTGTTTTCCCTGCCTACGAGTGATCAAGCGATGCCCCTACCAATGGTAATTCTATGCGCACAAGTTAACTCGAAGGTGCTGCGTGCGGCCGCGCATCAACCCCGGCAAAGCGAGGTGCTTCCGCTCCCTTGGATAATTTCCCCCTTCAAGTACCAAGAACAAGTATCAGAAGGTAGCCTAGCCTCCCGCGCGGCCGCGCCGGTCAAAGGCAAGCACGGCTTGCTGCCGATGCCAAAGACTGCCTACGTACGGGAAGTCCGAGCTGTTCGTCCACTCGATCCCATGCGCCGCCAGGAAAGCGGGCCGGCCTCAACGTCGACCCCGTACGAACAGCAACAAACAGCTACACCTTTCCCATCATCCATCAAAACCCCATCCATAAATAGAAAAACACCAAACAGAGGCATGCATACATACCAGTATATATCGAGACCAGATCGAAGCCTAAAAAAAATGCATTCGCCGAGAAAACTATATTCCAATTCCTTAGAGGTAGAGGAAGCAGTATAGGATAAACACTTTGCGCAACTCACCTGGTGTAGACGGCGAGAACGATTGCCATCAGGCTGACAATCGTTGCTCCGAGTGTCATCTTGGTGAGGAGCTCCACGCCCGCTGGGATCGGACCGTTGCCGGGGCGGACGTGCACATAGATGAGTGTCATGGCGAGGAAGAACGTCACCGTCGCAGATGGTAGCAACGCATGGACAGCGGCCACACCGAGCGATGGAGCTTGGGCGCTGTCGTCGATGGCGCCCGGCTGGGGGAACAAGGAAACCTCAAGTAGGCCGATCGACACGCTTAGGATGAAGGTGGCGACCTCCGGGATCCACTGGTTGCCGGCACTGGCGCCTCCGCCGCCGCCGTGGATGTGGACACAGATGAACGTCACGGCGGTGAAGGCGGCCTGGATCGCAGCTAACGACAGCACCACCTCCCGGACTGCGGCGTCGAGCAGTGGTGCCTGAGCACCGTCCATGGTACGTGAGTGGTCGAGGTAGGGGAAAATTTGGACGGCGATGATCGCCACCCACAGGCCGGAGATGGCGATGGCCGAACTTGCTCTCGCCATGGGGCTTGGTTTCTTGAGAGGATCTTGAGGTGTGAGGATTTGGGCGTGGTGGAGTGTGGAATGGTGCTACCGTGCTACTGTCGGAGAAGAAGCTAGCTTAGCTGCACCTGTGGCTGTTAGGCTGTGCGTTGGTGCGGAGAGGAGGAGGAGAGTATCTATTTTTTTGTGTGTGTGTGTGTTCGTGCGTGTGTTGGTTGGTTGGTGAATTTCGTGGAAGCTTTTCTTACTCTATCTATCGACTTTGTCTTCTATTCGAGTAAGATTTGATGGTAAATACAACATCTATAATATACTTAAACCTAATTTAAATGTAGTTTAAAACATATTTTGGTTTATGTTTAGGATTATACATAGCCCTCTCTTTTAGCTGGTAATTGGTCAACGGAAGCAACTAGTTCAGCGGATCCGGCACTCTTCGCTCGAAAAAGAGCCCAGATTCCCCGCAACGGTTCTTTTTTAGATATCGTTTTAGCTCATCTTCTGACGTATTTGCTCTTATTAACTGTAATCTTACCTCGAATAATACACCACTTAAAACTTCATGTTGTGAGTTGAGTTAGAGTAATTACACTCATACCAACTTACTTTTAATAGAGACACTTCAGAAAAACAATGCCTAAAAAACCTAAAACAACATCTATTTGAGAACAACGACAAGTTTCTAAAACGACATCTAAAAAGATTTTAGAACGAAGGAAGTACTAGACTAAACCAAAGGCTGAATATTAGAGGTGCAAGGTAATCTTCAGTATTGAAGATTTGCAGGCAGACACGGTAAAGAGCCTGTGCTCTCTATCTCGTGGGCTTGTGCGGAAGAATTTTGATGTGTATCAGGGACGTATCAAATGTGTTCTAAATTTATAGACCCTGTGATTGTACACTTTGTAGTCCTCTGTTGGGGATTGGACGTGGGATCGGTTAGTAGTAAGTCTGGAAGGTGAAACTGTTACATGCGTCATTTGGTTGTTCTACTGTCCATTCTTATTCCATCAACTGCTCCAATCCAAATTTATATATCTTAGCACCTGTATTGACCTTCTATGTTGGATGTTGCATCCAGTACAAGTTATACAGGTTGGTATATATCTTACATACTTATTTACCCTGACATATTCTTCCAGATCTAAAAGTACTACTCGCCTTCTCGGTCTTAAGACCAAACTACCGGCTGTACGTTTCCTACACGGGCTCGGGATTGGGATCAGGCTCCTTTTAATGAGCTTCTATCTGAGCCAAACTTTGGCGACAACCAGATTCATTTTTGAGCTTGAGTCTGACCTTGACCCAGCCGGCGCCGTACTACATGTCCTCCATTTCCTGAAGTACCCAAATAGTACTCGAACACAAGATATATGACTATTTGAGTCCTTTGAGAAAGCACTAATTAAAGCTCCACTCAAAGAGAACGGAAGCTGCCTATTTATCACGAAACAACGATGAATACACACATCATATGACAGCAGCAAGAAATTCCTCATCCTTAATCAGCCTACGTAGTACTCAGATCTGTAGCAACTTTCTTTTTCCATTTTTCCTAGAAGAAATTACACATGCAAGACACCTCTGCTAGGAATTGGATTGCTTAGTAATCAGTAAAAAGGCAGGAAGTATCGATATATCAGAAGAAAGCAAGCAAATTAAAGAGCAGAAACATGCGTAGCAGAATGAGCATTGACATTGAGCAACGAGAGAGGGCACTTGTCAAACCTGCCATTGCCATGACACGCACGGCAGCAAGAGAAGCTCGGCTAGCTCAGGCCATGGAGTCCGATCTCCTGCTCATCTGCGACTCCAATGGAGCTCGCAGATCGGCACCGGAGCGGAGAGGCAACAAGGAAGGAAGCTTCGTTTGAGCCGGGGTTGACCTGAAGTCGGGTCCTCGGCATCTAGATATAACGTCAAGTGGACAAAGCACCGTCACTCCCCACTACACACATCACTGTGCGTCTGTACCATCGCGGCATGGTGCCACTAATCAGACACGAGAAAAAAAAATATCGCATGTAACACATGAATCCAAGTGGGGATCCATGATCCATGAATCTGATTGGACGGTTGGGGGGTAGAACTTGATACCGGCCTGATGCATAAATTCGTTTTGCGATTTGTGGAGAACATCTAGCACTAATTTTTAGAGCTCGGTCGACCCCAATCCATCCTCTACGATGGCCTTAATTGAGCGAAAAGAAGGAAAACAAAAACTGAAACACACCACCCGTAGCACATACAGTGGGGTACTAGTTTACGGATACAGGGCCTATTTAGTTATAAACCCTAATTTCCAGCTGCCTTAAATTTTCTTATTCCTTAGTTACCTATAATTGTACAGTAATAAGCCTAAAATTGCATTCCTGAGTGATGTGCAATTTTAGCACAGTTTTACTGTGATTTTTAGTTCTATTTATTTTTGTATGTGTAGGGTTTACCTAGATTTATTTTTATCTAGTTTAGAATGTTTTTTATTTGTAGGGTTCACCTAGATTTACTTTTGTCTAGTTTAGATTTTTTTTTGTCTTTCTATTGTAGGGTTCGCCAAATTTACTTATTGTTTAGGTTTATATTGGTAAAAGAAAGAAAATCTAACTCATAGAATGTTGATCGAACGGTCAGAAAAGGTGACATGGATAAGAAAGAATCAGGTGCCTAGACAGACCCTTAGTTATATATACTCGGGAGTGGGGTCGAGTTTAGAAGCTCGATTCATCTAAAAAAGGCAAGCTAGATTTCTCTCTCCGTACAGTATGTAGCTTGTGCGTCATACGTGTCCTTGTACAGGACTACATGTATGCAATATAGTGTATATGAAAGGATTGGCCTTTATGATCTGAGTCATCCTGCAGATCCATCAGGATGCATAGGATACCGGATTCAATATCGTTTTACCTTGTCAAAACCTGCATACATATATGTGTGCATTCTGTAGTTTATGTCTATTCACTTTACATATATGTGGTGGTATGTATAGTGACACTCAATCGATTTTATTATGGATCCGCCACTGGCCATCTGACCCATCTTCGAACGTTCCCCGCTATTCATTGTCAGTGTGTCACCTTCAGTCGCTTCCTCGTATAGTAGTACTTTGGTTATCAGTAAGAATCAAGAGTCACCCTTCACGTGCAACTAACTAGATATCGTACGAGAGTGGTGTTGGGATAGTCTTACATCGGTTGTGGGAGAAGGCAGAGCATGATTTATAAGAGTGAGGGTGTACTCACCTATTAGGCTGGTTTTTTTTTTTTTTGATAAATGGTCTAAGACCCTTGGTTGTTGTTCTATAGTTGAGCTTGCGGATATAGGGGCCCAACGACCTAGGGCTGAGACGTTGGTTTAGCTGGCCCAGGATCGGATGCTGGTTTAGCGATCTGATGGCACTACGCAACAATTGGTATCAGAACCTAGGTATCCCAGATACATCTCAGTCCTCACAGTTACCGGGAAGCACACCCGATATGCGAGGGGGTGATTTATTGGGATAATCCCACTGTCCCATATCGGTTGTGGGAGGAGACAGACCTCACGGTTGCCGGAAAGCACACCTGATGTCTAAGGGGGTGGATTTGTTGAGATAGTTCTACATCGGTTATTGATGGAGGCAGAGCACGATTTATAAGAGTGGGGATATATTCACTTATCAGGCTAGTCTTTTGAGAGGGGATGAACGTTGGTTTAGTGGGGCCGAGATCAGACACTGGTTTAGCGGTCTGATAGCTCTTCGCAACAGGTGACTTACTAGCTATGTTCATCATCATGATAACAACACATGAAGGAATTTTCACTACTACAAAAAGGCTAATACTGGGACACCTCATCATAGACGGTTTAGCAAAACCGTCAGTATTAAATACAATCACAAACGGTTTTGATTTAGAGACTATTTGTGTTACTGACTGCGCTAAAAATCGTATGTGAAGAAGTTATATCATAGACGGTTCATATTGAAAACCGTCTGTGAAGTATTACAGACGGTTCATATTGAAAACCGTCTGTGAAGTATCACAGACGGTTTTGAACAAGAATCGTCTGTGATATTACTAAATATCACAGATGGTTTTTTCTTAACTCATCATAGACGGTTTGCATGAAAATGTCTGTGATAATTTCACTTATTACAGATCTGACTCTCACATATTTGTCTTAAATTTTAGATTTGTTCTCACAGGTTGCTGCTTTGAGAAGGTGAGGCTTTGAGGCGATTTGGTGAAAGAAAACCATGAAGGAGGTGAGAAGATTATTTACATCTAGTGTTGTATTAGCTCACTGTCCTAATCCAAACACCTTCTCTATTCTTACATTCTTTTAAGGTAAAATTATGTCAGTAACATCGCGTTAGAGCGTAATTATAGGAATGACACTCCATTCGTCTCGGACTGGAAAATAACATCGCGAACATCGAAAAATTAAATAAATGACATCCTCGCTTTTTCCAAAAAAAATTTAAATATAGAAACTGAGTTCAAAAAATTATCAATTTTTTTTGTGGAGTCTCCCGACACAGTTTAATTGCTTGTGTATTTTTTTTCAAAACTTTATACGTTCTGATTTTGCCTCTAAAATTCATTTAATTATACTGTTTGTAGGAATTTCCTAATATAGAAAATGAAGTCCAAACATTATGATTTTTTTTCTAGGCTCCTTACATAGTGGACTTGATTGTATAATTTTTCTAGAATTTTTACAAAATTAATTAATATAATTTCATAATATCCTTACATTATGAAGTATTAGACTCCTCACACAGTGGACATTATGAAATTGTATTTCTTAATTTTTTACAATTCTAGAAAAATTACACAATCAAGTTCACTATGTAAGGAGCCTGAAATTTTTTTCATAATGTTTGGACCTCATTTTCTATATTAGAAAATTCATACAAACAGTATACTTAAATGGATTTTAGAGACAAAATCAAAACGTATAAAGTTTTCAAAAAAAAAAACACAAGTAATTAAACTGTGTCGGGAGACTCCACAAAAAAAATTGATAATTTTTTGAGCTCAGTTTCTATATTTAATTTTTTTTTTTTGGAAAAAATCAGGATGTTATTTATTTAATTTTTCGATGTTCACGATGTTATTTTTCAGCCCGAGATGAACGGAGTGTCATTCCTATAATTACGCTCTAACGTGATGTTACTGACATAATTTCCCGTTCTTTTAAAGGAATTTTTCTTATTAGCTCAATGTCCTAATCCAAACACATTCTCTCTATTAGTTCACTCTTTTAAAGGAAGAGTGATTGTAGAATCCAAACACATTTTCTCTATTAGTTCACTCTTTTAAAGGAAGAGTGGTTGTAGATCCATTTATTCTTGACTATCTATGGTTAGTAATTTATTCCTAATTGTATTATATTCTAGATCTAGCTTGGTAAAAGGGAGAATTGAAGATGGTTTATATCTAGCTTGATGTAGAGAAAAGGTTATTTACATCTAGCATGGTTTAGAATTTAGCTAATTCATACTCTATATCTACTTAATTCAATTTAATTAATTCTTGCTACATATAGCTACTTTTGATCATATATATATATATATATATATATATATACTAATTAATTAATTCAATATTTAACACTAAATTGTTATACGCGTAGTGTAGTTGGACCGAAGCAGGATGTACGCTGAGAACCGTGTGAGTGAAGAGTACATTAATGGCGTGTCTACTTTTACAAGAGCTTCCAAGGAGGATATATTGAATAAGGGGGTAAAATATATGTACTGTCCATGCATCGACTGCGAGAATTTAAAGATGTTTAAGAACCGAGTGCAGATCGAAACACACTTGATTCGAAGGGGTTTCAAAAAGAGGTATACACGTTGGACCAGTCACGGTGAAGAGTAGATTATACAGGATGGTAGTAACAACGACATTGCTGACGAAGTCAACGATATGCCGCGGATGATGTCCATTGTGGTTCCGATTCGGATAAGTTGCATGATGATAATCTGGATTGTATGCTTCGTGATGCAGAAGGGAACTATAGTGCGAGAGAGTTTGATAAATTCGAGGGCTTAATGGAGGACTCGGAGAAACCTTTGTTCCCAGACTGCAAGCCGAAATACACAAAGTTGTCATCTGTGCTTGAACTGCTGAAATTGAAGGCAAGCAACGGTTGGTCCAACAAGAGTTTCACGGCATTGTTAGGTCTCTTAGCGGACATGCTTCTGGATGGAAGCGAGTTATCCAAAACCAACTACAAAGCTAAGAAAGTTTTTTGTCCATTGGGAATGAAAGTAGAAAGAATACATGCATGTCTAAACGACTGTATCCTCTACCGTAAAGAGTACATAAATATGCATGTATGTACAGTGTGCAGTGCATCCCGATACAAGCGTAAGAATCAATCAGATGACGGTGAGGGAATCGAGGTGAAGAAAGGATCTCCTGCTAAGATGGCGTGGTATATTCCTGTAATTCCCCATTTGAAGTGGTTTTTTGCGAACCCAAATGAGGCAAAATTATTGCGTTGGCACTTGGAGGAGCGTAAGAAGGATGGAAAGCTAAGACACCCTGCTAATTCCGCCCAATGGAGAAACATCGATAGGAGGTTTGCAGGCTTCGGTGCAGAACCGAGGAATATAAGGTTTGGATTGAGTACAGATGGAATGAATCCTTTTGGTAACATGAGCAACCGACATAGCACTTGGCCTCTGACTCTCTGTATTTACAACCTTCCTCCTTGGTTGTGTGAAATCCCCGAGCATATCCATGACCGTGGATGCGGCTATTCGAACAGATTGTTTAACACTCTGCAGAGGTTGAACACTTTACCCATAAGATATAACTAGTGTGGCCTACACTGATCATAACAAAACCTTTCAGAAGTTTCATCTCAATAATTGACTCTCCCGATGGGCAATACTGTCGACCTCAACCTCACTCACTAGTTCGACGCACACCGTTGGACCTAGAGACGGCGAACCGCCCATCGATGTGACTTTCAAAGTAGTCCACACCTCCACCCTGGCACAGAGCTTAACCTATCTGCCTGAGTAGTCAAGGCCAAGACTTCACAACTTACTAACTTAGGCTCGTCCTATACCAGCCATGCGGTTGTACGATAAAGCCTAGTTCAATGGCGCACAAAGTTAAGTCCTTGATTAACCAAGGCGAGACTTCTAACTTCTAACTATTCCACAGAGATTAACATTCCTGATCACAACACCACCATATCACACAGTTTCCACCACTCGCCTCAGTCTAAATCTTTTCCCATCCTGTTGGTTAAGTGCAACATATGCCATCAACGAGTAATAACACATCGCACATAGTTTTACACAAAGTTTCATAACCACTTAGTCAAATTTATATTTGCAACTCAGATGATATGAATGACTCATTGCATGGCTAAGCAAACTATTCATATCTAACCAACCCACTTCGGTGCTATGATAATACCAACTAATAATTAACCAATTAGGATGACAAAAGATCAGGGTAATACAATAGGCAAAGGTGGACATAATCAAATGGTGTATAACTTGTCCCAAAATATTTAAATAAATATTTAAAGTAAATGCAATAGTTGAATCAAAGTAATTTTAGAAACTGGGTTCAACATGGTCAAATGTACAACTTGCCTTGCTATAGCAATGATGATCTTATTTTATCTTAAGTCTTCTACTTCCTTGACCTTCAGCTCATTCGAACGATTCTGGGACTTCAACGTCTAACGAGAAAGAACACGCAAAACAAATAAAATTCAAAAAGACAAATCAAATAAACTTAAAATTGAAATTTAATGGTACTGGAAGGTAGATATTGAATTTAGAAATTTGAATGGGCTCAATCAGAGTTCGTATGATAAAGAACAAGCTCTCAGAAGTTCGATCGGAAAGGAAAATACTAAAAAAGAAAAAGGGAGAGAGAAACTGACAAGTGGGGTCCACAAAATATTCCTAGAATATTCTATTTTGGAAATATTAGAAAATGGCTAAGTTCATGATAGGTGGGGTGGGACCTACTGGAATTTATGGATTTCTAGAATTAAAATATGCAGAAAATAAGATTAGGAGTTGACATGTGGGCCACTGGTCTATAGACCAGGTCCACAGAGAGATACCAGTCCATGGTGGACCAATCTCATGAACTAGGGTTGACCAAGAGTTGACTGACATGCGTGGACCACATGTAAGTGAGAGATAAAGAATTAGGATTTTTAATTGGGTGGATGACATGTGGGGTACACATGGAAGTGAGAGGAGGAAGATTAGGTTTGATCTGCCTTGTATGCGATGATTTGGTTACCCATGGAAGTGAGAGGAGGAAGATTAGGTTTGATCTGC
Source organism: Ampelocalamus luodianensis (assembly GCA_036346255.1). Classification (NCBI taxonomy): domain Eukaryota; kingdom Viridiplantae; phylum Streptophyta; class Magnoliopsida; order Poales; family Poaceae; genus Ampelocalamus; species Ampelocalamus luodianensis. The sequence goes on from CM070628.1 coordinate 8,755,488, forward strand.
CATGTATGCAATGATTTGGCTGACATGTCATGGAGAGAAGATGAGATGGTAGTGATGTGGCATGGATGTGCAGCTGACAAGGCAATGATGTGGTAGAGAGATGACAAAGCAAGAATTAAAGAAAAAGGGAGCAGAGAGGATACCTGGCCTACACCTCAGAGAAAGAAGGGAGAACCAACAGAGAGCAATCCACGTAGAAAGCAGAGAACCAAAAATCAACAGACATGAGCAGGGATAGAGGGCATCGGTCGGTTATGGTGCATGGAGGCGACGACGATTGGTTGCGAGGCAGCAGCGGCCAATGGGCAAAACGGAAAGGTGACAACGAGTCGAAGAAGATGACGCGATCAAAACAGCGAGGCGAGGCAGCATGCGCCGACGACAAGGCGAAGAAACGGTAGGGCGGCGGCCTCACGGTGACTTGGCACTTTCGGTGACACTCTGTGAAAAGGGAGGGGAGCATGGCATAGAACACGGCGATGCGAACCCAATGGTGGTGGAGATGAAGGTAGGGGATCAGCGGTTGCAGATTATTTGGCTAGAGAAGGAAGATAGGTTTAGAGGAGAGAGAAAGCTTGATTCTGAGTGCACGGTGGATAAAACTTGAAACTAAAATATGAGAAAAATAGTTTGAGACAAGGGGCACATGATGATGCGGTCGGATTTTAGAAAAACTCATCGAGGAAGCGGGGAACGCGACGAACATGTTTCGGTTTTATGGCTTGACATGGCCAGTGGTGATTCGATGGTCTTTGGGCAAAGAGGACGGGATGTAGACATAGAACGTAGCGAGGCGAACTCAACGGCGCAAGCGGTTCGGCCGGGAGACATCGGATGGCGGCGGAACTTGACGAAGAAGACCTTCAGTTGGAGCTCGATTCATTGCAGATTGTGAACAAACGAGAGCAATTTAGAGGAAACCAAATCAGGTGATTGGAAGAGGAGATCAAGAGGATCAATATGACGCAGTTGGTTTGCTTTTATATGCATCGGAGAGGGAGATCGGAAAAAAGGAAATTTCGGTTGTGAAACGTACAGGTTCTGGATACTGGTTGTGCTCGGCTTGGAAGATGATGAACAGTAGATGGTGTACAGTACCAGCCACGTGGCTGGGGAGAGAGAAAGGAAATAGAATTTCAGAATTAAAGAAAAGACCAAAAATCAAGGAGACAAAATAAATAGCAAACAAACTCAGAAAAATCTCAAAAAATTCCTTGGAACACAAGGAAGGCAAATAAAAATGGTTTTGATTTAATTGATGTTTAGATTAGTCAAATTAAATATTTTGAATTTAGGAAATTTCCAATTAAGCTTTATTAATTCAAATAAAATTGATGAAAATTTTCAGGGACCTAAACTACTCAAAAGATTTTTGAAAAGCAAATTTGGGACGTTACAAACCTCCCCTCCTTAAAAGAATCTCTACCCCGAGATTCAGGTTGGCTACGGAATAGGTGAGGAAACTCAGCCTTCGGGTTCTCTTCTTGCTTTCAAACTACTTTGACTTTGACGGAACTGCTCTTCTGAACACTTATAGAACAAACATCTTGCTTCTTGTTGAACTTCTCGCTTCAATAAAAACTTGACAAATTGGCTATTGGCACGAATGAACTAACTAACACATCTCTATCGTAAAATTCTTAACACAGAACTTCAACAGGTATCCTGAAGATAGACATAATTGCGAGGGTGATAATTTGCATAATCTACGTATCTTTTCTGCTTGAACTAACCTACTTATAATCCATTTAGATTAAAGACACTTGGCCTTCTGCTTCATGATTAATGCAAAATCCACATATTTTGTGATTTGATCTGCTTCTAGAAGAGCGATGTCTCACACGACCATTCATAAAGGACTTCAAATAATGACAACTTTGAACTGACTAACATCTGGTGTTGTAGGGAAACTCTGCACACAACACTTGCTCGACTTAGTACTATGAGTTAAAGCACAACTCATTAATCTTTTTCAATTTGTCTACTGGTTCAGGGCGATACACATATTGAACTGGAACGAGCATCAAAGGCTTCATACACACTCTATTACTAACACAAGGTAAATTGGAATCCTCGGTCTGACACTAACTCATCTAGCACATCGTGCAAGCTGACTAACTCCGTCGATCTGACATTATACCAATTCTGGCGAATACCATCTCTGTCGTATGCCACTTGCTAAACTGTCTCCAAACCTAGTGATATTGGCAGGCATGAAGTGGCAAATTTATGTCAAATGATCAGCAATCACTCTTTAAGAAATTACATCCCAATTGGTTTTGGAAAATCCCATGCTTGGATTCTTGGAGGTAGGAGTACTCTGACTGGCCTCTGACATCTTGGCTGACTTTCTGACATACCACATACATGGTACACCTTCTGCGACCTTTTTCCTTATATTGGATCGTCACAATTCAACTTTGAGATCTTTGTACACCTTGGTACATTCAGAGAAAATGGAATGCTTGCACTCAAATATTGGTTTGAGAATTAACTACTTGAGTTTCTTCTCTTACGATACACAAATATGCTCATTGGTTCATGGATCATTCTGCTAGCCTTCAGTGGATTACAAGGCTTTACCTTGCTTCAGGTGAGGACTGATGTAACATCCCAAAGTTATGTTACCAATTTAAAATTAATAAAATTATCATTTTAATGGATTTCCTGAGTTTTAAAAGAGTTTTATTGAAATTTCTGAAATTTAAAAGAGTTTTATTGCTTTTCTTGATTTTCCTAAGTTTTAAAAGTCAAAAATAAAATTTATTTGAGTTTTTAGTGGATTTAAAGTCAAAAAGGGAAATTTAATTTATTTATTGAATTTTCTGGATTTTGAAAAGGTTTTTCCTATTTTCCAGAAAACAAAAATAATTTATGTGCAAAAATAAAAGCCAACTTTAAGTTGGGAATAATTTTATTAAGTTCAAATAATTTAGGAAATTTCTGTGAATTTTTCCTTAATTTTTGGATTCTATTTGCCATTTTCTAAAAAACTAATTCCATAAACTAAATTTCTGTAATTAATAAATCCTCAAAAATCTGGGATTGAAATTGGGCCGAAACCCTCTTCTTCTGCTGTTTTCTTTTCTTCCATGACCCACCTCCCCGACCTTTCTTTTCCTCTCTCGGCCTGCTTGCTCCTGCCCCAGCTAGCCCGCCCAGCCTCCCTTCCCTCTCCTTCCTCTCTCTCTTGCGCGCGGGACCCACCTGTCGGTGCCTCCTCCCCCTATTTTTCTTCCCCACCCCCTTCGTTCCCGTTGTGTTCCCATGCCGCACGCCGATGTGCAGAGCTGAGCCATCCCGTCGCCATCGCCGCTCACCATGCCGCTCCCGTTAGCAAGCCGCACCTGTCCCCGCCCTGCCGCCGCCCATCCCAAACCCATGCCCTGCCTCTGTGCTACCCATCCCCTACCAGTACCCGTGCCCATGTCGACGAGCTCCGCCCACACCCATGTCGGCCGCTCCTCCCCCTTTCTCCCTCTTCAGCCCGATTTAAGGCCGACCATCCGCGTCAAAAGTTGGGCCTCTTCCTTCTCTTTCCATCGCCACAAACCTCTCCCTCTCTCTCGCTTTCTTCTCGGCGTATTTTGAGCTCCAACCTTGCCGATCGACATGTGCCCTGCCGCCATTTGTGCCCCCTCCAATGGAGCTCCTCCACCGTGGTCTTCACCGACGGCATCGCAAGGACGCGTTCTTCGTGGTGCTCACATGCATCTTCCTCCGAGAGCCGCCGGACCGCGGTCGCTACCTTCAACCGCCACCACTGCCGCTTTGTCTCCTCACCGCCGGCGTTCCCTTCGCGCCCTAGCGTCGTCGAGGATAGCCTTGAACTCCCCATGTCCTCCTCTCTCCATTGCCACCCTCGCCGACCGCCGCCGTGCCGTTGATCACCGGATCCCCTTGGCACCCGTGTGCCACCACCAGCCAGCCTGACGTGGCACGGTTGCGTCAACGCCTTGTCACGGCTTATTTGAAGTTTATTTGAATTTAGTTTGAATTTGGCAGCTTGGAGTTTATTTGAACTTTATTTGAATTTAGTTTGAATTTGGCTTATTTTTTGCATATAGATTTCGAAGTCTTCGGAGAACCGGATTTCAACGCCGTTTGAGAACAGCAAGTAATTAAGCAAGGCAAGTTACATCATTTGATCTTATTTGAATCCCAGTTTTTAAATTATTTAAATTCTGTTTTAAATTATTATTACATGTGTATTTATATTCAAGTAATTTAAATTCCTGTTTTCAGCTTTATAGTTATCCCCAATTCCACTTGTATAGCCATTTGTTGTCAGGATATGTGGTATGGAGAATCACTCAACGTGAGATATATTTTGGAAATTAGAAATGGAAAAGATTTGGTGATTGTTGAATATTGGAATATAGGACTAAACTATTGTTGGATATTGGGTTAGCAGAAATCCACGAATATTGGATATTGAATTGTTAAAAATGCATGATTATTGGATATCGGATTGTAGAAATACGTTGCTATTGGAGATTAGATCATAGAATTAGATTATTATTGGATTATATAATAATTGGAGACTAGATTATCGGATTACATCATTGATTGGATCATAGGATTATATCATGATCTGATTATTGGAAATATGTTATCGGATGATAGAAATACATTTGGGGTTCGGATCATAGAAATAGACTATTGATGAATATTGAAAAGGTGGTATTGTTGGAGAATGAATTATAGCATTATATGGATGGAGATTAGATGTTAAAAGTAGATTGTTAATGGATGTTTGATGATAAAAGTGGAGTATTGTTGGGTATTGGATGTTTGATTATAAGAATACCTTATTAGTGGATAGTGGATCATAGGATCACATGATTGATGGGTGTAGGATTGTAGAAATACACGAATGTTGGGTGTTGAATTATAGAAATGTATAGTTGTTGACTATTGGATTATAGGACCACATTAATGTTGGATATTGGATTGTATAAATACATTATCATTGGATATTGGATTATTGGAAATACATGATTGTTGGATAACGGTTTCTAGGAGTAGATTATTGTTGGATATCGGATTGTTGGATATCGGATTCTAGAAGTAGATAATTGTTGATATGGGATTATTAGAGATTGGATTATAGAATTAGATAATTATTGATATCGGATTATTGGAAATTGAATTACAGAAATTGATAATTATTGGATATCAGATTGTCGGAAATTGGATTATAGGATTACATAATCATTGGATTGATGGATGTTGAATTGTTAGAAATAATTTATTAAGGAATAATGGATTGATGGATGTCGGATTATAGAATTAGATTATTGTTGAATGTTGGATCGATGGAAGTCAGATCATAGAAATAGACTAATATTGTGAATATTGGACTAATTGATATTGGATTATAGGATTGTATAATTGCTGGAGATTGGATTGTTGGATTATGATTATAATATTGATGGTTTACTTACTGATCTCGTAATTGACAACTCTTGGATATCCAACCCTCACACCTTGTCACCTTAGATAAAACTCTGGTTAATACAATAGTACTGACACGATGCTTTTGTTTAAAAACTTGATACTTAGACCTGTGTGCATCCTTAGTTGTTGCAGAGGCCGGGAGTTGTACTTCCATTTCTAAAATTAAAAAAAAAATACAAAGCGTAGACCAAAAATATTTACTTTGGAGAACTTCAGCCAAATATTCAATTATGATTTAAATAAGCCCATGGTATCATTTTACCATAGAAATTTTGCAAATGATTTTTGAAAAGCAAAACAAAATGGAAATTGGTTTGGACTTGGGCGAAATGGATGTTTGGATGATGCATGTCGATGCACGGGATCGAGTTATTTCTATGATCGAGGCCCAGGGGTTTTTTTGGAAAGCCGCCCAAGTCAGTTAAGGACTGGTCTTCGAGCCGTATCTTGCTAAGTCCCATCGTACTACCACATGTCCTGTATGGGCCGGACCTAGCTAACTAATTTGTAATATTCCATTGTGGTTGTGCCATCCGATTGCGTGGGTGTCAGAATGACCTACTTTTATATATTCCCACATAGCACAAGAGGAGGCTTAAGTCCAGCAGGTTTCTATCCAAAGGAAGCGAAACCTTAGCGAGGCGGGACTACGGTGGGATGGCGCATTGTAAAAGCCCTTTCTTGCAGTTTCGATCTTCTCAGGAGTCATCTTCTCAAACAACTAGAGTAATGTCAATCAACAAGCTATACCGTGTGTATCTCCCATGATCACGGCAATCCTTCACGCATCAACGTTTGTTGTTGCCTCGATCTCCTACTATCGTCACTGTGTGCATAACAGTAATCAACAAAATCATGCAACAAAAAATCACACAACCGTACATATTTTCTTCTCTTTTTCTTGCCCTCTTCTCTGTTTCTTCCTCTCCCGAGCCCCCAAGCCCGAGTCTTCTTCTCTCCCCCTTCCTCTCCCTTCTTCCTCTCCTAAGCCCCCGTGCCCGAGTGCTTCCTCTCCCTTCTCCCCTCCTCCACCGCTGGCTCGGGCGACCCTTCCTCTCCTCTGAGATAGCCAGATCCCCTTCTCCCCTTCTCCACCACCGACCCGAGCGGTCGGATCCCCTTCTCCTATCCTCCACTGCCGACCCGAGTGACCAGATCTGCTTCTCCCCCCGCGATTTCTTTCTCCCTTGCTAGATCCCCTTTTCCCCTCCTCCACCACCGACCCGAGTGATGGCCCTAGCGGCGAGCAGCGGTCCGAGCGGTTGCACCCCCGAACAGCAGCGGTGGTCCGCGTGGCTCGGAGGCGGTGGCCTGCGCGCCCACCTACAAGGTGCAGTGGCGGCGGATAGTGGCGGTACAGGAGGCGGAGGTGATGAGGACGACGACAAACGACAATGACATCGGCGGCTGAGGAAGGATGGTTAGGTTTCGGTGGTTGGGCATAGCTTTGATACCATGTAGACTTTCGAGAATAGTTGTGTGTCACTTAGGAGCTCACACTCTTTATTTATAGTGCTAAAGATTATAATCCAACTCACGCACGACTTGAACTCTTATTAAATTCTAATACTAACTTTCCAACAAAGTGCTTATGAAACGGCTGGGAGTTCTGTCATTGCAGGACCTGAATGAGAAGGCCCTTGATTGTTATCTCTCCCTGTTTAAGGAGACGCTAACCTCGCAGGAGATTGGGGCCATCTTAGCTTTGCGCAGCTTAGATGAAAAGGGTGAGGCTGCCCTGTTTGAAGCTCAAGACCCACTGCTGGAGGAAGAATTGGTCTGACCCCCGTCACAAGTTTCACAAGGGGTTCATCTTCTTTTGTTATGCCAAGAGGTCTTGTTGGTGTTGCCAACACCTCATCGTTTGTGTTGCCAGACTGCTTAGTTCTTGTTAACAACAAGGGTTTTGTATGTTTGTTTCTTCGTTCTGTTGGTGTCGTTGTTGTTAAGTGCTTGTGCCGGGCGGTGCTCTGTGTGGTGTGGCTGGTCCAGAATGTATGGTGTGGCCTTACCGGTGCTTCTGCTTCTTCCTTACGGAGCCTGTGCTACTGCTATGCGGCGACTACTGTGTGTTGCTACTGCTGGAATATCTTGTATGGTTACTATGTTCTGTTATGCCACTACTTTTCCATCCTTCAGCTGCGCACGACTTCTGAAATGTTTCTGGGTCAGCTTTGCTTCTCCCAAAATGCGGCATGTTCTTCGTTCCTGCAAGAACGATACCTACTTGCATCCCCGTTGCTCTCTCCTTTTGCATGGCCCAACAAAACTGTCGAATTCTAAATTAGAATGTGAGAGGTCTAAATAGCCTCGCGAGGAGATCTGTGGTTCGAGAATTAATTAAAGACACAGATGCTACTATTGTTTATCTACAAGAGACCAAATTAGCTCATGTTGACAGAAACACAGTGCTAGAAACTCTAGGCAATTGTTTTGCACATAACTACCTAGTTTTGCCAGCACAAGGTTTGTGTGTGTGTTGGGGGGGGGGATTGCCTTAGCTTGCAATGACAGTTTTTTTACCCTGTTGGATATGCATTTCTCAAACAATGCGATCACTGCCAACATAACCATGAAAATTGAGAGAGTTAAATGATCAGTCACTGGTGTATATGGGCCTCAAGGGGACAGTAACAAGAGGGAATTCTTGCAGGAGCTAACTAACATCAAGCCGATTATCTTGGACTCTTGGCTAGTTCTTGGAGACTTTAATCTCTACAGAGACCATGTGGTTTGGTCTTACATCTAGTGAGGAATAATTGACATCGATGTCGAATAGTTTGGGGGAGTAGCTATTTGTTTTGCAAAAGCTGGCCTGCTGTCAAGGGCTAGGCGGTCTTACCGACAGTCAGATCAGTGGTGCAAACTTGGGGTAAATGGACACCAAACACTTGTGCATGTGTGTTTGGGGATGTTTTTGCATCAGATGCCATTGAAAATAGAAATTGGACGCGAAACTAGATACAGATTAACAGAAAAGTCTAGAGGGTGTGTTTTCTGGTTTTGGGAAGAGGTCGGACCGGTACCTTGTTACCGCTGGGCGCGGTTAGACCGGTTAAAGGTTGGCGGTCGGACCGGCCTGGTGGAGGTTTAAGTGCATAGTGGGTTGTGCTGAATTATGGGAATTGGCCAAAAGTCATGAAATTATTGCATATGTGTTGCATGATGCATGTTTTGGCTAATATGGGTCAAATTGCGAAGAACTTATACCCAAAAATGATTTTTTGGTCTATTGTTGTGCAGGAAAGCTAGGAGTCAATTACAATCAACGACGAGGATGATCGGGACTTGGTTTGGTGAAATAAAGGTCCAAAACAATCAATGATGTGAGGTGAAGTGGTTTGTCTCAAGCAAGGCGCAAGATGGAGAAGAATAGGAAGTTTGGTGCAACAGGTTGCATCAAGTGGCTTGAGACAGTGTAAGTGCTGAGGTGGTCTGGTGGGAGCCGGATGGGAGAGACTTGTCGGCATGAGGAAATCCATTGGTGAACCTACACGTGGCGAAGCATATGATTGCTTCACAAAATTGGACTCGGTCAAGGATGAATAGATCGAGAAAGGGTCATCAAAATACCGGATAGGTGACCTTGGAGAAACCGTGGCGCATGACAGCATAAAGAAGAAGCGATTTAGGTCATGAGGAGGACAAGATCATGAAGAGACGGATTCAAGAGCGTCGGATCGTAATATGCTTTGAGAAGCGTGCGTGAATGAGAGACTCCTTTGTATGTGGGCTTAACGGGTGCCCGTTAAGGTTTTTCTCTACCCTTAGCCTCCACTATATAAGGGGTGGTGCAAGATTTGCACATGAACCAAGCTTATTAACCCTAATTTGAGATTTGGGAGAAAGTGAAGAGGAGGAGGAGGCTAGGGTGTAAGAGATGTATTGAGAGAAAATTTATTGGATTGAATGCTCATGAGTGAGTTTGTGTCCTCCATGTTGGAGTGGTTGTAAACTCTCAATTCCTTAATATCAATCCAATCAAATTCGTACAAAGTTGATTTGTCTCTTGTTCTTGCTCTCGATCTTGAGATTTTGAGTTCTTGTGTTCTAGGAGTCTTGCCTTAGTCTTTTACTGTGATCTATCTTGATAGGACTTGTGAAAGTTGCTCTAAGGTAATTTTCACCATCTTTAATCCACACCAACCATGCTTTACTAACATATCTCAATTCACAACGACTATGCTTAACTAGCATGTCTCAATTCACAACTACTGTGTTGAACCAGCATTTCCCAGGTCACCCTTTAAATAAAACTAACCAAGTGTGACTTTCTGCACAATATCCATAACAGGGAGCACGACTATTCGAATAGATAAAACACTCTGCAGAGGTTGTATAGTTTTATCCACAAGATATGATCAACTCATAATGTCGGCTATGACACGCTTCCTTGGGCATACGACAGAGATGATCATAACAAGGCTTTTCCAATTCCCTATCCTGAGATTAGACCTGCTCCGGTGAGGAGTCGCTCAACACTGGGACAGTGACCGTTACAAAGCACCCCCAGAATGCTCTTAACCAGGTTCATTTTCAATAAGGTATCCTCCTTGCTAAGGAGTCAGTACCCTTCTCAATATATATATATATATATATATATATATATATATATATATATATATATATATATATATATATATAAGTTATGGGGCACGGGTTTTTATGCTGAAAACTGAGTAAAGTAGTTGGTCCCTACCCACCAATCTCTGCTTCTCGTCAATTCCTCCTCTTCGTGTTGATCCTAATGGTGGACCTGATTCCGACCATTTTTCTCACCATGGGCACCGTGGCGGTGGGCGGCCCCGACGCGCTCTGCTTCTTGCTCGCCTTCGCTGGGACTGGTGACTTGAACACAGAAGATTCCAAATTTTAAATTTGGAGTCTAACATGTAATTTCTTATGCCTGAAGAGCAGCACAATAAATAGAAGCACCGAGAACAAATTTGACGTTTATTGTTTCGGACTATCTGCAACCGCGGTGGACTAAAAATTTCTTTGTGCGGGAACCACCTCTTGGTGGGGTGGTGGAGTTGTGGGTTACAACTCTATCCACCAGTGTTCAAATCTTGTTGCTCACCTATTATGCACAAGCGAATGCCATTCAATAGAAATTTTGTGAAGTCGTGGATTTATCTCCGGCCTTCATCTATCTAGATGTGTGCTAAAAGGTACACTCGTGTGTGTGCGTGTGTGTTTTGTTGAAGCATGGGCTTGACCCAAATAATATTATTCATAAATCCTAGGAAAATCCCAAAACTCCACTCATGCATGGTGGAAGGTGAGAAGTTCTGTATCATATTGCTTGTCTAGTTGGGAGGAGACCAATTTATAATGTGGAGTTGGCCTTACTTAGTTGAAGAAAGCAAAAGAAGAACACACGCACTCGCTTCACCACGTCACGCCTCGCCACGCCATCGTCCGCCCGCGCGCGACGTGCGCGTGAATGGTCCGACGATTTCGTGTTCGGTTGGGTGTGGTGCTGCTTCTTTTTTTTGCACATTAAAACTATGCATGGTATCTAGACGTATTGGAAAACCAAATGGCTTTTATGGCATGCGTTAATTGTGATTAATCGGTTGTAATTGCGGTAGTTTCTATTCTTGTTGCGATTCCATACGAGGATCAGGCTACCTCCATTCAGAGAAGGCGAAGCATATTAGCCTCAGAATTGTTGCTATGTCCTCCTCTGTGCTACGCTGCTTTGTCTACTCCATCCCTTTGTCGGTGTGCACTAACATGGGGAAAGTGGTATCTCCGAAGTCAGCATCTCTCGTGATCCTACACTGGTTGGGGCGAATCAGGTTTTTGAGAAACGTTCACGCGGCTGCTTACAGCTTCCTCCTTCGTCCATCATTTGCTTCGCGTCGTCTTCTTCGTATCAGACTCTACCACGACCTTCGTCGGAGCTATTCTATGTAAGTCGCGATGATATCACTTTATATGGCTAGGTTTTGCTTCCTAGAAATTAGTAAGTGATAATGATGATTCCTACTTCTGTTAGTAGTGTTATTGTTCTAGGCCTTGCCTTTTTAGCGCATATATATGAGATAGATGTATTTGAGTTCATAATCATGATACTATTCATAGTTTCAAATATGTCTAGTATATATGCTACTGTTGCATGAATTATTACTTTAGAAATTAAAAGAATCATAAAAATGTGCATATTCCTAACATATTTTCCTTGTAATAGCAAAAAAAAATGTTCCTTGTGCGTATAGTGTCAAGGAGAGGGAGAAGACAATACTCGGTGGTTCTGAAATAGACTTTCACAATCATCGGAATTTTAGCCATTGGTACAGTGGCGAATTGACACGTTGACATCTGCGCGATCAAGTCTCGGGCTAGCGTCTAGTTTTCAGTTCAGTACTGGTACTAATTGTAGTTTTCCGGGGGTAAAGTTCATATTCGAACGCCGTGCCTAACAAGTAGATGGCTAGATGCAGCTAGCGCAGACGAAAAGAAAGAAAGCCCTGTAGGCTATAGCGGGGAAAAAAATTCTATAGTGTCTGATCCATAACTCTATTGACGTGGATCAACTTCACTCTATGACACGTGTCTTTTCACGAATCTTAAAGTGTGACGTGGTAGTCTTCAGTATTCAATTCGTGAAAATTCACATTAGTGATTTATGAGGCTGTACATTTTGAGATTCGTGAAAAGACACGTGTCATATGATAAAGTTGATCCATATCAATGAACTTGTAGACCAGATCCTATAGAATTTTTTTCCTACCGCGGGAGTGGCCACGCGCCCACGCGGTACTAGACGCAAAGCCAGCGCAGGTGAATTGGGTCATTGGCTCATTGCGTGGTTAGTTGGTTGCCGCGGTTCGGCCGTTGAGAGAGCTAGTCCAAACCCGGCACAAAAAGAGAACCTGTCGCATCAATCGTCGAGCTTAAATTCCGACTGGAGACTAGTATAATCCCTGCCCACCAATCTCTGCTTCTCCTCAATTCCTCCTCTTCGTGTTGATCCTAATGGCGGACCTGATTCCGACCATTGTTCTCGCCATGGGCGCCGTGGCGGTGTGCGGCCCCGACGCGCTCCGCTTCTTGCTCGCCTTCGCGGGGCGGAGCCCCGTCATCGACATCGCCATCTGCGTCTTCGCCATCGCCGCCGTCCTCGGCGCCATGCTTCTGGCACGCTATTCCCGTTTGAGCGTAGCGCGCAATGCAGCAGCTGCCGGAGGCGCCGTCCCACCTACACCGGACGCGGAGCTGTTCCCGAAGATGGTCCTGATGGTGGCCCTGGCCGTCGCGATCACCGCCTGCCTGCTCTCCATCCTTTCGCAGGCGGCCGGCAGCGGGATGGCCGCCGGCCAGTACGCCTGTTCTGCCTGATGGCGTCTGTCTCAGGCGTGCGCGGCGGATTTGGACGTCTGCTGCTGCTGCCTATATAAGGTTGCCCGCGCCGTTCACCGGATCCACCACGCTCGTACGGTCGGAACTCGGAGGTACCATAGTATCTGTATCTTTTGTGTTCCTCAACTCCTGCAGTTTCTTTATCGTGCCGTGTGATACCGACACACCGTGAGTGGAGTTTTGTTATTTCTCACTATATGCTACAGATGCTCGTTTTTAAAATGCAAATTCTTGTTTGATGCGACTTCAGCCGTGATCGTTGGTAGTGGTGGTGAATTTTGAATGGATGGCGTCAATTTGGATGGAACCAAAGTTACGGAAATGTTGCCTTCCCTTGTGGACTTGTCGTCATTATTGTCTTGCTCGTAACGGTGCTACTGTTCAGAACTTGACTTCTCGGTGGAGGACAAGTGCCTCATGCAGCGGCGGCATCGAGCGCGAGTGCGCGACGCTGCACAGGGCAAGGTGGGAGCAAGCGACCGGCTGGGGGCAGCGCGCACGGCTTGTTGTGCAAGGAGGAGCCGAGCGCGCAGCTGCTACGTACTCTGCTGTCTCGTGGACGCTGGTGCTCGCCTCCCACCACACTCCGTAGCCGCCGCTGGTTGCACCGCGCGACGCAACGCTGACACAGTTCTCCGCACGGCCGCGACGCAATGCTGCCACCATTCGCTTTCCTCAGCTCGCCACTCTGTTCGGCACAGAGCTAGCTGCTCGGCTGCTCCTGCGCAGTCTCACGCCCGGAGCCGATGGCGCGCTCTGCTCCTCAGGCGTCTGCTCGCATGGGCGGACCCTCAAGGGTCATGTGTGTTCTGTCGAACATCTATTTTTTTTTCAAAATATCTAGTTTATAATAGGTATATTAGATGTATATGTTATTAGTTAGATCAAAACTATATATTTTATGTCCGCAAATGAATACAACTCGCAGTCCCCACACCTCGCGCATGATGCATGTAACAAATTAGGTCCATTTTTCTTCCTACTTCAGCCCACCAAACCCTAACCTCTATTATCTCTCTCATCTTGTGGTTGTGTGTGTGTGTGGGGGGCTCCGACCTCCAAGTGGTCGGCGAGCAAAGCGCTATGAAGGCGGCGCCACGACGCGATGACAAGCAAGCGGGTGAGGCGACGAGCGAGCGGCGTGCGATGAGTGCACTGCGCGGACGAACAGATATGATGTGAGCTAGTGGGTGGTAGCGCGACAAACAGGGAAGAAGGGAGCGGGCGGCACCAAGGGAGCAACGCGATGGCCGAGAGTGAGCGTGGCGACGGGAAGGGAGCAGCATATCTAGCTCACCGTCATCGTCCTCTCTCCAAATCTAGGTGTGTTCCGTGCGCTCCACTTCTTCTCCCTGGCTCTGCTCCGCTCCAACTCCAGTTCTTTTTGGAGTCTAGCCTCTTACTCTACTTTCTTGATTCTTTCTAATGGATATTGTACAAAAATACAATCTTTGCCTTGAACAATGAACAAATAGTTGAATTCTTGTTACATATGTTTATATGCTAATTTTTACTTTATGGAAGGAACATTCTTAGATTGAGTTCTTGGTGATGAAAAAGAGTAAAAGAGAGTAGGATCAGCAAGGTATGCATCTATCAAAAAAAATTGAAAAAGAAGGCAGAAGCTCGACCGATCACTATTAGAGGGAGAAAATAAGTTTCAGCGGTCTAGCTGCTATAACTGGAATAGAAAAAAGTGAAAACAACAACGATCAAGACCAAGCACAAGTTTTTGTTTTTGAAAAAAAAGGGCATGACCTCTATCGATCACTATTAGAGAAAGAAAATAAGATTTAGCGGTATAACTGCTACAACCCAAAACAGAAAAATAGAGAAAATAACAACGGCCAAGCACCAAGCACAAGTCTTGGCCGCACCTACAACAACAACATAACTCAGCAAAATAAGAAGCCTGGAGTAAAAATAACTCTATTCATAGTTTTCACCTCCTCAACTGTCATTAATATCTATAATTTACTGTTTAATTTATATCATTATTCTTGCCTTATATCGTCCATTTCCTCGTATGGAATTATTAATTTCTATATTTTATTATATATACGTATATCATCGTATCAGTATTTTAGGGGGAAAATGACATCTCACGGTATCAATATATTGATATCGGCATATCTAAACAACCTAGCTCCAAAGTCCAAACACCCATCCTAAGAATCTTGGGTCCACTACTATCTGCTCATGACATCTTCCTAGCTCCGCAGGACACTAGGGGAAGTTCATTCATAAAAGCCGATTGTAACTTTCATATCCACTTAATTTACTCCCTTTTCTTCGTTTCTAGCTATAGGGCGATTTCTTCGTATTGGACTATGCTAGCGTGCTTTTCTGGTCGCTTGTCCACTCAATATTCGTGCGCCTTGGGATATACAATCACGTTAACAAAACAGTTAGCTCTCTTGCGTTATTGAGGTCCGCCTATTCTGTTACGTAACCTTCTTCTATAATCTATGTGTACTACAACCTGTACAAGGACACGTATGATGTACACGCTACTATTGTGCTGAGGGATGAATTGAGCTTGCATTTGGAGTACTTAGTGCTGCGCCATCGTTCGATTTAGCAATTGTGTGCTAAATTTAGCAAACGTAGCATTGCAGAATAGTACAATTGTTTGCCTGTCACTCGAACGGTACTCCTGTTACCGGACATCAGTTAAATCTGTAACCTGATTTGGACACGCCTTTTTTTTTCAGTTTTTTATCGTCTTTCTTTTCTCTCAACGAAATCCAACATATATGGAGGACGGACTGGGGTCGGTCGGGCTCTAAAAATTAGCACTAGAGGTTTTCCACCAATTTCAAAATGAGTTTATGAATCAGTTCGGTATCTAGCTAGTTCTTGCCCCTACAGTTCAATCATGGATAACATATTCCCACTTGGATCCATGTGACACGTGCTACTCTCTGTCTGGTAGAGTACTAGAGTGGTAGGTGGTGCCATGGTACTGTGGTACAGGTGCACAGTGATGTGTGTGTGGTGGGGAGTGATGGTGCTACTGCTGTTGTCCACTTGCTGTGCTAATTTAACTGCCGAGGAATCAGTATTCTGCCTTCAGGTCAACCCCGGCGCCTCGAATGAGCTTCCCCTCTGTCCTCCCCGTTCAGCCGTTCTGATGTCGCCGCAAGCGATTCGATTTCCATGGCCTGAGCCGAGCGTGCCCTGCTGCCGTATGTGCGTACCGTGGCAGGTTTGTCCGGTATCCTCTCTCTGGTCTCTCAATTTCAATGCTCCTGCATATATGTTTCGCTTGCTTTATTTTGAAATCCATACTTCCTTTCTACTGAGCAATCCAATTCTGCTAGGAAAAATTGAAAGAATTGATATAGATCTGACTATTTGCTTAATAAAAGGTGCTCTCTATCTACTTGTGCATAGCCTGATTTAGGATGAAGAATTTCTTGCCGCTGTCTTGGTGATAAAAGGCCGCTTGTTTCTCAGTTTCTCTTTGGGTGCTCCTTTCTCTATCGACTCGCGTATCTCGCGTTCGAGTACAATTTGGGTAACCAAGAAAGGGCGGATACGTAGTAGTGTTTGTTTGTACAAAAGTAGTGTTCTTCTGCTCATGTGCTAGGTGGTGCTGGTTGGGTCTAGGTCCGTCAGACCGAAGCTCAACTAAAAAACTCAGAAAGTTGTCACTAAAGTTTGCCTCAAGTTAAAGTCTAAAAGAAAACTCTGTGTTATGAAAAAAAAAAACTCAGTGTCTTGCATCTCCTAAGCCACTCTCGGTCCACTCAGGAGCGACCCCTAGCCGCCGCACGAGGGGCCCTCGACCGCCGCCTTGGGGGCTCTTCTTCTTGCAGCTCCCTCCCCCCTTTCTGGCATCCCCTTTCGGATCTGGTGTTTTTCTTCACCGCTGGCCTAAGATCTCGGTAGATCCGGAACCCCACTGTCGTCCTCGGCTCCCACCCTCTCCGGATCCACAGCCTCCCATCATGTGGCCATTGTTGGGTTCAAATCCGGGTGCCTCGTCCATGGCAAGGCATCGTTGTCGCTGTCGGCCACAATTCTTCATGCCCCCGTCCTGGTCGACAGGGCGGTGATCTACACCCCCCATGAAGACCTCATTGTTGGAGAAGGTCCTACCTTGCTGTTGTCGCAGGTTAGTCATTGAAGAGGCCCAAAGAGTTTGGGTGCTCGTTTGTTGGACCATTGTCTTGAGGTGCAAGCCGACCGTTGTGGATGCCCCATGTATAACATCTGCTTCAGACCCAGAGGCAGGTCATCGTCGACTTCCCCATGGGAGGAAGAGAGGAGTCGGAGCTACCATATCTCTTCTATGTGTTGTCCACTACATTCTGAATTGGTTTGATGGTCGTCTCGTCTTGTTATGGTGGAGTGCTTGTTGTGCTTCTTCAGCCGTGGTGGAGCTTTGGTTCTCTAGGCCTTCGCTTCTACTCTTCTCTCTCAAGCACTGTGCGACGGTGAATCTCTGCATGTCTAACTTGATTACCAGAAGCTTTAGCGTGTTAGGTGGGGCGTCCTTCCTTTGGCTACGGTGTGTGGTATGGGTGCGTAAGACTTTATCGGTGTTTGCTATGCTAGTTGGTGTTTGCCTCTAGCATGTGTGTAAGGTAGCTTAGCCAAGTGTTCAAAGGGGTTTTCTTTTCCCTGCCTGTGGTGTTTCCCCTATTGAGACTAGTGATTGTATCTTTTTTATCTATTTTCTTCTGCTTTATTAATATAATGGGTAACTCTCCTGCCTGTTCGTTAAAAAAAGTCTAAAATAAGATCACTAATTCCAATCACTAGATCACTAATTCCAATCACTAGACCCTGTTAATGAGTACTACCTTTGGTTGTCGATTTGGAATAATCACATAGTCATGTAGGAATGCTTCATTCATCCCCGCGGAAAACTTTACACAAATCATCAAACAAACATAACTAGTAAGTGGAATGTGGTTTTTTCATGTACATGTGGGTACATGCATTATCACCACCATCAAAAATGCCTCAAGATTAATGCAAATTTTCAAAATTCAAACCAGTCTCATCTTCTAATAATTGAACACCCCTTGCACAAATCTTGATGCACTTTTGAGGGTTAAAATAGTGCATGTATGATGTACCCGTATGTACATGTGGTTTTGCATGTAAGTAATAACTCTTACACATATGCAATTTAGTAACCCGTGTTAACGAGGAGTGGGTGTGATAATGAAGACGAGATCCAAAAGCCCAACCCAAAAATGGATGTAAGAGGGGTGGGTTGACCTTTCCAAAGTAGGGAAAATTTTGTTTGTGCCTCTAAAAATATGTGTAATATCGATTTTGCCAAAAAAAAATTCTCATTTTGTTTTTTCCACTCTTTTGTAGTGCGCATTTTGTTTTTGTCACTTCGTCCAATTTTCCATCAAGTCAACGTGTTCGACCATTAATAAATATGCAAAAATATTTTAAAACATACAAAATTTGAGGAAAAAATAAGGAAAATTACCAAAAAAATTAGAAACATATTATTTTAATTCTTTGTTGGAATAAAAATAATATTTAATTCATTTGACAACCATTTTTATTACATTTAGCGGGCTTTTCGTGTTTTGGGTTGGAAATCAAGTCCGAGCCTAGCTCGACCGGCACTGCTCGAGCTGAGCCACCCATGTGTAGGTCTAGCTGGAAGGTAGTATAACCCTGGGTTCAAAAGCGGTGGAAAATGGTGAAAATCGCTCCTGCCAGCCCTACCTAACCCCCTGGTAAAAGCTCAAAACCGGGAGAAATTACTGTTCTCGACTGAATTTTTCTTAAATTTTATCTTTTTTTCATTTTAGCTTTAAAAAAAATCAAATTTTCATTTGAAAAATTTAGGCGAATTTGACCCAAATTTTCCAATTTTCAGCCATTTTAGTGCTATCGGTGACCCCCGGTAAAACATTCAAGCCGATTTTTAGAACCCTGGTATAATCTCAATGTAACATTCCAAATTTAGAGTTAATTTGAAACCTTTAAAAATAAAAATAAGCATTTGGATTTTCTTGGTTAAGTCAAAGCTTAATTTAATTTTTTAGAAATTAAAATTATTTAATATGATTAATCTAAACTTTAATTAAATTCAAAATTATTTTATTTGGGTTCCTAGAGTTCTAGAGTATTTTCTAGAATTTTCTAGAAAATCCAAAGTTGTTTTTGGAGTTTATTTGCTATTTCTTTGAGCTCGGTTTCCTTTATTTCAATTTATGAAATTCGAAAATCCTCTTTTTCTGGATTTTTCCCTTTGGGCCGAATCCTTTTTCCTCCCGAGACTCTTCTCTTTTCCTTGGCCCATTTTCCTTTCGCTGCCGGCCCAGCCTAGCCATTTTCTTTCCCAGCATGCTTTCCCTTTCTCTCCCGCACACGCATCCCACCTACTCGTCCCTCCTCCCACCGCCGAGTGTCCCGACCATGTTAGCTTCGTCTCTGTTCCCACCTACAGTGTTCGAGCCGGACACAAAGCCGCCACTGGTCTCAACTCCAACTCTCCCTCCCCGGCCCTTTCGAAGCGCAACCGTCCAAGTCGAAACCTTCGTGTCATCCTCCTTTCCCGAAAGCCCTAGCTGCCCTCGTCGAGTACGTCGCCGTTTCGCCAGATTTCAGTTGTGAAGCCGCCATCGATTTCCACGTCGTTCTTGCTCCTCCGCGCGTGCCATCATCGTCATTGAAGTCGCCTCACCGCATTCTATGCGGTGCTCGCCTCGTCGTCCCTGGGAACCCGCCGTCGCTTCCTTCTTCCCCAAATCCGACTGCACTACCCCATTTCGAACTCTCTCCGGTGAGTTCCTTGCCATCTTGAGTGTGTCACCACGTGCCCTTGACCCTCCTCTCTTGTTTCCCCTCCTCCTTGGAGCCTCTTTTACCCCGTAGTGTGTCGTCGCCACCACTCCTCTTCTCTGACTATGGCCGCCGTTGCCTCGTCGCTCCGGTCGCCCCAAGCCACCCGCTGTGTTCCTTGTGCTGCCGCCAACTTCGTGCTTCCCTTCTTTCTCCTCGGGCTCCCTCGTTTGGCTGTCGTCACCGCCTCATCGTTGTTCTTGCCACGACACCGCCACCCCGAGGACCTCCATGCCGCTGGGAACTCATTTTGCCCTTGCCACCTGTTCTTTCGCCACCGTCTGTCGTCGCCGTTGAGTGCAAGCCGCCACTACCATTTCCTCTGTTATGCTCCCTGTACTTTCTCCCTTTTTCTCTCTTACATGTGGGTCCCACATGTCAGCTCCTCTGTGTGTGTGTGTGTGTGTCAGTTCGGTCTCACATGTCAGCCAGCTTCTTTTTCTCTCTGTTACTTACTAGTGGGCTCCACTTGTTAGTGTCCTTTTCAATTTCGTTTTCTTTTTCTTTTCAGCCAAAGGAATATTCCTAAGAATATTCTTTTATTCTCTCTTTTTTTTCTTTTCGTCAAATCTTTCGAGAGTATGTTCTTCTTCGTCCGAGCTCCGATTCAGTCCGTTCAAATTCCTAAATTCATCTAAAATCGAGCTATTTATTTCATAGTTGGTTTTATTGTTTTTTGGATTTGATTTTAGATTTATTTGTGCTTCGACTGTTGTTTTCTCTCTCGTTATACGATCTGTTTCAATGAGAAGGAGTAGAAGCAAGTTTTGAAGATCCAAGTGTGGTAGCTGAGCAAAGCCATGGAAAGTCGTAGTCCTTTGATCATATTGAACCTATGATTTCAAAATTATGTTGTTTTAATCAAATTGCATGCTATTTTTATATCAACTGCTTTTGAGAATAGTTAATCATCTATTTGCCACTACGCCTCTATTGATTATTTGAATACCATGATTTATTTATCAACGTAGGATGGTCAATATTAGTTGGACATATTTGTATCACCAACATAGGTATCGCAGAGATGTTTAGTCATGCTTAGTTGTACAATGGACTCATGATCACATGTTCAATATTGATAATTTAACTCAATGATATATGGAATTGTGGTGCAATGCCATTGTTGTGCAACTGTGGTGTGACGTCACTATTGTATCAGTTGTGGTGTGATGCCGCTATTATAAAATTGTATGCCATGGCACGGATTGTTATTGGTTTGGTTGAACAAAATGATTTATGCCCAGGCGAGTGATTGTGTAGTAAAGGAGGTGCAGGAAGCACATTGTTTTTGGATGAGGTAGTCTCGCTTGGGTAACTTGTGAAGGACTTAATCTTGTGTACTATTGAACTGAGCCATATCGTATAACCACATGTCCAGTATGAGATGGATCCGGCTAACTAATTAGCAATATCTTAGCGTAGTTCTATTTTTGGAAGCGTGAGTTATGGGTGAACGTATACTCACAATGGCGCAAGAGGGAGGCTCTGTCTGGTCGTGATGACATTCAGTGTTGAAACCTTAGTGGACATAATTGGGTTGTAAAGCTCTTGTGATGATCACTTAGTCGCGCACTACAGAAGTGTGGTCAGACACCTTAAGTTGATTTATCTCTTGTGGGTAAAGCTGTATAACCTCTACAGAGTTAAAACTGTTTAAACAACCGTGTCCCGGGTTATAGACAATGTTCAGGGATTTCACACGAGAGATAGAGTTTTTTATATAAAAATGTTTCGGAGTGTGAATGAAAAATTCATTTGGTGAAAATGATGTTTGCTTGGTGGATGGGGAATTCACTTGGTGATTTGAGTCAAGGGTGAATGGAGAGTTCAATTGGTGAATATAATGTTTGTTCGATGGATGAGATGTTCACTTGGTGGTTTGGTTGAGAAGTGAATAGAAAGTTCAGGTTGTTTCGAATAAATTGTTTACTCTATGTACTTACTGTCTTTTAAATTACATATTTCAATCTACTTACTGTATTTATTGCTAATATTGCTTTCTACAAAAGAACCATACATGATACATCTATTCGTTTGTTGAAGTCTTGCATGAATATTAATTACATACTGTTCCCTATGATTTGCTGAGTATTTTATGTACCCAAGGCTTTAAACATTGTTGCTCAGTTGAAGAATATTATGCTGCTCAAGAGCTCTTTGAGAAGGATTGCTATGAAGACTTTGCGAATTAGGATGCGTTCTCCATTCGATTGCATGTGGGCATGTTGATTGACCTTTCTAAGTTTTCCGTTCCGCTGCAAGAGTTTATTTATTTCTTTAGCCTGCATGGCAAGTTAAGTAAACGTTGACCATAAGATCCAGCTATTATTGCTATGTGTTATTTTGATATCTTTTTAGTTAAATCGATTAATGGGTGATATTTCATCAGTGTTTCACTATGTGAGCTAGCTACTGATTTAGGATTAGTTCAGAATACACAGAGGGTTTTCAAATGTGTAAATCCGAGTCTCGACACATAGTATCTCTTCTTATAGTCATGTGAGTAGTTTTATCTCGGGTTAATACGTGAAAGCTACCAAAATATTTGACTTTTACTGAACACAACATAGAAGGTAAGTAACTCAATACAGATGGAAATATCATATAACTTTGATTTGGGCCTGCTCATGGAATATGACCGGACAGTGACGCAAGCTTTTAGTACGTACACATTCTTGTACGGTAGTAGAATCATTTCTCGACACATTAGTTGCACTAGGAGACGACGCAACCCATCACCCATGTGACGGCCGATCCCACGTTCCAAACCCCAAGAAACGAACATTGAGAACATGGTTTTCTCACGCGGTACATTATTTCTTTATATAGAACCGATACGATATGATATGGCTGAAACAAGAAAACACGACACCAAGCGCGACAATTAGGGAGTGTTTCAAACAAAGAAGAAGAAATTTAGAGCACACATTTGAGTATTTGACGCGTTCTGGACACAGAAAAAAAAAAGTATTTCACACACGCACACGCACGGAGTACCAGGAGAGAACATGCTCCTACCTGCCTGTCTGCCTCATCCAAATTCAGATAAATTTCGTCTTTATATCTAAAAATTTTGAATTTTAATTCAAAATTTTTGTTCAAAAATTTTATAAAAAAATGATAACCAGCGATAACCGATTCTATCGGTGAGACCCGATAAAATTTCCCCAGCGATATAGTTTGCCCTGGTCTGCCTGCACATCTGAATGTCAAGTATAACCGATCCAGCAAGAGAAGCTTCCACTAAATTCATCAGCTTACTCAACTTATGCCTGGAAACTCACAGGTCACAACCAAACACCAAAACTGCGCATTTTCCATTATACCCTCCGATCTCTACAAATATTCTCTTCTCACACAGCCACAGCCACAGCCACAGGTAGGGTAGCTTGCGCAGCTTGTTCTCCTTAACGCCTAAACCCTAGCAACCATTCCCAGCTCCCCCAAGCCCACCCTCCACAGTCCACACCTCTAGATCCTCCCAAGATACCAAACCCACGGTGGGTTACCCATCCCATGGCGAGCGCCGCTTTGGCCACCGCCTTCTCCGGCCTGTGGGTGGCGATCGGCGCCATGGAACTTATGTCTTTCCTAGACCCGTCTGACACCACGAACTTAGCTCAAGCTCCGCCGCTCGACGCCGCTGTCCACGTGATGTTGCCGGTGGCTGCGATCGGGGCCTTCGACACCGCCGTCACACTCATCTATGTCCATCTCCACAACGGCGGCGGCGGCGGTGCCGGCAACGGGCGGATCCCAGAAGTCGTCACCTTCATCTTTTGCACGTCGATCTGCTTCCTCCTTCTTTTCTTGTTCCTCCAGCCAGGTGCCATGGACCGTGTCTTTCAAGCTCCACCGGTCGGTGCGGCCTTCCATGTGTTCCTGCCAGCAGCTGCGACGGCGACGTTTTTCCTCTCCATCGTGCTCATCTATTTCCACACCCGCACCGTCCGTGGAGCCGGCGCAAGCGCCGGCAATGGGCTGATCCAGGCGGCCGTGAAGCTCCTGACCAAGATCACGCTCGCGGCTGCACTTGTCACGGTCGTCCTTAGCCTCATCGTCGCCATCGGCCATCCTCGCTTTCTAAACCAAATGAATTGCCCAGAAGTCCAGAACGTCTATCCTTGTATACTGCTTAGGGCTGGGTAAGGGATTTGAACGTTGTTCGTCGGTTAATGCGTTGTGGTGTAATAAGAACAGCTTCAAGTGTTAACGCTATATGTGCAAGCGACTCTTTTATGTCTATTCATGGATTTGGTTTTGATCGGAAATGTGGGCTCATGTGGTAGTGGTATAACTGCGTAGTCTTGTTGTTCGTACGTGTGAAATTATGTGTTTTTCGCTTGGGCGGTACTTGCAATCGCCTCGTGCTCAGCGATGGCTGCACGTACGGCGTAAGATGATCGCAAAGATGTGTATGTATGCAGATACAGGCATATGTTTACAGAATTGCAGGCTTGCAGCGGTTGTTCCGCCCTTGCTTCTGTGGCGGACAGGAGAGCCGCTTTGGAGGCGGCTTTGTTGGCGATGGTGGAGGCGGCGATGAAGGCAGAGGGAGCGGGCATGGAGGAAGGAGGTATCTTCTGTGTTGGAGCCGCGGGCGCGGGCCGGGCGCGGTGGAGTCGGATGCGGTAACGGTGGATTTTGTGGTGGACACCGTGGACTAAGCGTGCTGGCCCGGAGTTGGAGGTGGTCATGGGCCTCATGGTCATGGGCTCATGGCTCGGAGCGGCGAAGACAGCGGTGGACTAGGTGGCGAAGACGGACCAGAAGTGGTAGCGGTGTGCAGCCTTGGCGATGGTGGTGATGCGCGCCGCGCGCGTGGAACGGCGGCGGCTCTGGCTGTGTCGTTGGCGTCGGAGGGGGAAGCCTTGGTTCGCGCGGCGGCTTTGGCCTTTGGCGATAGTGGATGCTGGTGGGTGGCAAAAGAGCGATCTCGGTGGTGGTGGCGGTGCCGGCGGCTGGGGCTGGTAGTGGACTAGTGGTCGCCGGGTCTGGTGAGGCGGAGGCGGAGGCTATGGTCGCCGGCTCCCGGAGGCGACGTCGCTGAGCCGAGGAGGTTGAGGCGGCGGCGAGCGCTCTGCCGCTCTGTTGTTATGGGTTGAGATGGTCGCTTCGTCTTGGGCGCGCGCCGCCGCCGCGGCATGCATAGGTGGGGGCGCCTGTGGGCCCTCTGGCACATCTGGGGTTGGTTGAGAACTTGAGATGGCGGTCTCCGGACCGTACTTGAGCCGTGGAGATGGGCACGGTGGTGGCTTTCGTGTGCTGGAGGAGGGCTTGGCCAAAGCCCGCAGCAGCGGCTTCGACGGCGGCCGGCGGGGCGGGAGGTGCTCGTGCTTGGCCTCTGTGGTGAACTGGGTTGAGGGAGCGGCGTACGTCCAGTGTCAGCAGTGTCACGCGCATTGGCGTTCGTGCAGGTTTGCTGTCCGTGTCTGGTTCGTCTCCGTTTGTTTAATTTTGCCGGCGGTGGTGCGGGGAACTGGCCGGGGAGGTCGCAGAGACGCGACCACCACCAGGCGACCGCCGCCCGCCATGGATCTACTGGATCAAGCAATTATCCGCTGCGACCCGGTGGTGGAGGAGGTCGACATAACTGGCCAGTTGGTCACTGGGCTAGATTTAGTTGACTTGACCCGGTGGAGGAGGAGGTCGACATAACTGGCCAGATCTATGGTGTGGTGAGATGTGCCCTGATGTTCTCTGAATTTCCTTACCACCTGCCGTCGTGCGTGCGTTCACAACTTCACATACTGCTGGAGTAGTTGTGGCTTGCTACTGATCCCAGAGGACAATGCACGAGCACCGGTGTGCATTATATGGCTTGTCCATTAAAACGCTCAAACTAGCCTGCTTTTCATGTAAAATGCTCAAGCTAGCATGTTTGGTCAAGAGTGCTTAATTAATCTAGTTCCCTTCAGGAACGACCAGGTCCTTAGATACACTAGAGGTTCTTTATAATCTCATGAAATAGATCAGTAGAGGTGGGGATCATGCAAAACATGTCATTCAGGGCCATAATCTTCAGGAAAGTGGTAATAAGTAGAGTTGGGCATTGGGCCGTGCCGGTGCCGTGTCGGCCCGGCCCAGGCCCGCCGTGCTTCAGGCCGCATCGTGCCGTGCCAGCTCGGCTCGGTCACCCCGCCGTGCGTGCCGCGCCGCCCACCTCGCCTCCGGCCAGCCCGAGCGCGGTCCCAGCCCGTCGTCTTTGGGGTCGTGCGTGCCACCAAACCCACCCCTAAGTAACTATAGGCGCGTCAGAGGAAGGAGAGGGAGTGAGAGGAGGTGGTTGGAGGAGTGGAGGAGGCGCGCCGCACGCACGAGGGAGGTAGGCGCGATCGCGATGTATGGGGAGGGAGGTGGTTGGAGCTAGAGGGAGGGGAATCAAAGAATGTGATTATGGATTGGGAATTTGGGAGCCGAGGCTCGAGAGAAGGGGTTGGGGGAGCTCAAGAGGGATGTTGGGCTAGACCGGGTGACAGAGGGGAGGTTATTGGTTGGGCTAGACCTGGTGGCAGAGGAGGGTTATTGGTTGGGCCAGGCCGAGATGGGGGAGTGATTGAGCCAGGCCGAGAGAGGGAGGGATTGGACTAGAACGGGAAGGTTTGACCTATTTCGTGCCGGGCCGGCCCAAACACGGCCCAACTGGTCGTGCTGTGCCGCCCAACGGGCCGCATTCTCAGGCCTAGTTCGGCCCGCAGTTCGTGCCGTACCGTGTTATGCTTAGACCGTGCCGTACCGCCCGTGCTTTGAACCGGCACGAAAAAGCATGGTCCAAGTCCCAGCTCTAGTAATAAGTACAGCAGATTACTCCTACTGCATGTGTGAACTGCTGCCTTTTCGAGATTCCTTGGATACATCGATGTTTCTCACATGGTTGCATGTGTCGAGATATTACAACACCCAAATATATGCCCGTGGGCTAGCTCCACGTGCGGCGTGCCAAGCTCCAAAAAGGTTTGGCCTAAAATGGGTCCAATACGGACAAATACGTTTCTTTTTTCATTGCTATAAGCGCGCTAGCTTACTAAAAGCCTGTAGTGTACCACCTTAATTAGTAGTTTAGTCCGTACTGTTCTTTTGTTCAAGTACTAGATTTCACTTTCAGATCCATCCAAGGTTGCAAACACGTACGTTCTTGGACAAAGACGAGAATTAGAATTTTCGGAGTGTTGAATTTTTTCACTGAAGAGGCTATAGCAGCATGGTTCTCTAGTCCTGCAGTAGAGATCACGAAGCTGCGCAAGCAAGAAGAATGGAGAACGATATTTGTTAATTAGGAGGATAGCGTCATTCAAGACTATGGTTGCTGCTTGTCGCCATGTCATAGCTTCCGATAGGGGCATAGAGCTACCCAACTAATCTTAGTCAGTGGCGGAGCTAGGATTTTTTCAAAGCCTGGACAAACCGCCGAACCTGGAATCGTCGTCCCGCTAGAGTCGTCGCGCCCATGCGCGCGCCGGCTCCCGCCCACCATCACCCCGCCGTCTATGCCTAAAGCCCTAAACCGACCTTGCCGCTTTTTTTGTCAATCGGTCTCATCGCTAAATGTTCTAACGTGGATTAAAAATCTATACTTTTGGTTATTCGCTCAAAAATCGCGGGTATGCTGTGGATGCCCTCTATTTATTTTTCTATTTTGATAATATTTTTATTCTTATTTCTCTTTTATTTTCTTCGGTCTAGTCCGCAACTATTTATTCGCATACGGTCTAAGCATTTGATTGATTTAATTTTTATACCGCATGATACTTATTATTATTATTCCTAAATTTTATTGCTAAAACTACTATTATTAAACCTCCAATGAATTTTACCTTTTACCCTCTTAGCTAAATCTTGATTTTCTACCCTTTTTCTTAACCCTAATCTTACTCTACCACGTAATCTCTTTACTCTCTCTCTCTCCCCATACTATGTCCATAGCTGAAAATACCCCTGGCTGCACCTATCTTCTTCTTCCCATTCCTCACCCACTCTCCATTCTTTTCTCCTTCCCTTTTCTATTTATCCCTGGTGGAGTGGTGGTTCCCTGTCGCTCCCTGGCTCACCTCCGGCCGTAGCTCTCTCCTCGCTGCCGGCTTGGCCGCCTCCACCGCGCCATCCTCCCGCTCGCTTGGCCGCCGCACCCCGCCTCCACTGTACCGCTGCCTCGCCTCCCTTGGCCCTGGGGCGCCGCCTCTAGCTCGGCCCGCACCGGCTCGGCGACCGCCGCCGACCGCTCCGTGTTTGCCGCTCGCCCGTGCTAGCCCTGCTCGCTTGAGTGCCCTTCTGTCGCGTCCGATCTTCCTCCCGGCCTAGCGCGCGCCGCCTGGTCTTCCTCGCTTCCATGGCGCGCGGCGCCGCCACTCACTGTCGCTGGGCTGTGGCAACCGCCAGCCGAGGGACGCTGGCTCCGCCGCTGCTTCTAGTGCTAGCAGATCATGGTTTTATGTATTTCTCCTAGCAGCGCGTTTTCATCTAGTGCCAAATGCCAAAAATGCTCCAATCAAGGGGCCACGCCACACGTGGATGATAGCGTATTACAAGGATTCCTATATATTGCAATGAATTTATTCCAGCAAAAATAAGTTGTTGCAAACAGTCTGTGCTATTGCCATGATTAGTTATTTCGTGGTATTATTTACTTGTTATCGTTACAATTTATAATTATTGCAATAGTTAAAAAAATCGTTGCAATAAAAAAATTATTGCAACGAAAAATAATTTGTTGTAATAAGCAATATATAACGATTTATTTTTGTTGTAATATTTATAGATATAGCAATGAAATATTTAGATGACATGTCTCTAAATATTCATTTCCCTCCCAAACACTTAATCTCCAATACTTTGTTTCCCACCAAAACACAGTTCCCGTGGTGAAAATAAAAATTTTACCGCACAAATAGAACCATGTCAGCACCAGGCTGCCCAATCCGCCCCATGTATTAGGCCCATGTCAGCACCCACAACCCTAACTCCCTCCCGGCCTCCCCTCAGCTCTGAATGTTGCCCGCAACCCTCATCCAGTCGCCTTGCTCTACCCGGCTCCCGTGCTCTGCCCGACTCCGCAATCGCCCTACACCCTCCACATGCCCCTACCCCTCCGTGGCTCCCCCCGCTGCCTTGCCCTTCCGCCCACTGGTCGCCGCCAGCTGCCCGCCTCTGCCCTCCGCAGCTCCGCTCGCCACCTGACCGCCCTTGCTCGGCTGCTTCGCCCCGTGCCTCCTCCCTTTGCTCGACTGCCTCCAGCCTCCTCCCTCCGCCCATCCGCCCCCGCCTCCACCCGCCTCTGCCCTCCATGGCTCCGCCCGCCGCCCACCCTGCTGCTGCCCTCCACCCGTTGCCCCTTGCTATAATGTTATCGTAATTTTATCCTTTTTACTTGATTACACATGCTTAAAAATTATGATTACCCTGTGTTGCATTTCACCCCTTTCTATTATTAATACTTTGTTTTATTTTCATGTTTTTACTAATAGTCAGTAATGGATGTCCTTTCGTTAACAGTCGTTTCCCTTGTGTGTTCCCCTCAGAGCACAGGGGTGCCTCTTTGTTAAAGTATTATTTATCATTATTTTCTGTTCTAGGCATGTAATATGGCTTCAGTTATCATTTACTGGTGCTCATACTGTCTGTTTCATCCTTGGCTAGATCATTGGTTATGGAGCTTTGGCAGGATTAGTGAAGATGGACTATTCCACTTCTACAGAAGAAGCCGCAAAGGCATTGTATGCTATATCTGCTTTGATTAGAGACAATGTAAATGGTCAGGAGGCATTCCATTCAGAAAATGGGAGTGAAATGTTGCAGGTAGTGAAAATCCTGTCTTGAGAATACAAACAAATAATTAGTTCTGTTCTGGTAATTTTGCCCTTTTTCAGCACATATTGGCAAGCAATAGTATTGATGTTCGGCTTCAGAAGAAGTCAGTATTTTTAGTAACAGCTCTTGCAGATTTTCAGCTAAATTCTGGAAACTCAGGACTTGCTTTCTTAAGTGAACGGCTTTTTCTAAAGTTGATGGTTGATATGTTATCAATGCTTGACCTTGACCTTCAAGAAAAGGTATTGTCAGAGCTTTATCGAATTCTTTGCATCCTTTTGGTTAGCACCTAGCATAGTCAGCATTTTTCATGACAGTTGTCCCTTGTGTGCAATAATTTGTTCATTTCATACGTGGATATGTATGATGATTTGGTAGACTGAATCTCTCTTAATTGTGTATTTATTTCACCACTACGGTGGAGGATAAAGTGCCAGGGAGGGGAGGAATGGAGGAGGATTTGGGGCAGGGGGCGTTGAGGCAGCAAACAATTTTTTTTCTTCTCTTCTCTATCTCTTGACCTGGATGTGGCCGCCACCAGATTGGACCACCACAGCGATGTCACCATCACCACCAACCTGCTCGCTCCATCATTTCGATTGGGTCTTCACATTTTTTCCCCCTGATGGAACAAGTTTCATGGCACCAAGAACTTCCAGACCTTGAAGAATTGTCATACATGATGTGCTCGGTGAAATATCGAAGGGGTAACCACATTTGCTTGGCCTGCTACCGTGCATAGGTAACTCCTCGCCCATGCTAGCTACCCCTGATCGGGGCCTTTTCCCGCGCTGGCGGAGATGCCAAAGCATGCTCGTGAGTTCTTGCGCGATCATCGTTTTCTCACCGCCATTATCACGCCGAACTCAGCCACATTTAAGCTTCTGAGCACGTCACGAATCCCTCGGCTCGCCATTCTCGCCTCTCGCCAAGAATCAGAGCATCTTGCTCCTTCGTTCTCGATGCCGATGAGCAAGCTCTGCGCTGCCATCTCCTTGGGTGAGCTTCCTTGCCCTCGCCACCTGCGTCATCATCTGCCCCTTAACTTACTCATTCCCATTCCCTGCTTGATGTAGCCCCGGGAGCTCCATAGCTCCGATGCACTATCATCTTCCTCGACTTCGGCACGTGCACCCGATCCAACCCACCGCACCCTCGCCGTTCTAGAAGGTTTGGGGCCCTTCTAATCGTGTCATCATGTGTTCTGTCCCCAACTCAACTAATCTCCTCACTTAACGCAGGCCAATTCGTTGTGAATCCGAGCCTTACCTTCTTCTTCCTCATCCACGGTCGCCATCGCCATTTTGACATTACTTGAAGCTCGATGAGTCCCCGTCCAATTCCTCGTGTCTAAACCATCTCTAGGACTCCGGTGAGCTAATGCTACACTTCTTGTAGCATCTCCACCGCCATAAAGCACCAACACGGTGAGCCTCCTCTCGTCGGCTTTGCTCAATGTTGCCAAGATATCGGCCATCCCCAATGCCATCAAGGACCTTGGTGAGCATCTAGTAGTCCCTAGAATTTTTGTGCATATTAGTTTGGATGATTAGCTAGCATAGCATAGATTTCACCGCACCAATCATGGCACCGCCACGGAAGCGTTAGCCGCTGCCACGCTTCGGTGACCATTCCCGAGCCGCACTGTAGTATCATTGTTGCACCCTAGAGCCAATGGCACCATCTTTCGCCACGATATGCTCCATTCACGAAAGCCATTTGGACCCGCACTCCGCGCTCCTTGCCGTGTAGCATCATGTCCGCCCATCTCTCCAGCCTCTACCACCACCCGGTGGGATCACCGTCAGAGGGGAACCTATTTTGTCCATCCCCGAGCCAAGTCGTTGTTGCTTGCCGCCGACAAGCTCGCCATGGCGCTCGGCCATGTGCAGCTCTGTTCCCACGCCATGGTGACTAGTATGACAGTATTGTTTGGCCACGCTACGAGTGGTGGTGCAGGAAAAATGGTCAGATTTAGAAGTAAAGTTGGTGAAGGGTTAGTAATAAAAATAAATTAAATAAAAAATTAAATAATAAAAAATTCTTAGCGTTGTTTGGTCATTTTAAAAATAAGTTAGATGGTGGGTTGTTTTAAAATATTGTTGAAAAAGGTATAATGATAAAAAAATGTATCAAAGACAAGAAATAAATCGAATGAAGATTAGAGGTAGATATAGATTTGAATATTAAGTGGGGCAAATATTTCATTTGATTTATTTTTTAGGCTAACGCAGATTTGACCCATCTAATATTAACTATTTTACTTTAAAATTGATAAACTTTTCTTAAAGAGTGTACCGAAGCACACTCCACCAACCAATTATAAACCGAATTTTTTTGCCGATACGGTCATTTTATGAAACGTATTTACACATATGGCCACTTTCGAAGTGTATTTGCAAAAATAGCACGTCGGGCGCACGGTGACCCCGCGCCCGCGCTCCCATTGCGACACCTGCGCCCTGGGCGCAGGCTCACCCCGCGCCCGCCGCCACCTCAGCTCCGCGCGCTGCTCTCACGCCCGCGAGCCCGCCACTCACCGCCCGCCACGCCGGCCTTCCCACGCGCCACCCCGCCGCCGACCGCCCCGCCGCGCGCCTCGCAAGATCGGCCTCCCGGCGCAGGTGAGCTCGCGCCGGCTCCTCAGGCCCCACGCGCCCACGCACGCAGCCGCCGCCACTTGGCATGCGCGGACCATCGCCTCCCGGCGCAGGTGAGCCTGCGCCCGCCCCGTGCGCGCTTTGGAGTTAATTGAGAGATTAAGGAAGAGGTTAATTAGGGTTAGGTGAGAGGTTATTTAGGGTTAGGGTTAGGGAAAATTTGTGGTAATTTTAAAATATAAAAATGAGTTGAACAAATTACGAAATTTTTTTGTAGTGTAATGAAATTTTATTTGTTTGTATAAATTTTGTATAATTTTATTTGTTTAGATATTTTATTGTTAATCGATATGATTGTGTTATTCTAATATGTGTTGATAGCAAAGATTTGAATCGGTGTTCTTCATTTGCGAGAGGCCCTTCCCGCCTCCATATTTGAACCATTTGCGTAAAGCCCTACTGTGTGTTGATTGTTTACACATTTGAACTATTTGCGTAAGGCCCTCACTCCTTCCATTTGCAACAGGTGTTGATTGTTTACACATTTGAACCAGGCCCTGGTCATGTGTTGATTATGAAAAGATGCAAAGGAGGCCCTCACTTCCTGTATTTTCCACCGAAAGCATTGATCTGTCACCTCTTGTTTCTTGTCTCAAATTGTGAGCCGAAATTTATGGCTTAATTTGCGCACGGGGTAACGATTCTCTTTAAGAGCGGTGGAGGAGAGAGCTAAGCGGGATCTGCATTCGTAGTGGCTCATTCGTTCTTTTAGTAGTTCACTTCATATCGCACTGAGCTCGTGGCAGAGAAGGTAGAAGCCAACCAGAGAGAAGTTGAAATCGTCTGAGCACCTAGAAAAGGTAAGTGTCATTCACATTCGGCTATAGTTTTAGGTAGGTTTAGCAATGTGATTAGAATGTGATTAGATGAATTGTAGTTTGTTATTGTAGAAACTAAGTAGTTATAGTTATGTAGTCAGATATTTTGACTAAGTGTTCGAATATAAAATTGAAAGATTTAGTGTGATTAACACGTAATTAGAATACTTAGTAGTTAGCAACGCGATTAGTTGACTTAGTAGACTTATTGTTGTTAGTGTTGTAAATTTTAACTCGGTGATTTACATAGTGTGAGGAGCTCTGATCGTAAAATATTAAAATATTTAGAGGTCGTTAAACAAAATTGAAATAGAGTGTTAGCGCACTTAGAATTGAAATGGCGAGGAGACAGAGTGTTAGGACTTAGCAAAGCCTTTTCTTTTCAATTAGTCTACTTATGACTTCTTGTTGTTAGGGTTAGTGTTAGCGCACTTATTGTTGTTAGGGTTAGTGTTGAACCCGACTGTAAAATTTTAAATTTTTAACTTGGTGTTAGCGTAACATGCACTATGGCTTAGAATTGTGTTGGTTTCTTTTTTATTGTACTTTAGCTGAATATGCACTATAGCTTACAACATGCACTATGGCTTAGAACATGCACTCGGTGTTAGCAGAACATGTACTATGGCTTAGAACATGCACTCGGTGTTAGCAGAACATGCACTATGGCTAAGAACATGCACAAGGTTTGAAACTTGTTACTACCACAGAAAATTTTGGAATTGAAATTAATTTACAATCATTTATGTTCATTAGCTATATTCTGACTAATATTCTCTATGCATGTGTTGCTAGGCATGTCTGTACCGGAGCTACTGGAACCATTCTACGATGAGGACCACCGGTGCAAGCTGTGGCTCACCGCTGACGCGGATGGCCCTCCGCCCCTGGCGCTTCGGGCGGGGAGGGACTGGTGGGCGCTGGACGATCGTTACGTCCCGATCCTCAGACAGACGGGCTTGTTGCCCTTTGCGAGGATGGTCTCTGTCGGACGCGGGTTCACCCTCGACGGTAACTGTCCCGCACTGTCGGCGTGTGGAGGCCGAGACGCACACCTTCCACTTTCGGTGGGGTGAGATGACGGTCACCCTACAGACGTGTCGTTCTGGCCCGTCTCCGATCCGAGGTGTGCCGCTTGTTCCGGCCTGCGAGTGCGATCGGAAGGCCAGGTGGAGCAACGCTTTGGCCAATCTATCCCGAGGGTGCACGTGGCGCCCCGGACTTGGTGAGGCATTTCAAGAAATGCCCGAGGTGCACCGACGAGGTCGTTAGGACGCACTCGTTGCTTACATTCTACGACTCTTTGGTTGGGTCATGATTCCAACATCAAAGGGGATGTTTGAACCCGACTTCATCCCCATCGTCGAGTCTTTGGTTGACGCGGGATCGGGCCAATGCCTCGATAGCCGGGATCACCATCCTTTGCGCCACATCTGGGGTTGTGTGACGCTGCGACACCTGTGAGCACCGCTACCAACCTAGCCGCTCGCTACGTGCTCTGCACTGTGGAGTTGGGAGCACTTCCTATTGGGCGGCCGACCATAGAAAGCGGTGCACCCGCACTTTAGTCGGACCCCACATGACGCCGTAGACGCGCCCACCATGGGCTTACGGTGGATGGCGCCGTCTGCTCGGGGCTGGGCCGCGAAGACCGGCGAGTGCTACTCGTTGTACCACAACGAGTTTGAGTCGTTGCACGCAGAGCGACATCATCCGTGTGTATGGCATCACGGTTTCCTGCTTTCGACGTAGCGCCGCACGAGCCGTCCATCAATGCATCCGGACGCATTGCATGCGTAACGACCGCCACCGTGTTCTCACATATGGTGGAGCCTTACGCGCGGCGGCAGCGTGCGGCTGATTGGTCTGCAATCACCGCGTGCCCCGGACGCAGGCTCCTGGAGCGAAAGATACACCGTGAGTCAAACTTTATCCGAGTAATATTCGCGATCCTTACATCTTCTTTTCTAACATTAATCTTTCCGAAATGCGGGCAAACGAGGTGGGGTGGCGATTCGGACTGCAAATGCATCGGAGAAGTGGACTATGACATGGATAAACACGGCGCACGTGGATATCCGCATGAGTAGCGCCCGCATGCGACCATGAGTCGTATGGTGCGATATGGAGTGGTACGTGCTACGAACGCGCGCAAGATCGACTATTCCTCCTCCGGAGCGCCTGAGGAGGTGACACACCGACGCACCACGAGGAGAGCCTCCGCGACGCACGCACCGTCACATCGCTTCCCGACTTTGACGACGCCGACGGCACTTACGACCTGTTCGCGATTTCATGGCGACATTCGTACCTTTTGTTAATGAACTCATTGCGATGTCATCTGCAGTTGGAGCGGCGCCGCACGCCCAGAGCGTATCGGACGACGCCTCGCAGAGCCAGATAGAACCCGGCCGGGTATAAAAAGTTTTGAAGCACATCTCGCGGAGATGAAGAAAATAGTAAAGAACTTGAGTGCGGTCGTTCGAGGGACGACACCTGCGCGATCGGGCTCGAAGTGGGGGGACCGTGCTCACCCGCTAGGTCTTCAGCACGACCTAGCGAGTCCGGCAGGCGTCGTAGCGTTTCCCGTCGGTCATCTGCGGGACAGGTCGCCGCGGGGGTAAGTCGCTATGTGCAAATTTACGTTCTGTTTTTTGGTTTATGCCATACATGCCGCTAACATCATGCCGTTCTCTCGCGGTAGGTTCGTCGGGATGAATCACTTCTGTCGTCCGGACCCGGTATACGGACTGGTGATCTGCCTCAGTTATCTGCAGTGCATATCCGGGAGGTACGAGGTTGTTAATTTACGTCCAGAGTGCTTACTTGTACTAACATCGTTCCGTCTTGCAGCCTTCAGTTGCCCGTGGGGGGGACGGCCAGTTCACGTCGACTGATGACGAGGATACGGGCCTCCCAGCTCGTGTGAGGAGCAAGAGATACGACGCTAGGGAACGATCAATGGCGGCCGGGGTTTGTAGCGCACTCGTGGCGAGCTCCTCCGGTTCGGTGCCCCACGTATGTTCCAGGCGAGCTCCTGCGGTTGGTTCCCCAGGTATGTTCCGGGCGAGCTCCTCCGCACGCGGAGCCCCTACGTCGAGCTTGACTTCATCCGCGCAACCGAGTTGGCGTGCATCGCAACCCCAAAGTGGTTTAATAGCCTCCGTTGTGGATCAATTCCTCTGAGTTGTCCCAGTCGGCATGGTGATCACGATGACATGTACGCTACCGTGCACCGCTCAGTCACCTTCGGTCCACCTCCGCCTCAACGGTCTCCCTACCCCCTCCGCACCGACACGCGCTCTCGGACGGTGGACGTACTCCACGAGTCATGCTCGACGCAAAACAAGGCCGCTTGCGACGCGAACGCAGCCAGCAGAGCAGAGTAGTGACTCGAAGAGTGAGCGTGTAGTATCGCGTGTTATGCGATTTTATTTTACTATATTTGTACACGTATTTTGGTTGTTATGTGTACTTGGGATGTTACTGAGCTATCACGCCTTGCTTTGGAGAGTCTTGTCTTTTGGTCCAAAGGCGAGGACGCATAGTGTTGTCACGTCTTACTTTGCGTGCGATTGTCATGTCCTACTTTGGAGAGTCTTGTCTTTTCGATCCGAAAAGTCGAAAGCAGCAGAGTGTTGTCACGTCTTACTTTGTAGGGAGCTGTCACGTCTGGTCTCGTCATCTACAAGCCTCACCCCGCGGGCTATAAAATGCACGCCCCACGCGACGAAAGTAGGACATACCATGGCAGACGAAACAATAGGACCATTCCAACCGGGGTCGCCAAAGCAAGACCTTCCCCTTCAAAGGAGGGAGGACTTTGGGCTAACCACTGTTGATGCCGAATGCGTGCTCAACCGGAATGGCCGAAATGCGGACACAGGCAGGACGCTGTCGTGCAGGTCTTGGAAGGCCCTTTCGATGGCGGACGACGTTTCTTCCGATGCCCACACTCTCGGGTACAATTAGTAAGTTGTTTCCTTTACGTTACTGCGAATAGAGCCTCCCTGTTAACCCTCCTTTCCAGCAGATGGTGAAATGCGACTTTGTCCGCTGGATCGATCCTCCCCATGAACGACATGTTGCGGTGTATGTGGATAGATTGTGGAACCGAATCTTTGAGTTGGAGGCACGGATTGACGATCTCAACGAGGAAAACGATGACCTCCGCCAATGATGCAAGGCGAGAGGGCAACGAGGAGGTCGTAAACATAGCAAGTTCCTATGATCCCATGCTGCCGCGCGAACCCTAGCTGCATATGTGCGTGCCACTACAATGACGGCAACCCACGTCTGAGGCGGCCCCGTGAACAACACTCTATGTGGGTAGCGCGAGACACCATCTACCATTAGGCACGACCAGAGAAGCTTGTACCTCCGCACTCGCCCCTTATTTACGCAATTATGTTCAATCTCGTGAACCATGTAACTTAATGGTCGATGCATCATTGTGGTGGCCTTTTATCGAGTGGATTGCTTCATGTCATTTATGTTGCCTTTTATCGAGTGGATCGCTTAATGGATCGTCGCGTGCATTGCATGTCGACATCTCCAATGGACTTGCAATTTAGCATTTTTATACATTCAAAGTAAGGAAAGTATAGCATATTTGGAACCATGAAACCTAATATCCAAAACCTAAAATCCAAATATCGAGACATAACAAGGAAGACGGAAAAACTTGAAATTACGATGATCTTTGAATAACGGCCAGGACGAGCTAGGTCTATTGGGACAATCCTTCATTGAGTGCCTGGGGTCTTGCATATCCCGCACTTGATTGTGCGGCTAATACCGCTACGTTGACTAGCATCCATGTCATTCGAAGCGCCGCGTCTCGCCGCCGCCTTTCCTCTGTTCTCTTCAAGTCCTGTTGGGACCCCATTGCACCATGTCCGCCAAAGATCCTTATAATTCATTTCCAAGCCGTGCACGAGTGAAACTCTCCACTCCATGTACCGAATAGGTGCTGCATGTCGTAGTACTCAGAGATGTATGGTGTAGCCATCGCGCATGATTGTGCACATGCCTTGTACACGCGAGCATGGCTTGTGGAGGAGCTTCGGCATTGTTGCGGTGCATGCCGCCACATCACCTGTGGTGCATGCTCATTTTCTTTCCCCCTTGCATCGTTGGCGTATTTACGCCGAAGCTTGATCTCGCACTTTGGCACGAGGCCGTCGATCACCGGATGTCGTGCATTCGGGCCTTCTCCATCTTCCGGTCCATGTGTCTGCATGTTCTCGGACCACCGCTTGCCTTCGCCCATCCTGCCGCTGGTCGCAGTGGCTCTATTGACGAAATAACCAACAAAGTGCGAGTCCATGTCTCACGAGCGATCGCGGTGATAGGAGGGCGCGCACACCTTTGAGGACGCTATTGTAGACCTCGGACATGTTGGTCGTCATAATCCCGTATCTCGCACCGCTCGTGTCATAGAGGAGGACCATTTCTCCAATTCAGGAGCGTGGCCGTAATCCACTCGGAGAAGCTTATGGCGCTACTGGGTTGCACCCCCTCCGGAGTGGACTCCCTTGTATGCCTCGTAGTCCGGTGTTCGAGGTCTCTCCAAATAGACTCAAACTTCCGTCTCTGGTTCTGCAGACACAATGCTTTGAACGTCTTCATGAGTTCCTGACTGCGGAACCGCGTGAACAAGTTAGATGCAAGATGCCTCATGCACCACCTTGATTGCATGTCGTTCCACTGGTGAGATGGATCCGTCGAACCCTGCATGGTCTTGATTGCCGCCAACAACCCAGTATTGCGGTCTGTGATTAGGCAGACCTTGGGCCGGTCTCCCACCACCGCCCTCTTCACGTTCTTCAAGAACCACAGCCAGCTGGATGTGTTCTCACTCTCCACAATGGCAAATGCCATCGGGAGAAGCTGGTCATTCGCATCGGCTGCCACCGCGGTGAGGATGGTGCCCTTGTACCTCCCTGTAAGGAAAGTGCCATCCATGGTTAGCACGGGACGGCAGAACTTGAAGCCCCCGATGGCCTGAGCGAAAGCCCAGAACACCCGGTCCAGTATGAAGCGGTTGGGCCCTTTGCTAGCATCTTCACGGTCAAGCTTGTTTATGCGCGCGGGGTTTGATTCGGCAACCGGTGGAGCAATCTCGCACAAGGTTTGCGCCTCTTCGTATGTCCCGTACATAGTCTCGATAACCTTCTGCTTGGCTCGTCGGACCTTGCTGTAGCTAACTGGATAGCCAACCTTATTGGCGACTTCCGACATCAACAGCTTGGGGGAGATAGACACGTCCGCCTCAACTAGGTGCGTGATGAGGTTTGCAACATATGCGGAAGTCACGTTCCGATGCTGCCGCAGGGGCTCACTAAGCTCGCAACTGTGGTCGATCAACTCCTTGACTGTGAAGATCGACCCGAAGATCTTTGCTCGGCGAGCGCTGATCTTGCCAGGGCAGCCTTCTACTACGCACTTCACTGCGTACTTTCCTGGGTTGGACCGGTGCACTCGGTACACACGGCTGATGGACAGGGCATACCGTGCTATAGCTTGTTGAGCGGCCCCTTGTCGGAAGCGCCGCCCAACTAAGAGGGTGTCGGCTTCAAACCCCCACTGGGAGCCTTCTTCTTGCGGTAGTACGAACGAACGCACCGCGATATCATCAACTCTAGGGCGGTCTGACCAGCCCTTGAAGGGTGTGACCGGGTTAAGTGCTGGTCCATTTGTTCTGGTGGTCTGACCATCATGTTTTACCGGTCTCACCGGTGGGCAACCGGCCAGATTGCCATGTGTTGGCTAGACTAACCGACCCCACGGTTAGCCTCCCCGGTCAGGTTTTTCCAGAATGCTCCTTTTATCGCTTATGGCTGGCCAGACCTCCGGTTCATTGGCGTGGTCAGTTTTTTCCAAAGAAGGTGTTTTCTGGGTTTGGTCGGCTCCTCTGTGGAGTGGTCTGACCGCCCCCCTTTAGCAATCTGACCGGTTTGTTCTAGTCTGACTGGCCCTTGTGAGGGAGGTCAGTCCGGTTGAGTGTCCAACGGCTAGTTTTTATAGCCATTGGAGCTAGGGAGGTCTGACCAGCCATTGGTTAGCAGTCAGACCAGGTTTCCCTATTTTTATGCAGATTCTCCTCCAACGGCTAGTTTTAGTGTGTAGGCTATAAATACCCACCATGGCTGGTTGGAAGTAGAACTTTTGGCATCTCGTTTCACTCTCTTGAGCTAGTATGAGCTTCTCCTCTCAATTGTGCATGTGTTGCACCTTGTGAGCAAAGGAAGAGGTTCTAGTTGCATGTGTTGCAACTAGAATTGGTTTGAGCATCCAATTATGCATATGTTACACTTGGTGTCAAGCAAGAGGCTTAGCTTATTACTTTTAGTGTTTGCCGACACCTAGACGACGTGGAGGCATCGTGGTTTGGTGATCTCCTCAAGAAGCTTATGAGAAGGCCCAGCTTGTTTGTGAGTGGTTTGGTACTCGTCATCTTCGGAGTGGAGGAAGAGCAACCTCGAGTGGATCGAGGTGTTAGTTCAAGTTGTAAGCCAGTCCAATTCATTTAGGCTTACCTCGGAGGTGTTGGCTTAATTCGTGGAGCCGGTCTAATTTGTTTGGGCTTATCTCAACGTGGATTAGGGGAAACCAACAAGTCTCCGAATACTAGGGTAAAATATCCTTGTGCCATTGTGGTTTGCACTCTTGTGATTTACTTTGTGCAATTTACATTCCTAGAATTAAATTGATTGCATGTCAAACTAGGATTGCAAATCTTGACTTAGACTTAGGGTGTTGGTGCACTTAAGGGAAACTAGAATCTTTAGGTTTTAATTGTACAAAACCGAATTGACTTTCGCTTCCGCATTAGAAATCGGATTTAGTCTTAGAGTTATTAAGAAAAGACTATTCACACTAAGGTCGGCCTCATTGATCTTACACTAAGGTCGTCCCATACGGCACATGTAGTTGTACGCTTAGGTTTAGATATGATTCTCGGCTGTTCGATCCTTAATCGACCGGCAGAGATCTCCCTAATCTACTTGTGACATACTGACTCTCACACTCAAAGTTATAATATATCTTGCCCACATAAACTATGTTTTTCATTTTATTTTTATACAAAATATGAGGTACATAAAACCCTCTAGACCATCATTTCAAAATCTCCCAAATTCATATTCAACATTTCATCCATTTTCAAATTTTAGTAATTCTACAGCCCGGCTAAACATTTGTGCGATATTTGCACTCGAAATACCCAAATCGACACCATCTATTGCCTAAACCATAACCTAATGGCTACAACAGTAATCGTGCCATTATTTTAAAGAGGATTGTGCGTTGAATAGGAATATAACTTCCGTTATCCCCAAATATAGCAATTTTAAGCAAACATTCACGCATGCATAATAGATTTTGCAAAAAGAAGTACGATAATTGAAATAATGGGATCAACATGGTCAAAGGAGATGATTGTCTTACTCTAGTATATTTGAATATGAGGATGGAGGGTCGTCGAATAATTCGTTCGTAGTATCGACGTCTAATCAAAAGAGCTGATAACAAAGCACGTATTGAAAAATAATTACAACGGCAACAAAACCCAAATATTTTTGCATATTCAGACATATCATGATTTTAGATGAATTTACAAAAAAATATTCATTCAATTTAGAGTGTATATGCAAAAGTTATTAACGTTTTAATTTGCTTGGTTTGGAAATCTGAAAATAATAAAAGTAGTGATGTCAAAGGGTAGTATATGAGGTTTACGCTTTCTAATGAGAAATCTTATTTTCTTCCGAGCTCTGAGGTTTACACTTTCTAAGAGAAAATGTACTATCCTCTGAATCAAGGCACTTTTCTCGTTTTCCATTTTTGCAGATTTTGTAAACTTACATGTGGGTCCTACTTGTTAGTGACTCATCTTTTTTGCTTTATTTATTTTTATTTATAAAACAAGGGTCCCACAAGTCATAGACTCATTAGTTAATAATTAAATAGTTAAACCTATTTTTATTTTAATTTCTTGACAATTTGGGGTCCACATGTTAGTCTCTCACTTTTAAAACCACGTTTTAAAACAAAAAACAGTACATGGGTCCCACAAGTCAGTGAATCATTTACTAAACACATTTTAAATTAGATTTTCAATTAACTTTCCAGCCGGTCCCACATGTTAGTGACTTAGCAAACTTAACCACTATCATCAATGTTAATCAAATCCTAAATGCGAGTGGGACCCCAAATCCTGCCACTCCATCACCAGTGGCGTAACAGTGTTGTTTGGTTATGCTACCACTTGTGGCGTGACAAGAAGTGACATTTAGGTAAACTTATCCTACGCGTGTGTCGGCCCCGGATTTTCGAATCCGAACCCAATCGTATTCTCTCGCACTAGTCTCGGATCGTAGTTAATGCATACGGTTCATCGTTGATAACAAGTTCAAGTCAAAATTAGCATAAAAGTAGCGACAAGGTATTGGCCTTAAAGCCATTTATTACAAAAGAGGTCAAAAGATCTTGAGTCTTACAGCAGTGGAAACATCAAAAGTTAACTTCGAGTGATGGCCCATAAAATTATCCACCGGCATTCGACTGGGGAACACGGCCTAGTATTCTGGATGTCCTTCATCAAACCCGCAGGCGTAGTAGTCGTAGTCGTCCTCGGCATCATTGAAAGTTTCGAGATTTGTTTTGAGTGCGATGTGAGTACATAAAGTACTTTGCGAGTCTTGGGAAACATGCATATGCGTAGCTTTAACAATTAGGCTTATAGGGTTCTTTTGCACAAACCAATATTTTATATTTCAAGCATTTCACATAAAGCATATTTGACAAATGCAGTTTCAATAATTAAATTAATCATAACCCTAGTGGAGGTTCTAGCTACCAACCACTAGTATCAAGGCTCTAGCTGTCGAGGTTCACAAGATAGGGCTCTAGCTGCCCAACTGGCTCTAG
Organism: Ampelocalamus luodianensis; assembly: GCA_036346255.1. Classification (NCBI taxonomy): domain Eukaryota; kingdom Viridiplantae; phylum Streptophyta; class Magnoliopsida; order Poales; family Poaceae; genus Ampelocalamus; species Ampelocalamus luodianensis. Next base: position 8,798,356 of record CM070628.1, read on the forward strand.
CTATCAGAAAACTACCCGAGAGTCCTAACTGCTTCCGGTTTCCCAAAATTTACTTTTGAAATCAAAACCAAAATCTACCATGTGAAAACGCACCTTGCCCGCCCTTGATCGTGAGCACAACTATTCGAATAGTTTTACACTCTGCAGAGGTTGTACAGTTTGACCTACACGAGATAATCAGCTTATAATGTCCGCTCACACACTTATGAAGGTGTGCGACTAAGATATTATCACAAAACCTTTACAATACCTTATCCTTACATCAGCTCACCCGATGAGCTTAATCCCAGGTCATGGAAGTTCATTTACCATTGACCCAGAGCTCACCGTTGTGGGGAATAACTCGCCCAAACGTGGAGGTTCATTTACCGTCGCGGTGCAAGCCCGACAGAACATGGGCGTACATTTACCATCGTCTACACGACCCAATTTATGGAGGTACATTTACCATATTCATATATCTCAAGATATGGAGGTGCATTTACCATAATCAAGAGACACCTATAACTACAGCCTGCGAGCTTAATGCTTGGATTTGGTAAATTAGTTGGCCAGGTCCTTCCCATAATCAGATATGTGGTTGTACGGTATTGCTTAGTTTGGACAGTTACAAGCGTCGGTCCTTAGTATGACTTAGGTGGAACTTACCACATTCCCAGTTCTCATGCTCTAGCTGCACCCACCTGATCTTACCACCCGTCCAAGTCTAAAACAAGTTTTCATCATTTTATTTTATTTTTCAAATACTAACATTACCTAATGTCATACATTTCTCAAAGGATTTGCATAAAAGGTAATAAGGGTTTCTCCCAATGGGTGATCCATACCGATAAGCATGTCTAAGCAACTCTACCGCTTTTAACTAATCCACAATGTTGTAATAAATATTATGGATTTGCTATGCTAGGGTGATAATGGATTAGGATAGCAATATCAAAGGAAGACATTAACAATTTTTAGATTTAACTAACAACCTACAAATTGAACTCATCATTTTATATGAAATAGCAATGGATAGTACTTTTTAAACAGAAAACATGATTTAAAAATCATAGGTACGAAATGGTCAAAGGAGACTCGCCTTCACGACGGTTTGCGGTCCACAAATGTCGATTGATCCAAATTGGTTTCGGCGGTGTTATATTCTACACACACGAAACGAGACAAATAAATACAAGAAAATCAAATAAAATCCAAAAATTATAAAATTAGTACCGAAAGAGAGATTATGAATTCGGATGAATTTAGGAACAAGAATCGGCGGAATCAGAGTTCGTATGGAAGAGAACGAACGTCTGGAAGATAGTGATCACACAAAGCGATGGGAATAGAAAAAGAGGAATATTCCTGGAATCTTATTTATGTTGGAATTTTGGATTACTAGAGAAGCTTCCAGCTGGGCTCCAAAATTTCTAATTACCTCCTAATCTCTTGACTCAATTAATAACTAACACTATTCGAGCATACCCTTTGCTACAAGAACATCTATTAGCTAAGTAGTCTACTAACAAGTTTCTAATCAACTAACTAATCTAAGTGGGGCTCTATTGCCAACAAGGTTTTAAGTACAACTTAGAGCATATGCAATGGTATAAACGATTACTGTCTGTAATACTCTCCGTATCATATATAGACAAAATTAAAGACAACGCATACAATGAGTTGTCTTTAAGTTATGTATATATGACCCCACAAATTGTACAGACAACATGGATACAACAACGAAGCGATACCATCTCAAAGGCTTTATAGGTATGCATTGCATGTCAGACAACTTTATTCTCTCTCCTTGTTCTCTCCCATCCATATCATTAAAAATCTTACGTAACAAAGATTATAGACTGCTGATGTCACCCCACTGTACATGCCCTTATACCTTACAGCTTCTAACAACTAAATCAGCTAATTACTCAATTATACTCTAACCAAACTTGATTAGCCCTAAACCAAACTATCCAGACAACTACTTAGTGTGCTACTAGTGTGTATTGTCACTTGTCAGGACTCCGGTATAAGCAACCTTGACAGTTGCCAAGCAAGTAGTAGTTAACAGTGCTTCAAGATACAAAAATCTAAAACAACCACTGTTTGATGTTTTTAGCCATTGTCCGGTTCTTGTTTTTCATCCAAGACTAGTGTATGTTAGAGCTCTGAAGCGATTCTTGCTTTCGGCCCAATCCCAGTTTCAATGAGCAACTCCATTCATAGAAGTGTTTGCTGTGCTTACCACTTCCGGTAAAAGTGGATAAATTGTACAAGAGTGAAATCTGAAGGCAGGTACAGGCTGGGGAACGGTTTATAATTGGTTGGTGGGGTGTGCTTGGTACGCCTCTATAAGAAAAATTTACGAATCTTAAAACAAAATAGTTAATATTAGATGGGTCAAATCTGTATTAGCCTAAAAATAAATCAAATGAAATATTTGCCCTACTTAATATTCAAATCTATATCTACAACTAATCTTTATTTGATTTATTTCTTGTGCTGATACAATTTTTTTTATATCATTATACACTTTTTCAACAATATTTTAAAAACAACCCACCATCTAACTTATTTTTAAAAATGACCAAACAACACGAATAATTTTATTATTTAACTCATTTTTTTAATTTATTTTTATTACTAACCCCTCACCAACTTTACTTCTAAATATGACCATTTTGCCCACACCACCACTCGTGATGTGGTCAAACAACAATGTCACACCAATCACCATTGTGTGGCCAAATCCTGTCACTCCACCACCAACGAGGTAACAGTGTTGTTTGGTCACGCCACTACTTGTGGCGTGACAAGAAGTGACATTTAGTTAGACTTATCCTGTGTGTGACAGTATTATCTTGTCACGCCATAGATGGTGACGTGGCTAAAAAGGTCCAATTTTGAAATAAAGTTGGTGATGGGTTAGTAATAAAATTAAATTAAAAATGGGTTAAACAATGAAAATTGTTCAAACAACACAGCCACACAAGGCCAAAAGGGTTAATTTTTTGAAAATAAGTTTGCACGTACCTATGGCGTGGCAATTTTTATTTGTCATGTCACCGAGAATGGCGTGGCAAGCTGGGGTTAATTTTGGGAATAAGCTATTTTTAAAATACTTTTAACAAAAGTGTTATTTAATATAAAAATGTTCATAAATTGTACCCTCTCTAGAAATGTTGGCAAAGGATTCTATTAAAACCTGACCCATTGTCCATTGACGAGCTGGAGTAGATCGGCAGACGTACGGATACAAAGCACCCAAAAGGATGTTACAGATGACTTTTGAGCGAGCATTAATTAGTACAAGGAATATCAAAATTCAAAGCCATATAGCTCCAGTACTGTACCAAACGATTCAGGGATAATTTTCAGCTTTGACATTGACATTCTGATAGGACCACGATTGGAATCGAACTAGTACTAGCATGCTTCCAGCTTTTTAACTATTGGTGCCATTGCACTTGCAGGAAACAACTTACAGACTACTTTAGACAGCAATCTTGAAAAAAGCAATCACTTTCTAATTATGGGAGAACTTGATAAGGTCCTTTTTTCCCCCTGAATCACCAGCTCGAAGCCTTCAAATTGCTCTGATCATAGGTTGTTAACAAGATCTTAATTCTCTACTTGTACACCATAATCTTTGCGGAGCAAACGACGGTGTGTTCATGATAATTACGCCGATCTGCCATCGTTAGATATCCAGTATCCGCACATCCAAAGACATAATGAATACTAGAATCTTCAACAAGTTTACTCATGATAAGAATCTTGACGGTTGACACCACTCACACTGAAATTGCTCCGTTTCCACACACCACGCAACGACGGCATCTCAAGTTTCGACAGAGCAGAGTCAGCAGACACATGACAGCAGTGTACGTAATAGCGAAGTGTTTTCGAGCTGCGTGGCCCGTTCAATCGTCATCCTCCAGGGAAAATAAAATTCCACGGTAAAGAGAAACAGCATTTTTTCTACGTTCACATGGGGAGCCGACCAAATCAGATAAAATTCCACGGTAAAGAGAAACATCATTTTTTGTACGTTCACATGGGGAGCCGACCAAATCAGTAGTAACATGGCAGCATGACAACGCACCACCCACAACAACTAAGTCTGTTCGGGCTTGAATTGATGGGCTAAGAAAAGACTAAAGAGGATAATCTCAGTTCCATGTCTTGTTTTTTGCTGGCTTAATGCTCAAGAAAGCTTAATTTTCTACATATCGATCGTGTGAACAAAACGGGATCGATCGATCATGCAGATAAGACCGCCTAGATGACTTGATCACCGCATCCCAGGCCGGCACATGTCTGCTATTAGCATCTCGTCAGCAAAGAATATGAACTTTTACCATTGTTGCTTGGCAGTTTGCTGCCCTTATCGTAGCTGCAGACCTCTGTTTTCAACTTATCGTAGCTGCAGACCACTGTTTTCAACTTACCGTAGTTGCACGCCCGAGCTGAGAAATAGCAAGTATGAGTTCCTTCGGTGGGAATCTCGGGTAGGTCTGCGTCCGTTCACGAACTCCTGTCGCGAAATTTCGCAATATCCAACAACAAGTGGGCCGTATCATCAGATTGAAAAGGTACATGCACGCACGGTTCTGACCAAGTGGCGCTTGGGTCTTCGCCCTATTCGACTCCGCCAGCCAAGGCCCGATCCTGGACGTTGCCAGTTGCGCCTTTGTACTCGCCGTTCTGGCCGCTTTCGTGCTCGGTCAGGTCTTCCTGTGCCGTTACATTCCGCACGGCTAGACCCGGGAGGCCGGGATGCCAATGACCAGTGGGCTAGTGGCGACCCTGGTGTGACCCCGTGGAGTTTTTTCTTTCAATAGTCCTCTGTCCACCGAAATTGTAGAAATAACGCCGCGAATGACACCGTGTGGCACATACAGTGTACCGATATCGCGGCAGGTTAATGCCGTACTCTCGGACCGTTGCAAGTACTTATTATGCTCTAGGACCGCAGCAGCAGCAGGTATCTATTGCGCTCTCGAATGGCTGCAGGTACATGCCCCTGTGAACCTATCGCACTTTTAGACCGTTGCAGGTTTGCTGTCGTGCTTCCAGATCGTGGTGCGTTTGTTGCCGCACTTCCACCTCACTCCTACTGCACTTGGTGGCTCCTGCCTTAGTGCGAATGTTTCGCCGCACTTCTAGAGCGTTTTTTTTTTTTTGAGGAAACGACGGAAATGCCGCTAATGCATTAAAGATGGAGATGTACAAGAAAAAAGTTTACAAAGCGAAAAATAAAAAACCAAAACTATGAGAAAGCTGCCGAACCCAAGCCGGCAACCTATGCCGCTTAAGTTTGTACTATATTCTGAATATCATTCCCGCCCGGCAAGCAGGCTTGGAGCTTGGTCGCCCCACTGAGCGCCCACGCCCAGGCTTCTTCCTTGATAATGGCTAGCAATCCGAACGGTGTCTCTCTATGATGCTGAAAAATTCTTCTATTTCTTTCTTTCCAGATGTGCCACAGAGTAAGAAGAATCAGAGAGGCTTGGCCTTTTCTGCCGGTACCCTCACCAGATTGGAAGGTGTCGATCCACCAGTCCACCATCCACAACCGTGGTGTCCATCGAGAAGGAAACAAATTGTGCCGTCCAACCCAAGTAGCCAGTAGTGTCCAAACTTGTCTAGCATACGGACAATCCACGAAAAGGTGCGTAGCTGTCTCCGGGTTGTTTGTACACAGAGGACACTAGTGATCATTCTGCATATGGCGGGCCGCTAGAACATCAGCTGTTGGGAGTCGGTGTTGCACGAGGATCCACGCAAATATTTTACATTTTTGAGGCGCCCAAATGCGCCAGAAAAGTTTTTGAAAAGGCGCCTCTATTGCTCCAAAAAATTGTATCTCATATGCTGATTTGGCTGAGTAGTTTCCTGAGGCTGTCCACTTCCAAGTTATGTTATCTGGCATGCCATGGATGATTGAGACCTGGCTGACCGAGGTATAAACCTTTACAAAAAGTGGAATCAGGTGAAAGTCGATTTTTTTCCTCAGGTCCGCTATCCATTTTCCTTCGTGGATTGCGTCCTGTACCGTTCGGTTTTTACGTGCTGCAATAAGAAAGAGTTCCGGCGCCAGCTCTTGCAAGGACCACGGTCCAAGCCATTTATCTTTCCAGAAGTTCGCTTTATCACCCTTTCCGATGCTAATTGTTATGGATGCACGAAAGAGTTGATGGTCTTTCTCATTTATTGGGAGCGGCATTCCGTTCCATTGCTTTTCCGGCGTTTTCCATTGGTGCCAAAGCCATCGAAGACGAAGAGCACGACTAAACCGCTCAAGGCACAGGACCCCGCACCACCAAACTTTTAGGACGGCAGCATCCGGCGCGATTCACTCAAACATTTACCACCAGCGCAGATGTCGTCACCAGTCCAGAACCAAGCTCTTCGCCTCTTGTCTATTTGCTTTATTATCCAGACCGGTAACTCTGTAGTTGTTAGATGATATGTTGGTATGGCTGTGATAACCGCATTTAGTACCACTAACCTTCCTGCCCGAGATAGCATGTTCCTCTTATACCCGTTCAACCTAGTGTGTATTTTGTCAAGAAGTGGTTGGAATAACACCTTCGTAGCCTTGCGGTGAGTCAGCGGCAGTCCAAGATATGTACAAGGCAGTTGCAGTCGAGTAGCCGGAAAGTTTTCCAGGATATCATCCAATTGCAGTGAATGACACTGGATAGGTATGACAGCACTTTTTGAAATGTTTATGTTAAGCCCTGTTACCTCTCCGAAAATCCGCAGGAGTTCCTTAAGGTTATCTACATCCTCCTTATTTGGCGATAAAAAGATCATTGCGTCATCAGCGTTAACAGACAATCTTGCCTTCATGAACCTTCCGCTAAGAGGCGTCAGCCATCTGTGCTGATCTGCCAGGTCAAGGATACAGTGTAGGGCATCAATTGCGAGGATGAAGAGGAACGGTGAGAGGCAATCTCCCTGCCGTACCCCACATTGGTGCCTTATGTGCGGCCCTTGTATGCCATTTAGTACAATCCTGGAGGTTGACGTGCTGAGCAGCATGGCAATCCATGTTCTCCACCGGCCTCCAAACCCCCTATGATGCAACATGTCTAGTATAAATGGCCATGCAATGGAGTCAAAGGCCTTGACAATATCAAGCTTCAGTAAAAGCATAGGGACCTTGGATCGGTGATAACTTTTTGCAATGTTTTGGACGTACATGAAGTTGTCCTGTAAGGTCCGTTTTTTGATAAACGCACTTTGGCTTTCCAAAATCAACGCGTCCATGTATTTAGAAAGCCTAAGGGAAAGCACTTTAGACCAAATCTTGATAATGCTGTGGATCAAGCTAATTGGCCGGAACTCTGAAATTTCGGTTGCCTGACCCTTTTTCGGTAAAAGGATTATGTTTGCTATGTTGATTTTTTGGAAATGCAAGCTGTTCGCGGCATACATTTTCTGAAAGACCGCTAGGATAGTTTCTTTGATCGTTTCCCAACTTGCTTTGAAAAAACTGCCAGTGAATCCATCTGGCCCAGGGGCCTTGTCCACTGGCAGATCGTCGATAGCCGACTTAATTTCCTGTTCAGTGAAAGGCTGCTCAAGGTCGACAGCGGCACTGGCCGGCAGTAGCTTCTAGAGCGTTGCATGTGCCTGCCTAGCCAGCCGTGCTGCAGTATTACTTTTGCAATTTCGCTTGACTGGAGGCTAATTTTACTAAAACGAATAAAAAAAGGGCGCAATTAGTGCTCGGATGTACGATGGGAAGGTTCCCCATCGTACGCTCCGACCCTAACATCTGGTCATAACTTTTGCAAAAAAATAAATAAAAATCTATGTGTGCAGCATTTGAAACTTGCAACATTTAAAACTTACTTATGAAACATTTTGATTTCATGTATGCAACAAAATTTCACAGAATAAAAACTCATCGCAACTTCGAGTAAATGCAACACAAGGGAAGAACGGGTGCAACATTAAAAACTAGGTTTCAAACTAGGTGGGAGAAAAGAAGATGCAACATCTTAGAATCAGAATCCCACCATTTCAAAAATTGTTGCAACATCTGGAAACACCCATTGCAACATCCCGTGAATGAACATGCAACATTTAAAGACTTCTTGTGAAACAAATCAAACACAGTGGAAAAATCCAACAGAAGGAATTCTTGTGCAACAAATCAAACACACCGTTGCAACAAAAAAACTCTTGCCGTGAACATTTGATACAACACGCCTCCTCCGCGGCTACTCGGTACTGCAGTCGCCACCGAACGCGCCAGTGTGTGTGTGCGTCGTCGTCGCGCCGCACCACGCCGGGCTACCTTGGCTCGTCTCCCGAGCCTCCGTCGCCCGACGCCACATCAACCACCGCCGCCGCCCGACTCCACGGCAACGTCGATGGTCTTCTTTGCCACTCGAGCTCCCTGTCCCCTCTTCTCCTCTCTCGCTCCTAATTGATCCTGTGGTTGTTGATCCACGACTTGGTAGATTAGGATTTGATGGATGGAAATTGAACCGAGAAGGGTTTTTGGATTTTGTTTTGGTTTGACTGTGGTGAGATGATGGAAAAATAGGAATGGGAAGGTGTCGATGATAGGAAAATAAGAATGGGAAGTGCTTCTGGCATCGAGTGGAGATAAAGGGGATGAGTTGTAGGAACGATAAAAAGCGAGTGGTTGACAACGATACGCATACTAGTCGTACGATCAGTAACACTAGGACCGAACGTAAGGGTCGTACTAATTCCCATAAAAAAACGGCCAAAACAACCAAAGGCTTGTGGCCTGTGGGGTTGGAATGTGAATTTAAATGGCTAGGATCCCGCTTCACGCCACTCGCTGATCTCGGAATTCGCTGATCTCGGAATTAAAAGGCTAAGATCTAATCATGTTGTTGAATGAAAATACCTGATGTTTCCACAAATTCATCAATGTCTCCGTTAGTTTTTTTTTGTCCTTAGTGTATTCACATGAAGGTGGCGTACTTTAGTGTGTAGAAGGCGGAAACTTAGAGCATCCAATTCATCACTTCGATTGTCCATCGGAATTCGTTGCCAACGGCCAACCACCGCACGCCTATCACCTACGGCGCTCTTGGTCTCCTCGCGCTGGAACTATGCCTCCACTGTCGCTCTGAGCCGGAAATTCCACCACTTTTGATCGCACTCGCCATCTCCGCCTCCTCTCCCCGCTAATCCCCCACCGGCAGCTGCCCTGAGCCCGTTAGCCGTCGAATGAGAGGATTTATGCCGGGGGTACAGACCCTGAGGTTAAAAAACCAATATTTCTTGTAGCTCGACAGGGAGGGATTCGAGTCGGGCACTCCTATGTTCCCAGGAGAGTTAGTCCTCGTTTCCAATTCAGTATGCATTGAACAATATGTGTTGTCCGTATATGGAGAGATATTTTACAGTATATTCTACTGGTAGTATATAATGGTAGTATAAATTAAATATGATCATTGATTTGTTAAGGACATAATAAACTTTTTTGTATTTATAATCTTTCGTAAAGGTATTATAGACTTTTTCAACTAAGGTTAAAAATATTAATATTGTGTCACGTGATCTTCACATAGGCAATTACAATTCTATTATCTTAGAATTCTACTACTTACACTACTAGGTGTAGTATAACTAAATCCTAACTAATCTGAATCATCGGATCAAAAAGAATAAACTACGAGTGCTCTAATCTTCGTAGAGTTGAGAGGGGCATAGGGACCAGAGCCACCGCAAAAAGTTTCTCATGTAGATTTTCTCTCCCTCGAGTTTGTACTTTCAAATCTCAATTTTACTATAGTAGGAAAAAAGAGGAGTTTTAAAAGAAATTTTACGGTATATTTTATATGGTGGTAGTATAAATCAAATCTGACCATTGATTTGTTAAGAATTAAATATACTTTTCTTTGTATTTATAATTTTTCATGAGGGTATTATGGACTTTTCTAACTAAGATTGAAAATATTACTCTTGTGGCATATGATCCCGCATGAGCAATTACAATTCTACCCCTTCCCCTCGAGATTCTACTACTCATACTACCAGATGCAATATAACTAAATTTTAACTAATTTGAACTATTGGATCAAAGAGAATAGACGGTCTGTATTAAAATAAGTGTACCGTAATACCTTTAGAAATCTAAGGTGCAGGTCCATGACTATCTTCCTGAGGAAAGTAGATAGTAAAAGCTAAAATAGACTAATTATAGTCTGAATAAAATAGACTAATTATAGTCTGAACAATCTTAAAAATCCCTCGAAAGAGATGATAAAGAACCCAAAGCAGAATGGAAGGAGGGGACTGAACGAGAAAAGGAAATACCTATTTGTTTACCTTGGAATTAATTGTTCAACTACTTAGGTAACCAAACGAAACGTTCATCTACGATCGTTCTTAAGAAAAGATAGGACTGTATGGAGGTTCTCGCTAGTAGATTCACAAAACAGAAGAAGTTCACTCGCACTACAAAAAAGGCAGCCAACGACTTCGGACGTACTCCGTCTTGTTGGTTTGTATTTAAATCTCGAATTGATACTAGTGGCTTAGTGAGTAGTGACCATTTGAAACTAGAAAGCCCTGATTTAGCTTCCAAAATCCACTTGAATAATCATGAGGCCCAGGAACATGTGCTCTTTGGGTTACTTTAATCTGATTATGAGGAATAGTAGATGCTCCTTGATATGTTGATAGGGTATTACGGGTGCTTCCCCCTGCCTCAGTTTACTTGTGTTCTTTCCATTTCATGTTTGTGTGCCTACAGCCTACATATATTTGCAGTACTGAACTGACCTCTAACTGCAGAATCGGAATGGAGAACAAGCCAATGTGCACAATAAGAGGACTGGATACTGATCAAATGTGCAGAAAAAAAAGACTTGCCATCACAAGCCAATGTTAAAGAAAGGGAATCAACATCCAATTTGCAAGCCTTCCTGAGGTATGGTTAGACCAATTTATGTAATTACTTCTTATCTATTCCCTTGCTGCAGGATGTGTTAGCTTATGTACAGTTTTATCAAAACTGGCTGAAGGAGGTTGTCAAGACTAGTGTTCTGTCCCGCAAATGGAAACATATGTGGAAAATTTACCCCAAACTAAGGTTTTATCACTTTATGGCACTACAATGTGTAGCGGCGACAGGCGTAGAACTCAACAATATACTCAGAAATTCGTTGACAATGTTAATGCAGTCTTGCAGCAGTGTAGTGGCAAGGTGGTTGAAGAGCTTGAGATCAAAGATTCATGACAGCCTGCTAGATGATCATCTCAATAGTTGGGTTAGTTTTGTTGTATCGTAATTGACGAAGAATCTAGCTTTTGATTTAGCACTAGACATTTCGATGGGTCATTGTTATGGGTACAGATTTCCATTTGAACTTTTAGACAGCAAGAGCTTATTGCATCTACAACAAATTCAACTTAGCTTTGTATCATTTGAGATGCCTCCCCAATTCAGTGGCTTCACTAATCTAAGAAATCTTGATCTCCATTAACTCTGTGGGTATGAAATCAGGTTTGAAGCTGAAGGGATTGTGGAGGAAAGGAAGGGTGGTCCTTTTAGAGACATAGGTCACAAATCTCATGACAAAAAGGAAGGAGGAATCAAATGTAAGTTTTCATAAGACAGAGTGGGAAAAACTTGCTGAGAAGTTTGGAGGGGAGTCTCATCAAACCTCTGACCACAAGAGAGGAGAAAATTCTTACAAGACCAAAACTAAACAGCAGATAGGTTCAAATTCTGATGGCTCTGGTCAGGGCAAAGAGATTGTGGAAATTAATGTTGAGAACCAAAATTTTCTAGTAATGCCCATTGCTTTTAGTTTTCCTTCTACTGGAATTGTCAAAATGACATCTAGTCATGAGGGGAGTGATGACAAGTTGGAAGGAGTTGATGACTTGTCTGGTCACCAGAGGTGATTTGGATAATAGTTTAGATTTTGCCCAAGACACATCTAAAGCCATAGTGGTGCACACTAATGAGGTCACACTCTGATGGTCGCAACTCTTTGGCCATGTTTAAAATTCCCTTCTAAAGGACCTGTTACTTCTGGGGAAGTGAATACAGTTTATCAGCATAGACTTGCTAGTAATAAAATCTTTAAGAGTCAAAATCATGAGGGGGTGCTTATAGGAGGTCAGAGTTCAGAGAACAATGTTGATTTTGGAGGTAAAGAAGATAGAGATGAGGAAGGAGAGGAAGTTAATATGAAGGCCAGCAGTGTTAGAGAATCTTTTCTTTTGCCTGATGTTGAGGGATTAGCAGAAGAATTGATATTAGCCAAAAAGAAAGGGGGGAAGTAGGGTTAAGGAACCACAGGTGGCCACTAGGAAGAGTACTAGGATTCAAGACCAAGGAATTCCCATGCAGGAGAAAGTTGCTCTACTGAAGTCCATCCAAAATCTGGAATCAAAAGGTAATAATGAGAAAAACTCGTTTAATATTCTTAATGATGCTTCTGCTAGCTATTTAGAAAATGTGGCTTTATCTTGTGGAATTACTTTAGGATCTCACTTAGTGAGTGCAAAGGATGTGATTTCAGCTAGGCAGGCACAAGAAATAGCTAGATCTGCTATTGCCAAAGCAAAACTAGAAAAAGTTATCTGTTCTGAGCAGAAAGTGGATGGTGAAGTTAAAGAAGGTAGTGGGGATGAAGAAGTTAATATGAATGTGATTGATAATGAAACAATGGGTGTTGTGGGGTTTAAATTGAATAAGAGATGCATAAGTAGGCTAAAATCTGACAAGATTACATCTAGAAAATATAATTTATGAAGTTTTTTTTTGGAATATTAGGGGGTTGGGCAAACCAGCCAGGAAGAGGCAACTCAAAGAGCTTATTGCTAAGGAGAGGTTTGATGTGTTGGGGGTGCAAGAAACAATTAAAAAAGATTTTACTGACAGAGAGTTAAAAGTTTTGGCAGGGGTGGAGATTTTGGTTGGCATTGGTCTCCTGCTATTGGGCATTCTGGGGGTATTTAATGGAGGTGAGGAAAGATAATTTGGAGATTGAAGGAGTTGACCAAGGAAGATATTTTGTTAGTATGTTGATGAGACATAAAAAGCGATTCTGAGATGCAAATTGTCGATCGTTTATGGTCCTGCTCAGCATGATTGGAGTCAGGAATTTCTAAGGGAGCTTCATAATAAATGCTAATCTTCAGTTCTACCTTTGGTTTTGGGGGGAGATTTTAATTTGATTAGAAGAGTAGAAGATAAGAGTTCTAACAATATCAACTACAATTTGATTGACAGTTTCAATGGTTTCATCGCTGATAATAATTTGATGGAGATTAAGAGGGGTGGTCCAAGGTTTACTTGGAGAAACAAGCAATTCTGTCCTATCATGGTGGAGCTTGTTAGGATTTTGATTTCAACAAATTGGGAGGCTAGGTTTCCGCTTTGTATGTCTTGTAGTCTGACTAGGGTTGGTTCTAATCATTGTCCTATTGTGTTGGACACTAGAGAAAGGGGTGCTAGAAAGTCAGACAGATTCTATTTTGAGAAGAAATGGTTTTGTCAGGATAATTTCAAAGAGGTTGTTATGGAGAAATGGGAGGAGATTGGTCAAAAGATGCTTGAACAGATGTATTCTTTCGACAGATGGAATGGTGTTTGGCTTCTCTGAGACATTATTTAAGAGGCTAGGATGCCAATTTGAATGGCAGGTATAAAAAGGAGAAAAAGATAATTCTAGATCAGCTTATTCGTATGGATTTGAAGGCAGAAGAGGAAGCTTTAGGTGCTAAGGGGTTGGTTAAACAGATACAAGGTTAAGAGAGATTTAGATAGATTGTATGATATGGAGGAGAGATTCTGGCAACAGAGGGGAGATGAGAAGTGGATTACTCAAGGAGATGCTAATACAAGTTTTTTTTCACAATTGTGCCAACGGGAGAAGAAGAAGAAACTTTATTTTCGATCTGGAGCATGAAGGGGTGTGTTTAACAGAAGATGATTCAATTAGAGATCATATATACAAGTTTTTGAAAAAAAAATTGGCAAAGAAATTGGCCATAGTTTGAACATTTCTAAGGACTTATGGAATCGTAGGATTAGAATTTCTGATGAGGACAATAGTAGGTTGGTTCAAGAGTTTACTGAGGAAGAGATTTGGAAGGTCATTAAAGATTCACCTAGTAAGTCAGCTCCTCGACCAGATGGTTTTCCTACCTTTTTCTACAAATCTTTTTGGGGGTCATTAACAATTAGCTTAAGCTAAACAACACTAATTAGTAATTAGTCGTAATTAAAATTCTTTAACACAATGTCAACACATAATCTCGATTAATTACCAACCACTTAATTCACACTTTTGACGATATAAAGCATTTTAATAATCGTACAAGATCATCTCAATACAACAAATAATACATCAATGAGTTCAATCACGAAAGCATTAAAACAATCCTTGTACAAACCAGGCATAACATATATTACAATCCAACAGTTATTACATGATTAAATTTCACAATTAATTACAATGTAGATTGCAACAATTGTTTGCAACCAATCAAAGTAAATGACAATAATTAATAAAATTGCAATCCCCCATCTTGCATTCATGCTGCTAAAGCCCTCATTGTATTATTTTCCATTGATCGCCAGTTTACCAAATCTTTTTCCCCAGTCGTCCAAAGCCTGCACACCTACCATTCTCCACCATTACCATTAGACAGTAGCAAGCATGGTATTATTAAAGTAAGGATTGGGAGAAGGAGAAGATTGCCATCAGATTCCTTGCGAAGGTCATTAAGGCTTCCCGACCACCCTAGGATAGCGGCACCATTTCGCCTTATGTGGGCCTCATCATTCGGCAATATTAGAACCGATGCCCATATTTTACCGGCCTACCTCAGCCAAATATCCGAAAACCAACTCAAAGCCCACCTTTGGTCCAAAGGTCCTTAAGCCATAATAGTAGATGCATCATTTGGACCGGAGGTCTGATTTACCCCGCCAACAGTGGAAGGAGAGAGAGAGCGAGGGGATAAGAGCAGCGCCAGAAAAATCTCGCACAGGGCCAAAGGGATAAAGCCCCAAGCCAGTCGAAATATCAAGCGCGGGGAGGCCAGCACAAGCTAAAACCCCTCTCACAAGTTCATCCCCCATAGCCAGCCTCATAAGTTCATTCCCCCCAGTCAAAGCCAACACAATGCACCATTTCCACCCATAGTCGAAGACAACCATGGCAGAGTAGCACAAGGGAAGGCAAGGGCCAAGATAGGAAATCCTTCACTGCCTCCTACCAGAGACCAAGCCAAGACCACCAGAGGAGCCACTGGTGGAGGAGAGCAAGGAAGTAGGGAAGGAAAAGAAGGGCGCCAGAAGGCAAGGAGCAGGGAGCTGGGACCGAGCCGGGCCTGAGAAGAGGCGACGACGGCGGCGGGCCAGCAGCTTGAGGCGGCGACGCTAGGAGGAGGCGGCGCCATAGAAATCGGTAGAAGGATATATGGGAGAAGAGTTGGGAGAGTGAATCTGGCAGATTGGATTTGAGGAGGCTGTTGTGTGAGTGTCGGTCGGTTTGGGTGGTGAGGAGAGAGGTAGTAGGGTTAGGTGATAAGAATTTGGTGGGAGTAGGATTAGGGTTAGGAAATTAGGTTTAGTAAAGTTAAGCTTGGGAAAAACTAGGGCAGTGTATAAATCCCAGGGAATTTTAATACGTGGGTATGAATGCGTATCAAACCTGTAAATTGATTGGCGAATAGTCGAGCAGGTTGAATATTTTAATCATGTTAACCTAACTAAATCAAACAACCCCAAGTTTAATTAGAATAATAACGATAGGCTTGCACACCCGTATAAAACCAAATAAACCTAAGTTGCATGCGACGTGTGTAATAGTTTCTTTCGCGCTAGTAAAACGTGAGTTTGGCAACCAAGACCCTAAACTAAAGCGATTAATCAGTAGATTGACTGTAGTGGGGAGTGCTAACTTAGTGAGGAACCCGACAATTGTTATTAAATTAAAGTATGCTAACAAAAGAGGGTGCACTATCATTATATGCGTGTGCTATCACTCAAATCAACTAAGTATTTATGTATATATTATTCGTGCTTCCGCATTGCTTCAGAGGACGAACCCTCGCAGACAGGAGTAGTTGATACGGAGTTCTCCGCCGACGATCTTTTCTACGGTCCCGAAGGAAAGCTTATTCTTGAACATTTATCTAGTTATCTCAAATGTAAAAAGTTACATTCCGCATTATTATACATATTGCATAAAATTATATTTAAAAATTCAAATCGGTTTAAACAAAGATGAAAATGATGGAAAGTAATGAAGAAAGAATGATGAAATGAGAACATATTAATACTATGGCTGGTAAAGGGGGCCCAAGGGTAAGGATGAGAGAGGGCAAGAGGTGAGACCCTTTTACATATGGTTAAAATATAAGGACCAACAAAACTATTACTCGGTCAGATGTTGTATTTGAGTACCAACCATTTTCCCATTTCGTCGGGAAGAAAATGCTACCTTGTTACGTAATTATCCTCTCCACAATGGGTAAGTAATATTGCATGGGTTGAGTTAGGGAAGATCCCAGACCGGTATTAACAGTCCGGAAATAGGGGAATCCTAGGCGCTATAATAGCGCATGGTGGAGTGTTGGGTTAGTATCCCAACCAACATTATTGGAACTCGGTGGAGGTTTGGGTGCGCTCAAGACATCGACGAAAAATAGTGGGTGGAGACTTAATCACGTAACCTGAAAAATATTTTGTATTCTGAACTCAAAGTCGCGTCAAAGGAAATGTGGTGGACCTAGCTCAGAGAGAGCTCAGAATAGCTATGGGTAAAGTGGTACAAGCCTGCGCAGTGCTATATCAAATCATGAATTCATGCTAGTCTCCTGGATTTGAGTCTACGGGAACCGCTAGGGGTCTATCGTCTCTCCGAGTGACTAGTAGTCTTTTCAGAATTAAAAATTGTCACCTAATGTTTCAGAGAGTTATTTTCAAAACCAGAGATGACTAGAAAATGATGTAAAGAACAAGAATGAGTCATACAGTGCATTTTTGCTATTAATGCTTGCTGAGTACATTAATTTGTACTCAACCTTGTTAGTACTCTCCTTTGTAGATCCTAGTCCGGCCGGGAATTATCCCGCGTGGGACAAAGGACGTGTAGATACCGATAAGACCGCAGGAGATGAGGGTGCTTACTACAAGAAGCCAAGCAAGATGGGCACCATATTCGGCACTGGGGACGAGTAGAAGACCGATGGAGCAAGAAAGGCAGACGAAGGGACTTAATCCCATTTTGTCGTTGTAATTTACTATGTAAGAACCATAGCCTTGAGTGACTAACTGGAATAAAAAGTACAGTTTCTATTTTATTGTTCTGCTACGTTAACTCTGGTAAAGGCTTACTATTCGTTGGAGCAGTGTTCTACTAAGCAAACGAATAGTAATCCGTATGCCTAAGTGTGATTACCCCTAGGGTAATGGCACGGGGCGTCGCAATTAAGCACTACTTCATGGAGTTAGTTATAGATTACTTTGAGGGGTGAAAAGGTTGAATTTTGGGGTGGTAACCCTGATTCCAAAAATAAAGGATGCAAATACTATTATACTGCTCAGACTTATTTGTTTGATTAATGTAAGTTTCAAGATCATCACTTAACTGCTAGCTGTCAGATTAGGGAATGTGGATGGCAAGATTATTAGTGAGAGTGAGACTGCTTTTATTAAAGGAAGAAATATTTTAGATGGGATCGTCTCTCTTCATGAAATTTTACATGAATTGAGAGTTTCTAAGAATAGAGGAGCGATTCTTAAACTGGATTTTGAGAAAGCATATAATAAAATTCAATGGGGGTTCCTTGAAGAAGTTATGGTAGGCAAAGGTTTTTCTAGAAAATGGATTAAATGGGTGATGAGCTTAGTAATAGGGGGAAAATGAGTATTAATATCAATGGGAAGGTTGGTCTTTATTTTACCACTCATAGAGGGCTGAGACAAGGGGATCATTTGTCTCCTCTGATTAAATGGGTGATGAGCTTAGTAATAGGGGGAAAATGAGTATTAATATCAATGGGAAGGTTGGTCTTTATTTTACCACTCATAGAGGGCTGAGACAAGGGGATCATTTGTCTCCTCTCTTGTTTAATCTAGCAGCTGATGCTTTGGCAGCAATTATTGAAAAGGCTCAGAAGAAGGATTTGATCAAAGAGGTTGTTTCTAATCTTGTTCCTAGGGGTGTTCCTTTGTTACAGTATGCAGATGACACAATCCTTATGATTGATTGTGATGATAGATATATTCTTAATCTCAAATTCTTGTTGTATTGCTTTGAATGGATGTTTGGCCTGAAAATCAATTACCACAAGAGTGAGGTTTTTGTGATGGGAGTAGACAGAAATGAGGATTCTAGAATTGCAAATATATTTAATTATAAATTGGGTCAGCTCCCTCTTACTTATCTGGGTATCTCTATTGGGGATAGAGTTGTGAAAAATAAGGCAGCTAAATCATCAGTAAGTTGGAGGGCAGGTTGGATATTGGGAAAATCAGCCTTCTTTCCTCTGGAGGAAGACTAATTTTAGTAAATAGCTACCTTAGTTGTCAACCCATCTCTATACTATGGGGTTTTACAGATTGAATGAGGAGGTTCACAGAAAAATTGATACTGTTAGGTCTATGTTTTTTTGGAGAGGGGGCTAGTGTAACATCCCAATTTTCAGAGCATTTTGAAAATTTTCAACATAAAAATAACAATTTAATTTTTATTGAATTATCAAAGCTTAACTTGAAATTTCATAAATTAAAAATAATTTAATATGAGTAAATCAAAATCCAACAAAATAAAAATTATTTTATTTGATTTTCTGATTTTTATCTTGGATTTCCTTTTTCCCAGACCTTGTTGTTATCTCCTTGCACTCTTTTTATTTCTTTTAAATTTCTGAATTTTGGAGTCTTTTTGAAGCTTTAAAATTTTAAAAGGAACCATTTGATTTAACTTAGTTTTTTAAAAGATTAATGTGATATTCTAAAAAATTGAAACTATTTAATATGTATAAACCAAACTTCAATAAAAATAAAAAAATGTTTTATTTGATTTTCTGGGTTTCTTTGGATTTTCTCCAAATTATTTTACTATTTCCTTGGAGTTCAATTTAAATTATTTCCTTTTATATTTTTCCCAAAAAATTCTTTTTCTTGGTTGTAAAATTTAATCTAAATTAATTATTTTAAAAGCGAGGGATTTGTTTTGGCGTTTTTGCATTTTTATTAAAGTGTAAATTGAATATCAAGTGAAAAACATTTTAAATAATTAAATAAATCTAAAAGTATTTTATTTGGTCTATTCAGGTTTCAAAGTATTTTATAATTTTTTTTTGGAAATTATTTATTTATTTATTCCTTTCTTCCTTTTCTTTTTCTCTCTCTCCTCCTTTTGCTGGTCATCTTCCTCTAGCCGTGCTCTTCTTTTCTCTGTGCTCCTCCCGTGCACGTCGCAAGCCATGTTGCTGCCACTCCATGCCCTGGCGACTGCCACCACCATGCCCTCCCCTTTCCCTGCCACCCATCCCTTCTTCCTTCCATGCCGCCCAGCATGTCGCCCGCTACCAGCACCAACCGTCGGCTCCCCCATGCTCCCTCCTCCCTTCCTTTCCTATAAAAACCGAATAGCAGGCTCACTTCCTCCCCTTCCTCCCCCCTCCCCCTCCTATTCTCTCGTCCTCTCCTCCAAGCTCCAACCGAAGCCCCCACAGCCGTGAGCTCCATCCTCCCTCCAGCTCCCTCTTCGGTGATCGCTTCGCTGCACTGACTATGTCATGGCGTGCCCCTCGGCTTCCTCTTCCACCTCCCCGAGTTCACCCCTCTCTCTTGCCCTCTTTTCTCCGCAATCAAGATTTCCCCGTTGCCAGCCGAACCACCTTCCTCCTCATGCTCCGCCGCCGTCATTGATCCCCCGATGACAACATCATTGCCATTAGCTTCACCTCGTGACGTTCTATGTCGTGCCCCCTTCCTTTTCTCCAAAGCACCATCGGTTCGCCGGAGCCCCGTACGCGGCTTGTCGCGTACACCGTCATGAATCCCGCTTGCATTCCTCGTTGAACCGTGTGCCACCTTCACCTATATAGGTGGGCACTATGTGCTCCCAACCTCCCTCTTCAAATCGCCGCCAACCCCACTCTCTAACTCCTCCCCATTTGCCCGAATTTCGTCGGCGACTGTGCACTATCGAAGCTCCTTCCCGCCGAGACTGCATCACCATCGAAGGTCCTCTGTCCGAGCCACCACCACCATTGGATTCATCACTTCGCATTCTACATGGTGGTCCCCTCGCCTTCACTGGAGCACCGTCAATTCCTTGCGCCCCGACACTGTTTTGCGCTATCGCTGCGCCGAACCTCCGCTGGTGACGCCACCACCACCTTTGGGTCCACCTCGCTCCCGGGAATTTATTTTGCTAGTTTGCCGGCTGACCCTCCCTTTCCCTCATCGGTGCCATCATTTTTGCCCAAGCCGCCACTGTAGCTGTCTGCATTTTTCTCTCTCCAACTGATTTCTATCATTTCATGTGAGCGCAAACTTCCAGATATTCGTTCTCCTTCTTATGAGATCCAATTTTGTCAATTCTCATTCCTAAATTCATCTAAATTCGGCCTCTTTCTATTGCTACTAATTTCATAATTTTTGGATTTTATTTGGATTTGTTGTATTTATTTGGCTTTTTTCACGTGTCTGGATTCCAACTTTTCCAAAGAATTCTCGAATCGTCATTAAAGCACTTCAAACCTTCAACGAAGGCAAGTTGTAAACTTTTAACCATGTCATACCCATTTTATAAAATTATATTTTTTTATATCAACATGCATTGCTAGTTTTAGAATAATTTTTTTCGGGAATAGTTAATTACCCAATTGCTGTTATGCCTCCTTGAATAATTGTGAATGTCATGTTGACATGTACCCTTGGACACCATAGGTTGGGTTGATCTTAGTTGGACTTATTTAATTACCAACATGGGTATCATCTTATGCTTAGCCATACTTAGCTGTGATAGGATTCATGATCACATGTTCATCAATAATTAAATTTGACTTAATAAAATATGAAATTGTGGCATGGCCACTGTTATTTAAATTTTTTGTGCCATGTAAGGGTTGCCAATTGGTCGGGTTGAACAAAAAATGATTTCATACTCAGGCGAATGAACGTGATGTAAAGGGTGAGAATTTTTGGGATGTGGTTGACTTGCCTGAGTAGTCACTAAGGACTTAACTTTGTGCGCCATTGATCTGGGCCATACTGTACAACCACATATCCAGGATGGGTGGACCTGGCTAAATAATTTACCTAGTCCATGTATGAAGCTCGCAGGCTGTAGTTGATAGGTGTTCTCTTGATAATGGTAAATACACCTCCATATCTTTAGATGTGTGAATATGGTAAATGTACTTCCATAACTTGTGTCGTGCATGCGATGGTAAATGAACGTCCATGTCTGTCAGGGCTTGCGCTGGGCATTGGTAAATGAACCTCCAAGTCCGAGTAGGTTATCCCTCCACAACGGTGAGCTTTGGGTCGATGGTAAATGAACGTCCATGACTTTGTTAAGCTCATCAGGCGAGCTAATGTAAGGATAAAGTATTATAAAAGCCTTGTAATAATCACTTAGTTGCACACCTCGGAAGTGTATTAAACGGACATTATAAGATGATTATCTCTTATGGGTCAAGCTGTATAACCTCTACAGAGTGTTAAAAACTATTCGAATGGTTGTGTCCCCGATTATGGACAATGCCTGGTGATTTCACACGAGAGGTAGATTTTTATAAAAATGTTTGAATGGTTTGGACGGGAAGTGATCTGGATGTTGGTTGTTGGTTGGGAAGGGAACGGGGTGTTCACTAGTTGTTTCAAAGAAACTTGTCTAATTACGTATTTAATCTTTTAAATTATGCTTTTCAATCTATTTACTATATTTACTGTTAATATTACTTTCTACAAAATAACCATAAAGCTATCCTTGTTGAAGCCTTGTATGAATATTACTTGTATACATTTCCCTACGACTTGCTGAGTACTTTAAGTACTTATGGCTTTGCGTTATTTGTTGATCAGTCATCAAGAAAGAACCAGAGAACTCCGAGTTCTATGAAGAGAAGTACTTTAAAGACTATGTGAACTAGATCGTGTTCTCCACTCGATTGCCTGTGGGCATGTCGGATGACTACCACGTGTTTATTTTATTTTCACTGCAAGTTTACTCTTTTGTTGTTAAGCCCTGCGTAGCAAACTCTGTAAAACTTGACCATAAGGTCCTTTTGTTACTAAGTAATATTAATTTATTTGCTTCTTAGCTACCTTGTTGTATAGGTATGATTTCATCGATGTTGCAAATTGTGTGGACTAGCTACTGATCATGGGAGTAGTTCAGAATACAGAGAGGGCTCGGATTCAGTGATCCAGTGATGAACCCGAAGGTCCGATTGTTGGCCCGATCTTTCGACGAGAACGATAAGTTCGGTAAGCGTCGCTCAACTCTCACGATCCTGGCTACGAACACGCAAGGCTTGAAACCACGCAATCGCTGAACTGCTCGACAAGTTGTTATCAACCATGCACGAATACCCGGTTGACCTGACCACGAAGGTCGATTCCTGCATACACCGAAGAAGCACGCAAGAACAAGATAAAGCAATCTGAAATTGCAAATAGGAATTGAAATATTTGAATTGAGTTGGGATTCTGAATAAGGATATTATTTGGGTGGTCTAGTCGACAAAAACAAAAGATACAAGTTGCAACGAAGGCAAACTAAACATAAACAAAATCCAAAAAAACTAGAGGGGGTGTGGCCTCCTTATATCGGGGAGGAAGAGCCACAAATCCAAAAGAAATAACGGGGTGAGACTAAAACTTGTTGTTACTGTTCACGTGAACAGTAACAACACCCCCAGGTGGGCCGCCGGCAAATGGGCCAAGTTCAGTATGATTACAAAGACCAGATTGGCCCAAACAAGTGATATGACATTTTCTTTTGATGATTGCGATCAGTCCAGAAGGAATTTGGAGGTAAGACCAGATCCGTTGGAAAGAGGACGAAATAAGCTTTCAATCAAGTACTTGTGGACCTCAAACGGACTCTGTATGTGAAAGTTATTCCTGTTTTAAGTTGGTGTTGTCAGGCTGATTCCGAGGTCGAATCGATTCCAAAACAGTCCAACTCGAACTGCTTGCTTGTCTTGGACCAAAAGTGACATGGTGCTGCACATATATATATTTCATCATTAGGTAGCGTCATATAGTTCATATAATATAAATACACTCCTAAAAACAAGCTCACCTGATAATTTATGTGAAGCGTACGAGCTCTTATACTTGGAATAGTAAGCATAGCAAATATGGTTGTATCCATAGGGGTCATGTCCTCATCATCCTCCCTTTCTTGAAAACAAAGCCGTCATCGTCTTTTGATAAGCTGAAAATAGGATAACAAAGAAGCCAAAGTGTATGCATGGTATATGTATATGTCATCTGTTTTAACGGTTCTTCGTTGTTGCACAATTAATGTTAGACGACAGCAGCGATCATAAAATATTATTGTATTATTAACCCAAGAGTAATCATATATGTGAATGATCAAAACAAAAGTTCTCACACAACAATTATTGCAACTAGTTTTGCAAATGTAAGTGAAGCATTTATGCAATTCAAATCTCTCAAGTTGTAAACTTGCAGTGGTAGCACATATGGGCAAATCTACAACTTTTGGAATCAAACAAAATTCATCCATATAATCAGATTTCAAACGAACAATAGCAAATTCATCAAGCAATGGTGAAAAGATTTGTAAGTTCTTCCATAATTCAACATCTTCATTCAGATTATCCATACTAGATGGTGCAATAAAAGGTGAACACACAGGCATGGGATGAGCAATAAATTTTATTTTACTCTCATATTGAACAAGATTCAGCACACAAGAATTGTTGTCCAAAATAGTAAGCTTCAATTCATCCATGTGATCACAAGTTATGCATATGCGATATACCAAAAATTGATTGTCTACACCATAATCTCCAATTAACTTAAAACAGTAGGTGTAGGTGCTAGAAGGAGAATTTAGATATGAAATTTTAGAAACTTTCTCCGTAGCACATTCCAGACTAATGGGATCATTAAGCATGATATAACACAAAGCTTTAGCAGGGGATATTCTCTCCAATACTTTCTTATGTGTAATTAATTCAACATGTGCAAAATTATGAGAATTCAGATCAGCACATGGTTCGTTCAAGTCAACACAAGGAATATCAAAAGATTGCACCACTACAGCAGTATATACTCACAAGGTTGCTCTATGTCTTCTTTGTAGCACTAAGTCGATACCTTTATCATTATCGTCCTCATCGAGATCTGTAGGTACCTCAAGCTTCTCCTCTATAAGATGCGCTAGATCATCGTTCATTTCTTCAAGCGTCTCGACGGTATCTGGAGATGGAGTAGGAGCCAAAACAATGTCAGCATTTTTAGTTACCTTAGGTTTTACCTCGCTTGTGACAGTGGGTGGTGGAGGTACAAAACGACGTTGTAATTTCTTCTTCATCCGCTCCCATGTGTACATGAAATGGTACTCCAGATTTGACTACCAATGTTGAACATCACCGATCAGTGCTGTCCTTGCCATGGTCATCTTCTCATAAGGATCAAGGTCCTGTCTTTCAAAATAGCACTCCAACATATTAACCCATATAAAGTAGTCTAACGACGTACTATCAGCGGTGAGTGGCAATATGTATGCAGGTAGTTGTTTCCCTTTGAGTTCAAATCTGCCCGTGATGACATCGTAATCTACGAACTTGAACAAACCTGTCATTGTTAGTAGAAAACAAGAAAATAAATCACAAGTATATGTTCCTATCAACTACGAGGTGGGGTTTATCAAGTCACACACACTCAAACTTATACCAAGTTCTTACAAGTTCTTACCAATGCAGCAAGGAAATGGTACAACCGGTGGCTCGTTCGTGATACTCTCACTTGCGATTAGCCCAACGATTGCGAGGAACGATACCTGCTGAGTTAGTAGGAAGTGGAGCTTGGAAGACTTCAATATGGTAGCAAGGATCAGCAATAATCAAATCAGTTAATGCAAGTTGAAAGATTATTCAAAGTACTAGCCAATGTTGCTGATCCTAACCTAATCAAAGCTAGCTAATCAAAGCTCTATGCAGAGAAGTGTATGTACGCACACGCAACGATCAATGTGACTTGATGCAAGCAAGGGAAAACCTCACAATAAGTGCTAGGAGAGACGCCAGCCAAGTACTCAAACTTTTGTAAAGAGCACAAGATTGTTCGCACGACGTGGAGCACAAAAGACAACAATATCGGCGCAATGCAAACAGCCCTCTAAATTGAGCAGAAATAATAGCTAGTCTCAAACGATGAAAAAGAAAAGTTTTATATGGCTTATATATGCTTGTTTGAAAGGTTTTGAGGAGATCTACAACTTTGCAGATGAGGTTAACTCCAAATTCCGAAAGGAAGATTGAAGGAAACGGCAAAAACAGAAACCAAAAACTTGCTACGCGAATTCGGGGCTGAAGATGACCGATTTTGGGGCACCTGGAGGGCAACAAGTGGCTTAGGTAGAAAAGATGCGCCTTGTCATTAGCTTCTAAACGAGCACAAGAACGTAAAAAACAGACACTATATGCAAAAGTTATGCCCGTTTTACTGAAAGTGTCTCGGAAACGGAATCCTACTCGGACTCGAAACCGTCTCGGGTTCAAAATTTGAAACTGCTATATCTTTCAAACCCGTGGGCCAAACTTGCTGAAATTTTTTGTGGAAGCTTTTGGTTATATGTAGAAGGTCTCCACCAATTTTCATGCACTTTTCTTTTCGTTTTCTTTTTCTTCTTTTTTTTTCTCTCTACCGCGGCTTTTGTTTTCGCGGTTGCCTCTTTCTCCTTCTACTATTTGGTCGGCCCTAAGGTTTGCCGTAAGTCACAAATAACATCAATTCTCCCAAAAGATCACAGCAACCCTCTTTTTTAGATGAACAGCAGTACGATTTTTCTATTTTTGGTGCGGATTAGAGGAGTTCTAACCCACGAATTTTCTATTTTAGATGGAGAAACTAATAAGCCTAAAAGAATGATCAAGCGACGCAAAGGAAACACGAGATGCAACTAGACAAAGACTAATTAGACAATAACTAGAACTAGAAATCAGCAATTAGACACGACGATGCAACCAATGATTCAACAAGCAAAATACCGAAAAGAAAATTGCAATGGCTCAGATTGGTTCGGTATGGATGATAGATGCGAATTTTTTTAGCGCAATTTTCTGGACTCTAGGTATGAACAATAAATCTACTACTAAAGTGCGATTTCTCACCAAGAACCGTAGCTCGATACCACCGATGAACCCGAAGGTCCGATTGTTGGCCCGATCTTCGATGAGAACGATAAGTTCGATGGCGTCGCTCAACTCTCACGATCTGGCTACGAACACGCAAGGCTCGAAACCACGCAATCGCTGAATCGCCGACAAGTCGTTATCAATCGTGCACGAATACCCGGTTGACCTGACCACGAAGGTCGATTCCTGCATACACCGAAGAAGTACGCAAGAACAAGATAAAGCAATCTGAAATTGCAAATAGGAATTGAAATATTTGAATTGAGTTGGGATTCTGAATAAGGATCTTAATTGGGTGGCATAGTCGACACACACAAAAGATACAAGTTGCAACGAAGGCAAACTAAACATAAACAAAATCCAAGAAAACTAGAGGGGGTGTGACCTCCTTATATAGGGAAGGAAGAGCCACAAATCCAAAAGAAATAACGGGGTGGGACTAAAACTCGTTGTTACTGTTCATGTAAACAGTAACAACACCCCCAGGTGGGCCGCCGGCAAATGGGCCAAGTTCAGTATGATTACAAAGACCAGATTGGCCCGAACAAGTGATATGACGTTTTCTTTTGATGATTGCGATCAGTCCAGAAGGAATTTGGAGGTGAGGCCAGATCCGTTGGAAAGATGACGAAATAAGATTTCAATCAAGTACTTGTGGACCTCAAACGGACTCTGTATGTGAAAGTTATGCCTGTTTTAAGTTGGTGTTGTCAGGCTGATTCCGGAGGCCGAACTGGATTCCAAAACAGGTCCAACTCGAACTACTTGCTTGTCTTGGACCAAAAGTGACTTGGTGCTGCACATATATATATTTCATCATTAGGTAGCATCATATAGTTCATATAATATAAAGACACTCCTAAAAACAAGCTCACCTGATAATTTATGTGAAGCGTACGAGCTCTTATACTTGGAATAGTAAGCATAGCAAATATAGTTGTATCCATAGGGGTCATGTCCTCATCATCCAGGGTCCCGACAACTAGTGATAAGTTCAAGTATTATGCGGTTAATTGGAAGACAGTTTGTAGACCTAAAGACTTTAGAGGCCTAGGGGTGATTAATACCAGGTTAATGAATGATTGTATTTTGTGCAAATGGATTTGGAGAATTGACCAGGCAAAAGATGAACTTTGGTTTAGAATTTTGAAAGGTAAGTACTTACCTAGAGGTGAGTTCAAATATTCTAATCCTCTTAGAGGTCTCGAGCTTTGGAGAAGTCTCCATAAAATGAAGTTTCTGTTCTACTAGGGTGAATCATCGGTTAGGGAATAGGCTTTTGGTTTCTTTTTGGAAAGATGTTTGGATAGGAAATTGTCCCCTGAAAGTTAGGTTTGCAAGACTGTTCAGTATTTGTTCAAATCCTAATGTCTATGTAGCTAACTGTTGGGAGAATGGCGTTTGGAATATCAACTTTGTTAGGAATTTTGGAAAAGAGGAGAAAGACCAGTGGGAGGATTTGAAGAAAAAAAATCTTGTATGGAGTTGATCTTAAAAGGGACAAAGATAGGATGAGGCAGTGTTTAGAGAAGTCTGGCCAGTTTGTAAGAAACTTCAAAGGCTATGGTCAAGTAGAATTCCTCTCAAAGTTAAAATCTTCCTTTGGCTGACTTATCATAATATGATTCAGACAATAGACCAACTCAGATTAAGAAGGTGGAAAGGGGAGGCTAATTGCCTTCTATGTAGGGTTGCAGAGGATGCTAATCATGTCTTGTTTTGATGTGTCCAGGCTAGATTTGCTTGACTGTGCATTAAAAAGATTGTAATGTGGGATAGAGTTCCAGATTCACTAGATGACCTCCATCTGTGGTGGCTTGATAAAAGGGGTGCTAATGATTACCATATTGGTTTATTCAGTTTTGCAGTTTTGGCTTGGACGCCCTAGAAAGTTAGGAATAAAGTGGCGATTGAGAATACTTTCTCTAAACAACCAACTGAAATTATGTTCAAATTTGTATCATGTTTGTAGCGGTGGCGAATTCTTATCAAAGAAGCTGATCGTATGAAGCTTAAAGATTTGTTGTCTTCGGCGGAGATGTGGCTGAAGAACTTCTGTGCGTTGGGGAATGATTAGCTGGTGTTTTCTTTAGTCTACGATGTAATATCTTTGGTTGTTAGAAGTTGGTTCGGTTTTTCTGTTTTTGGTTCAGTTGTTCTGCTTCTCAGATAGCTGGTATCTCCTGAAACTTTTGTTGTAAAACTAGTTATTAACTTTCTATAAAAGCTAAGTTTCTTACCTTGTTAAAAAAAATTGATCTGCATTTACTGCGTGTCATTCAAAAGGATCTTCAATATATCTTGTCAGGTTGCTTTAGTCAACCATTGTCCCACTTGCTATACTTGCACGTTGAATTATGCGATATAACCGGGATAGAACTCAGTGCTATGGGACTCAAAAGTCAAAACCTCGATATATAGTGGGCTGCGGTGTCCTATTGATGTTGGTCATGCCCCGAAACTAGAATTTGCAAGTTTATATTTTTATGAACCCGTCGCTCTTGAGCATGCTCTAGCTGCACTACCCAATGATTTTCCAAGTGTGCAAAATCAGATTTTGCACACTCCTGTGCCACTTGAGAGTTTGCACACTCCTGTGCCACTTGAGGTTTGTCATAGCACATCTTATCTTATGATTTAAGCTCTTATCTCACCTTTTTTTTTCTCTGAGCATGACATTTGGTTTTCTATTTTTCAGGTGCCCTGGTAGGTAGAATATCCGTGCAAGTTTTCTCACCTGAAGTATTTACAACTTCTGTTGCTTTATCCTTTATGGTTCTCAAGAGGCCGACAACATTTTATCGCTGTCCTGTTTTTTGATTGCCTCTCCTGTCATTGAAATGTTAGAGTTGCATGTGAGTACTCTCATCTCTCCTTTTTTTTTCTTGTAGTTATATTGCTTATTTGATATTTTTCTTGTACTTACTGTTTTTAGGCATATAACCAAGGATTGGCTCTTTCCCTCCCACCGTGTGGTTAAATATGTTTCTGTATAGATAAAAGTTGACTTCTAGGCATCTATCTATCTTATCCTAAAGGGTAAAAAGGAGGGAGGTTTGGGGCGAGGGCAGGGTGGCCACGTCGCCCCGATTCTTTTCCCCACGATCCCGCGCGGCTTTGCCTCCTGTTCCTTCGCGTCGCTGCTGCCTCGGTTGCTCCGCGGCTTCTCTTTCTTTATTCCCCGTCGCTCCGTGTCTTCTCTTTCTTTATTCCCAGCGCTGCGCTGCATCGCATCAGCTGGAGGAGTGGGAGTGCGGCAGCGGCGGTAGGCGGGGGTCGAGGCGGTGGCCCAGGAAGAAGGCTCTTTCTTTAGGCGGGAGGTCGATGGGGAGCAGTGGGGGCAGCAGCGAGCACTTCCTGCGGCAGCTGAGCTCGAGCGACGGCAGCGACGCGACACATCAGTTGGAGGAGTGGGAGTGCGGCAGCGGCGGCAGGCGGGGGTCGAGGCGGTGGCCCAGGAAGAAGGCTAGGACGAGGAGCCACCGCGACGGTGGGTTCTGCAGCAAGACTAGGAAGGAAGCTGCGGCGGGGAGGAAGCGGGTGATGGTGCTGGTGGACCAGAGCTCCGGGGCCAAGCATGCCATGATGTGGGCGCTCACCCACATCGCCAACAAGGGGTTCTTCCTCACGCTGTTGCACGTCCTCCGCGCTCGCCTACTCCCTTGGCTGGCACGCTCTGCAAGGCCTGCAAGCCTGAGGTGCGTCTGCTTAAAGCTCTTAATCACTCAAATTGCACTAAATTGCAGCTTGTTTTGGGACCTGAAGTTAAAGCGTTGTACAGTTAATAAAAATAGGCCTCACATGTAAGTTAATAAAAATCTGAAAAAAGTGAGAAAGCCACCTTTAGCTATGAGGAAAATATGATTTCTCTGTTAGAAAGTGTAAGCCTTGGTAGAACTCAGAGAATAATACGTTTTCTCTACTGGAAAGCATAAACTTCAGAAAATTCGCTTTCGATGTCACCTTTTCTATTTTTTGGAATTTTTGAACCGAACAAATTGAAACCTTAATAACTTTTGCATACAAACTCCAAATAAGATTAATCTTTTTTAAAAAAATTCATCTACAATCATGCTCTACCTGAATATAAAAAAATATTTGGATTTTTTTGCTGTTGAAATTATTTTGCTATAATTAATTTACTTCTAGCTCTTTTTGAATAGACGTTGATTGTTTGAACAATTTTCATGATGACCCTTCACTCTCATATTCAAAGTAACCAGAGCAAGGAAAGCATCTCCTTTGACTATGTTGATCCTACTATTTTAATTTATTATACTTCTCTTTGCAAAATCTATTATGCACGCGTGTATGTTTGATATGAAATTGCTATGTTTGGGATAACGGTAATTGTAATCCTATTCAATGCTTGAACCTCCTTGAAATATGGATACCCTTATTGTTGTAGCCATTAGGGTTATGGTTTAGATAATGAATGATGTCGACTTGGGTTTTTCGGATGCGAATCTCACATAACTGCTTACTCAAGCTTTAGTCTTTACTAAAATTGGAAAGATAGATGACATGTTAAATATGAGTTTGGAGTTTTTGAAATGATGATCCAGAGGGACTTACCTCTGTTATTTTGTATAAAATAAAAAACCTAGTTTGCGACGTGGGCGAGTTATATTGTATTCTGAGAAGTATAAGAGGTGTATCTCACAAGTAGATAGGGGGAGATTCTCGCTCGGGTCAATTAAGGACCGAACACCAGTATATCCGATCTAAGCGTAAGCGTACAACCATATATGCCGGTATGGGGCGATCTTAGCTAATTAAGTTATCAAAAACTAGCGTTGCTGATTGGTAGGCAGTAGTAGTGCGAGCATGTGTGATTGTCGACACAACGACGAATGCCTCACTGAGACGAAGGTATACCTGGGTGAAGTGAGGATATTCATTCGCCGGGCTAAGTGCAAGGTTAGCACTAGATGATGTAAAAGCTTCGACGCATACTCTAGACTGCTTACCAAAGGTAGTGAGCGGTGGTATCGACAAATGCCGAACAAGTTACACTACTACAAAACAGGTCATAGTAGACGCCTCATCACAGACGGTTCGTTAGGATCCGTCTGTGTTGTCTTATCACAGACGGTTCGTTTTGAAACCGTTTGTGATAGGTCATTATCACGAACCGTCTGTGATACTTCACATACGGTTCTTAGTACGAACCGTTTGTGATAATGTCGTATATCACAGACGGTTCGTATCACGAACCGTCTGTGATACTTTACAGACGGTTCTTAGTATGAACCGTCTATGATAATGCCCTCATCACAGACGGTTGGTATTAAGAACCGTCTGTGACTTGAATTTTACCATGGTTCTTAATACAAACCGTCTATGATAAAATCCAAGTCACAGACGGTTCTTAATACAAACCGTCTATGATAAGTATCTCATCACATACGGTTCTTAATACGAACCGTCTGTGATGAGATACTTATCACAGACGGTTCATGATACCAACCGTCTGTGATATGTCATCGCAGACGGTTTTTATATGAAACTGTCTGTGATTCGCAGCGCGGGAGTTCGAAAATTTTGAATGCGTGCGCGGAGGCAAAATATTTTGGTGTTTTTATATATTATGGCCGACCTCCTCTGGGCGCTCAATCTCGCACTCCTGCAGTCCCGGTCCTCCTCTGGGCTCGATCCTCCCTTGCTCCCGCAGTCCTCCTCCGAGCTCCGGCTGGTCGCTGCTCCTGCGGTCCTCCTGCAGCTCCCGGCCCCCCGCTACTCCTTCGCGCTCCAGTCCTCCTGCAGCTCCCGCAGTCCCCAACCTCCGACGTGGTCTTCCTCCCCAACAGCTAAGAGTCGACGCCAACCTCCTCTAGTCCTCCTCCGACGCCGACGCCGACCTCATCCAGTCCTCCTCCGACGCCGACATCTCTGGTATATGAGGTTCTATTGGTACTTTTGTATATGAGCTTCTGTTAGATTCAGATCCAGATTTGTATGTATGTGCTTGTGGTACTTGTGTTAGATTCATATCCAGATTTCTGTTAGATTCTCCTCCAGATTCTACTTATGTTGGTACTTGTATATGATCGAGTGTATGAGTGTATCCATGAATCCATGGTTTGAGAAATTTATTAGGAGACTTGGGACTTAGAATCCATGTATGTGTATCAATGTATCCATGAAATGGTAGTATTTTTTTTTGCAATAAAAAAAGCTATCACAGACGGTTCTGAACAAGAACCGTCTGTGATAATTACCAACACAGACGGTTCTAGTTATGAACCGTCTATGATATCCACATATCACGAGCGGTTCTAATTATGAACCGTGCGTGATATCACATATCACGAGCGGTTGGTAACTAGAACCGTCGTGTTGTGACTTATCACGAGCGGTTTTTAACCGTCGTGATAACCACCGATTATCACAGACGTTATCAAAAACACACTGAGCGGTTCCGAACCGTGCGTGATGACAGCTCGAGCAACCGCTCGTGATGACGTTTTCTGTAGTAGTGTTAGAGAATTCGTTTGTTGTGGGTAAAGTTGTACCCCCTCTACAGAGTGTAAATCTATTTAAATAGTCGTGCTCGCGGTGATGAGTATGCTAAGTGTAGTATTATCGGGTATAGTCTTGGTTTTCATAAAAACAGCTTTGTCGGAAAATATGGAAAATAGTTTGTTGGTTTATATTTGAGTTGAGTGCCACATGTCTATGGCTGAAAATAAAATATTGCTCGTAGCCGAGGAGGGTTGCGAGTTATTATTTGTTCGATTACTTGTTGTCCTTTATCTATTTAGCTGCTCTTTAAACTTCTGTTGCAAAATACTACACATATTGATATTGCAAACAAAACTTACTTAATGCTGAAAATAACTTATAGCATAGAGTCTTATCTTTTATTAGCCTTGCATTTTATATAAACTTTGCGATACACTACAAATCTTGTTGAGAACACAATGTACTCAATCTTGCTTAAATTATTGTTCAGAGTATGAGGACGAGCCAACATCGGATGGCGTTTTCTTCATGCTCGGAACTGGTGGGTTTGGTGACAAGTCTTTCTAGGACTTGTTTCTTACCGGTTGCCTAAGGGTCCGAATGGGCATGCTGCTGGAATTTCAAACTTTTATTTCATTTTGCTTCCGCTATTACTTTTGCTGCTCTTGATACTTAAGTTTTTATTTGGCCGGTCGGCCTATGTATTGTAAATAATGTAACCGCTTAAGTTGTGTACCAAAACTTGTTTTATTTCGTAGGTACGAATGTGATATTCAATATTGAGAATGTGTACTAGTCACTCATCATAGGACTAGTGTAGTATATACACGAGGGCTTCAGGTATTCAAAGCCCGAGGTCTGGCACTGGTCCTAAAAAATTCGAATTGGATGAATTTTACAAAAAAATGAATTTGCTTGAATTTTGCTCTAATTTGATCTTTTTTTAATTTTAAATTTTGATTTAAAAATTTCGCCGAATTTTTTTATTTTCGCCATACCAGCCACCTCCGGTAAAAAAAAATTCCGGTATTAAAAACCCTGCTTGGAGAAAGAAATGACATCACTAAGAAAAAGAACAGGAAGAATCATGGAGCAAATTGTCACTGTATACACTGTATTTCTTTGCTCTATGTACTCGACTACTCGAGCCCCTCTGTCCCTGCTCAGATCAGACTTGGGGGGCTCTTCGGTCTCTTCACCGCGCTCCCGTACCGGCGGTCTCCCTTGCGCAGCGGGCTCTCCGCATGCACGGCGGACATGACGTGCCTCTTGCCCTGCTGGCCGCCCAGCGCCGGCTCGTCGTCGCCCCGGGCGTTGGCCGCGCCCCAGACGTCCCCCACCGGCTCGGCGTCGACCGTGAACACGAACGGTCCCATGGGCACGTCGTCGTCGAGCGCGAGCAGCGGCTCGAGGGCGTCCACGACGTCGCGCATGCGCGGGCGCGACTTGGGCACGCTCTGCAGGCACTGGTGCGCGACCTGCGCGGCCCTGTGCGCGGCGCGCGACGAGTACTGCAGCTCGAGGCTGGGGTCCATGAAGCGGTGCAGCTTGTCGGCGCGGCGCAGGTACGGGCGCGCCCAGTCCACCAGGTTCTGCTCCCGCCCCCGCCGGCGCTTGTCCACGGACCGCCGCCCCGTCAGCAGCTCGAGGAGCACCACGCCGAAGCTGTACACGTCGCTCTTCGCCGTCAGGTGGCCCGTCAGGATGTACTCCGGCGCCGCGTACCCGTTCGTGCCCATGACGCGCGTCGTGACGTGCGTCGCGTCCCCCTGGGGCCCCTCCTTCGCCAGGCCAAAGTCCGATAGCTTCGCCGTGTAATCCTGAAAAAAAAAATATTCGAATACATAAGGTCAGCAACTTTGTTTGAGGTTTATTTTCAGGAAAAACACTGTGTGTTTGTGCATTTGACTTCATCAATATTCGTTGCTATGTGCATTGCAATAGTGGTTGCGATGTACACATATACTACCAGTTTGGAACTTTAAAAACTGTAGGCTTCTAACCAGACAATATTAACTAGATTTATGCCTAACGGCCGGCATCTAGAATAAGCAAAGAGGTTTTGCTACTAATTTGTCGGACGTTGCAATACAAAATCAGATTTGAGCACGAGCGTTTTCGTTTTCTCAAATATTCTATAAGAAGCAAGGCTTTGACCCGGAACAGTTAACGTGCGACCCATTTAAAATGGTCGTTGGCTTGTAGAGAATAAACAATAGCAAATTCAGGATCCTAGTCCTATAATATGCAAAGAGCAAAGTCGATAACGATTCGATACTAGATCGTCCTGTTCGCTTTTCCTGAATTGTAAAGTCAAGTGGTGCACATTATTGAATTTTGCTGTAAATGTGCTGTATAGTAGCTGTTCATGATAGAAGAGGGATTGGATTGAACAAGGTGAAACTTACGGAGTCAAGCAGAATATTCGAAGCCTTGAAGTCACGGTAGATCACCGGCGTCTCCGCCTCGTGCAGGAAGGCGAGCCCCTTCGCCGCTCCGACGGCGATCTTGAGCCGCGTCGACCATGGCAACGACGCAAGGAGATCTGCACCCATATAAACATACAGAGTCAATCAACCAATCGATCAAAAGAGACAGAGTTAACAGCAACAAATTGACATATTAAATCCAAATCTCGTCGTACTAGTACTTACTCTTGAACAGGTGGTTCTCGAGGCTGCCCATGGGCATGTACTCGTACACCAACATCCTCTGCTCGTCTTGGTTGCAGAAGCCTACAAGCTTCACCAGATGCGGATGGCTCAGCATTCCGAGATACACCACCTCAGCCTGATCACAAATGGAGCAGCCCAACCAACGCTTGATTAGCACGGAGTTTGTAACAAATTGTAGTAGATGGGATTCGACATTAACGTACCAGCCACTCGCGGTGACCCTGGACACCGTCGCTGTCGAGGTACTTGACGGCGACCTGCTGCGGCTCGAGGCCCGGGCGGAGCTTGCCGTCGACGAAGCCCTTGTAGACGGGGCCGAACCCGCCCTCGCCGAGGAAGTTGGTGGTGGAAAAGTTCTTGGTGGCCGCCTTGAGCTCGGCCAGGGTGAAGGCGTGCAGGCTCGTCGTCGCCAGTGTCCGCGAC
Organism: Ampelocalamus luodianensis; assembly: GCA_036346255.1. Classification (NCBI taxonomy): domain Eukaryota; kingdom Viridiplantae; phylum Streptophyta; class Magnoliopsida; order Poales; family Poaceae; genus Ampelocalamus; species Ampelocalamus luodianensis. Next base: position 8,834,292 of record CM070628.1, read on the forward strand.
AGGTCCTCCAGCGACAGCGACCGGAGGTTCACCGTGCGCCGCCGCCGCAGCGCCGGCCCCCCGCCGCCTCGCCTCGCCCGCGGCTCCTGCTCCGGCTCAGCCCCCTGCTCGCCTCCCAGCCCGAAGCACCCGAGGAGGCGCCTCTTGAACGCCATGCCTTGGCTGTCTCGTCGTTGCCCTGCACGAAGCCAAGAATTGGAGCCTTGGAGAATGGAGAGGGAGTCGTCCGCGAGCGAGTTGGGAGGACAAGGGCGAGATGGCGCGCGTGTATATATGAATGGGTGGGTGGTTTTGTATTGGAGGAGGCTTTGCTTTGTGTGAGGCTTCCGGGTGGGTGGCTAATGGGGTTGGAGAAATGCCTCCTTTTTGACTTGACGAGTTAATTCGGCAGGTGATGTTATTAGATGGCCAAAATCATTGGTGACGCTGTGCTTTGTTAGTTAGTTAGTGGGCGAAAGCTATGTAAAGCATATGATATGGGGTCTTGGTGACTGGTGATGTATGCAGCGATGCCTCCCTAGTGGATGGTGACACACCACCCATTTAAACTTCCTATGGGAAATGAAACAAGAGTGGTTTGTTCTTATCACCGGGAGAAGTTAGTAATTGTTGCGTTATATTTTTGTCCTTTAAATATAGACTAGATTCAGTGCTTGACTTGAGATTTGTTAGTGTTGTGGCGCGGGTTGGTTGGGTGGAGTCTGAGGACCAAGGGTATGATACTCGCCCTTGAACAATTGGTCATGTCATCATCAAGGCTCTAAGACTTAGTTGAAGAGGAGGGAGAGAGACTAAGAACCTACGGGTATTTGGTTGCATTTGCAGATGTAAAGGTGAACTCCTACACCAAGAAGCTTGATAACCGGAGTAGGCGGATGATCTATTTAGGAGTGGAACCGGGCAGCAAGGCTCATCACTTGTTTGAGCCCGAAACCCAGAAAATTTAGGTCAGTAGGGACATTATCTTTGAAGAGGATAGAGAGTGAAACTGGGGAAATGAGCTAGGTATGGAACAATACAATTCTTTTTCAGTGTTAGGCGAAGAAGCATGCATCTTGGTGCCCGAAGATGTCTATGATTCCCCCGGCCAAGGAGATGGCAGATCCCAAGCGCATGTAGCCGGTGAAGGTAGCAGTTCGGATGCAGGGGGCAGCAGACCCCACGGACATGCAAGCGCAGGAGGCGCGCATGCAGGTGTGGCAGATGGCAGCCTGGGAGGACCAGCAGGTGGTCCAGGCAGCTGCTAGGTGCATATGCTGCTGGAGCCAGCGTCACAGGTGGCCCACCTACAACACATGCTATATTTCAAGAAGAAGAAACTCCAGCAGGAGCTAGTATAGAGAAGATTCCAAAATTCAGAACCTTGTCTGAGATTTATGATCAGACTGATCCCGTTGAAACAGAAGAATAACTGTATTTTGGCTCAGCAGAAGAACCTGAAAATTTTGAGGAGGCAAATCAGCACTTGCAGTGGCAGCAAGCCATGCAAGAGGAGATCAACTCCATTGTGGAAAATGATACCTGGAAACTCGCAGATTTGCCTAGCGGTTTTCGGTCTATCCAGCTGAAGTGGGTCTATAAGGTGAAAAGAGATCCTAGTGGTGTTATTGCGAAGTACAAAGCACGACTTGTGGCGAAAGGGTATGTCCAGAAACAAGGGGTGGATTTCGAGGAAGTGTTCGCTCCAGTTGCTCGATTGGAGATAGTAAGACATCTCATTGCTTTAGCGGCTCATGAAGGGTGGCAAGTGCATCATATGGATGTTAAATCGGCATTTTCTTAATGGTGAATTAGAGGAGGAAGTCTATGTTGCACAGCCACCTAGTTTTGTTGATGGCGCAAACCCGCATAAAGCATTGAGATTAAAGAAGGCATTGTACGGGCTTCGACAGGCACCTCGGGCTTGGAATATAAAGTTAGATCGCAGTCTTTTATCACTTGGTTTTGAAAAAAAACCAATCTGAGCATGCCGTGTACAAAAGAGGGACAGGTTTGTCAAGATTAATTGTGGGTGTATATGTGGATGATCTAATTGTCACAGGCACACACACATATGAGATTGCAAGATTTAAGGAAGAGATGATGAGTCTGTTCAAAATGACATATTTGGGCATTTTGAGCTACTACCTCGGGATAGAGGTGAAACAAACTGAAAGATGGATCACCCTGACCCAATCAGTATATGCGGAGAAGATTCTTAAGAAGTGTGGTATGGAGAATTGCAATCCCTGCCAATACCCAATGGAGGCTTGTCTAAGGCTAAGTAAGGTTAGTAACGGTCCACCAGTTTATGCCACATACTACAGAAGCGTCGTTGGAAGTCTAAGATATTTAATGCATACTAGACTTGATATCGCTTATGTTGTTGGGAATGTCCTACAAACAAGCGCATGGCAGTAGTTAAGCACATACTGAGGTATGCGTGTGGCACTCTGGAGTTTGGTTGTTATTATGAAAGAGGTGAAGGAAACGAAATCCAGTTGGTCGACTATAGTGATGGCGACATGGCTAGAGATGTTGATGGTAGAAAGAGTACAATAGGTGTGTTTTTCTTGCTTGGGAAAAGCATGGTGAGCTGGCAGTCACAAAAGAAGAAAGTAGTGTCACTTTGTTCATGTGAAGCGAAATATATTGCTGCTACCACTGCAGCATGTCAAGGGATATGGCTGGGACGGTTACTTGGTGATCTTACACAAAGGAGGTGAGTAGGTTTTGCTCAAGGTTGATAATAAGTCGGCGATATCTTTGAGCAAGAATCCAGTCTACCATGACAGAAGTAAGCACATAGACACTCGTTATCACATCATTCGGGAGTGTGTTGAAGAAGGAAAGTGACGAGGATTAAAACCTCTATGTATTATTTTTAATACATAACAGACCATACGTCTTCATGGTCGTAACCCCTGAGGTGCACGACCTCACTGGTCGTAGAGATTCCAGAGGTTACATAATGGGTACCCTGGTCGGACGAAGGCCTATGCCAAGCTTAGACCGGAGAAGCGCTCGTAAAAGGTATGAACTGATACTTGGAACTGATTCCAGGTATATTCTCTACCGTGTGATGAGTGGAACACGTGCATGTTCCATACCATACGACGTTTCTTATCCAGAAGCACTGATGAATAACCACCATGCGGTTATATATCTCATAAGACATACAACCGTCGAACGGTTGACTTTCCATCAACCATCATCTGACTCCGACCAGTCGTGACGCTTCACATCAGACGTCTTCTCCAGAAGTAAGTGCCACCTCTTCAAGGGCTATTTAAAGATGGAGCATGGACGGAGCAAAGAGACAGATAGAAACAGATAGAACCATCGGACTGAAGCACAAGTCTTAGATCCGTGTTTTAAGTCTGACATTGTAAAGGAACAAGTAGTGTTCTCAGTGTATACATGAGTAGTTCATCATCTAGTCAGGAGGCATACCCTGTAAAACCCAGTTCATACTAATAAAAGAGCAGTCCCATTATTACCCTAGATTTCCTACGTCACTCTCTCCTTTTCTTTTCGTAAGATCGACGTCTTGATCGTCGACAGCTGGCGCCGTCCGTGGGGAGCGCGGCGTGGAATCTTAGAAGAATTACTCTACTCATCAAATCTTTGTCCATTCCTCGTTTGTGATCGCTAATGCGGTTATGGCGGGAATTTGGGATGAAGAAAACTGGTTCGACCTAGTGGACTACGCCAACCTCGACATGGACGCATGCATGCACGCCATGGAGGAAAACAGAATCTCTTCATCATCCTCCTCCCCCGGTTCGCCCATCGCAGAAATCGACGAAGTCGACCGGATGGATGAGGATACACCGCTACAATCAGTGGCGGTTTCAGAGGAAGTGCTTCCGACCAATTTGGAACACCCAAAAGCCTCAACAAGCTCGGCCTTTTCGACCGGCAAAAAAGGTGATAAAAATTCAACACCGCAACTCAAGGTTCAATATACCTTTGATGCGATCATGGTTGATAGGTACTCACCGGCGGCTTCTAGCAATTCCATGAGCCAACCGACACCTGGTGACGGTGTCAATGAAACCTCCATTGGTCATAAACCAAGTGGGGATGATAAGGCTCAGCATTCGATCGACAATTCGCCGGATCAGGTTGAGACCCTTCCGAAAACCTCAGGAAGTGTTGATCATCGACTGCTCTCCGTCGTGGAAGCTTCTCGCAGAAGCTCTGAAAGGCTCTCCATTGATTACGATGGAAGTTCATCGGAGGATCACTGCTGGAAGCACGAGGACAATGCGATCGAAGATACAGATCAAAATACCGTGTATGGTCCTCCATATGTTGCCTCGCCACAACGTAATAATGGAGATGGTACGGGCGGTCAAGAACCAAATACCGAAGGTAACGGAACTAGTGGACATCCATCAGTTAATTCGCCTAATCCCGCCCCAACCAATGTAAGGGACCAGGCAAGACCGACCAGGAGATCGGGGGATTCAAGCCATCAGACACCTTCTTCTGGCAGAAATCCTTCGAGACCTTCGGTAACAATACAAAACCTACAACGAGTTAGGGATATGTTAAATACTCCTGACCCTGCTTTGGCAGAGACTCCAGGTTTTATCCAATTTGTGGGTCAAGTATCAAAGATCATCCAACAGACAATGCAACACACGAAGCATATCGGGAACGAAGGCATCTGCAAAGTCAGACTATGACTTCATCTCAGCATTCTTCCCGAAGCAGGGGCCAGCATGGTCATGTTGAGGATTAGCTGATACCACGACCACCTCAACGATTTCGACCAACAAGTCATGAGGGGAGGAGACTGTTCTAGGAATCCTCACCCTCATTTCGTCGAGAGGAGCAATCGCTTGGACCTGATGATCTTCGACATCACCTAAACCAGGCAAGCGGTCGGAGGCGTTCTCGTAACGTCCACGACCGAATCGGGACACTGGAGCACCAACAATCTGGTCCTAGAAATCGGTCTCCAACCGATTATAATCCGACACATTTTCAAAGAAGGTGCCACGAAACTATCACAGGCTGTCGAGCCTTCTCAGCAGGGCTCCAGGCTGTGCGTTGGCCAAATAGGTTCCGACCGGCCAATTTGGATAAATTCAATGGGACCCAAAATCCTTTGGAATTTCTCTAGAATATACCACCGCTATTAGAGCCACTGGTGGTGATGAAAATGTAATGGCAAATTATCTTCCTACGGTGTTAGAAGGATCAGCCCGATCATGGTTGCTTAACCTACCGGTCGGGTCTGTGTATACTTGGGAGCAACTCTGCGACCTTTTGATTGCAAATTTCCAGGGTACGTATGATCACCTGGAAAGGAGGATGATCTCTATAAAATACGGAAAAATCTAACGAGACTCTCCGACAGTACATCAAAAGATTTAGCCAGGTTCATAACTCAATACCAGAGGTTGCAGAATCTTCTGTTATCCAAGCCTTCAAAGCGGGATTGAGAAATCGAAGGTTTACGGAGGATTTAGCTATACATCCCCCACGAACAACCATCGAGCTCTTCGACATGGCTGACAAGTACGCGACTGCCAGCGAAGCGGTTGAGTGGAACGAGGTCATTGATTGAAAAGATAAAATTCCCCAACCTGGCTTAGATAGGACAAAAAAGAAGCAAAAGAAGACTCTCAAGAAGAAGAAGCATGGCAGAACCAACGATAAGGTGGTTCTTGCTGTTCCTGAAAAGTTTACCAATGGAAGAAAGGATTATTCTGGTCATGGCAAAACCAAGGCCCCGACCAATGATTACAAGAAAAATAAAAAGTGGTGTCCTCTCCACCAGCAAGCAGGACATGACTTACGCAATTGTCGTGCTTGGCAAAAGAAGCTGGAAGATTATTATGCAGGTAAAGGTCCACTCCCGTCGATACAAGAGCTCGGGGAAACAAGCTCCAAGAAGGACAAAGATGGTGACGAAGAAATGGAGTACCAAGAACCTCAGCACACTGTCGATGTGATCTTCGGTGGATCCTCTTCGTACGAGTCCAGACGTCACCTGAAAGCCATAGAGCGAGAAGTCAACCTTACCGAACCTTCGATCGCCGTTAAACCTTCAAGGTGGTCGGAGACAATAATCTCCTTCAGCAAAGAAGATTGCCCTATTCCTTCGACTCGACCAGGTAGGTTTCCAATTGTAGTTGAGCCTACTATTAATAACTGCAAGGTTAATCGGGTCTTGATAGATGGGGGTAGTTCTTTAAATATTTTATTTACAAGTGCTTTTGAAGACATGCAGATTCCCAAATCCAAGGTAAAACCTGTGAAATATACCTTCCATGACATAGTTCCTGGATCTACCGCCAAGCCAATAGGGCACTTGTCCCTACTGATTACGTTCGGAAAGCTCGACAACTTCGGACAGAAAAATTTCATTTGATGTGGTAAATTTTGAAACTGCATACAATGCAATCCTTTGTCATCCAGCTTTAGCAAAATTCCTGATAGCCACGCATTACGGTTATCAGAGTTTGAAAGTGCCGAGGCCAAAGGGTGTCATCACAGTCCGAGGCGATCAGAAAATAGCCTACGCATGCGATCGAAAATGTTTAGAACTGGTCGATGAACTTCCGACCAGGGGAACTAACACGATTAACATGCAGGTCAAACACTCGAGACCAAAGATGACACCAAAACCTTTCGACCAGATAAAAGAGGTACAACTCGACGAAAGCGTTTCTTCAGATCCAACACATTCCTAGAAAGGAAAACTTTCTGACAGATCAGTTGGCCCGGATGGCTTCCACAAGGACATCCATCTCGCCCGGAGTTTTTCTCGAGAAACTCGATTCACCCTCGGTAGTCGTGCCTTCCGAGGATATAGATGTTCGCAAGGAGGTTGCACACCTTGATTCTGCAATCATAGATGCTCCACAGGTCGATGATGGTTGGCGCCATCACGATCACGATAGAGATTGGATGACATCGATCTACAATTATCTTCAGCATGACCTAATTCCATAAGATGATGTAGAGGCCGATCGTATAGCACGAAAAGCCAAATCATACATTCTAATTGAACGTACCTTGTACAAACGAGGATGTCACGGAGTGTTGATGAGATGCATATCTCGCTCGAATGGCATTAAATTGCTAACCGACATTCATGGAGGAGTCTGTGGAGCTCATCATTCCTACAGAGCTCGTGACGAAGTGCGTACAATGTCAGTTTCATAGCCGACAAGTACATCAGCCGTCCCAAGCTTTGCAAACAATTCCTCTTTCTTGGCCTTTTGCAACCTGGGGACTAGACATTCTGGGACCTTTCCCAAGAGGACGTAGGGGATTTGAGTTCCTTTTCGTCATGATTGACACGTTCACTAAATGGATCGAAGCCGAGCCGGTTGTAAAAATTACAACTGAGGCTGCTAAGAAGTTTCTCACAAAAAACGTGATCACACGATTTGGTGTACCCAGTCGTATAATCACTGATAACGGTACCCAGTTCTCGAGCAGGAATTTTCCGGAATTCTGTGAAGACCTAGGTATCAAGATCCATTTCGCTTCTGTTGCTCATCCGCAGAGCAATGGAGCAGTTGAGCGAGCCAATGGTATCATAATGCAAGGAATCAAACGACAAGTTTTCAACTAGTTAATTCAACAGTCAGGGGCTTGGGTTCAAGAACTTCCTTCTGTATTATGGGCCGTTCGTACCACAACTAGTCGTGCGACCAGTTTAACACCATTCTTTATTGTTTACGGGGCTGAAGCCATACTTCCTCCAGAACTCAAAATTGGTTCTGTTTGAACTGATTGCTTTTTCGAAAGTGATCAGTGTGAATGACGACTTGATGACATCAATTTCCTTGAAGAATGATGAAATCAAGCTTTGCTACGATCAGCAATCTACCAGCAAGCCATGCGTCGGTACCACAGTCGTAAGGTGCAACCTCGCAGCCTAGTTGTAGGTAATCTGGTTCTTAGAAAAATTCAGAACCAAGCGGGTCGCAACAAACTTTCACCCAAATGGGAAGGTCCATACACTGTGGTCGAAGTCACCCGACCAGGGTCGGTACGATTAGCTATGTCGGATGGGCAAATTTTGTCTAATTCTTGGAATATTGATCAATTGCGTAAGTTCTTTGTATAATTTTTTGTATTTATTTCATTTCATATTTCAATAAAGATGTATTTCCTTTTTCAACGATAAGTATGGTTGTTTATACTTATTATTCGTCGCATCTGGTCATATGTCTTTATTGTTGCTGGTTGGTCGGAGAAGACACTCATTCTCTCTGATATTCCTTTTGAAGGGATCTCCATTACTCATGGGTGCTGACTTAAATGTCACATACCACACCGGTTTTAGTCGTGATCATTTCTTCAATGATACACACACACAACCAAATACTCTTTTCTTAAAGAAACACACAAGTATAAGGAGTACAAACTCAGACAATTTATATGGTTTCATTATTTCTCGAATTCGAAGATTGTTATTTTATTTCAACATTCTGTTCTACTCAAGTTTGGCTACTGGTCGGGACACGGAAAGCCTCCTAGTCGAAGTCTCTCCTCTCTGCACGTGGTCCTGCCCACTGGAAGGAGCTTCCTAGTGACGGTCCTTTTCCTACGATCCTCGCTGCCAGTCGGATTTGAGCATGAACACGTTTCGCGAGATATTTTGCAAATCTTAAATTTTTGGGATTCGTTACGACCAGATTCGAATAATTTATAAACAAAGGTACTTATCTTTTCCTTCTTTTTTTGCATACATTCTTAATGCATATCTTCTTATCATCAAAGACAGTCTTTGTTATATCTTCAGACTATATGTGGTTTCTCATAGTGATTCGATAATGGACAAAATCTAGACTAGTCGAAATCATTAGCCGGTTCTGACCACATGATTTTCTAGTGTTCAGCTGGATCACTGTCATAAACATTATCAGCACTTCTACCGTGGTCATTGTTATTACTCAATTTCTTGGTCTACAACTTTTTTAGTAAAGTTCATCTACTAATATAAGCAGTTGGGGGCTAGGAGATATATGAGTATTTAATAACATTGATAAGACAAAGCAAGGACTTCGTTGATGATAAAAGGTAAGTTTCATTTATAAAGTTTTGAATTTTACATTTATCTACTTGTTAGAACCGCCAGACTGGTTGCTGCGTGATGGAGATCCGACTTCCATTTCCTCAGCAACTTTCTCTCCGAGAGGTCTCACTTCCACGAGAAGTTTTGTTGCTTCATCTTCGGAGCAGTCGAAGTCTTCCTCAACAGCTCTAAGACTAACAGAGGGGTCGGAAGCCTTCAGTTTTGCTAAGGCAACACTAACTCCATTCGCGATAGCTTCCTTCATTGTCTTAGCTTGGTTCTCTCGGAAGAGTGTTATCACTTCCTTGAGATTTTCGAGTTGATGGCCGAGAAAATTGATTCTCTTCGCAGGGTCTCTTAAAATGGGCAGTTGCATTTCCGACCCCAGGTCGAAGAGCATCTTGTTCAGAGCCTTAACTTTGTCTTCAAGACTACGATCGAGTTCAGCCCCTTGGCCACGCTCAAACTTGAGGGTTTTTTCCGCTCGTTCAAGTGCTTCAGTTTTTTCTACACGACTGGATAAAAAAAGGGTTAACACACACTTTAAAATTAACGTCATGGGATATCGGTTACGTCTACGACCAGTTACCTTTGATTTTCTTCTCACAAGAGTCGAAAACCTCCTTTTGCCTAGTCATCGCATGCTCGATCGATCGGTCTTTACCTTGATTTTCTTCCCTAAGTTTCATTATTATGGCTTCCTTAGCCACGACCTCTTCTTTAATTTTCTCTAAATCTACCAAGTATAATAGACAGAGAAGATTGAATTATGAAAGAGGAGCAGGATGATAAAACATAGGAAGTCAAGTTAAAAGGGAAAAGTTCTTACTTCTCAATTCGGAATACTTTTGCTCGAAAGTTTTTATTCGCTGGGTCAGTCCTCCGACCACAGCATAGTTCTCGACCATATGCTACAAACATAAGTCCCTTTCTTTGATAAGTTTTCAAAGAAACTTCAAAAGAAAAGAGTTATAAAGATGGTCGTAAAACATTTACCCGAGTTGCCATGTCATTATATTTGGCAAAAATAATATCTGGACCTATCTCAGCTTGACGATCCGATATCTTTCCCCAGGCCTCGTCAAGTTCCTTATCCTCAATAAATCGGGGAAAAGGAAACTTGTTAACTTGAGAGGTATTTCCAAGAGGAGGTGGAACCTGTTGAGGATCTCTAGAGATGACTACCTCCGGAGAAGGAGTAAGGATTACTAGAGGATCCTGAGCAGATGTCGGAACTGAAACCTGCTCGGGGGCTTCTTTAACCACTTCATCCTCTCCAATCTTAGCCTGAGGAGTATCCTTATCAGGAACCTCTATGACCACCTCTTCCCCAGGAACTTTTTCCTGAGAAGTGCTCTGGTCGGATACGACTGGAACACCAGAAGATCTACAAAAGAAGAAAGCAAGGAAGATCGAGGTTCCAACATATCGAAATATCCAAGGTATGTACTTATATGGTTCTTTCATTTAAATATACCTAGTTGATTTCTTGAGTTTTACCTTATAACGCATCGGAGTAAAATCCACCGCGCTAGCTTTCCTTTTCTTCTCAACCAAATTCACCGGTTCCAAACCGGTAGGGTTGTCTAGGTCTTGCACATTTACTGACTGAAAATCAGAAGCAATATCCACGACCAGTTGGTCAAGGATAGGATTCCTGATCGCAGGATTAGTAAGTGTAGATTCATCGACCTCCAAAACAGTAGTCTCAGTAGGCACTAGTAGGTCTTCAGCGACCTTGCTGGTAGGTACGACAACCGCCTAAATACATCGTCAAAGATAGTTAGGCGATGAACATCATTCGTCCAAAATATTATTTATGTTCGGTCACCTACCTCTGAAAGGCTGACATCCTGTATGGTCGAAGTGGTGGTCGGATCATCAATCGGCTCACATCTTTCAGTGGCCTCATTGATCCTCAACCCGACCGACTACACATAAAAAAGGATTTATGGTATACCGATCAGAAATAATATATACGACAACAAAAAAAAACGGTTGATATTCTTACCTTAAGTCTCTCAATCCTTTCTTTAGCGGAAACAACCGCTAAGATCCGAGGGAAACTAGCCTTGTCGTCAGGTTCTCCAGCGCAGATCATTTTGATCCGGCTTCTAATCTCATCAGAAGATAAAGCTGTAAAGGTAAAATAAAAGACTTAAGGATACATAAATAATCATCTAATATAGGTAAACTGGTCGGAATCATTCATGGCTTACTCTTTTTGGAATCTTTGGTCGTATCGTCACAACCAATATACCAGAGCAACCGGTGTGCTCGGGCCTTCAAAGGACTAATCCGGCGCGTAGAAAAATCCTTTCTGCGTGCCAGGATGTTAGACCCTTGACACTGAGAATCTTGATAGCTTCGGCCCATCTCTTTATCTTTCCCTCTTTCTCTGTGGAGGAGCGCCAATTCGGATTCTCGACTGCCTTCTTACCAGAATAATAAAGGCTGTCTTTCTTCGTGATCGTCATATAGAACCAACTCTTCTTCCACGACGACCACGAAGATTTTGAGTACATAAATATATACTCATCGGCTTTTTCGTTATGGAGACGCAAGGTGCACTCTCCAAGCGTCCCAATCGTCTTCCCAGACTTTGACATCCTGTAGTAGTACTTGAATAGATCCAGATCTGCTGGAATCCCCAAGTACACTTCGCAGAGATAAATAAAGATGCTGAGATTGGCGATAGCATTGGGAGCAAGATTCACCAATTCAACTCCATAATAGTCCAAAACTTTAGGAAAGAAGGAGTGAATTGGTAGCATAAATCCGCATTCAACATATGCAAGAAAAACTGGGATTTCTCCATCTTCATTACTCGGGGAATGTTCTCCAACCGCGGATCTCCAAGAAATCAGATCCTTGCTGGGAAGCATCCCGATCTTCTCCAAGCTCTCTAGCTTCTTCTCACCTAAGTCGGAAACCGACTAGTTGGTGATTCGGTCCGACATGGTCAGATTTCTATCGGATGAGGAAAGAAAAGGAGGTCGGAAGCAGTTTTAACTCGGGAGATGAAGAAGGAAAGCAGGAAGTGAAAGAACCCTAAGTCTACAAAGGGATTTTTATAAGCTTCATAAATTATAACTGCAATAAGGAGTTACCCAAAAAAAGTCCAACAGACAGATATCTTTTCGTCCAACGGACGCAAAAACTCTTCGATTCCCAAAGCAACTTCTCAACTTTAAAGTGAATACAAACCGCTTCAAATATCATTTCATTTAATGAGCATCAGCCCGATACGACTTCATCGGAAGAAAGGTGTTCACACGACCTATTTATTTAAAGTTCGGGGGCTAGCAGACGAGGATTAAAACCTCTATGTATTATTTTTAATACATAAAAGACCATACGTCTTCATGGTCGTAACCCCTGAGGTGCACGACCTCACTGGTCGTAGAGATTCCAGAGGTTACATAATGGGTACCCTGGTCGGACGAAGGCCTATGCCAAGCTTCCGACCAGGAGAACTGCTCGTAAAAGGTATGAACTGATACTTTGAACTGATTCCAGGTATATTCTCTACTGTGTGATGAGTGGAACACGTGCATGTTCCATACTATACGACGTTTCTTATCCAGAAGCACTGATGAATAACCACCATGCGGTTATATGTCTCATAAGACATACAACGAACGGTTGACTTTCCATCAACCATCATCTGACTCCGACCAGTCGTGACGCTTCACATCAGACGTCTTCTCCAGAAGTAAGGCCCTGTTTGGTACAGCTTCCACTCCCGCCTTCTCAATTGATTCTCGAGAGCCGTACCAAACACCTTGATTCTCAAAACCACTCGATTCGATTCTCGCGTGGAGGTCTCAAAAATACACTAGCGAGGAGAAGCGGCCTTTCCTTGGATTCTCGCGAGAATCCAACGATAAAGAAAAATACCCATTGAAGTTCAGCTTATTTACCCGCGATTGCCATCCACTAACCCCGGACCTCCAGTACGATTCGTTTTCCTTCCTTATTCGTTCTTTCTCTCTCTAACGAGCGACGCGATCGAGGTGAAATCGGCGCCTCGAGCCGCCGCCTCCCCTGCCGGTCCTCCACTACGCCACGATCGCGCCGTCTTGGTCTCGATCGCGCCGCCTCGGTCCTGATTGCTCCACCGTAGGTCCGGATCGCGCCGCCGCACGAGAACCGTCGACCAAGAAACCCTAGTGGCCGGGGTTCCCCTACTTCTTCGCCATCGTAGTTTTTCGAGGACCACCGGCGGGCTCCGGCGAAGGTAAGCTCGTCATCTGTCTTTCCCCCTTGCCCTCCCTATTTTGTCTCCCTCCTTTTTCGCGTACGGTCGACCGGCTCGGGGATCCTGCACCGCCTCGCCGAGCGCCCTTGGGGATCCCGTACCACATCGCTGAGAGCCCTCTGGGATTCCGCCGCTGCGCTGCATCGCTGCTTGGGTTGCCGCCGCCTCCGCGCGATTGCTTGTGCGCCCCGCCTCATACTGCGACGCCTCTAGGTCTTCACCGACTGCGCCTCTGAGTCTCTTTTGGCTCCTGCCGTCGTGCGCCTCTGGGTTTTCTCCCTGTGCGTCCCCTCCGGATTTTGCTACCTCCTTGCGCCGTCGATTTGGCATCAAGAAAATACTTGTGATTAGCTATTGTAGTTTCTGACTAATTGTGGCATATAGTTTCTGCATAAGGTTTGTTTATGGATTGAGTTTCTGGCTCAAAATTTCTGCATTGATGATTGTTTGCGATCAAGTTTTTGCAATTCAGATTAGCAGATGCATCTTTAGATGTGTTAATTTGTATGTTTTCTGGTATGTTGTCTATGGTACCAACTAGAAAATTTATAAATACTGAATAGCCCTTATGCTAGTTACGTATCATGATTTAAATGCAACCTTGCTTACATTGCTTTTAGTTTCTGTTATGTGTATTGAGCTCCAACAATATTAAGGTTTCATTATTAATCATCAATTGCAATATTGTGCAAATTGGATTTTGTGCAAATTGGTACATTACATTCGAGATAGATTCTGAGACAAGCTCTAGTAGTCTAGCTTGGTTGATAGGTGATGAACATGAGATATAGATATTTTTAGCAATCGTGAATGTTCTTCCATGGACTACTTTTCTAGTAGTAATAATTAATATTTTTCATTTACTAGTCATTTCTTTTGGCAATTGGCAATTGGTGTATTCAAATATACATCCAAAAACAATTTTATACTACTTGACATGAAACAATTTGTTTTGGTAATTGCCAATTAGTATTTTTCAAACCTATTAGCATAGCACTTTGTCTAAACCTTGTGAGGTAACAACTTGTTATGATTTTTAGAATCTTCTTTGGGCGTCTTAGGATTGGTGGCATCTTTGGTGGAAACAGTTCTTTTCATTATCGATCATCAGAAAGAGTTGGCCTCTTCTTACATTCCGAGATCAAAGAAAGTTCAGTACACCTTTGTTGTGGTTTGATGAGTCGATTGTATTGAAGACCTTACCTTCGAACTATATGAAGGATTCATTTGAGGTCAAAAGTGTGTAATCCATCAAGTAGATGCGGTTGATTGTGAGAAGTTGTGATCCGAGGACCCTCTTTATAGGACTTATTTGTGGAGACCTTGGTGGTAGTGTGACGTGTAAATCAGTTTTAAAGTCTGCATCACAACAAAGCAGGCACACAGATCCTTAGGGTTGGATTTTATTGACCCAGAAGTCTGAACCTCACACTTGGTTAAGAGGGAAACACTACTCTGCTTGTAGTATGTTGATGTACAAATTGAATTATATTGAATTGATATCTTATACTAATGTTGTAGTTTTAAAACCCCTTTTATAAATGCAATATTTGTCCAGCTTCATCGCAGCATGAACAATACAAAATTTGCTTATACACATTCAATGGTTGTGCGCAAATTCGTTATTTGCCAACAGTTGTACTTCATCATGAAATGTAAATACAATGTAACCTAGCATTGTGTACAAATCCAACGTGTGTGTATATATATATATATATATATATATATATATTCATATGGTCTAAACAAATTTGAGGGAAAATTCTTTAATTTGTGTACAAATATATAGGAGAAAGACACAAATACAATTGAAGCATTACAACCAGGGGTAACATGGTCTATTTGCCTCTAATCCCCCTCATATGGTTTTTGGAGCCAACCTACTAGCCAAACGCTTTCAACAAACAACTCCAGATTCTCAGAGAAGTGGATTCTCAGAGAATCAGGGGCAGAATCTGGAAAATTAGAATCTGGAGTTGTACCAAACAGGGCCTAAGTGCCACCTCTTCAAGGGCTATTTAAAGATGGAGCATGGACAGAGCAAAGAGACAGATAGAACCATCGGACTGAAGCACAAGTCTTAGATCCGTGTTTTAAGTCTGACATTGTAAAGGAACAAGTAGTGTTCTCAGTGTATACATGAGTAGTTCATCATCTAGTCAGGAGGCATACCCTGTAAAACCCAGTTCATACTAATAAAATAGTAGTCCCATTATTACCCTAGATTTCCTACGTCACTCTCTCCTTTTCTTTTCGTAAGATCGACGTCTTGATCGTCGACAGAAAGATAATAGTTGATCACATCTGAACAAAAGATCAACTTGCTGATATTTTGACGAAGTCGTTGGGGCGAATCAAGTTCTTGGAGATGAGACAAAAGATTGGCGTGATTAAGGTGAAGAAGCAAGATTGAGGGGGTGATTGATAGATTTAATCTTGTTTTTTTGACAGTTTCTTTTGTTAGTTTTCCATTTTCGTTTCCTGGTTTGGTAGGTTTAGTAGCTATTTTTGTGGGCTAAACTTAAGACTAATCATGATCCAAAGACGTAAACCCTAGCTCATTCTTGAACACCTAGACTAAATCATAGAGCGGAAGCAGATATGTGCTTACCCGAACTTGAGGATGCCATGAGTGCTTGTAGATGCGTCGAAGTAGAGCCAAGACGGGGTAGCAGTCCTAGTTGGCGGCCGTAGAGATGGTGTGGGCGAGGACGGTGGTGCGGCTGCGTGGGCATCGGCTTTTCGGTCTTTGGTCTTCGCCCACCTGAGCGCTTAAGATAGATCGGATTGTTGGGGATTTCGTAGCCTAGAAGCACTTAGCCAAAAAGCTTGCCGAGACCCCTCCTGTTTTTGTAGCGCACGGTGAACGGGACCAAAACCAACATGAGTGGTTGCGCCCCCGTTCAGGGCGCGAGTGGGGCGTGCCCCTTGAAACTCGGAAGTCGTTAACCGAGCGAGATCAACCCAACATTCTCCCCTTTGATCGTAAGACTAACATCATAAGCCCATTCTCAATAAAATAGCATACCAAGATAATACGTCGTATGGCCAATGAAGTGTCATACAACCTCAGTATCAGAAGTGGATATTCATTATACTTAATGGGAGTTGGTTTTCTTTAAGGTCCTTTTATCCAGAATCAGAGGCTTTCCAATAAACCCATACCGGCAACATGATCACGAAAGATATTGGGTGGTAAGCCTTTAGTAAGTGGATCCGCAAGCAATAACTTAGTACTAATATGCTTGATACTAATGGTTTGATCCTGGATTCTATCTTTCACAACATGATACTTAATGTCAATGTGTTTGGCAGCACCACTTGACTTCTTGTTACTCGCATAAAAGACTACGGGTTTGTTATCGCAGTATAAGGTGAGTGGTTTAGAGATGTTGTCTACCACTCTAAGTCCCGAGATAAAGTTCTTAAGCCATACAGCCTGCCCGGTGGCCTCATAACATGCCACAAACTCAGCTTGCATCGTTGAAGATGTTGTAAGGGTTTGTTTGGAGCTTTTCCACGAGATAGCTCCTCCAGTGAGTGTGAAGATATAACCTGACGTGGATTTCTTAGTATCAACACATCCCGCAAAATCTGAATCTGAATAACTAACAACTTCAAGGTTATCAGAAATCTTATGTGAGCATGAAATGCTTAGTAGCTTGCATATAGCGCAAGACTTTCTTAACGGCCTTCTAGTGGTCCGGTCCTGGATTTGACTGATATCTGCCAAGCATCCCGGTTACAAAAGCTAAATCAGGGAGTGTACATACTTAAGCATACATAATGCTTCCGACAGCTGAAGCATAAGGAACCGACTTCATCTGATCAGTTTCATATTGGTTCCTTGGACATTGAAATGTCCCAAACTTATCGCCCTTAACAATAGGAGCAGGCGATCCAGAGCACTTATGCATATTATATCTTTTTAGTACTCTGCCAATGTATGCATTCTGAGATAAACATAATATTCCTTTGGACCTATCTCGGTGAATCTCAATGCCAAGAACGTAAGAGGCATCACCAAGATCCTTCATATCAAAATTAGATGAAATAAATCTCTTGGTCTCAAACAACATATCCTTATCACTGCTGGCCAATAAGATGTCATCCACATAAAGCACTAAAATGGTGAATTTACTCCCCTTGAACTTAACATATATGCAGTTATCAACTTCATTTTCCTTAAAACCAAAATTCCTTATTATCTTATCGTATTTGAGGTACCACTGCCTCGACGTTTGTTTCAAGCCATAAATTGATTTCTTAAGTCGACATCCCATATGCTCCTTGCCTTCCACGACAAAACCTTCCGGTTGAGCCATGTAAACATTTTCTTGCAAGTCACCATTAAGAAATGTCGTCTTAACATCCATCTGATGCAGCTCTAAATTATAATGAGTTACAAGTGACATAACGATTCTGAATGAATCTTTAGTTGAGACAGGAGAAAATGTGTCATTATAGTCAATCCCTTCTCTTTGTGAGAAACCTTTTGCTACAAGCCTTGCTTTGAACCTTTTGATATTTCCCTTAGAGTCATGCTTGGTTTTGTAGACCCATTTACAGCCTACTATTTTGACTCCGTCAGGAATTTCTACTAGGTCCGATATATCATTAGTGCTCATAGACTTTAGTTCATCCTTCATGACATCAAGCCACTTAGGAGAATGTTCACTCATCATGGCCTCCTTATAAGAGGTGGGATCATCTACCTTCCCTATATCATTAATATCCCCATTCATATATACAACATAATCATTTGGGATGGCAGATCTTCTCTCCCGCCGTGATCTTCTAATAGGTTTATTAGCTATTACAGGAGAATGCTGAGGCTCATCATTAGGTGCAACATTAGGAATTTCAGAGACCTCAACAGCGGGTGCAACAATAGTATTCTCTACTGGAGGTGCAACCACCTGAGGCATAGGAATAAAGGTCTCTGGGATAAGCGGTGAAGGAATATAAACCCGCTTCTCCTCAAGATCTATTTTCCTGGGCTCCAGCTCCTCATTATTCTCTAAGAACGCAGCGTGTCTTGTTTCTACAAACTTAGTTATCCTATCAGGACAGTAAAAATGATACCCTTTGGATCTCTCAGGGTACCCAATAAAATGACAACTTACTGTCTTATGGTCTAATTTCCCAATATGTGGATTAAATATCTTAGCTTCAGCACGACAACCCCACACTCGTAAATATTTCATACTCGGTCTCCTCCCAGTCCATAATTCATAAGGTGTTTTAGGCACTGATTTACTGGGGACCCGATTAAGAATATGTGCAGTTGTCTTTAGTGCTTCCATCCACAAAACAATTGGTAAACTAGAGTAGCTGAGTATGCTCCGTACCATATCCATAAGTGTACGGTTGCATCTCTCAGCTACCCTATTCTGCTGAGGTTCACCTGGTGTAGAATACTGGGCAACAATGCCATTTTCCTGAAGGAACTTAGCGAAAGGGCCAGGAATTTGAACATAAGAGGCATGTGTTCCATAATATTCTCCCCCACGAGCCGATCTTACCACTTTAATTCTTAGGTTGTGCTGATTTTCAACTTCAGCCTTAAATATCTTAAATTTGTCAAGTGACTCAGATCGGTCTTTAATTGGAAAGATATAACCATAACGGCAGAAATCATCAGTGAATGTGATAAAGGAATCAAAGCCATCCACTGATGTCACAGGAAAAGGACCACAAATATCAGTATGAATTAACTCTAACAGTCATGTGCTGCGAGTAGCTCCCTTCTTTATTTGCTTGACATATTTTCCTTTAATGCAATCAATGTAGTGGTCTGAGTCAGAGAAATCTAATGGGTGGAGAATCTCTTCCTTAATGAGACGCTCCATTCTCCCCTTCGAAATGTGGCCTAAACGACAGTGCCACAGTTTCGAAGAAGTCTCATTATTATTTTTACATTTAGCATCACACACATTTAAGGATACAGGAGATTCATTAAGGGAAAGCATATAGAGCTTGTCTTGTCTAAAAGCAAGACCAACATCACTAGAATTAAACGTAATAATGCATTTATTATCACCAAAAATACACTTAAAACCTTCATCGTCCAACAAAGAAACAGAAATCAAATTCCTCCTAATAGAAGGAACATAAACTACATTATTGAGAAGAAGCAAGAAGCCGCTGTCTAAAACTAATGAAATAGATCCAATTGACTCTACTTCAGCTTCCTTTCCATCCGCGACTTTAAGAGACTTCGCTCCCCCTTTCTTAGTGTTCTCGTGGTAAGGAATCCCTGTAAAGAGTTTGTAATGTGCACAGTTACACCTGAGTCAATCCACCAAGAATTAATGGAGAAATTAGCATAAAGAGTTTCATCAATGAACGTTATTGTATTATTACCCTTTTTTGCGAGCCACTTTAGGAATCCAACACAGTCCTTCTGGAAATGCCCTAGCTGCTTGCAGAAATGATATTCACCCCCTTTAGGTGCTCAAGCGGGAGCCACATGGGGCTTAGGTGCATTGTGCACTTTAGGCCCCGACTTATCTGAATTGGGGGAGAACTGCAGCTTTTTCTTAGATTTGAAGTCCCCTTGGAACTTCCTTTTGTTGGAGCCACCAACTTGAAGCCCAAGATCTCCCTTTTCCATCCTTATTCTTTCTTCCTTCTGGACACACATAGCGATTAAATTGCTCTTGTTCCATTTTTCTTTCTGAGTATTATAAGTGATCTTAAATGTTGTGTACTCAGAAGGAAGAGAAGCCATGATAAAATGGACTAGGAAACCATCAGATATTTCCATGTCCATGCCTTTAAGTTTTCCGGCCATATCAGTCATCATCATCATGTGTTCTCTTATGCTGTCGGATCCATCATACTTAGTTGTCAAGAGCCTCTGAATTAGAGTACTGGCATAAACTTTTGTGGAGCCTTTAAATTTCTCCTCTACTGAAGCCAAATACTCTTTAGCATTTTCGGAATCGGGGATTGCTCCCCTGATCCCAACTGAAATGGAGGTCTTCATAATCATAAGTGATAGACGGTTGGAACGCTCCCATTTTTCAGCATTAGTTTCATAAATTTTCTTTTTGTCATCATAATTTTCCTCACCTTCGGTGGGAGGATCGGAGCGGTCACCCTTAAAGCGTAATCGAGATCTAAAACCCCAAGAACAACATGGATCCTTTCTTTCCAAGCGAAAAAATTGCTCCCCATAAGCTGCTCAATGTTGTCGATTGTGGCAGCAACATTTGATGCATTTATTGCTGAATACCAAAATACAGAGCAAAAATTAGAAATAACATAAGAATATGTTGCATGCAATTAACCCTACGTTGGTCTGATTAATAACATGCAAAAACTATAGTTCTAATTCATATCACCGTTGGCCAGAAAATGAAAAAGAACCAAACAATTAATATGGCGACACACGACTACAATCAACGTTGGTCAGATTGTAATCGTATGCAGAACTAATGCCAAAATAAAACGTAAAAACTCTAATTAAAATATCTCGTTGGTTCAATTTTAATCAGAGATAAAACATAATAAAGTGGTAATAATACATTATTCATGATATATCATAATTGGGCAACAAAAACAATAGTTAAAACAGTGCACAAAAGTAGACTTAAGCATGAGAAAATACACCAAAAATAAATAGAAAAGAAAAAATCACTGTTTCAGGGCGCCCAAAAGAAATTCAGCCCAGCTCCACACATACGGCCCAATACTGTGCGCGCGGCCCAAAAATCACGCACACGGCCCATTAAAACACTTTCGGCCGAATTCTACGTGTGTCGTCGGATTTTGATTAGACGGCTGAAAAAATAGCCGCCCAAAACCTCTCCGCCCGCAAGAAAAATAACCGTCGGATCTGATCGGACGGCCGAGGCGTGTTGCAGGCAAGATAAAACGCCGGAAAAAACCCTAACCCTAACCATTTCGCCCCCTTCCTCTCCCCCGAAAAGCGGAGCTTCGGCAGCAGCGCGCGCGCGGAGGGAACCCGCGATGCGGCGGCGGCGCGCACGGGAGGAGCACGAAGTGGCGACTTGAGGCGGCGCGACAAAAAGGCGGCGCCTGCGCAGCCCTCTTCGCCGATGCGCGCGTGCGACCTAGGTTGCGCGCGCCGCCGTCCAATGGATCTACGGTGGTGCTCGTGACGGAGAAGACCCCGGCGATCTCCTGAAAACGTTAGTTACTTTCGCCGCATCTAAATTAGGGTTCCGAATTTGGGGTCTGATTTGGGTTTGAGGGCTCGGGTGATACTGATTTGGGGGAAAAGAGTTTCGGGAGGTTCCGATTTGGCATAAAAATTCTTAAATCCCCTCCTTCTAAGCGCTAAACCGAGCCACTAAAACATTAGATCCGAGCCTCTAACCCTTAAATCTGAGTCCTTAATCATTAGATCCACGCTAGAACAAGTTCGGTTAGGGGCTTAAGGGTTCAAATCAAGTCTAGGGTGGCTCTGATACCAAATGTGGGCTAAACTTAAGACTAATCATGATCCATAGACGTAAACCCTAGCTCATTCTTGAACACCTAGACTAAAACTTAGAGCGGAAGCAGATCTGTGCTTACCCGAACTTGAGGATGCCATGAGTGCTTGTAGATGCGTCGAAGTAGAGCCGAGACGGGGTAGCAGTCCTAGTCGGCGGCAGTAGAGATGGTGTGGGCGAGGACGGCGGTGCGGCTGCGTGGGCGTCGGCTTTTCGGTCTTTGGTCTTCGCCATCTGAGTGCTTAAGATAGATCGGATTGTTGGGGATTTCATAGCCTGGAAGCACTTAGCCAAAAAGCTTGCCGAGACCCCTCCTATTTTTGTAGCGCACGGTGAACGGGACCAAAACCAACACAAGTGATTGCACCCCCGATCAAAACGCGAGTGAGACGTGCCCTTTAAAACTCGAAATTCATTAACCGAGCGAGATCAACCAACAGTTTTGAGTTCGAGTACGAGTTCAAGTCCATGAACTCAGCCCAGCCTTTCAAAGGCCATGCAGTCATGTAACGATGTGTCAAGAGAGTTGTGTGTGAAGAAATAAAAAAAAACACAGAAAAAGGAGCAGCATGTTTTCGATGCTCCCGACCAAATCTGTTTCGATTGATAGTGTTCGATTTCGTGTTGCCTCGATACTTCTTTCGCAGCAGGAAGGTGCATAGCGTGGAGAGCAGAGGAGCTGATCCTTTGCATGGGCGCACGAGACAACAGAGTTGGGCACATCACAAAGGTACTGCTAGCATCACCTGAAGTCAAGACCAGGAGCGCTGTCATCCATCACGAAAAGACATAGGGAGGCAGAGGCGCTGTAACCTGGAATCAAGGTTCGTGCAGGTCACATCGGGGAGCAGTTCCGAGCGTTTCTCTTCTGCAAGTACCAGTAGACAGAGCAAAGAATCAAGATAAAATTTCAACACTGTGATTGACTATAGCAGGCAGCACACATAAGATAAAGGCATTTTTTTTTTCAGAGCTAAAGCTGACTGTATTCTAGCGCATTATCTAGAGCAGTTTTTATTTTTTAAATCTTTTTTAAAAAATTATTTTAAGATAACATCTTCTTAACTTTATTTTCAATTCTAACCACTTTGACCACGCCACAACGCGTGGTGTGAGAATTGGAAATAAAGTTAGAGAGAGGCTATCTTTAAAATAATTTTTTTAAAAAGATTAAAAAATAAAAACTGCTCCATTATCTGCTGGAACCGTATATACATCCTGAATATATGTCAGGCACAGTAGGTATGTTAGTGGAATATATATAAATATAATTCTATATATGGCAGCGTGCAACATATACCATGAAAGCATGAAAGGCCATCTGTAGGATGTTTATGTAGCTCATTTAATAGATAGTAATAAAGCTACCATGTAAGAAGCTGAGGAGTGGTTTAAGATCAAACTAGAAATGGAGTAGATTATATGTTACCTCTAAGGTAATCGCGTGTTGTGGCTGGAATTTTTAGCGACCATTTTTCACTCCGTATTTGCAAATATGACCACTGCCCACGCATATTTACAGATATGGCACCGTACGCGCACAGCGGCCGTCTGGCACTGGTGTACAGCCATCGTGCGCCAGCACCTGCCACGTCAACCCCGCTGCCGCCCGCCCGCCACGTCACTGCCAGCGCATGGCCGCCATGCGCCCACCCTTGGCGCATGGCCACCATGTCGCCACACACAGTGCACGCACGCACACATAGTTGGCTAGTTAGGTTAGTTAGTTAATTAGGTTAATTAGTGAGATAGGGTTAGGGTTAGGTTAGTTAGTTAATTAGGTTAATTAGTGAGATAGGGTTAGGGTTAGGTTAGTTAGGGTTTTAAATTTTTAGGCTGAAATTTGAATGAATTTTAAATTATACCAAATGAGTTCAAAAAATATGGAATTTTTTTTGGAGCCTCTCAATACTGTTTACTTGCTTGTGTAAATTTTTCATAATTTTATTCGTTCAGAACTGTTATCGCTATTTCGTATAAGTGTTCTGTTCGTATGAATCAATAATGTAGAAAATGAATTCCAAAAATTATAAATTTTATTTTGAACGGTCCTCACGCAGTCGACTTGATTGTGTAATATTTCGGCAATTTTATATATATTCTGGTATTGTCTCAAAAATTTATGATTTAGGTCGCGAAAATTTCGATTTTAGGTTTCATGATTTCATGTGACTTGGAATGTATAAAAAAAGCACATCGGAGGTGTCCCCCAGGTCGGCATGGCTCATCACGATGACACGTACGCCTACTAGACTTTGCACTAGAGTTAGTCTACT
Source organism: Ampelocalamus luodianensis (assembly GCA_036346255.1). Lineage (NCBI taxonomy): Eukaryota > Viridiplantae > Streptophyta > Magnoliopsida > Poales > Poaceae > Ampelocalamus > Ampelocalamus luodianensis. The sequence continues at coordinate 8,858,322 of CM070628.1, forward strand.
GGTCCACCTCCATCTCAACGGTCTCCGTACCCCCTCCGAACCGACACACGTTAAAGCAAATTACTTTATGAAGCTTATACATAATGCAATCGAAGGGGCTGAGAACGCTCGTTGTGATTATGAAGATGCCCTACAACATGGAGGATTCGATGTCGGTGCAAATTACTTTATGCTGGGAATCCACTAGAAGAGGCATACTTGTAATATAGGCTTGCAAAGTTTTGTCTTTTCGTTCGGAAAACCTGAGGAGGCAGAGTGTTGTTACGTCTTATTTTGCAGGGAGCTGTCACATCCTGCTTTGCAGAGTCTTGTCTTTTCGGTCTGAAAAGCTGAGGAGGTAGAGTGTTATCACGTCTTACTTTGTAGGGAGCTGTCACGTCTGGTCTTGTGATCTACAAGCTAACACATTACCCGCTTTATGAGCATCCCCCGCGGGCTATAAAATGCACACCCCACGCTCCGAAAGTCGAAAGAAGAACCACTCGACCCTCCAAACCGTAGGAAGAAGAACCTTCTCCATCGTAGAGTAACATACCATGGCAGACGCCGAGGGACCAGTCCAACCGGGGTCTCTGAAGCAAGACCTTCCCCTAGAAAGGAGGGAGGACTTCGGTCCTAACTACCGGTTGATACCGAACAAGCATGCTCAACTGGTATGGACGAAATGCAGACCCAGGGTGGATGCTGTCGTGCAGATCTTAGACGACCCTTTTGATGGCGGACAACGTTTCTTCCGATGCCCACACTTCGGGGTACAATTAGCAAATAGTTTGGTTTATGTTACTGCTAATATAGACCTCCATGTTAACCCTCCTTTGCAGCAGATGGTGAAATACGACTTTGCTCGTTGGATCGATCCTCCCCATGAACGATATATTGTGATGTACATAGATAGATTGTGGAACCGAATCTTTGAGTTAGAGGCGCGGATTGACAATCTCAATGAGGAAAACGATGACCTCCGCCAATAGATGCAGCGCGAGAGAGGCAACCAGGAGGTTGTGAACATAGGAAGTTCCTATGATCACATATGCTGCTGCTCGAACCCTAGCTGCATATGTGTGTGCCACTACAACGACGGTCAACCACGTCCGAGGCGCCCCCTGAACAACACTCTATGTGGGTAGCGCAAGGCACCTTCTACCATTAGGCACGGCCAGAGAAGCTTGTACCTCCGTACTCTCTCCTTATTTACGCAATTATGTTCAATCTCGTGAAACATGTAACTTAATGGTCGATGCGTCATTGCGGTTGCCTTTTATCGAGTGGACTATTTCATCGATGTGTCGTGTGCATTAAGCTATAGGCATCGATATGCATTGAACAAACATGCATTGTACGAACGAGTACACATAAGTAAGCAGAAGTATTACAGGCATCATACATTAAGTACCAAAATTTAAGTATCACATAATGAACAAAACTACAGCTAGCGCAGGAACAAGAAATAATAGTAGAAGACATTAAAACTCATGGTCCCTGCCTCCGCCGTCTGCCCCCGACGCTGTAGCTGCTCCTCAGGGAATGTGAACCTGTCTCGGGGCTACCATAACATGGGATATACCAAAAGTCTAGATAATTTGACAAAGAGTGTCCTATTTAATGATGTGTGCTACTTGTCTCCGCGATGCCATAGCGAGTGCCCCTTGTCTCGGGGCTGCCCACGGTGGCGGTGAGTGTAGAAGTTGTCCATGTCCTGTGTTTTCATGATGTAAGTGGATCGTACAGCAAGAAATGTAACAAAGATGCAAATTGTATATAACTCACGTCTTCGATACGGAGTGCACCCGGTCGGCCTGATACGCTTCGATGTCGGTCGGTCGGTCTCGGTCGAAGGAGCCTTCCCCTTCCCCTTGTCACCAGATTCTCCACGTCGGGCTGGTGTGTCGAAGTCGTCCATGTCTTGCGATTCCATGATGTAAGTGCATCGTAGAGTGAAAATCGTAACAAGGATGTAAATTCTTCATAACTCACATCGTCGATATGGATTACGCCCGAACGATCGGATACGCTGTGGCAGCCAGGCTCAGCCGCATGAGCCTTTCCCTTGCCCTTGTCGTGGGACTCTCCACGTCGGGCTGGTATGTCGAAGTCGTCTATGTCCTACGATTCTATGATGTAAGTACACCGTATAGTGAAAAATATAACAATGATGCAAATTCTTCATAACTCATGTCGTCAATAGGGTCCGGTACGTAAGGTTTTCACCGCACGAAGTTCTCGGCCCGCACCAAGTAGTTCAACAAGTACTTCTGCTGGATGAATGCCCTGTCATACTGAAAGCATCTAGGCCCCTAAAATCTGGTTTTGGTAATTAATGAAGATATGTGTTAAATGGACTTATGTGTTTGTTGAGTATTTGCAAGGTTAAGTCCAAATGGTAAGTACGATCGTGAAGCTGCATACTAAAGGATATCGTGAAGATCAAATTAGTTCAAAGACAAGGTACAAGTAGATTAAAAATCTTTTACCTTTTACCGGTCTTAGGAGATATGGTTGGAAGACCGGATTATAGGATAAATACCGTACTATTAAGAGGGATCTTGTCCAAGTAACTTGATAGCCATTCATGTGCTTTGTGGATCAATTTAGAATCATGCATAAACTCCGGTTTAGTTGAGGAAAGACACGATGTTCAATTTGATGAAACTAACGACTCCCAAGAAGGGCATGAGAATCTGGATGATGTAGGTGATGAATTATTAAGAAAGGCTATGGAAAATATGCAAATTGGCGACATCAAACCTAAAGATGAACCGTCATCTTCTACTCAAGTTGAACCTCCTACCTCTTCCACAACAAGTCAAATTCAAGTGGAAGAAAACAATAATGAAAATGATCAACCATCCAACCTACCACCAAAAATCCACAATGCGATTGCAAAAGACCATCCAATAGATCAAATATTGGGTGATGTAAGTAAGGGTGTTCAAACTCGATCTCGTGTTGCTTCATTTTGTGAACATTACTCTTTTGTCTCTTCTCTTGAGCCAAAGAATATAGATGAAGCACTTGAAGATCCGGATTGGATGATTGCAATGCATAAAGAGCTTAATAATTTCATCCGAAACGAAGTTTGGACATTGGTGGATCGACCCAAAGAACATAATGTCATCGGTACAAAATGGGTGTTTAGAAACAAGCAAGACGAAAATGGTATGGTTATAAGAAACAAAGCAAGATTGGTCGCACAAGGTTTCTCTCAAGTCGAAGGTTTGGATTTCGGTGAAACTTTTGCTCCCGTAGCTAGACTTGAGTCAATTCGTATATTACTTGCTTTTGCATCATGCTTTAATATTAAACTATTTCAAATGGATGTCAAAAGTGCCTTTTTAAATGGAGAAATATCCGAACTTGTTTTTGTCGAACAACCACCCGGTTTTGAAGATCCTAAGAATCCTAATCATGTCTATAAACTCTCCAAGGCGCTCTATGGTCTTAAAGAAGCTCCTAGAGCATGGTATGAACGCCTTAGAGATTTTCTAGTTTCAAAAGGATTTAAAATCGGGAAAATTGATTCAACATTGTTCACTAAAGTGTTAGATGATGATTTCTTTGTATGTCAAATTTATGTTGATGATATCATATTTGGTTCTACTAATCAAGACTTTTGCAAAGAATTTGATGATATGATGTCTAGGGAATTTGAAATGTCCATGATTGGAGAACTTAGCTATTTTCTTGGACTTCAAATCAAGCAACTCAAAGATAGAACATTCGTAAGCCAAACAAAGTATGCAAAGGACTTGATCAAGAGATTTGGCATGGAGGATGCAAAACCTATAAAACTCCCATGGCAACCAACGGTCACCTCGACCTAAATGAGGGAGGTAAATCAGTAGATTTAAAGCTTTATAGATCTATGATTGGTAGTTTGCTCTATCTCATCGCATCTAGGCCCGATATCATGTTTAGTGTTTGCATGTGTGCACGGTTTCAAGCATCTCCAAAAGAGTGCCATTTAATGGCCGTAAAAAGAATACTAAGATATTTAAAGCATTTCTCTAGCATTGGCCTATGGTTTCCTAAAGGTGCTAAGTTTGATTTAATTGGATACTCGGACTCCGATTATGCGGGTTGCAAAGTGGATAGAAAAAGCACCTCCGGGAATTGTCAATTCTTAGGGAGATCCTTAGTATCATGGTCATCCAAGAAACAAAATTCTATAGCTTTATCCACCTTGAAGCGAATATGTTTCGCGGGTAGTTGTTGTGCTCAATTGCTATGGATGAGGCAAACTTTGATGGATTACAGAATTAAAATTGATAATATGCCTCTTTTGTGTGGCAATGAAAGTGCGGTTAAAATAGCAAATAATCTGGTCCAACACTCAAGAACCAAACATATCGATATTCGTCACCATTTCTTGAGAGATCATGTAGGCAAGGGAGATATTGAAATTAGCCACATCCGAACCGAAGATCAATTGGCGGATATTTTCACCAAACCACTAGATGAAGGCCGTTTTTGCAAATTGAGGAATGAATTAAATGTCATAGATTATTCAAATATTGGTTAAAATCTTGCCTCATGTATCTTGGTTGATTGGATGTTATATTCAAAAAAAAATTTGAAAGAAAATGTTTTCAAAATATTACTATTAAGAATATCTATGTTCATAAAAACTATATTCTTATATAGACATTAGTCTATTCTATGCATAATGATCCTTGACAATATTTATCTGAGTGTAAAGCTAAGGATCATTTGCAAATTATTCTAAATCTCGAAGAAATCCAGAGCTGATCTTTGTAGTCCCCGAGAAAATCGGAACTACCGGCGTTGAATCACGGTACTACCGCAGTGCGGTACTACCGGAGGTAAAAAGCGGAACTACCGCATCACGGGTTCTGTTCTTTTCACCCGGTTTTCTCTCTCTCCGAACGGTATTACCGTCTCTCACTTTTTTTTCCTCTCCGGGCGCTCTCTCTCGTTCTCTCTCTTCTTCCCGAAGAACACCAAATCCACTCTAAAAATCCTCAAATCTCTTCGGCAATTCTTCACTCCCTGGTGATTCCTAGCATCTCTAGGGTTCTACTCCTCCAATCTTCGAGGTAAATCATCCAAAATCCTCGATTTTACCGGATTATCTAAAACCCTAGGTCTAAATCGAAAATGATCTAAAATGTTGCGGTTCTATGAGGTTCTAGTTGGGCAAATCAATATTTTTTATGTTTAATGATGTTTATACATCTATTTCCTGGATTCAAACCACAATAAACATCGATTTTCTCTTAAAAATCAAAACCCTAGAACCGGATCTGTAAAAGCGGTACTACCGCCCTTTGGTCACGGTACTACCGTGCACGGTACTACCGCTCCTTGAGCTCGGTACTACCGGACGCGGTACTACCGGCCAAGATTTGCGGTACTACCGTTTTTACTGACAGAACCACAAATGTCATTTCATTCATTTTATCCTAGTTTGTTTGATCCTTTGATCTCCTTATAACCTTTCATCTCATTACTCAGATGGCAAGGACAAGGAATGCCTCTCGCCAATCTGTTGGACCTCGTAGAGGTCAATCTTCTTCCTCCCATCCTCCTGAAGATCCAATAGAAGAATCTCATGACAAAGGCAAAGGTCCAGCGGATTATGATTCTGAAGATGAGGAAGTATCCTCACAAGCTGGGTCAGGTTCTGGATCTGATACAGAAGAAGAAATTCCAGCAGCATCTGATGAAGAGATGGAAGATCAAGAAGAGCCTCAAATTAACTTAAGGCTCATATCAGGTGATGACTATGCTGTTCTGCGACACAAGGATCAGTACCTCCTGCCTAGCAACTCAATCAATCCCAGATTTCATACAAAATTCCAAGAGCAAGTCTATGAGGAGTTATATGGCGAGCAGAAAGTTTCTTGATCACAAGTGGATAAAATGGACACACATTAACAATGCGGAAAAATATAATGGCATATATGATATGTTTATTGGTGGTCTTCATGAACTTGTCTCTCAAGCATGATTATGATCAGAAATCATAAGGTAATTTTATGCCACTCTCTATGTCTCTCGATTTCACCAAGATGAAATGGATGTGATAACACGCTATGTGGAGTGTAGTAAGGCGACTTTGGCGTGTCTGCGAGTATCTTCTTCCGGCAAGTGGGAGAAGATTTATGAACACTTACGATGGTTCCTAGTGGATGAGCATTATGACGAAATGCGAGTTTGTTCGGGAAAAATTCATAGCTTGCTACCCATTTCGATTTGATTAATAGGATTATTAATCACACTATTCTTCCTAAGAGTGGAAATTTTGATGCTGTGCGTGGACATGCTTGGAACATTATTGATCTTATCTCAAAGGGGAAGAAGTTTGATGTAGCAGATGTCATAATCAGAAGTATAACTTCTTCAAAAGATGACAGGGTAAAAAGGATTTATCATGCTCCTTTATCATGGCCCTAATACTCAGCAAAATTGAGTACCAAGTAGGGTTTAGACATTGTTCATAAAGCCTACAAGCCAAGAGAAGGACCTCCTGTTCAGCCAGCACAGCAAGAGCATGTAGCTCAGCTAGAACATATTGCCCCAGAGGAGATAGCTGCAGAAGGCTCTCAGAGCCAAGCCACTCTCGCTCAGATTCTTACCACTCAAACTCTCATTCTTAATAATTTGATGCAGATTAAGGTCACTCAGCAGGAAATGAGGACAGCTCTTACAAACTTTCAGAATGAGACTAACAACAGACTTGCTGCCCTGACAGAGACAGTTGACTCTATGGAACATCGTCTTCCACCTCTTCCGCGTCCATCATCTCCTCTGCGTTTCACGCGTCGTCGCCCCCGTACTCCACCTGGTGCTCCTCCTATAGTGGTCACAGCACCTCAGGCTACTGTTGCTCCAGTCTCTCGGCTCCAGTGCTTGAGCTCCTCCTCCTACGGCTGTTCGTCCTCCTCAGGCTTCAGTTTCTCAGGATCCAGCAGCTCCTTCTTCTCCGGGTCCCTCAGTTTGATGTTTTTGGTACTTTGATGCCAAAGGGGGAGAAGTAGAAATAGTATTAGTATTGATTGTAAGGGGAGCTTGTTTGAACTTATTTGAATTTATTTTGATTGCGTTTGACTGTAATAGTTAACGTTGTGCTTATTCAGTGTATTGTTAATTATCTGTTGCACTTGTTGATTATCATCTGTGTTTTCTCTCTCTTGAAATGCAATTGTCTTTTAAGCTTCTCTTATTACTTGCATTTCCCTCGAAATCTAACATGTTAAAGAAACTCTGCTAAAATCCTTGAAACTGTTGTGCTTGCAAAGCTCGTCCATACCTTATATGCACATGTTTAGGGGGAGCTTTCTTTATTCCAACTTAACAAGAATAAAATTCTCTTCAACTCTTTATTTAGAATTATATTGTTAAGTTAGAAATAGAATATATACCTGTTTCACACAAGGAGGATATTCAAATCAATCTTCCTCAAACATTAGTTATGTTGTCATCAATTACTAAAAAGGGGGAGATTGAAAGCATCTAGGCCCCTAAAATCTGGTTTTGGTAATTAATGAAGATATGTGTTAAATGGACTTATGTGTTTGTTGAGTATTTGCAAGGTTAAGTCCAAATGGTAAGTACGATCGTGAAGCTGCATACTAAAGGATATCGTGAAGATCAAATTAGTTCAAAGACAAGGTACAAGTAGATTAAAAATCTTTTACCTTTTACCGGTCTTAGGAGATATGGTTGGAAGACCGGATTATAGTATAAATACCGTACTATTAAGAGGGATCTTGTCCAAGTAACTTGATAGCCATTCATGTGCTTTGTGGATCAATTTAGAATCATACATAAAATTGTCTTTTCCTGAAAAGCATCTGTTGCATTGTCTAGATATTCGGTAGTACCGGCGTGATCACGCGGTACTCTGGGAGAACAGTACAAAGGGATTGTAGTGCGGTACTACCGCACTCCGATCGTTCCGCATAAAACACGGTATGCTTTTTCCGAGAGCATGTTATGCGGGTCTCGGTGCAATTCCTCATCACGGTAGTACCATTGTTGAAAAGCGGAACTACCGCACACCTTGATAGTACCGACTTAGTGATGATGCGTTTTCCAGAGAACATGTTTTACGGGTGTCTCGAGTCACTCCTCAAAGCGAAGTACCCATGTGCAAGCGCGGAACTACCGCTCACCCGGTAGTACCGACTATTCGACGATGCGTTTTTCGAAGCAATGCAGTTTTGGTTTTTCTCGTGGAACGGTAGTACCGCTGCCTTCAGGCGGTATGACCGGGAAAAGCGGTAGTACCGCATGTTCGTGGCGGTAGTACCGCTCTGCATTTAAAACGGCTATGTCAGTGCATTTATTGTCTTCTCTTCTAGCCGTTACTGTGCAAGTAGGTAAAGTGCGGTAGTACCGCATCTACTTGGCGGTAGTACCGCGACTCGCTGTTTTTTCTGGGAATTTCCTCTCCAACGGCTCTATTTGTTGGTGGGTGGTATTTATACCCCCCCCCCCACCTGCTCAAGGACATCAAGCCAGACCACATCTAACATCTTTTGAGCCTTGTGCATCCTTTCAACTCCTCAAATTTACTTGTTTACTCTTTGTGAGGTTGTTGAGCTCATTTAAGTGCATTCATCATTCTAGTTGATCCTCTTGCACTTGAGTGTCGTCAAGCGAAGGTCCTTGATTTGTTACTCTTGGAGTTTTGCCAAACTCCTAGACGGTTTGGCGGTGATTGCACGGTGATCTCTTCAAGAAGATTGTGAAGAGGCCCGGTGCCCAAATTGTGAGTGGTTTGGTGTTCACCATCTCCGGAGTGGTGGAAGAACAACCAATAGTGATCGAGAAAAGGCTTAATACGTGGAGCCGGCTTGATTGGTTCAAGCTCCCTCAACGTGGACTAGTGAAGACCGGCAAGTCTTCGATACCACGGGAAAACATCGTTGTCTCATTGTGGTTATTTCTAGTCTTTACTCTTCCGCTTTTATATTTCTAGTTTGGTCTTTGTGCTTATATTGCTTAGCTAGAAGTATAACTTGTTTAGACTAAGTTATTAATTGACTTATCTCGTTAAATTTGTGTAAAAGTTTAAAAACCTCCTATTCACCCCCCTCTAGTCGGTTATCCTTGATCCTACACATACATCTCCGGACCGTCGATCCACTGGAAGAAGTGGCAGCGCATCTCGGGCTGCTATTACGTGGGGTTGAAGTTAAAAATTTAAGGAATTCAACGTAGGGAGAGGAAAATCGATGCGTGCGAAAGAAACGCTTATGATGTGGTGCCCGCACGTGTAGTACGCCTGGGCGGCGGTGTCTGGGTATGTGGACTGAATGATCTTCGCTGGCTTGCCACACACACACTGCAGGATCGGAAAACGTGGTGGTACTCGTGCATCTTTCATTGAAAAATTTGGGTATTGTAGATGTTTCCTCTTCTGCGCAAGCTACTTGCGCTTCTACAACATCCTTGCGTAAAAGTTTGACGAAGAGTCCATAGCTGGGTATCGTAGAATTTTGTGTTGTACATAACAAATAAGGCAGAAAAACTTTACATTACGACACTGAATGACGACCGGACGAGCTGGGTCTGTTGGGACAATCCTTTATTGAGGCCCAGGGGTCTTGTATATCCTGCACTTGATTGTGCGGCTAATACTAGTACGTTGACTAGCATCCATGTCATTCCGGAAGTGCCGCGTCTGCCGTCGCCCCTTCCCTATTCTCTTCAAGTCCCTGTTGGGACCCTATTGCACCATGTCTGGCCAAAGATCCTTGTAGTTCATTTCCAAGACGTACGAGTGAAAGTCTCCACTCCATGTACTGAATAGGTGCTGCATGTCATAGTACTCAGAGATGTACGGTGTAGACATTTGCCGCATTTGCGCACATACCTTGTACACGTGCGAGCATGGCTTGTGGAGGAGCTTCGGCTTGTTACAGGTGCATGTTGCCACATCACTCAGGGTGCATGCCTATTTTCTTTCCCCCCTAGAATGACTGTTGACATATTTCTGTCGAAGCCTGATCCCATACTTCCGCCTGAGGTCGTCGATCACCCGGATGTCGTGCATTTGGGCCTTCTCCATCTTTTGGTCCATGTGTCTCTGCATGTTCTCGGACCACTGCTTGCCTTCATCCATCTATCGCTTGGCTACGGTGGCTCTATTGATGAAGTAACCAACGGTGCGAGTCCATGTCTCCTAGACGATCGCGGTGATAGGGAGGCCGCGCACACCTTTGAGGACGCTATTGTAGACCTCGGACATGTTGGTCGTTATAATCCCGTACCTCGCACCGTCTGTGTCATAGAGGAGGGATCATTTCTGTAATTCAGGAGCGTGGCCGTTAATCCACTCGGAGAAGCTTATGGCGCTACTGGGTTGCTCCCCCTCCGGAGTGGACTGCCTTGTATGCCTCGTAATGTGGTGTTCGGGTCTCTCCAAATAGACTCAAACTTCCATCTTTGGTTCTGCAGACACAATGCCTTGAACGTCTTCGTGAGTTCCTGACTGTGGAACTGCGTGAACAAGTTAGATGGAAGATGCCTCATGCACCACCTGGGTTGCACATCGTTCCACTGGTGAGATGGATCCGTCGCACGCTGCATGGTGGTTATTGCCGCCAACAACCCAGCATTGCGGTCTGTGATTAGACAGACGTTGGGCCGGTCTCCCACCACCGCCCTCTTCACGTTCTCCAAGAACCACATCCAGCTGGATGTGTTCTCGCTCTCCACAATGGCAAATGCCATCGGGAGAAGCTGGTCATTCGCATCGGCCGCCACCGCGGTGAGGATGGTGCCCTTGTACCTCCCCGTGAGGAAAGTGCCATACATCGTTAGCATGTGACGGCAGAACTTGAAGCCCCCGATGGCCTGAGCGAAAGCCCAGAACACCCGGTCCAGTATGAAGCGGTTGGGCCCTTTTCCAGCATCTCCACGGTCAAACTTGTTTATGTACGTGCCTATGCTACTATTCTAGGCTACTGTCACCATTGCCTATGCTACTATCGCCATTTGGAATGGCGATAGGACAATTTCGTCATTTCAAATTGTAGTAGTATCTTATTTTTGTAAATTTCTTTTAAAATAATATTATTTCAAAAAAATAATTTTAAAACAATAGTTGTATTTTTTTTCATTTTTATTGTTAGATTCACAGGTTAGTTTGACAACTGATCTCGAAGAACCACGGTGAGCAATTTTTAATTAGAATTAGTCCATTTTACAAACTTGAACTATTATGTTTGTCTAATTTTTAACCTCTAACTACGAAACAGGGTAACCGACCCCCCTCAACTATCAATACCGTTCAATCCCCCCTAACCCAAACTAGGGTGGTTTTGTCTGACGTGACGCTAATGTGACCCAATCCAAAACGGTTTTGACTAACATGGGTGCCACATGTCAGTGATTAAGATCTAACATAGACCGACAGGTGGGCCTCTGGTGTACGGACCTAGTCCATGAATTAGATAGGGTTTACAGTGAACCAAGTCCATGGAATAGGGTCCACTGACAAGTGGGACCTACGGAACACACACAGGGTGCACAGCTCTGGACAACGTCAGCGATGGCGAACGACAACGCGGGAGGAATGGGTGACGGCCAAAATTGGTTCGCGTGTTCTCAGGGATGCGATGGGAGGTGACGTCGCTGTTTGGGGAAGCATGGCGGTGGTGCTAGCGACGAGTGGCAGCGGACCGAAGGGAAGGAAGATGATGGCGGTGGTGAAAGAGTACCTTCGGGATTTTGGATGCGCACAAGTAATGCGATGGTGAGGGGAGGTCTTCGAGACACGCGGCACAACCGACAATGACTGGTGGTGATGGGGCGACGATGGCCGGCATCGAGGAAGAAGGTGGCGACGGTGGTTGCACGCTATGGTGGTGGGTTGGCCAAATCAGCGCGGGGAAAAGGTAAAAGGAGAGGAGGCGGTGCTACAAGTGCAAGCAATCGTGGCAGAGCTCACCGAGGGTGACAAGCTTGATGGCGGTGATGATTTGAACGATCTGGGACAATGGCGAAATTCCGGTGAATGGCCGCAGGGAACACAAAATTGATTGAGGGTAAATGTTGAGGGAAGGCCGGAACATGACGTGATGTGAGTAGAATCTTTAGGAGCTTACCGGGGACGAAGATCGAGTCACGGGTGCGGTGACCGGACTTGGGAAAGAAGACAAGGGCGTGTTCTGGCCGAACGACAATGAGGGAGGCGGCGACGACCGAGGGAGGCGGACATGGAGAGAGGATGAAGGAGAGAGAAGGGAGATAATAAAATAGAGCATGACATGTGGGTCCCACCATTTTTTTTTCTCATATAGTTTCCATATCATCCAAAAACCATTGCCACTTCTGTGCCACATTAGAACAAAACCGAGGTGGAAGGGGGGCGGGAGGGGTTAAAATACCTAGTATTGATAATTAAGGTGTGTTGGTTACACGGTTTCATAGTTGGAGGTTGGAAATTAAACAAACGTGATATTTGAAGGCTGTAAAATGGACTTATTCTTTTTAATTTGGAAGTATTTCACGTGCTGACAAATTTGTTTACATTTGTACAAGCAAATGATCTATCCCCTTAATAATTTAACAAAAACAATATTGCCCTTGATCTGAAATTTTATACACAGTTTATTTGAAAAAACACACACACACATGCCGTAGTTCTCGCCTTAACTAGTGATATAAAGATTGATTAATTTTGTTACGTACCACTGCATTCGTTTAGAAGTTGGAAAATACCATCACAAATGGCATGGGCGTTGCCCAATAAGATTAAAATGTAGTACGACAACCGTGTGTGACCTCACATTTGTTGCACAATCGTGGTATCCTGAACACTACACGCTCACAAACAGAGTGTGAATTCTTCCACGAAGGTGTCAAACGGATCACATGAATGCAGACGTAGCATAAACTACAATTTACATACATAACTACTTTGATGTATTACGTATACACGTTCCATGAGACCATGACCTAACCGGAGTTGCTCTCATATGTCTCTTTTAGAACGGGTTTCACTTTCACATGGTTTCTAAGTAATAGTTACTCAGCAAAGTGGCTTCCCGCAGACGAGAAAAAACAGAGACGATCGAGCTTGCATTATTTTAAGTTGCATCGTTGGGTACAGGTAGTAGCCAATTGGTAAAGGTTGAGAAGCCCATTAGGTATTGGAAGTTGGAACCGGAATGTCAAATCCTTTTTGATTGGTCCTCATTTTTATTCTTTACAACATGCCATATTGAAAAGAGGTTTTCACAGTGCATGCGGCATGCCGGCAATAAAGTGACAAACAGTGGACGAGGAGGTCGTCTTCGGTCCTCGTAGTGCGAGCCAGCACCAAAAGTTGTCTCAATTGAGAGTAAAGACTGCATGGGATTATGGGTCCATTTTAGCACCGCATCATGGACGATATGATTGTCATTTCTAAAAATTGGCAGATAACCCTTAACCACGCTATTATATTATTATTTTTGTCATTTTCAGTTAATTCTAGTATTTGCTTAAGAAGAAAGCATGCCTTCTTTCTGTTCTGAGCTAGTCACTGGACCAAGAGTTCCTCGTATATAGGGGTGGAAAAAAACTCGAAACTCGCGAATCAGCTCAGCTCGTTAAGAACTCGGCTTACCTCAGCTCGAACTCGGGCCATAAACGAGCCGAGCCAAGCTGTCATTTCTGCTTGTTATCTTAACGAGCCGAGTTCGAGCCACCTCGTTTAACTCGTTTACCTAACAAGCTCAGAAGAGAAGCCCACTGTCCACACAAGGTCTAGCCCACGCTGGGGCATGTTGTTTATCGTGTTCAACAACCTGGGGTGTACCTAGGGGTGGATTTAGGTTGATATTACGCTGAAGAAAAAGCTTATTTACACTTAATCGTTCTCTTTCACTTGTCGTCCATACATCTTCAATGCGAAATTTTGACCTACTTTTCCTCTTGTTAAGCGGAACTTTTGTTTGGTGAAGGATAAGTTGACAACACGATATTTTGTTTTGTGGCCAAGTTCATTCAAGAATACTCAAAACCTTACATTTCATGTTTTTACTAGCTCTTTATGAACTATCATTCTAATTACTGGATTAGATGTTAGCAGCTTTTAATTGGTTGCATGTTTTGTACACAAAAGGGATGGTCTAATATGCACCATGAACCATTTTAAGTGATATTATGGACTTTTGGTTGTGAACATGTGATTTTGTGGTCTTGTACTCTTGTGGACTATTGAATTTTGAACTCTTGTGTTGTGTTTGTGGTGAAATAGAAAAGCATGTTGGCATGTTGCTACCAAAATTCAAGCATAATTTACTAGTTATTGTTATTGTTTCGATGCAATTGAGTTTGGATACAAATTATGAGTTATTTCCATGTTGTACATTGTACATATTAACACTAGTTGAATTGTTAATAACGAGCCTAACGAGCTGGTCGAGTTGTTTGAACAAGCCGAGCTGAGCCGAGCTTATTATTCTACTTGTTAGCTTAACGAGCCGAGCTCGTTTCCTTAATGAGCTTGAACGAGCCGAGCCAGCTCGTTATCCACCCCTACTCGTATAGTAGCGGTGCTTATGGCTGTTGCCTTATTGATAACTTCGTCCCTAGGTACTGGAATTTGCAATCACCATAGAGAGAGATTGGGTTGCGGACTTGTGTTGTGGACCGACGGGCCGACTAGGGAGTGGGTTGTGGGGTGGTGTGATTTTGAATTTGGGCTAAGAGAAATTTGGAAATGTTGTGAAAATAACGAGCCAGTCGAGTTATTCGAGGTCAGCTCATTAAGACTCGTGAGCTTGAGATCAAGTTCGAGCTCGATTTGTTTAGGGCTCAAATTGAGCCTAAATTGAGTCGAGCCGGAGGAGTTTGGGAGCCTTGAGCATTTTTTTACTGCCCTACATCCGCACAAACGCCAAACCCACGCGGCTGCACGCGCAGAAGCGGCTGAGCCGGAGCCCGCACGCACGTGACGTAACAGCTGTTAGCTCCGGTACCTGCTGATGCATCACAACACCATTTGCCGGCCACAGCAGCAGCGGACACGAACGAACGGACGGGCACGAGCGCCCCATCCCATGCCATCTCTGCTCTGCTCCACGCGCAGCGGAGTCAGCGCGCGCGAGCCCGAACCTGCCTCGCCTCACATACCGAAAGTTCAAAACGGCGCCTGCCTAGGGTGAAAACGGATCGGAAACAGGACGGATAATGGTTTTACCATATTTGTTTTCATATTTTTCTCCGGATCCGGATACGAATACGAATACCCCGGATACGAATACGAATATGAATAGTATCGAATACGAATTTGTGACGCCCCGTGTTATTACCCCAGGGGTAATAACACTTAAGCATACGGATTACTATTCGTTTGCCCGGTAGAACACCGCTTCAACGAATAGTAAGCCTTACCAGAGTTAGCGCATCAGAACAATAAGATAGAAACTGTTCTTTTATTCAAACAGTTAGCCACGCAGGGCTAAAGTCTTACGGCACACAGATTAATTTACATAACCAAAATGAGACTAATCCCCCTTCTTGCCTGCCACGCTCCACTGGCCTCCTACTCGTCCCAGGAGTCGAATACGGTGTCCACCTCGCCCTGCGCCTCGTAGTAAGGGTCCTCGCCTCCTGTGGCCTCATCTGTACCTGCAGTGCCCTCGCCCCACTCGGGATACTTCCCTGCTGGACTAGGGTCTACAAAGGAGAATACTAACAAGGTTGAGTACAATTGAATGTACTCAGCAAGCATTAATAGCAAAAGATGCAAAGGATGCACTATCTCTATTCTTTATCACAATTTCTAAGCCATCTCACTTTAGAAAATAAGTCTCGACAAAAGGTGGCAAATTTTAATACTGAATTAAAACTCTACTAGTCACTCGGAGAGACGAAAGACCCCCTGTGGTTCCCGTAGACTCCAATCCTGGAGACTGGCATGAATTCATGATTTGTTTAGCATCTGCTGGCAGCTTTGTACCACTTTACCCATAGCTATTCAACTCTCTGTGAGCAGGGTTCACCGCATTGCCTTAGATGCGGGTTCAAGATCGAATCTGAGCGTTTTCGTGTTACGTGATTAATTTCTCCACCCATCACCTTCCGCCGGCAGATTAAGTCACGCCGCCGACCTCATCATCCACCGAGTTCTGGTGAGGTTGGTTGAGGCAGCTTCTATCCTGCACTCAACACTCCACCTTAGCGCATATAGCGCCTTGGATCCCCCACTTCCGGACTATCCCCCACCGGTCCTGGGTTCTTCCATATCACTCACACACACCTATTACTTACCCGATGTGGAGAGCATAGTCACGTAACAAGGTAGCATTTTCTCGCCACGAAGCGGAAAATGGTTGGCAGATCTGACATCGACCGAGCAAGAGTTGGTTGGTCCTTATATTATAGCCATATGTAAAGGGGCCCACCTCTTACCTCAACATCGTCATCGCTTTGACCAGGGCCCCTTTTACCCTCCTAGTAAGTCTCATTCTTTCTTAATCATCTTATCTTATCTCAATCATTTTCTTTAGGTTTTTGGAAAACCATTTTGATGCAATACATAGAATAGTGCAAGATAGGGTATATTTTTAAAGTAACTATGTTAATGTTCAAGAGGATCGCTTGCCTTCGTAGAAGTAGGAAAAGTTAGCGCGTGAAGTTACAGTCACCGCTCTGTCGGTGTCGGTTAAGCCGTCGTAGAAGATCGGCAACGAATAATAGTATAAGTAAATACGTAGTTGATTTGAGTGATAATATAGATATATAAGTTAGCGACGACTACAAGTTAGCACCATTTAAATTACTAAAAAGCTTTTGCGGTCTAATCGCGGTTAGCACTCACCGACAGTCGCCCACTAGTTTTAAACCCACCAGCTATTTTAACGGCTACCGAAGTAAAAGATAAACAACCTATTCTAGTAGCCAAACCACAGAGCAACGAGAATCTAAACTAAACTGAGATTGAAATAAACCTAAACATAAACCCTAATCCTAAACTAAATCTTCCCTCTAATCTCTCTCTCTCTCTCTAATCTCACTCGGCCGGCCCACACAACTCAGCCCACACACACACACACACAACACACGGCCCACACACACGCACACACCCGGCCCAACACACACGCACGCACTAAGTCTATACACACGCACACACGCACAACACACACCACACCCCCACGCACACAACACACACGCTCCCTGCCCGATCTCTTCTTCCTCCCTTGCTTCAAGCGCCGCCGCCGCCCCCTTGCTCTCCTTGCGGGCGCCGCCGGCCTCTCGGCTTCCTTGCGCCGGCTTCCTCCCTGCTAGCGCCGGCCCCCAGCACCGCCGCGGCTCACTCCCTCTCCTCTCTCTCTCTCGGCCTTCTTCGTTCCTCTCCAACCCTAGGCGCCGCCGGACCTTGCTCGGCCCAGATCCGGCTCGGTCCCGGTCGCCTCTCCCTCAGCCGGTGTGGCCTGAGACCACACCGCCACCTCTCGGGTCCTCTCCTCGCGCCAGCCCGTGGCGCCGCCGCTAGGCCCGACTCCTCCTCGGCTCCGGTTGGTCTAGCGCGCTCGGCTCGATGCACCTCGGCCCGCCTCGGACGCCGGAGCTCTACTCGGCCCGCGATGCTACCCGGGGCTCTCTACTCCCTTCCTGCTCTCTTCTCTTACCCCTTAGCTTAGATTCAACCAGGCGAAATTAACTTGCTTATCTGCGATGATTTGATTTATGACGATGCTCATGTATGTGGGAAGGGGCACTAATGGAGACTTGATCTTCATGTAGGTATGCATATGCGGCTGAACAATGATGGGGAGGTATGAGGCTCGGTGGTTATGAGGAGAACTAAAGATCTACCGAGGTATGCACCCATTTCCCTCTTCATCTTTCTCTCTTCTCAGATCCCTCTCCTTGCTCTGTGATGAGGTGAACTGGGAGCTACTTGTTGACGCTACTGTGCGATGATCTAGTTGTGAACGACGTGAATGCGTAGTGCATACTGATGAGGTGTAACTGGGTTTACCTCTGGTTGGGTTCTGGGATTGGGGGAAGAGGGTAGTAGTGCCGGCCTCTTGCTGGTGCTCCCTTCTTCTCCCTTGCGGTGGTTGGCTTGCCAGCGATGTTGGTGAGGATGGTTAGCTTGCTCTGAGGTCTCCTTGCTTGGCTTGAGCTGTGCTCTGAAACATGCTACATGTGTATGTGTAGAGCAACAGAGGTGCACTTGTGTTACCTCCTATGGGTTCTGGGGTGGGAGAGGGGGATGGCAGTGCCGGCTTCAAGTTGGGGCTCTCCTTCTCTTCCTTGCTGTGGTTGGCTTGCCAGCGAGGTATACTCTGAGCTTGGCCCTCCTCCTGGCTGCTTGATGCCCGGCGACGCCGTGGTTATTGATGATTGAAGCCGTCGTCGACGCCGTTCTTGTTCTTGCTCCTTTGGTCTTCCTCTACTCCCTTTTGCTCCCTTCTCCGTTGCTCTCTCGTGAGGTGGTTCTTGGTGATGGCGGTGGTGGGTGGCTTGTTCTTGGTTGGGATGAAGCGGGAGCTTGTGTAAGCTTTTGGCGTGTGATGATCTTGCTTGGCTTGGTTTTGGCTTTGGTTTGGGGTGGCGGTGGGGCTTGCTTGCTTGAGCTCTTGCTCTTGGTTGAAGAGAAGGAATGGGTGGCTTTGCCTCACTTTGCTTGGGTGATGCCTTCGGTGAGAAGAAAAGAGATGGGAGAGTGAGGCTCTGTGGGAAGAAATGAGGGAAGAGAGGCTTATGCGGGGAATGCATTCTTGGGGAGGGCACTCGGTTGCCCTTATCCATTGCATGTGAAATTCCTTTACCATTTCCCTTTACTATGTCCTATCCAATTTGCACTCATTTGAGATATATGGGATAAAAACTGTTGGCCCAAGTGGTGATTTGGCTTTGTGACCTCTGTGGCGCTGCCCTTGGCTATGACCAAAATGCTGGTGAGGCTTGGCTTGGTTCCTTTGGATTGATCCATGGATAAGTAGGAAGCTCCCCTGAGCTTGATTGCTTTCTACTGGGTGGGTTTTCTTGCCTTCTGCTGAGGAGAAAAGAGATGAGAAATGGCTTATGAGATGAACGCTGCAGTTGGAAAGATTCATATGGGTGTGACTTGATTGGCTTTCCTGGTGCTGGTTTCGATGCACCCGGTGATGCTTTGGCTGAGGGTGGGGTTTAATGGGATGAGTAGTGCGGGTTTAGAGAGGCATACTGCAAATTGTAAATAGTGGGTGTTGGATTTTATTAACGCCGAATGAGGAGACCCACGGAAGTGACAGGTACCGGTTGACTTCGGGTGGTCTGGACATCTTGACGATCAAGGACCGACTAACTCCAGTTGGTCTGGATACTTGAGAGTCTAGGGACCGACTGCCCAAGTTGCTCCGGGTATTCTACTGCACTTCGGGAAACTGACGGCAACTTCTTTTAACCTACTCCTAAATACCACAATCGGTTTTACTAATCACTTCCTTTATTCTATTTGACCACGAGGGGTGGAGGGCTGCGAAAGGGTTCGGTGGCTGGCGATGAATGGACAATGCTCCAAAGAGGGCTTCTGTGACATGAATGCAAGGGTCAGGCTTTGACTAAGCTGGGATTGCACTGCTTGATATGCATAGAAGAAAATGCCAAGATGCATATGGTGCTGCCTAAACCCATGATGTAATATGCTTGCAAACTAATTGATGTAACATGCTCTTGTAAACAATGCTCTTATAGACTTATTTATCTACTGAGAAGGGAAAAGGCAACTTAATTATGATTTTGATTCTGCTGTTGCACTTGTGAATGCAAATGATTATTGCACTAAATGAGGAGATTGAATGAATGATGCAATGATGGTTCTATTGACTATTTATGAAATGCTCGCGAAACGAAATCCAACTAGTCCAACGAGCTAACGACAAATTAATTGCTTAATAACCATCTTAACACTACCGCTAGCTTACTACTAAGCCGAGATTAATTACCGCTAAATACCGATTACTGCTACGCGATTAGGTCCAAAAACGCGGGTCCTCACATCCTACCCCCCTTGGAATAATTTCGTCCCCGAAATTGGGATCTTCAGGGGAAGGTTGGGGCAGACTTCGCGTGGCGCTTCGCTGCTCTTTGCCGTCCTCCCACGTGGCTTCACTGATGGAGTGGTTCCTTCCTTGCTTCGCACGAATGGTCTTCTTGTCGGATTCTGATTCCGAGATGTTGCAGTTGTGTCTGGTTGGGCTTTCTAGCAGGTATTGCGATACTGTCACGGTGGCAAAATGAGGTACAACAGTATAGGGTAACCTGGAGATAATTTTCTTTTTTTTTTTTGGAGATCAATGAAGAGATAGGAATATGGTTTGGTGACAGGTGATGGCATGGCATGTGCCCCTTGGGTGGTTTGTGACTGCTAAAAGTAGGATGCAGTTTGAATACCGATCCCTAAGTGACTTTGGATATCCCCAATAAGATCTGATCTCAATCCTAACAACGAATTGATCTCGTGCATCCACTTGCACCATCACTATATTTATTTCACCCAAGTCTAAACCAACTTCTATCTGTCTTCCAAGTTAAACCATTTGTTAAAATTTCTATGGTAGAATAAATTTCATAGTCTCATTTCAAATCATAACTGAACCGTTCGTTGAGCTTTTCCATTTTCAATTAAGCCGCCATTTCTAGGATCGATTTTAATCACAGTATCCGTATTAGAATCATACCTTCCAATTCACCCTTTTATACCTGATGATCCAACACAATCATTATTTCTGGTAGTCCACCAACGACTGTAGATTAACCACCCACTATTATTTCAATTACTCTGCCAATTTTATTGATTCTCCATAATTTAACCAGTGCACCTGAATTCCAACCACCATTTATGGTAATAATTCAACTTCATTTCTTATTCATTACCTATATCTGATCGGATTGCCAATACTAGGTTTCCAATAATCACTGATAATACATCTAAATCCCATTTTAACATATAATCATATTCCATAATTCCAACTTGATCAGGTTGTCCAATTAATTCCATCAACAGCTATAAATCCACCCAGCACTATTATTTCATTAACTCCCCCAATTTCATCCATTCTTTGTAATCCAACCAAAGCACCCGAGTTCCAAATATAATTTCCTATACTAATCCAACCACATTCTTTATTCATTATCTAAACCCGATCATATTATCAATATAGGATTTCTCACGGTTACTAACAATACATCCAAATCCCATTTCATTATTCAATTATATCTAATAAATCCAACATAACCAAATTATCCGATCAATTTCACAACGCTTACTCTTTTAACAAGATTCAGCCAATTCACCAAAAATTAACGTCCTGAATGGCTATGAAACTCCAACCGTTTCGTATTTCAATCTTCACATTCACTGGATTAATTACTCAATACCAATTTTCCTCAATAGCTACTAAAATCCATTTGGATCCGCCAAGACGTAGTTCTATAATCCCACCGAGGTCCATTTTTATACTCCAACAAATATATATGTCTACAATCCAACATTAACCTACTATAGTATCCAACCAAGGTATTTCTATAATCCAACAATAATATACTTCTAATAGTCCGATCCTGATATATTCCTATAATCTAATAATGATGAAATTCGATAATTCAACTCCAACAATTATGAAATCCCATAATCAAATTTTCAATAATAATCTATCCCCATAATCCAATATCCCTAACCCCAATAATCCAACAAGGTATTCCTATAATCCAATAGTCAACATTCATTGCTATATCTGACAATTATCCAATTTAATCAATAATCAAGTACTTCTACTAATCCAATGTCCCTCGATCCAATATCCACAACCATCTATTTCCATACTTCAACATTCATCAGTCCAATATCCAATAATCCAATAATAATATGATTATGATCCAATCATCCAATATCTAACAATTATCTATTTTCAGGATCCCACAACAACAATTCATTATTCCAGTATCCAATCATGATTTATTTCTATAATCTAATATCACCCAACAAGGTATTTCTCGTAATCTAGCATCCATCAATCCAGCAATCCAGCAAATGTATTCCTATAACTCCATATCCATCATTTATTTCTGTATTCATCCATAATCCAACACTCCTTGATCATACAATTCTGATAATTTGACATTCATTAATTTAAAATCAACAATCTATTTCTATAATTCGACCTCCATTAGTCCCATATCCCATAATCCAATAATATTCTATGGCTATGAGCCAACATTCAGTATCCAGGAATTATTTATTTCTATGATCCAACATTCAACAATTCATTACTCCGGTATCCCATAGTAAGTTATTTCTATACTCTAATATCTCGCAACGGGGTGTTTTTAATAATCCAATATACACAATCGTGTAATCCTTTAATCCGATATTCAAAAATCATGCTATCCTTCGTTAGGTGGTGACTTGACACTTTGCACAACCATGAGCTATGGTAATAAACTGCTGTTGGGTTATGGGTTTCGGAAAGATAGGTTGAAAACTCGCGGCCGAGTGGTCCAATACAGGTGGTGGTTCTTCTTGAGCTATTGGTATATGAAAAGGTGGGTTAAAGGGTCGCTGTTGAGGTTATCCACATGTTGGCGGTGGTTGTTGCGGTATATATGGACGAGGTCTATGAGCAGGTGGTGGATGGTAGTTGGTTGGTTTCTGGTATGGTAGCAGTTTGAGGTTGATCAGATGCTGACTCACTGAAGTTCTTCTTTGGATCTTCTATGGATCGCTTCTTGTGGTATGAATCCCAATCGCAATTCCGGTTCACGTTCTTTGCTTCCTCGACCTCCCATCTTCTTTAGCAAGAGCTTGAGGTAGATAAGAGAGTATTATATTTTTCGGTAGAAGTTAATCGCAGTGACTTGTATTATACCACACGGTAGCCAAATATCACCAAGAAACATAGAGATGCGAAAGATCCAAATCCTATTCTAACCGAGTCTCTCGTGCTCACCACGCTTGAGATTCCGTTTCAAGACCGCCCAAACCACGTGTTTGGGACCGCCGAGCTTGCCTCGAGTGCGACCTACACTACCCCGGATCCACGTGCCCGTGCACTCGAGATCCCGTTTCGAGACCGCCCAACTACGTGTTGGGAAGCGCCGTGGCTCATTCTCGAGTACGCCCAGACTTCGTTCTCGATACGCGAGCTACACGCCGAGTGCCACGCACCACTCGTGCGGGAAAAGCGATATGCGTAAATGAGATAAGGCATCTTTTACAATGTCACCATTTTTTTACTCTCTTCAAGTAGGTAAGGATTACTTGAGATCTTGTGAGTTATTTTAGTGATATAGATGAAAAGGTAAAGAAGCTAACGGGTATGGCCCATACTTATCCCGAGATTGGAAAAGCGAGTCCACGCGAGTTCTACTTCATGCCCCTAGCCCGGCATGAAAACTTATGACCTTATATTGATTTCCCAACACCTATAATCTTCATTCATCAATCCTATATCGAATTGCTAGCTTGAAGCTAATCGTGAAATTAACAACACGAATCCTATGACGAAGCACACGCTTTCCCGCACTCTCTCGATCCAAAATCGAACCTAAACCTCCTCTGAAGGAATGGTTCTACGTTAGCAGGCTGCCACTTTAAAGAAGATGAGGTTTTTAACATAATACTTTTGAAACGGGGCGGAAATAGAAATTGATATGGGGATGAGGGTTAATAAGGTATTTATTGCAATATAGCATGCGAGAAAAGCACACCTAAGTTCTTGCTACAGTTTCTATCTTATTAGCGTGGCCCGAACCTATTGCTCTGATATCATCTGTGACGCCCTGTGTTATTACCCCAGGGGTAATAACACTTAAGCATACGGATTACTATTCGTTTGCCCGGTAGAACACCGCTTCAACGAATAGTAAGCCTTACCAGAGTTAGCGCATCAGAACAATAAGATAGAAACTGTTCTTTTATTCAAACAGTTAGCCACGCAGGGCTAAAGTCTTACGGCACACAGATTAATTTACATAACCAAAATGAGACTAATCCCCCTTCTTGCCTGCCACGCTCCACTGGCCTCCTACTCGTCCCAGGAGTCGAATACGGTGTCCACCTCGCCTGCGCTCGTAGTAAGGGTCCTCGCCTCCGTGGCCTCATCTCACTGCAGTGCCCTCGCCCCTCGGGATACTTCCTGTTTGGACTAGGGTCTACAAAGGAGAATACTAACAAGGTTGAGTACAATTGAATGTACTCAGCAAGCATTAATAGCAAAAGATGCAAAGGATGCACTATCTCTATTCTTTATCACAATTTCTAAGCCATCTCACTTTAGAAAATAAGTCTCGACAAAAGGTGGCAAATTTTAATACTGAATTAAAACTCTACTAGTCACTCGGAGAGACGAAAGACCCCCTGTGGTTCCCGTAGACTCCAATCCTGGAGACTGGCATGAATTCATGATTTGTTTAGCACTGCGCAGGCTTTGTACCACTTTACCCATAGCTATTCTGAACTCTCTGTGAACAGGGTTCACCGCATTGCCTTAGATGCGGGTTCAAGATCAGAATACAGAACGTTTTCCAGGTTACGTGATTAATTTCTCCACCCATCACCTTCCGCCGGTGCAGATTAAGTCACGCTGCTGACCTCATCATCCACCGAGTTCTGGTGAGGTTGGTTGAGGCAGCTTCTATCCTGCACTCAACACTCCACCTTAGCGCATATAGCGCCTTGGATCCCCCACTTCCGGACTATCCCCCACCGGTCCTGGGTTCTTCCATATCACTCACACACACCTATTACTTACCCGATGTGAGAGCATAGTCACGTAACAAGGTAGCATTTTCTGCCCACCAAACGGGAAAATGGTTGGCACTGAATTACGGCATCTGACCGAGCAAGAGTTGGTTGGTCCTTATATTATAGCCATATGTAAAAGGGGGCCCACCTCTTACCTCAACATCGTCATCGCGCTTTGACCGGGGCCCCTTTACCCTCCTAGTAAGTCTCATTCTTTCTTAATCATCTTATCTTATCTCAATCATTTTCTTTAGGTTTTTGGAAAACCATTTTGATGCAATACATAGAATAGTGCAAGATAGGGTATATTTTTAAAGTAACTATGTTAATGTTCAAGAGGATCGCTTGCCTTCGTAGAAGTAGGAAAAGTTGGCGCCATTGAAGTTACAGTCACCGCTCACTGGTGTCGGTTCGCCTTCTGTAGAAGATCGGCAACGAATAATAGTATAAGTAAATACGTAGTTGATTTGAGTGATAATATAGATATATAAGTTAGCGACGACTACAAGTTAGCACCATTTAAATTACTAAAAAGCTTTTGCGGTCTAATCGCGGTTAGCACTCACACGATCGCCACTAGTTTTAAACCCACCGGCTATTTTAACGGCTACCGAAGTAAAAGATAAACAACCTATTCTAGTAGCCAAACCACAGAGCAACGAGAATCTAAACTAAACTGAGATTGAAATAAACCTAAACATAAACCCTAATCCTAAACTAAATCTTCCCTCTAATCTCTCTCTCTCTCTCTAATCTCACTCGGCCGGCCCACACAACTCAGCCCACACACACACACACACAACACACGGCCCACACACACGCACACACCCGGCCCAACACACACGCACGCACTAAGTCTATACACACGCACACACGCACAACACACACCACACCCCCACGCACACAACACACACGCTCCCTGCCCGATCTCTTCTTCCTCCTTGCTTCAGCGCGCCGCGCGCCTTGCTCTCCTTGCGGGCGCCGCCGGCCTCTCGGCTTCCTTGCGCCGGCTTCCTCCCTGCTAGCGCCGGCCCCCAGCACCGCCGCGGCTCACTCCCTCTCCTCTCTCTCTCTCGGCCTTCTTCGTTCCTCTCCAACCCTAGGCGCCGCCGGACCTTGCTCGGCCCAGATCCGGCTCGGTCCCGGTCGCCTCTCCCTCAGCCGGTGTGGCCTGAGACCACACCGCCACCTCTCGGGTCCTCTCCTCGCGCCAGCCCGTGGCGCCGCCGCTAGGCCCGACTCCTCCTCGGCTCCGGTTGGTCTAGCGCCGCTTCAGCTCGGTCTGCACCTCCGGCCCGGCCTACGGCCGCCGGAGCTCTACTCGGCCCGCGATGCTACCCGGCGCTCTCTACTCCCTTCCTGCTCTCTTCTCTTACCCCTTAGCTTAGATTCAACTTCTGGGCAGAAATTAACTTGCTTATGCTGCGATGATTTCGATTTATGACGATGCTCATGTATGTGGGAAGGGGCACTAATGGAGACTTGATCTTCATGTAGGTATGCATATGCGGCTGAACAATGATGGGGAGGTATGAGGCTCGGTGGTTATGAGGAGAACTAAAGATCTACCGAGGTATGCACCCATTTCCCTCTTCATCTTTCTCTCTTCTCAGATCCCTCTCCTTGCTCTGTGATGAGGTGAACTGGGAGCTACTTGTTGACGCTACTGTGCGATGATCTAGTTGTGAACGACGTGAATGCGTAGTGCATACTGATGAGGTGTAACTGGGTTTACCTCTGGTTGGGTTCTGGGATTGGGGGAAGAGGGTAGTAGTGCCGGCCTCTTGCTGGTGCTCCCTTCTTCTCCCTTGCGGTGGTTGGCTTGCCAGCGATGTTGGTGAGGATGGTTAGCTTGCTCTGAGGTCTCCTTGCTTGGCTTGAGTGTGTGCTCAAACATGCTACATGTGTATGTGTAGAGCAACAGAGGTGCACTTGTGTTACCTCCTATGGGTTCTAGGGTGGGAGAGGGGGATGGCAGTGCCGGCTTCAAGTTGGGGCTCTCCTTCTCTTCCTTGCTGTGGTTGGCTTGCCAGCGAGGTATACTCGAGCTTGGCCTCCTCCCGGTCTGCTTGATGCCGGCGCGCGGTGGTTATTGATGATTCGGCCGTCGTCGACGCCGTTCTTGTTCTTGCTCCTTTGGTCTTCCTCTACTCCCTTTTGCTCCCCTTCTCCAGTTGCTCTCTCTGTGAGGGTGGTTCTTGGTGATGGCAGTGGTGGGGTGGCTTGTTCTTGGTTGGGATGAACTGGGAGCTTGTGTAAGCTTTTGGCGTAGCAGTGATCTTGCTTGGCTTGGTTTTTGGCTTTGGTTTGGGGTGGCGGTGGGGCTTGCTTGCTTGAGCTCTTGCTCTTGGTTGAAGAGAAGGAATGGGTGGCTTTGCCTCGCTGCTGGGTGATGCCTTGGTGAGAAGAAAAGAGATGGGAGAGTGAGGCTCTGTGGGAAGAAATGAGGGGAAGAGAGGCTTATGCAGGGGGAATGCATTGCTGGGGGAGGGGCACTCGGTTGCCCTTATCCATTGCATGTGAAATTCCTTTTACCATTTCCCTTTTACTATGTCCTATCCAATTTGCACTCGCTGAGATATATGGGATAAAAACTGTTGGCCCAAGTGGTGATTTGGCTTTGTGACCTCTGTGGCGCTGCCCTTGGCTATGACCAAAATGTTGGTGAGGCTTGGCTTGGTTCCTTTGGATTGATCCATGGATAAGTAGGAAGCTCCCCTGAGCTTGATTGCTTTCTACTGGGTGGGTTTTCTTGCCTTCTGCTGAGGAGAAAAGAGATGAGAAATGGCTTATGAGATGAACGCTGCAGTTGGAAAGATTCATATGGGTGTGACTTGATTGGCTTTCACAGTGTGGTTTCGATGCACCCGTGATGCTTTGGCCGAGGGTGGGGTTTAATGGGATGAGTAGTGCGGGTTTAGAGAGGCATCGCAAATTGTAAATAGTGGGTGTTGGATTTTATTAACGCCGAATGAGGAGACCCACGGAAGTGACAGTACGGTTGACTTCGGGTGGTCTGGACATCTTGACGATCAAGGACCGACTAACTCCAGTTGGTCTGGATACTTGAGAGTCTAGGGACCGACTCGCCCAAGTTGCTCGGTATTCTCTCGCACTTCGAACCGACGGCAACTTCTTTTAACCTACTCCTAAATACCACAATCGGTTTTACTAATCACTTCCTTTATTCTATTTGACCACGAGGTGGAGGGTCGCGAAAGGGTTCGGTGGCTGGCGATGAATGGACAATGCTCCAAAGAGGGCTTCTGTGACATGAATGCAAGGGCCAGGCTTTGACTAAGCTGGGATTGCACTGCTTGATATGCATAGAAGAAAATGCCAAGATGCATATGGTGCTGCCTAAACCCATGATGTAATATGCTTGCAAACTAATTGATGTAACATGCTCTTGTAAACAATGCTCTTATAGACTTATTTATCTACTGAGAAGGGAAAAGGCAACTTAATTATGATTTTGATTCTGCTGTTGCACTTGTGAATGCAAATGATTATTGCACTAAATGAGGAGATTGAATGAATGATGCAATGATGGTTCTATTGACTATTTATGAAATGCTCGCGAAACGAAATCCAACTAGTCCAACGAGCTAACGACAAATTAATTGCTTAATAACCATCTTAACACTACCGCTAGCTTACTACTAAGCCGAGATTAATTACCGCTAAATACCGATTACTGCTACGCGATTAGGTCCAAAAACGCGGGTCCTCACAGAATTCGGAGCGAATACGAATCGAAACGAATACGGTCACAGATATTTTTCGGAACATGAAAACTTCTTAAATTGTATACCAGAAATTAACGAAAACGTATAACTAATTTATTTGATGTAAACATTCATGAATTGTTCATATTTTCAGCAACCACACATAACATTGGCACTAGCAAGTTACATTAATTAGTTCATCACAAATATAACATTTAGTTTACCATATTTAGCTCATAAGTCATAACTCACAAAGTCATCACGCATTCACACTTAGTTCATCATATACATATAATTTAGTTCAAACTAACATCGATTAGACTGGATGGTTAATCTATATGCAAATGACTGTAACATCCCAAAGTATGTTACCAAAAATAAAATTAATAAAGTTATTATTTTATTGGATTTTGTGAGATTTAAAAGAGTTTTCCTGGTTAAAAAGGAAAATAATAATAAAATAAAGTCAATTATTTAGTTTCCTAGTTTTTAATGTAAAAAATAAAATTTATTGAGTTTTCTGGGATTTTATTGGATTTAAAGTGAAAAAGAAAATTTTAATTAATTTATTGAATTTTCTGGATTTTAAAAAGGGTTTTCCTATTTTTAGAAATTTAAAATAATTTATATACAAAAACCAACTTTAAGTTGGAATTAATTTTATTAATTTAAAAATAATACAATGAATTTTGTGATTTTTCTAGGATTTTTGAACTCTGTTTGCTATTTTCTAAAGACCATTTGATTTGTTGTATTTTCAAATTCAAAATCAATTAAAATCCCCTTTCTTTTGGGCTGAAATCCTCTTTTGGGCCGAAATCCGGATATCCGGACCCGTCTTATCCGGATAATCCGTATTCGTTTCGTATCCGCGGATAGCATGCCTACCGTATTCGTTCGCTTTCGACAAAAATCCAATTCGTTCCGATCCAAAAATTATCCGAGAAAAATCCGATCCGAGACATTCCGAATCCGTTTTTGTCCGGATCGATCGGAAACTATCCGATCCGTTTTCACCCCTACGCCTGCCTGGCCGTTCGTCTCGCCGAGCGCGCGGCTTCGTTTGACCACGTTAACGTGATACAATCGGTTATAGGATTATAGGTAATATTTTTTTAATTCGTATTAACTTAAATTCTATATGACAAAAACTATAGACAGCTGATGTAAATCTATTGTATATGATCTTAGAGCATTACTGTGT
Source organism: Ampelocalamus luodianensis (assembly GCA_036346255.1). Taxonomy (NCBI): domain Eukaryota; kingdom Viridiplantae; phylum Streptophyta; class Magnoliopsida; order Poales; family Poaceae; genus Ampelocalamus; species Ampelocalamus luodianensis. The sequence goes on from CM070628.1 coordinate 8,887,954, forward strand.
TACACACAGTAGTTGTCTAAAATACTTTTTATATCATCTATAAACAAAAACTTATACAATTAATTGTATCTAAGTTATCTATATATACACCCCTCTTCCAAAAAAAATAAGGCCGTAAAACATGTGGATTACAGACGGTATATATGGATACAACAATAAAAATGATGTCTATAAGAGCTTTATAGACCATGTGTAGCATGCTAGACGGCTTCTAACTCTCTCATATATATCTAAAAAATCTTATGCGATAAAGATTATAAATAGCTGATGTCACACTACGTGCTCTTGGCCGGCTAGCAAAGTAGCAATAGTGGATTGGTGGCAGCTTCTAAGCTGGATCGACCGGGTCGTCGGGTCATCGTGTGTCTGTTTCGTGGGGAGCAGGTGCGTCTGTCCCCTGTTGGGATCTCTGACCGTTCTGGGTGCACATTCAGATAAGACACGGGAGGGTACGTTTGATTACAGATATGTGGCACATTTTTTATGTTCGTTTGTCGATATTTAAAGTATATTCACGGAGGGCGGAGGTGCTAGGAATTTACACAGGTGGCTTACGATAGTTGGCTTGACGCAGTTTAAATATAGGGAATTGCTACTCGTGGTGTCTGATCTCACGACCCTGTCCGCCTGTCGGAAGCTCCCACTCCTGCCTCACGTGACTCTTCTCTCCTGCTCCTTATCCCCACAGCTTTCATAATCTAGATCGATTAGACTCGACAACGCTGACTGGAGTCATGCCTCTCTCTCTCTCCCTCTCTCTCTCTCTCTCTAAACATGGCTACGGTGAGCTCTGACCAAGCCGCTGCATGAGAGGCCCGTTCGTGCTCAAGGAGGCCTCTCGCCATGGCCGGAGCTCACTGGAAGTCTCCTCTTTCCAAGGAGTGGCTAGAGCTCACTGGATTTGTTGCTACCAATGTGAGAGCCCACTAGATCCAGAGGAGACGGAGTACAGACGACGAGTGGAAGATACTGAAGAATCTAGACTCGCCATTATGAGTTAATTGGGTATTTTGGTAATTAATGATAATCGTCATGTGGACTAACATTTTTCATGAGTTGATGAAACAGATTGAGTCCTATGATGATGAAGACTTTGGGTAGCATCATGAGTTGATTATCATCGAGTCAAGATTCGGAATGAATGATGTCATCATGTGTTGATGAGCATCAAGACAATATCCCGAAGTAAAGAAAATCATCATGTGTTGATGATATTCAAGACAAGATCCCGAAGTGAAAAAGATCATCATGTGTTGATGATATTCAAGTTAATAACTTAGAGTAAAAAAATCATCATGTGTTGATGATTATCAAGTCAAGAACCCAGACTTGGAGTTGAGATGTTCGTCATCAAGTGATCACTCCAAGATGGATACTCAAGGTAAATGTATGACTAGCATAGGCTAAGGATATGTTCCTAATCTTTTACCGATCTCGATGTTTGGTTGGAAGTCTGGATTGCTAGTATAGGTTACTGTACTGTTAAGAGGGGTCTTGTCTAGTAGCTTGAGTCTCATCATATGTTGGTAGCTCAATCCTACTTGCTCTGGCTTTTCTAAGCATGATGCTATTGTTTACGAATGTGTTTTCAAATAGTTGAAACTCGTGCATTAATTCTTTGTAGTATAAAACTATAATTTGCAAATGGTTGAAATCCATGTGCCAACTCCTTGTAGCATGATACTAAAATTTGTAAATGTATTTTCCAAAATGTTGAAGTTCATGTATCATTCCTCTGTATGGCCTAAGATTGCTCGTTGCTCTTTTCTTGGACTTGGGCTATGTGTTGGCTCTTTGGAGTTGTGCTTATTGATTTGATAAAATGTGTTTGAGATCAATCAAACAAATGAGTTATGAAGCCCTCTAAATAAGCTTTCTATAGAGCTCAAGATCATACAATTCTGACATCGGAGTCAAAAATTATGACCATTTTTTGAGTGTCGCTTGTGCTGAAATTCAAGCCCGGACTGACCGGAAGTCCGGTCTGACTGCCCTTGTAAGGCCAGTCAACCTTTTCTAGAGGACATGTTTTTGAGTTTTCTTCCTCCCGATGTCCAGTCTGACCGGTCCGAACTGACTAGGGTCCGATCAGATCGAACTCTACAATGGAGGTCTGACCGGGAATTGTCTGTAATGGCTAGTTTTATAGCAATTGCATTTATAGCCAGTCTGATCGACTGTTCGTTGGCGGTCAGACCTGGTTTTGCTGTTATCAACCCTTTTAGCATCCAATGGCTAACTTTTGGTGTATGGGCTATAAATACCCACCATGGTGGGTTGGAGGCAACCTTTGGCATCTCATTTCACTCTCTTGAACTAGTATGAGCTTCTTCTCTCAATTGTGCATGTGTTGCACCTTGCGAGCAAAGGGGGAGGTTCTAATTGCATGTGTTGCAACTAGAATTGGATTGAGTATCCAATTGTGCATATGTTGCACTTTGTGAGAGTCAAGCAAGAGACTTGCTTATTACTTTTGGTGTTTGCCGACACCTAGACGACGTGGAGGCATCGTGGTCCAGTGATCTTCTCAAGAAGCTTATGAGAAGACCTAGCTTGTTTGTGAGTAGTTTGGTGCTCAGCATCTTTGGAGTGGACGAAGAGCATCCCCGTGTGGATCGAGGTGTTGGTTCAAGTGGCGAACCGATCCAATTCGTTTGGGCTTACCTAGGATGTGTTGGCTTAATTCGTGAAGCCGGTCCAATTCAATTGGGCTTACCTCAACGTGGATTATGGGAGACCAACAAGTTTCCGAACACCATGATAAAATATTCTTGTACCATTGTTGTTTGCTCTCTTGTGATTTATTCTGTGCGATTTAAATTCCTAGAATGAAATTGATTGCATGTCAAACTACGATTGCAAACCTTGACTTAGAATTAGAGTGTTAGTGCTCTTAAGGGAAACAAGAACCTTTAGGTTTTAATTGTGCAAAACCGAATTGACTTTCGTTCTGCATTAGAAATCAGTTTTAGCCTTAGAGATTTTTAGAAAAGACTATTCACCCCATCTAGTTGGCCTCCTCGACCTTACTGACGCCATGGCCACATCTATGCCATCTACTCACTAATGATGGATCTGAGCACGCCTATAATATGGGGATGGTGGTGTGGGACGGCCTCGTCGCCCCCTGTTCCTGTATGATCATCTAAAAATGTTTACACTGGTAAGTCAAGTTGTTGCAGTAGTTGTTTCCAAATGTTGCATATGTTACATGGTTTCTTTGTTGCTGCAACAAGGTTTAATTTTTGTTGCAATTGGTTCTTCTATTTGTTGCCCTAGTAGTTCAAATTTATTGCATAGTTTTGTTTGTTGATTTTGTATTTTCTTGCATCCGATGCAAATATTTTGTTGCGAGCTTACGAACTAATTGTTGTGTTTCTAGGGTTTCTGTTTGACGACATTGAACGGCTAAAATTGATACCTTAAGTGAGATAAGACGGGTAGAGAGGGCGTACGATGGAAAAGTCCCCATCGTACGTCCGGACGCTAGTCGCTCCCTCATATATAACCTGGTCGGTATTTGGCAAATAATGTTGCTATACAAACTAAATGAATCGTACGAAGCCCCTACGAAAAAAGTAGTTCACGTCATCATGTGACTTGAGCTCTTGCCATTCCTTGGCCCCACACAGAAGCAAGGCCCTTTGTGGCCTTAGCCAAAAGAAGTCATTGTGTTCGCTCTCAAGTGATAGAAATTCGCACACTAATCAGTAGAAAAAGAGAAAAATCTTCACCGTCGATTCTAGTGCATCCAGATTATAACAGTCTACATTAAAAGAAAGAATCCATCTCAACTACAATAAAACTGACATTCAACATAAAAATAAAATAAAATCGGCAATTTAATTTCCATAAAATTCGTAAGTAAAAGAGTATATGTTAAGTACAACAAAACTAAAATTAAAATTAAAATAAAATAAAATAAGGAATTTGATTTATATAGGAATTTCTAAGTAAAATCCCTAAATAATTATAGTTTGCAACAAAAAATAAACAAAAACTCGAAATTAGATTTTGTAAGAAATCCAACAAAAAAAAACTAAAATTCGCAAAATAAAATAGCAATTCAATTTCAATATGAATTCCAATAATTATAATTTAGAATAAAAATTAAACAATAATTAGAAATTAGATTTGTATATGAAATCCAATGAAAAAATAACAGAATTCGAAATAAAAGGAAATAAAATTAGCAATTTGATTTCAATACAAATTCCAAAGTAAAATTCCTAAATAACTATAATTCACAATAAGAATTAAAGAAAAATAATAATTGGATTCATATACGAATTCAAAAATAAAATTCCAAAAAAACTAAATTCAGAATAAAATAAATAAATTTAGCATTTTGATTTGTATAGGAACTCCAACAAAAATAACTAAAATGTTAAATAAAAATTATAACAAGGATGGTATGAATGGTGTCAGGGGAGACATAAAAGAAGACACCATGTTCACTCTCAAGGTCATGTCTATTATCTTATTAAAGCAGAGTAAAAAAAAGCCATCATGTTTGCTCTTAAGTGCTAAAAATTCTCATTTTAATCGATGAAAAAAAGAAAAAGATATACACCATCAATCATAGTGGGTCCAGACAATAACGACCTAGATTAAAAGAAAGAGTCAATGTTAAATACAATAAAACTGAAATTTGGAATAAAAAATAAAATTAGGAATTTGATTTCGATGTGAATTACTAAATAAAAGAGTCCATGTCAAGTGCAATAAAACTAAAATTTTGAATAAAAATAAAATAAAATAAGTAATTTAATTTTAACATGAATTTGTTAATAAAATACATAAATAATTATAATTTAGAATAAAAAATTGGTCACTATATTTGCATACAAAATCCAACATAAAACTGAAATTCAGAATAAAAATTAATCTAGAGTAAATGTCACATCCCCATTTTTATTCAAGGAAATTAAGATGCATCACATGATCATGCATATCATTTCTAGAGTATTTGTATAAAATTTTGTATTTGAGATTTTTGAATTCAAGTTAAACATATAACTCAAAATGAAGCTCCAAAAGAAAACAACAATAAACGTTTTGTGATCATCCTTGGGAAATAATTTATTTAACTCTTATAATATTTATCATGATTAAATATATTTTTTTCCAAATTTTTAGACCTTAATTCAACCTTGTAAAAATTCAAACCAAGTCTAAAAGCCCCTAATGTTAATGAATTAAAATAGGAAGAATAAATCATGAATCGTGAGGTTTAAAAATTTATATGGGTATTAGATATGCCCAAGAACCTCTCTGAAAAATTTCAGATTTATAGGCAATTATTTGTTATTTTTAGTCACCTGGTCAAAGTTGTTGGGTTTGATTTCAAACTCACTCAATAGTTGGACTCAAGTCTAACCGGACCACTTGGTCCGGCACGACCAGTTCACCCGATCGGACCACACGGTCGGACCACCCGACCTGTCACCTGACCGGACCACTTGGTTAGACCCAACCAACTAACAACCGGCTCGAGCCACTCTCCGACCCATGCATTCTTGAGCCACCGCCAACCGGGGCCCACATGTCAGCATCATCTCCTTCCTCTCGCTGTCGCGCCGTAGGAGATGAAGGCCACATGGCCGTGTTTTGCTTCTGAGCGACAGTGGACGCCGTCAATCCACCGCGCCATCCACCACTCCCAAGGATTCGCCATCTCATGCCGCCTCAACTCTGTCATCTTCCTAGGGTTAACACCCCCTCCCTACCCTCCTTTCAACCCATTTGTTCTCTCGGGGCTAAGAAGGAAGAAGCCAGTTTGAGCTCTATGCTCGGGTAAGCTTCAAGCCTTGGCATCCCTCATTCTCCCCTAGCCATATCGTCTCCATTTTGGCTAATGCAAGCTCATGCATTGGTTTGTAGTCCCCGAAACACCTTTGTGCCACTCTTCTCTCCAAAGCACGCCCACCACTACACCGTGAAGCTCCACCATGTTCTTTCCTCTCTGGTGAGCCATCTTCTACACTTTGTGCATCAAAATGTATGCATGAGCATGGTATCCATTCCCCCTCAACTAATTTCAACAATGCATCACAGGAGCTCATGGATTTTGAGTTTTCTCCATTTCTAGCCAAAAGGACCCCCTTATTCTCTGACGCCGATCCGGTAAGGCATTACCTAATTTCGGCCGTTTACACCAACTACGTACCTCCCTTAAGCATCTGCGACAATTGTTTGTCCTTTTCCCTCAACAGGATCTCCTCTCCGCGTTGAAGCTCCTCACCGTCGTCACCTTCATTGTCGCCGGCCATCCTCCGAGCCTCCCCGAGCACCCATCTCGCTCAGGTAGCATTCTTATACCTTGTAGAAGCCTTGGCACCCACTTGATTGAGTGGCACAGAGCTTTATCGTTGCATGCACTTTGTGCCCGAAGTTCACCGCCACACTTCTCCGGCGAGCCGCCACTACAGGCTATCCCAGCACTCAAGACCAGTACTGGTAGGAGCACAATGCTATTGGGAATCCATTCATGGCCTTGGTTCATGCTGGTGTGGACCATGTCGTCGGCGGTGATCTCGGCAAAGAACCCAGGCGTTTTTGGGTTTTTGTCGTACCCATTTTGCCCATCCCCGAGCCAAGCCGCTGCGCCATTCGCCACCAGCGAGCTCGCCAAGGTGCTCGGGCGCGTAGCTCTACTCTCCATCGTTTTCTCTCTTACAGGTGAGTCCCAAGTGATTAGGAGCTAATTAGCGCTAAATGATAGTAGTAAAATATACTAAGTCACTAACATTTGGCACCAGCCAAAATGATAATCAAAAATCTAATTCAAAACGTGTTTAGTAAATATGTCACTTACATGTGGGACCTATCCACTATTTTTGGTTTTAAAACGTGTTTTAAAACTGAGAGGCTAGCAAGTGGACCCCACTAATGAGTAGGTTAAAATCGAATTAGGTTTAAATCACTTAGTTAATAACTAATGAATGTATGAGTAACTGACAAATAGGGTCCACATGTAAGTTAATAAAATCTAAAAAAATGTAAAAATGGGAAAAACCGCTTTCAGTACAAAGGAAAGTCGCTTTCAGTATAAAGAAAATACGCTTTCTCTGTTGGAAAGCGTAAATTTCATAAAATACAATTTCGATGCCACCCTTTTATTTAATTTCAAGATTTTTCAAATTGAGCAAAATTGAAATATTAATAACTTTTGCATATGAAGTCCGAATTGAATGAATCATTTTTTAAATTCATCTAAAATCATGCTCTATCTGAATATGCAAAAATATTTGGATTTTGTTGTTGTTGAAATTATTTTTCTATTTATGATTTGTTATCGGCTTTTTTGAATAGACGTTGGAAACACGATCGAGATATTTGACGATCCACCATCCTCATTCTCTAAGCAACCATAGCAAGGCATGCACCTCCTTTGACCATGTTCATCATATTATTTCAATTATTTTACTTTGTGTTGCAAAATCTGTTATGCATGCGTGTATGTTTGGTTAAAATTGCTATATTTGGTGATAACGATAGTTAAATTCCTATTGCATGCACAATCCTCCTTAAAATGTTGATATCCTTGCTGTTGTAACCTTTAGGACATGGTTTAGACGATGAATGATGTCAATTTAGGTAATTCGACTAGGAATGCTGAATATATGCTTAGTCGTGCTCTAATTTCGCTAAAATAGAATAATTATTGAAAATGTGAGTATGGACCCGGTAGAATTTGAAATGTAGTCCAGAGGGGTTACAACTATTATTTTGTATAAAAATAAAAATAAAAAACTTAGTTTGTGACGCAGGCAAGTTATATTATGAAACGAGGAGTGTGAGAGGCCTATCTCATAAGTACATAGGGGAAGATCCTCGTATGGGTCAATTAAGGACCAAACAATAGTACAATGGTGAATGCCTCACTGAGACCGGGGGGGTACCCGGGTTAAGTAAGGATGTTCATTCACCGGGCTAGTGCAAGGTTAGGACTATGTGATGTAAAGGCTTCGTTATTAACTCTAGACAGCATACTATCATGTGTGTGGTGGTATCGATGGATACCGGACAAAGTAGATACCTAACATACTATGGGTAAATTTGTATACCTCTGCAGAGTGTAAATATATTTAAATAGTCATGCTCGCGGTCATGAGCGTGCTAAGTGTCGTTTTGCCGGGTATAGCATTGTTTTTCGCAAAAATGGTTTGTTGAAAAATGTTGGGATGATTGGTTTGTGTGAGTGCCATGTCTATGGCTGAGAATGAAATATTAATCGCAGCCGATGAGGGTTGTGATTTTGCTATTATTGAGTTACATACATGTTATTTCAATATCTGTCAACTGCTCTTTAAAATTTCTATTGCAAACTATTACATATGGATATTGCAAATAAAACTTGTTTAATGCTGAAAATAACTTATAGAGTACAGTCTCATCCTTTGTTAGCATTATATTTATAATTATATTGCGATACACTACAAGTCTTGTTGAGTACAACATGTACTTAATTTTACTTAAATTGTTGATCAGAATATGAGGATGAGCTAATGCTGGACGACGCGTTCTTTGCATCCGGTACCGGAGGGTTCAGTGACGGGTCTTTCTAGGTCTTGCCCTTGTCGGTTGCCTAAGGGTATGGATGGGCATACCGCTGCACTTTTGGGTTTTATTTATTATGCTTCTGCCGTTTAACTTGCTACTTCTGATACTTATCCTTTTATTTGACCGGTCGGTCGTGTAGTGTAAATATGTAACCGTTTAAGTTTAAATACCACATTTGTTTCATGTTGTATGCATATTATGTATGGATGTGTATGCTAATGTTGTAGATATATGTACTAGCCACTGAATATGGGACTAGTATGGTACACACACGAGGGCTTTGGTTATTCAAAGCCTGGGGTGTGACAGAATTCTAAAATAAAATAAAAATAACTAAAATTCAGAATGAAATAAATAAATTTAGTAATTTGATTTGTATACGAACACCAATCAAAATAACCAAAATATTGAATAAAAATAAAAGTTATAACTAGGATGACAAGAGTAGTGTCAGAGGAGACACAAAAGAAGCTATCATGTTCGCTATGAAGATCACGGTTTCTATTGTTGCTTCTTATGGAATAAAAAAATAACTGATGTTTTGATTAAAAATACAAATTACAATGAGGGTAGCACGAATGGTGTCGGAGTAGACCACGAAAGAGTGCAATGACATCGATCTGTTCTACAAGAAGACATTAACCCACGGGGAAGCGAAGAGCCGTGGCGGCGCGGCGGAGTTGAGGATAATGTCGTGCTACTCATCAGAGCCTTTGAAGGGAAAATTTGGTGTTGAAGGAGCCAAGCACTGTGATGACAAGTGGTGAACACCGGCGTTGTTGAAGAAATTAGTGGCTAAAGAAACTCGATGATGGGGAAGCCCAGGTAGAGAGGTGATGGAGCTTTGCATTGAAGACAACCTATGGACAATGTGTGACCATCAGGTAGTTAAGAGCTTACCATCACTGGTGAGGGGCACGTCGTCGCTGGCGATTGTGAAAAGATTCTTCGTATTAGACAACGACTAAAACAGACATGTCAACATTAGTGAAGATGGGAGGTAGTCATAGTTGGTGAGGAAGCCACAGAGGCAGAGGACGTCTGTAACATCCCAGAAATCCCAATTTTGGGAAAATAGAATGAAAATAAGTAGGAGAATGTTTTCGAATCTATTATGCATGGAAAACAACTTTTGCATGATTTGTTGTGTGGAAAACAAACTAGAGAATTCGTATGCTGTGGGTAAAGTTGTACACCTCTAGAGAGTGTAAATCTATTTAAATAACTGTGCCCGTAGTCATGAGCGTGCTTAGTGCAATCTTAATGGGTATAGTCTTGGTTTTTATAAAAACAATTTTGTTGGAAAATGTGGAAAATGGTTTATTGGTTTATATTTGAGTTGAGTGCCATGTCTATGGCTAAAAATAAGATGACGCTCGCAGCCGAGGAGGGTTGCGAGTTGTGATTTATTTAATTACTTACTAGTTGTCCTTTATCTATTTAACTGCTCTTTAAATTTTCGTTGCAAAATACTACATATTGATATTGTAAATAAATTTTGCTTAATGCTGAAAACCACTTGTAGCATAGAGCCATATTCCTTGATAAGCCTTCCATTTATACGAATTTTGTGATACACTACAAGTTTTACTAAGTACGCAATGAACTCAATCTTGTTTAAATTGTTGTTTAGACTTAGAGGATAAGCCTACGCCGGACAACGCTTTCTTCGCACCTGGTATTGGAGGGTTCAGTGACGAGTCTTTCTAAAACTTGTCTCTTGTCGATTGCCTGAGGGGTTCAGATGGGCATACCAGTGGACCATTTCGATTTATTTACTATGTTTTTCCGCTGCACTCTGTTGATACTTAAGTTTTATTTGGCGAGTCAGCCCTTGTGATGTAAATTTTGTACTCGCTTAAGTTATGTACCATATTTGTTTCATTTTGTATGTATAAATGTATGGATGTGATTATCAATATTATGGATGTGTGTACTAGCCACTAATCATGGGACTAGTACGCTACACATACGAGGGCTTCGGGTATTCAAAGCTCGGGGTCCGACAACGCCCAGCATGTATAACATCATGCACACATCTGTACAAATAGAAGTGCGGGTGTACAAAGGCAGAGGAGCAAAAAGCTTGGAGTAGAGATGTCGCTGCTATAGGGAATATGCTCAGGGTCACCGGAGAGAGCGTGACACGTGTTCCCAGCTGGGATCAACGACGGTTGCATGTATATGCGTATTGATGTCATAATGGATAGCATTAAGAAATAATTGGGAAGAAATAGAAGATAATTATGTGGTAAAATATTGTATTGGAATGGATAGTAGCTAAGAGAGATTGATCAAGATTTGGGCTTAATGTCGAAGGTTAAAGCAAAAAATTTGTGACTGCAAGAAGAGATAGAGCCTCGCGGTTTGGTAGGCAGTTGGCGTGTAACGGTGTGAGGGAAGATAAGTTCAAGGTAGGTTGTCTATGGTGTATCGGTATATGCGCGAGCAATATACACTAATACATTATACCATGTAAACTAATAATATAATTTACCGTACACATAATCAACGTATTATTTGATATTAAATAGAGGTACATGGGCATGTATACAATTTGAAAAAAAAAAACTAATAAAGTAAGAATAAGGGTATGCAACTACATAATCTATGTATGATAGAGAGTGATTAGTTTATAAGAACCCCAACAACTTATTATACTTAATGATTTTGTTCTATCAAAGCCCATACATACTTCAATTACGTTACTCAGATTGTAATTTACTTCAAGCTTCTATTGTCATTTGCAATGTTTGAGATATCTTAAAAGTCTAAATAGTCTATAAGATATATAAATATATTTTTAATTTTTTTTATAAAAAAAATTAAAATAAATATAGCCGCACAAATATATCGGCACCCAGCTAATTACAAAAGAAGCCAGCGTGTTATCATCCCATTGTTGGTATGAACCAAACCAAATCCCACTCCGGTGCAACCAACGAGCAAAATTGAAATCTCCCAAATCCCAACTTTAAGATCTCCTCCACGCTGCCTCATGTCGCGCACCATGGCCGAATAGCACCGCCTGGGCACGCCATGCCAGAGCCCACGCCCGCCTCCTGAGGCCTCGTCTGCCTGCACCGCGGCATCTCACGGTTACCTCGCCGTCGCGCCTGCCGTCGTCCGGCGCTGCCCCTGCTTGCCCGCGCCACTCTCCACTGCATCGGGCACGCGCGCTCGTCCTCTTGCCGCAATGTCCTTCACGCAAGCCAAGCATCGCCACAGGATCTCCGTGCTGACAGGAGGCGGCCGGTGGTTTTCGTCGGCGAGATCACCTGTGGCAACGATGAGGATTGATCTCAGGCAGGGAAGAGATGCATAGAATTAGAGGACCTCTATTGAGCGAAGAAAACAACGGGAGGGGGAAAGGGAGACACGTGAAAGCTAGATTTCGTAGAGACCGTGTGCGGGACTGGTGCTTAGGATTAATGTTGGAAAAAAAATGGTGTCAAGGTAATATGAAAAGTAGATGATTTTTTGCCCTCTTTGTTTAGGCTTTTTGTCTAGCTTAAAAGCAAAAAAGTCTAAGCCTAAACAAAAGGGGGGTTTTTTTGTTCGGCTTAAAATAAGTTTAACCCAATTTAAGCCTAAAAGCCATAAGCCATGGGAGAGGTGCTTTTTTTGGCTTTTGCGGAATAGAATATCTCGTTGCCACCGAACTTCGTTAAAATTACCCCCAAATTGCCATTGATATATAATTGTAAACGGTTCCGTTTTTTCCCATCGATTTCTTCCAACCCGCCGCCTCCTGCTCCCAGTTCCCCAACCCGCCGCCTCCTGCTCCCTTCCCCAATCCGCCGCCTCCTCTCGATCCCCTCCCGAACGCGGCCGCCTCCTTCCTCCCCCTCCCGACGCGCCTCCCCCTCCCGAACGGCACCATCTCCCATCGCCATCGCCGCCCCTCCCGAACGCCGCCGCCTCCCATCTACCCTCCCGACGGCGCCGCCTCCCCTGGTCAACTCATCCTCCCGACGCCGTCGCCGCCTCCCGACGCCGCCTTCTCCTCTGCCACGGACGCTGCCTCTCCTCTTGGAACCGGTTTTGCGCCTCTTGCCTGCACGTCGTGCAGAGGTACATCTGCCTCTCGCTTCGTCCCCCCTCCCCCTGGTATGCTCTGTGTGATTCGTGGTTCGTTCGCGATCCCGGCGAGGACAATCTCGCCTCGTATGGTCGTAGGTTATTGGTTGATCCTGGTTGGTACGCTTGATTTCCTTATTTGTTGCGGTTTTATGATCTTGGGAGCCTATGCTGATTAGTAGCCACCTCTGTCCACTGATGAGAACAAAGGGAAAAAATATTTTAGCATAGATCACAAAATATTGCTTTTCTCTTCCTTTCCACAGATGCACATGGTGATAGTTAAGAACTACTAGCATGCAGTAGATAAAGGTGACGACTTGAAGGAGATTGGGAAGCATAATTCTATTTCATTGAATTGCCAATTGTTTAACATGGGCATAGTTTTCTTTGAAGGTTCACCATGTATTGCTAGATATCAGCTCTGAATTAGAGAAGTTTGTCATGCAGTCATAACTAGTACTTATTCAGTATATTGTGGTACATTTTCTAGCTCTCCACTTTGATACTCTTCAAGGTCTCTTCTACATGTACCTCACAAAAATCTGTAAGTGTCAGTCTTAGTAATGTATTGTAAGAGGTGTGCAATCTGGCACTCTGGTCTTGAAAAGTTTGAATTGCCAATTGTTTAACATGGGCATAGTTTTCTTTGAAGGTTCACCATGTATTGCTAGATATGAGCTCTGAATTAGAGAAGTTTGTCATGCAGTCATAACTAGTACTTATTCAGTATATTGTGGTACATGTTTCAGTCCGGTTCTTCAGTTTCTAGTAGAGGAAAATGCTATCCTTTTGTACATAGCCATAGAGAGTAAAACACACTATCTGATTATAGAGCAGTATTGACTTGATTGCATAATTAGAAGATGTTATACTGTCATATTGATTTGCACTCTATCTGAAAAATTAGAGACCATATTGATTGGAGCTTACCATTTTCATTTGCCAATGGAAGCCAAATTTAAGAAGGTAGTCAAATAAACAAACAAACTTGCTTGCTCTGGGGGTACCCTGGTTATTGAATTGAAATATTTAAGCATACAAGAGATTGCAGCCTGGCTGAAACAGATTTGAAATATTTAGTCTAGGGGAACACTCAAAAAAAGGACAAACCGGCCACTTACTTGTAAACCTGCCACTCTTAAGGAGCTCCATAATTGCAGCCTTTGCTGGTTCGGTGTTCAAATTTTATTGCAACCTGGTATAATGAAAAGCATGCATATGAATGCAACTATGATAGTCTCACCTATAAAAATAGAAAAAGGCATCCAGAGAAAACAAGTTGACCTCCAAAGCATTTGCACCAGGTGTCCTGTCACTAAGACTAGGAGAGGAAATGGGGCATATGGAAGCACACTATTGTTATATACTTACTGATTTTTGCTTCATAGGACACAGAAATTGATGTTTCTTAATTACTGGCATAATAAATGGCATGTTCTATGAAGCGGTTGTAGAGAGTGAGTGCCTCCAATAGTTCAGACAGATGCATCACTCATACACTATACAGATATGACAAACACTGTTAAAACACATTTTACCCACATTTTATCTATTTGGTGATTGTTTTTGTTGTTTGAAAATTTCAAAAAGAACATATGTTCTGTGTTTTGATACTCTGTTATTAGTTGTAAATTGTATAGATGGAGCTACTTGCTATCAGCAAGGCAAATTGGGATGCATTTAGCAACAGGGCATTTTGTCAGATCTGTGCTGAGGAAGTTGGTGCTGGGAATAGGCCGTTGGGATGTTTGAATACCAAGGGTTACAAGAACCTTCAACTGAAGTTTTTTGAAAGGACAGGGAAAAAGCACGACAAAAAATAATTAAAAAATAAGTGGGAAACATTGAAGAAAGAATACAACTTGTGAAACGATTTGAAACAGAAAGCAACTGGGCTTGGTTGGGATCATCAAAAAGGAACTATATCTGCATCCGATGCTTGGTGGAAGGAGCACAAGGTAGTTATTGCAGAAATATCTATTTATTAATGTGTTTGATCTCATATTTTAATTTATGCTAACTACAGTTTTTTTAAAATATCTTCAGCAATATCCTAAACATTTTCGTGATGGACCACCTGAGAACCTAGATGAGATGGATCGTATGTTTGACAAGGCTCATGTTACGGGTAACACTTCAGCCATCCCGGGTGAGCCTACACAAGAAGACCAAACCATTGTGGGCATTGATTGTGCGGAGGATGGCGAAGAAGACGCCGCCGCTGATGGGGAGAACAATGAGGTCATCTGCATGCAACCGAAGATCATTGCGAAGCATAAGGCAAATAATATTAATCCTAGCCCAAAGAAGAACAAGAAAAATCCCATCGCTAGGGATTTCAAGCGCATGGTGGATATTATGGCAAAAGGCCCTGTTCAGAGTGGTCCATCCATAGCGGATGCTATGGATGTAGCTATTCAGGCTGGGGTAGTACCTGGAAGTGATGAACACTTCATTGCGACAAGGCTCTTTACTAAATTAGAAAATCGGGAAGTGTTTGTCACCATGAATACCGATGAAGTAAAGATGAATTGGCTCATGAGGATGTTTAATTTGAAGATGAAGAAAGATTAGTTTTTTTTTTGTCATTTTTGTAATTTGAAAACTATTCAGTGATAATCTTGTAAGGGGTTCAAACTATTCAGTTATGTCGTACTCGTATTAGTGTTACCTTTAAATGTATTCTCAATTTAACCATAATGGGGTTGAAACTATTCAGTTATTGTCGTACTCATCTGATTGTTATCTTCTATTGTGTTCACAATTAAATGATGTCTTGATGTCATGTTCTATGTTACTAATTATTGTTATTATTTGTAGATGAGTTCATCAAGTGACATTGATGGTTCAACCACTGAGAGTGACATTGATGGTTCAACCATCAATGTGGGTTTAAACAAAGATGATATCGAAAAAACAAAAAAAGAGGAAGTTACCATTTCAGGATTTTATTGCAGCAGCGGGTTATGTGGGTATGCACTACTACGACACTTATCTAAACAAAAAGGAGAGGAGACAACCCCTTCTAACTGGTTATGAATGGGTTGTTGAGCAACTGGGTGATGAGAGGGATTGTTACTCGATGTTCCGAATGAGTAGGCCTGTTTTTGATAGTTTGCATGAAATTTTGGTTGCAAATTATGGCTTGAAATCAACTAGGACTATGACTTCCGTAGAATCTTTGGCTATGTTCTTGTGGACAGTTGGTGGCCCTCAGTCAGTTACTCAAGTTCAAAACCGCTTCAAAAGGTCAACAGAAACAATCAATAGGAAGTTTGGTGAAGTCTTGCAATGTGTCTATCTTTTATCTGAAGATAATATTAGACCAACAGATCCAGAGTTCACAACAGTGCATCCAAGACTTCTAGATAATCACTTCACGCCGCATTTTAACAATTGCATAGGTGCAATTGATGGCACACATGTACCTGTTGTTGTTCCTGCAGATGAGCAGGTTGCCCACACTGGTCGTCATGGATATACGTCTCAAAACGTGATGGCAGTGTGTGACTTTGACATGAGGTTTACCTTTGTTGTCGCCGGTTGGCCGGGTTCAGCGCATGACACAAGGATTTTCAATAACACTTTGGACAAGTATTCGAACCGGTTTCCACATCCTCCTGAAGGTAAGTAGTTCTTTAATCATATAAATATTTGTTACGATAACATTCAAAATTTGTATTGTCAACATTTATAAATTTCATGTATGCAGGGAGATATTATCTTGTTGATGCAGGTTATCCCAATCGAAAGGGCTATTTAGCTCCTTACAAAGGCCAGAAGTACCATCTACCAGAATTTCGCCATGGTCGACAACCGAGTGGGAAATACGAGGTGTTCAATCACGCTCACTCGTCCCTTCGCAATGTGATTGAGCGTTCCTTTGGTGTGTTGAAGATGAAATGGAGAATCTTGTTGGCGTTGCCAAGTTACAAAATGAAGATTCAAACGAAAATTATAATTGCATGTATGGCGTTACACAACTTCATCAGAAATAGTGCTTTACGTGATGAACTGTTTGAGAGATGTGATCTTGACGAAGATTATGATCCAAACGATATACAAACTATATCATTTGGAGGGAACAATGCCAATGGATCAGCAATCGATGATGGAGATATGGGTGTCTTTCGTGATACTATTGCTACTTCTTTAATGGCCGCAAGAGGGTAAATATATTACATTAATATGATATATATATGTTGCGGTGACAAGATAATTGCATCATGTATGATTAAATATTATTTTGTTACTGTGTTATTTTTGTTTGGTTTACTGATATTGACATTTCTATATTCATTTATTCCGTTGCGTAATGCCCAAAATAAATACACGCATGCACTACGAGCGATATCCATTTTGTTTCATATGTACAAATGCATGTATCGTCATATTTTCAGATCCCATGACAAAAAGATTGTTTAAATACATGCTTAACAAGTCCATTTAAACCCTTAAGGGCATTTCAGACCTTTCATCCTTCACACACAACTCAATAAGCCAACATCTACGAAAAGTCTGACTACCAAACAACAAAGTTTGGCTTAAAAGCTTAGAGGCTTATAAGCTGATTAAGCCAAAAAGTTGGCTTTAAGCTATATGCTAAAAAGTCTAAGTCTAAACAAAGAGGGCCTTTATCTGGTCAAACAAATCTGAAGATGAGTTGTTTAGTTGAAAACATGTACCTAAAATTGGTGAATAAAAAATAAAACGTTGGATCGAAGTTATGAACAGTGATCGAAAATCTGACTCCCAGACGCTGCTTCCTGGCTCCCGTGCGCTAGATTTGATGGCCTGGGCCTAGCAGCTATGTAGGTGGCACCCGTGCGCTGGATTTGATGACCTGAGCTTGGCAGCTATGCTGATTGGCATCCAAGCAAGCACCTGACGGCCTCCAAAGCCTCTCTCGGTCAAGCAAAAAGCTACCAGAACTCAAAACAAACAAGCCTATAGTGTTCATAGAACTATTTCCTAGAAAGTTTATGTAAAAATCTGCCGTCAAAATAGGCCCGAAAAAGGCCCATCAAAAGTTGGCTGGCCAACTTTTGTTTATTTTCTAGTTACCGTGCTTTTTCTCTGATCCGTTTATTTGTACTGCGATTTTTTAAGCTTTTGTGTTTACAAAACGTATATTCTGCAACTATTGAATATGTATATGCACTGCACGTTTCCGGAACGAATAATCAGAAGACCAGCAGAAACCGTATCCGGATACTCTGCTTGCCCGCAGAGTGAGATCCAAGTCCGTGTGGACATTGCTCACAGGTGAGTTCAAAATTTCGGTTGATTACATTGTTTCTATCTGACCCTGGTAAAATTTTAAATCGGTTCCGAATAATTCGTTTTGCATGAATTTTATCAAATATAGAAGAAATTTTTGCTGAATTTTTTTTAAAAAAAATTGGCCGATATTTTTAGCGATTTTCGGTTGTTTTTTTTTATTCAAAATTTTGAACCGGCCTTCCGGACCCCTTAAAATTTTGATATCGGTTATCTTATCCCTGGTTGCACTGTAGCAACTGTACAGACAGTGAGTATCTGTTTTAGTGATCTTATTGTATTCTTTGGTGTTGTAGCGTTTGATCTAGATAATTCATTTTGGATCGGACGGTACAGAGGATCCGTTTCCACATAAACCGACTCCTACTGCACAGTAAACATACATTATGTCTCCTCCGGACCATCCAACCGCACTTAGATTTACAGTGCGTGCTAAGATGACCTGCGTCCTACTGAACCTAGGACGACAAAGACAACAACTAGCTCTACTGTAGAGGAGCTTCGTCGTACTGAACCTAGGACGACAAAGACAATAGCTAGCTCTACCGCACGGGCTTCAAGTTGATACTGTACTACTACAACTTGCAGTAGTGGCTGATTGGACGGATCAATGAAGTGCAGGCGTCAGGGATGTCGCTAGGATCCGGATAGTCTGGGAAATGTGCAGCGTTTTGGAAATGCGGTGCTAGAAGCTTTCTAGCACCGATGGGAGCCGGTGCTGGCCACTGCAGCTAGGAGTGCTAGGAATAAAATTGCTGGCACCGGTTCTAAGTCAATTGAAAAAAAGTATGGGTCCATTTGTAAGATAAATAGAAAGAAAGAGATAGTGGAGTAGGATAAAAGATGTGATATTTAATTTAGTTTGTGGGTCCACTTTGAAAAGAGAAGAGGTGTTAAACACTAGAGAGAAAAATAAAATCTAGCATCTATGTGATATAGCATTAACATGACAAATCTAGTTCATGTAACATTGTATATGGCTTTAGAGTATCTTGTTTCAGTGGTTTCTGTGGTCGATCACGCTCGAATATCGTACTGTTTGACTTGCTAGTTGCTACGACGACTCCGTCGTCCCTTTTGGACCCATTTCTCTCTCGATCGGAGAAAAGTCGCGGCATGTGGCGCGGCGTCCTTCACAGCTCACAGTCGGGGGTTTGGCCGAACGAGATAGCTACCGGCTACTCAACTTGCGCGCCATATTCCCGTGCGCGGCTTTCCGCGGCCGTGCTGCGCCTGCGCCATCACGCTCGCACGCACTCGTAGATCCGCCTAACCTGCGAGTTGTCATCGCGCGAGACGCGAGAAACGACGGGCGAAGGCGCGACAAACTGGCAGTTGGCTTCGGAGCTTCCTCCCGGTGGGCTCTCCTGTCTTGCCTGAGCAGCATCCACAAAGCCTGCTTCGACAAATCGTCCGCGAGGTTGTGGCACTTGGGCGCGTGTGGGAAGGCAGGATGCTTTGGGCAGGCCGGCCTTGCTCATGCGGGGTTAGCTACTCGACCTCTCTCTTCTATGTGCTGGCCTGCAGAGTGCAACATAATCACCATTCTCCATCTTAAATCACACGATCAAATACTAGGAATTTTACTTATAAAAATTAAGGATAACGCTATGTGTCCTGCGTCCGGATAAAGCACTTCGCGTTAGACGCTGTGTCTGAATCCGGACACTTTCTTCTTTACCGTTCCTAAGCCATCCAACATGTCAATGCCAGAGCTTCTCCTTCCTCTCCCCTCCTTCCTCCTCCAGCAACCCAGAGCTTCGGCGAGCTATCAGTGGCTAGAGATCGCCTCCTCCTCTCCTCCCTCCACTTCCTCCATGTGTCTCTCTCTCCCCTCCCCCTTTCTTCTTCCTCCATCCCCTCCCTCCTCCTCCAATGAGTCGGAGCTCAGGGGAGCCTCTAGTGGCCGGAGATAACTATCGAAGATGAGCTCCTTCTGAGGTGTAGTCAGATTTGTTGCCACTTCACATGAGATCCATCTTCGTTTCCCAACGAGTTCTGTCGTTGTTCAGATTTATTGTTGCAGATTTTAAGGTCTAGTTGTTGCAGATGTTTTGGAAATTTGTTGTAGCATGTCTTGTTATTTGTTGAAGTAGGTATTTTTATTTGTTGCAATATGCCTTCTTATTTGTTGCAATGATTGTAATATTGCAGATCTATTTTTGCTTTTGAACTTGGATGAGACTAGCGCTCGGACGTCCATTCACCAGTAGGCCTTGGACGTCATCTCCAGGCACCACACCAGCTTCATCGGGTACGATTTGTTACAGATGTTTACTCAATTTGTTGCAACAATTGGTTCGAAATGGTATATATAGTGTTTTTTAAAATTTTAAATGTTGTTACATTAAATGTTGCAACAAGAGTTTTTTTTTGTTGTGGTCCATTTTCTCCATTGTTTCATAATTCACCTTGGTTTATTGCAGCCCTTCCAAAAAAAATGTTACAACAATTACTTTCAGATGTCAATATTATTTTCAAATATTGCAATGTTGTAATACCGAAATTTGTTTGATCGGGATATTTGAACTAGTTTTAACATGCAACTAGGTTCTATACTGATGGTTTCATATAATTTCGGTGAGAATATGATGTTTTGCAATCTTTTTTCTTGGCATTGTATTATTATTTGTGTATTTTATTGCACACATTATATACAAATGTTGTGTCAGAGCGTACAATAGAAAGTCTTTCATCGTACTTCTGGACACTAGTTGCTCCCAAAAATTGAAACCGCGTGTATATTGAAATGAATGAATTATCCTCCCCGTTGAAATGGTCCAAAATTCGTGCTCCATTTCTAAAAAGAATCCTTCTCCCTTCCTCGCCCTCTCTCTCCTTCCCTCGTCCTCTATCTCTGTGTTGGCTCTGGCGCTACCGCCGTGCTCTTTTCTTCTAATTAGGGTTACAAGAGATCGACGGTATATATTTATACCCCAATTACATGTTCGACTCGGACTTGTAGTCCATACTACGGGAGACTTCGCCCCCTGTACCTCCACAATATTTTGTAACCCCACGTAATTACATCTCCCCTGGAGGGCTGTGTTCGGAAAGCGTATGCTGCGCTCCCGCTTTCCGGACAAACCCTTTCTTTCACCTTGTTATATATGAGTTATACACAACAAATCTCCACCTTGAAGAAAATACACACAAAGAGAATGTTTTCACTCCTCGCATATCTGTGGGCTAAAGGTTACCTCCTTACTCAGCAACTTGTGACTAAGCAATGCTCAAACTTGTTGGCGGTGACACAGTGCTCCCGCTTTCCGGAGACAACCCCTTCCTTTCACCTTGTTATATATAAACCAAACACAACACCCCTTACACACACTGGGAATTTTTACAGAGGCATAGGCCTCGTGGAGCACAGATACGCGCTTCCCACTGAACACGCACGCGTGTGTGTACCCTAAATCTAAATTCCTAATCCTAAAGGCGTGCGCACGCGCCGACACACGGGGTTCGAACACGGGTAGGTAGGCGCTCGACGGCCTCCCTCACCAACTAGAATTTTTGGCAGATACATCACGTTTTGAAACCATATTTGCATAAATGACCACGACGTGCACGTATTTGTAGAAATAGCACCGCTGACGCACGGTCACCAAGCGCCAACAGCTCCCATGCCACCATGTGGCATTGGTGACGGCCATCCCCGCCGCCACCTCATCTGTTGGCACATGGTCACCATGCACCAACGGTTGGTGCATGGTGACCATGCGCCAACAGCCCGTGCGCCGCCACGTGTCCTAGGTTAGGTTAGGGTTAGGGTTAGGGTTAATTAGGCTGAAATTTGGAAGAATTTTAAAATATAGCAAATGAGTCTAAAAAATTATGAATTTTTTGCAAAGGCTCCCGACACCCTGTGTACTTGCTTGTGTAAATTTTTTATAATTTTATTCGTTCAGAATTCTTATCGCTATTTTGTATAAATGCACTATTTGTATAAATTTGTAAATATAGAAAATGAGCTCAAAAAATTATGAATTTTATTTTAAAGGCCCCTCACGTAGTGGACTTGATTGTGTAATGTTTCGGCAATTTTATATGTATTCTGGTATTGTCTCAAAAAATTAGAATTTAGGTCGCGAAAATTTCAATTTTAGGTTTCAGAAATTAGGGTTTATGATTTCATTTGACTTGGAATGTATAGAAAAAACGATGCATTGCAACTCCATTGGAGATATCGATATACAATATGGCAACACAGATAACAACCAAAATACGCGTACATAACAACAAAATCGCATAACATACGATACTATATGGCTCACTCGTTTGAGTCACTACTCTCTGCCTGCTGCAGCTGCGTCCGCGTGCGCGGCCTTGTTTTGCACCGAGCATGACCCGTGGAATACGTCTACCGGTCCGGAGAACGCATGTCGGTTCGGAGGGGGTACATAGACCATTAGGTGAAGGTGGACTAGTAGGTGGACTTTGGAGCAGCGTCTTGTAGGCGTACATGTCGTCGTGATGAGCTATACCGACCTGGGGGACACCTCCGAAGAATTCATCCACAACGGAGGCTATAAAATCACTCTGATGGTACAATGCCAGCAACTCCGGTTGTGCGGATGAGTTCTGGCCTCGGACGTACGGGGTTCCCGCGTACCCAGAGAAGCTCTGGCCTTGAACGTAGGTGGGGCAGCGAACCTGGAGGAGCTCTATCCTTGAACGTACGGTGGGACAGTGAACCCGAAGGAGCTCTATCCTGCGTACGCTAGAAACCCTGGCTGCCATTGTTCGTACCCTGACGCCATGTACTGCTCCTTGGCAGGAGCTGGGAGGCCCGTATCGTCGTCATCAGTCGACGTGAATTGGCCGTCACCCTCACGGCCAACTGAAGGCTGCAAGACGGAACGATGTTAGTATAAATAAACACTCGGACGTAAACTGAGAACCTCGTACCTCCCAGATGTGCAGCGCAGATGACCGAGGGGGAGCGCCACTTTGTGTACCGAGTACAAACGGCAGAAGTGATTCATCCCGATGGACCTACGGCAGGAGAATGACATAATGTTAGCGGAACATAAGACATAACCAAAAAAACTGAACGTAGATATGGACATGGGACTTACCTCCCCACCAACTTGGCTCGCGGATGACCGATGGGGAACGGTACGACGCCTGCCATACTCGTTAGGCCGTGGTGACCTAGTAGGTGAGCACGCCCCCCCCCCCCTTGGTGCCTGATGTGTAGGACGTCGTCCGTCGAACGACCGCAGCTCAAGTTCTTTATTATCTTCTTCATACCGATGGAGTTGCAATGCGTGTTTTTTCTATACATTCCAAGTCACATGAAATCATGAAACCCTAATTTTCGGAACCTAAAATCGAAATTTTCGCGACCTAAATTCTAATTTTTTGAGACAATACCAGAACACATATAAAATTACCGAAATATTACACAATCAAGTCCACTGAGTAAGGAGCCTTCAAAATAAAATTCATAATTTTTTGAGCTCATTTTCTATATTTACAAATTCGTACAAACAGTACACTTATACAAAATAACAATAAAAATTGACTGAATAAAATTATAACAAATTTACACAAGTACACGGTGTCGGAAGCCTCAACACAAAAAAAAATCATATTTTCTTAGACTCATTTACTATATTTTAAAATTTTTTCAAATTTCTGCCTAATTAACCCTAACTCTAACTAACCTTAACCCTAACCTAACCTAGGACATGTGGCGACGCACAGGCTGTTGGCGCATAGTCACCATGCACCAACCTAGGACTAACAGCGCATGGTCACCATGCACCAACCTAAGACACATGGCGGCGCACGGGCTGTTGGCGCATGGTGACCATGCGCCAACAGCTGAGGTGGCAATGGGGATACGCTGAGGTGGTGGCGAGGACGGCCGGGAGGGCCACGTGGCAGTTGTTGGCGCACGGTGACCATGCACCAACGGTGCTATTTCTGCAAATACGTATACGCCATGGTCATTTATGCAAATACAGTTTCAAAACGTGTTGTATCTGCCAAAAATTCCACCAATTGAGCGTAGCTCGGTCCTTCGTCTTGTACTCTCTTAAAAAAATAGAATAGATGTTGTTTATGTTTCTTTTTCCTTATTTATACTTTGCATCAATCTACAACTATGTACTGATATCTGATGTTTGGGAAGTACAAATTTTCACAAGATGCGGCAAAGTTCACCTGATTATCTCAGCATAATGAATTCCATTGTTAGAGCAAACTACTGATATCATCTCAAACGGTGAGGAATTCTCAGAATGGGGAATATCAGATGTTTTGCTCCTTGGTTGATTGGCCTCCGAGTTCCGCAAGATTCTTCTGCAATTCCATGTTTGATAACCTCTCGGCCTCAAGTGCTCGCTCAAGCTGTTAAATATACGCAGAGAGCAAAGTCACTGAAATGAGAAGAACAATGCTTTTCACTAAAACAAATATTAGGTTGTCGTGGCTACCTTCGCTGCTCGAGCACTCCATTCACCAAGTATAGCTCTTAGTCTCTCGTTTTCTTCGACGTACTGCATTTTAGCATGTTCAGTATCAAACAAATAATGCTTTTCTGCCTCTTGCAAGAAGTTATGTTGATTTATATTCCCCATACTCTAAAATTTGCACACAAAGTTACTGGATAATAACATACTTGATTGCTGCTCACACGGATACGCTGGATCTCTAAGTCCTTTTCAGCAATCAAACCACGAGCAAGACGAAGCTCTGAATGCACTTGATTCATCTACACATTTAAACAAAATATTACTTCATGTTGGAATACTACATCAGCAGAAAGAAGTAACTAATGCAAATTTATCCAACAAATTGGCCTGATATAAGTGATGGTTTTGACACTTTGGCCACGCACCTCATCACTCACTTAATACAGAAGTAATTGTTACATTACAGTTTAAGAAAATAAAAAGAGAGAAATAATGTAGTCAAAAATTTTGCTAAAAAAATGTACTCAAAACACAAAAGATGTGTGTCCATTGGTGTCATCTTCTGCCGTATGCATAATCTGTAATATCTGGTTGACTACAATTAATTACCTCAGCAGATAACGCTCGAAGTTCTTGATCACGAGATGCTAAAAGATGAGCAAGATCAACCTGCAGAACTACAAGGAGGAAACTTAATGATGATCCATCAATTCATCCAACACATTAAGCAGTTCCTAGTCTTAACCCATGGGCAATCAGAGGAGAGAGGGGTGGTTGGTGGTAGAATGGTAAGGCTTGATTTTGAACCTGAGGAGTGCTGGCAACATCACTTCTCTGGTACTTGCTTAAGCATTCTTGCAAGCGAAGCACCTGACAGAGAGAAAAAAACTCATTAATCAACTCAATATCATTGTACTAATGGCCTGATGTCAAACTAATTTCAGTGTGTAGTGCATTGGCCATTCTACTTTTTGGTGACACTAACTACAGATGCAGGTGCAAAAGTCAAAGACTTATTGTAACACATGACATTAACTACTTTCTTTCACCGATGCCCTGTGCCTAACCAGTATACAGAAAAAGGAAGGACCACCAATCCAGGATAAGAAATGACTAACAGGCTTATTTCCTAGATCCACGTAAATCATAAGAACAGCAGTTGTAAACCTTTTTTTTTCACAATGCCATCTTATCTACTACTATTCTGTAAGAATATATTGAGAAAATAAACATAATAAAGTCAGTGAAGTTGTTGTCAAATATTATGCACAAAAACAGAATGATTCCAAGTACCTCTTCACTCAGATAATGTATATTATCCCTTTGGTACTGAAGCAACGCCATTTGTTGGTCAGAAAGGCGACCATCATAGTACCTGCAAAAATATTAATTTAACAATCCACAGAGCTCAAATGACAGCAATGCTAATTGATTTCATTAAGAAAGTTCACTGATGGTCATAATGCTTTTAAAAATGGCATTATTGTCCCAAATTTTGATAAGTCATAACCTCCAAGCTCCTCTTACCTACGACCCTATATTATCTTAGGAAACATATCTAGTGTTAATGCTGATTTGGGAGCTAAGGTGCTAATGTCAATCTTGGCCGTTGGATCTGGATTGAACAGTCAAGATTAATGCTGGCTCCCACCTCCAATCCACTTAATCATTAATGCGCTTTATTAAACACCCTGCATGCTCCCACCTCCAATGCGCCTTCATTAAACACCCTGCATGCTCCCACCTCCAAAGTTGTTTAATTCAGATTCAACGGTCAAGATTGGCATTAGCACCTTAGCACCCAAATCAGCATTAGCACTAGATATATTCCCATTATCTTAACAGCAAACATATATGCTTAATTGCTCACAGTGGCACTGGTTGCAAGAACAAAATAGATGCACATGCAAAGACAGAAGTAGATCAAGCATTTTCAGACTTCAAGACATGCATTTGTTGACAAAAAAGCAAAAATCACATGCATGCTTAATATTTTATAGAACACATTTTTCAAATAAAAAACATAATGGAGAAGTAAAACATATGAAGTACATGTGATAATGCATTATTGAAGACATAAATGTTCTCTACCTTAGCTCTTCCAATGAACTAGATGGTCGCAATGCAGAATAAAGTGGCTGGAGAATGTCAGGCTGCACATTCAAAGAGTTGTATTTATGGATGTAACCTGCGCAAGGAATTAAAGAAAGTTCAGATATCATCTTGCAGAACAACATCTAATGAGGAAACATAACAAAGCAATACCCGAATAGAGGATGCCTACACAATGTCTTTTACTGCATGCAGGAAATCATCTGATTCTATCTACAGGGACTTACTCTAACAATGTATTTGAAAGGTCAGGAGAGCACTTAATAATTAATGGACTAATGTGTGGAATTACCATCTAATTAATGAGTGAACAATCAGAAAATAAATGTGGCATGTTTCTTATTTATTGCAATTCGAGACGTGACAAATTAACTGCTAACCCAAAATTAAAACTCGTACAGAAACTTGCTACAGAAAAATGTTATTATTATAATGTAGGCCAGGAAGATGATTAATGGACCTCCCAATACTACATGGCCACAAGCAGTTAAAGGATGTCAAGCTGACAAAGTTACTCAAAAGAGAGCAAAGTAAAATGTTAGTAATTTATACTGGCTGCCACACGTTCAGGAATAGAATAAAATAAGCTAAATGACTTAACTCACCTATGTATAAGCTCATGAAACATCCAGCACATATAGCTTCAACAACCATAGCAATCCTGCATTATTGGAAAGTGAAATGAGCATAAAAAACCAAACAGGAGTGTTTTCTTTTTTCTTTGAAACCAAAACAGAACAGCAGTGTTATCCTGCCAAATAAGAAACCAATTCAACCTATGTGTGCCAAATTTGCATAAAAGGTGGACAAATGTTATATGCACCATAACATTAGTTGGTTTTGGGGTTGTTGAGGTCATGTATAAAATTTAACAAAATAAATGATACCAGATGGTTTTACATATTGCTTGCCCAGTCAACCATTTTAACTCCACCAGTGTAATGACAAAAACTAAAATGCTCCTAAGAGTTGCTGCACTGAAAATTCATATGCATATTGACTTTACTTTACACACTAGTATAATAAACCTTGACCTGCACTTGAACTTATCCGAACGACCCAATAATCCAAGAGCTTCACTAGAACCATATAATGTGATCAATAAAGGTAAAGTACTAAACCTCATACTCAAAACAACACAAACCATGCAAATACATTCCTTTAATTTACCTTTTAATATGCCAATAATGCTTTCGCTACAAATCACAACACCTATTATTATAATCTTTTTTGTTTATGACAGGGTAAACAACTTCAGGAAGCATGTATCATATGCAATTGAAGAGTTGTACCTCAGCAAAGCTGAAACTGACAACATTTCTATTTGAGGCTGCCAAACTATAATTAAGAGCATCAGGGAAGTACCTGCAACCATAAGAAGCATTAACAATTCATTATTATGATTGTCTGAAAAAAATAAATTCGTTAATTTTATTCTCAAATAGTTAATATGCAAATGAAAACTGAAAATAAATAACAATATTTATATTCTAGGTTATCAGTTCCTAATGTAAATGGGTTAACGAGTCAGCAGAAGAAAAAAAATGAAACACAACCACACCAATATACATCCTACCATGAGGAAATATCCTGTGCTATCCCCTCTTACGGTGCTGCCTCCGTGATCATATGATGTCTAGAAAGGCAGAAATACAACCCAAGATACCATCATACCAAGATAATCATTACCAAACAATCCTATCCAAAGAAGGTGTTTCTTAATAGAACAATTCTCCTTGAAAGCTTTGAGAAACAAATTATCGATGCTGGCACTAGAACATAACTCGGACTTCGTTAGTAGATACTTACCACAAGAAATAGTGGCAAATGGAAGTCGAGCGATATGCTTCAGTTTCTGACTAAAATCGTAATATCCCTGCATTTTACAAGCAGAAACTAGCTAAATGATATGCTAACATTGACCAATACCAGATACTAATTGACATAAAATTAAAACCATGGAATTATGGTGCTTCTATTGTTGTGCATTATATCAGCAAGTCAATCTTAACGGAGTTAATATGTTAACCAGCAATTAAAATAAAGGTTGCTCAACTGGCTCCAATGAAGGCAAACTCTTACATTGCAGTCAATGGTTAATACTACACATTGATGAGAATGTATGCCATACCATCATGTGTATTGTGTATAT
Organism: Ampelocalamus luodianensis; assembly: GCA_036346255.1. Taxonomy (NCBI): domain Eukaryota; kingdom Viridiplantae; phylum Streptophyta; class Magnoliopsida; order Poales; family Poaceae; genus Ampelocalamus; species Ampelocalamus luodianensis. Next base: position 8,916,571 of record CM070628.1, read on the forward strand.
AAATTAAAAATCAAAAAAGAGAAAGAAAAGGACAGTAAAAGAAATGACAAGTTGAGAAAATCTTGATATGGTGGGAAATATACAAGAAAAATTGCCCCATCTCCAAGTGTCATCCTCTCCATGAGAGTAAGGATCTTGGTAATAACAAGATAATAACAAAAAATCAAGCTAGCAATAGACTGATAGTAATGTTAATTTGACATCAAGTTGACCTGTTGACATCTAACTTGCAATGAGAATTTATGGTGCAGGAAAAGCTGTCAGACAGATTTCCCGTTTTTTACATTATATATTTTTCCCATATCCAATTGTCAACAAAAAGGACAGATTCACCCTTTGGTCTGACATGGAATTGATGGAAATGTTTTTTATCTTTTCTTTTCCCTCTTGTAGTACCTGTAGCCGCACTTTTGTAACCTGATTGACCCAGTATTGTTGGAATATACCTGCAGAAAATTCTGTCAGATGTAAATCTATAGCAAGGACATAAAGGTGAAACTGAAATGTATAAAACAGACATGATAAAACAGGGCGGGGGAGCAAGGAAAAAATTACACTAGTATCTAATCAGTAGATTCAATAAGGACCTGTAATAATTAGAAGGAGAGCATTGCAGCTGCATAGCAATGGAAGGATCATATCTGGTATGAGGACAAATATCCACGGAGATGCTATGGCAACAACAGCATAACCTGCCTAGAGAAGAAGGAATGAAGTTCAACTTTCAGAAACAACATCGTAACAATCAAACAGGTCAAAGGGACTATAGCAGATATAGGATACACAAATTTCCCAGATAAATTCAAAATAAGAGCATGTATCCAAGGTAATCTCTTTGTACATAATAAGAACAAGTAACATTGCCTACCACTGTATAAAGAAAAAACTGGAAAGCAAATATACACTTGCCAATAAGATGCAGTACAAAGTTCCACCAACTATGCTTCTAGGCTGCCGCTGACCAGATAGAGGGGCTTCATGCAGTATGTCAACAAACCTAGGTAAGAGAAATGGCCAGAAAAGAAAAAATGTCAGAATTCTACAGTAGATTGCAATAAACCAGAAACAAATTAAATCAATACCATGTAAAAGTTCAGCGAACTACACTCGGTGTTATTATTTCATGTTTATGCTCATACTTTTGAGTTTTAAAGGTTTTCTTCAGAAGAAAACTAGACATCCCTGGTATAGTGATATATGGAACATTGTGATAAGGCAAACAAAAGAAAAGCTCCAAAAGCTGTGACTTGCCAAAGCATTAGGATCTTCTATGCTAACAATTTGAAAAGGCCAACAGAAAAGTAAACCATAAGATCATGGATTGAAAAAAAGAAGACGCTGATACAAGGAAAAGAAGAGCTTCTGCAAAAGATGATCACATGGAGAGAAAATATCAGACAGTGTACATCCATTGTCAATTTGTCACTGCATTGTGAAAATGCATTACAGTTTAGAAAACTGCAATCGCTGCTGTATCAAATGACATCACTAAATGACGATTTTTTTTTTGCTTCTCTTGATGCAAAGAGCTTGTAAATAGCTGTCAATCACGTGTTCAGATTGAAATTACAACAAATTTAGTTAAATGTATCATGAAACTCAAATACACAGTACAAGAGGCAACCCCTGTTCATAAAAAAAGCTCATTAAAATCGCCAATTTTTCCTCTGGCAATGCTCCATTCTCGTTAACGCAACAGATCTATACACGCACGTGATAGCCACATCAAAGCACCAATGCAACATTTATGAAGTCCACTAATAAACAGCACAATACCATGTACTAGTCCAAACTAAATCAAGCTCTGCCATCCAACGGGCTCAAACCGAATTGGTTCCTTCCAATAGCATTGACAAAATTCACAAATAGCTTCACAAACATGTAGCACAAGCAGGCAGTAGCTCACCATTCCACCAAAATTCTGGTCCCACTCGTGCAGAGGCAGTGAGGCACCACGAGATCAGGAGCATGATCTAACAGGCCAACTTCTAAAATCACCACGACATGGACCGCAATTTCTACGCAATTGCGGGGTGGATCTCGGGACTCAGATCACATGCTACCACCACAAGCACAATCAGAGCGGCTGGTTCTAGTAGAGCTAGGGTTCAGATAACTCACAGTGCGTCCTCCTCTGCAGCATCGGGCGCGCCGCCCCGCTCGTGCGCCATCTCCTCCTCCCCCTCCTCCTCGACTGCCGCCGCCGCCGGAGACGTGGCCGGCGTCGCCTCCTCCTCCACCTGCTCAGATCGGAAGGGTGGTCGCCGACTCGCAGCGCCGAATGAGCAGCAGCCTAGTGTGTAGTGTTTCTGCGGAGAAGGGGTAACGCATCGCCACGTAACCGTCTCGCGCGGCCGCGGAAGAGACAACCACGCAGAGAGGTGTGGGGCCCGCTCCCTAGCGGATTAGCACCTCAATTTGTTTGGCCCTAATCGCAGAATTTTATTTCAAAATAAACTATTTTTAATGTTTTACGTAAATAAACCATTTTTAACTATTTTATACAAATAAACCATTTTCTAATGGGCCAGAACGCGATTGAGGCCATTTGCAGATCAGGCTAGCGACTGAACCAGTCATATTCTGGCCCAACGACCCAACGATAGTAGACTAATATTTTAAAAAAATAATTTAAATAAACTTATATTTAATTTTACAAAATTAAATGGTTGAAGAGTTGTTTATGAATAATTGTTAGTGATAAAAAAAACTGAATTGTACTTACTATAATTATTTGTAAATCGTTTTACGTGAAAGATCACCCTTTTAAATTTTTACATAAATAACCCTAAATTTGTCAAAAAATATTTTGTAATATTTGGTTTTAGCGAGACGAGAATGGAGCAACAAAGATGAGATTGTAAGCCCAGCATAACACTTACCATGAATGTCTGAATTACATTGCGCGTAGGGTCTAATTAGATGTGTATGTTTGTCCGGCTATTCCTACAGTACAAATGGCTACACGCACGAACCTTCGACCCGAACTACAACTACGATACAAACACGCCTTTTAGAAAGAAAAATACTTGATTGATGAAAATCAAGTCAGGCTTGCGTACATATGTCATACTCTCCCTTGAGGGCACGGGCCTTGCAGTACTCGGCCCAGAGGTCCTTTTCGGGCCTGTCCTCGTCCAGAATAATCTTCGATGCAACAGGAGCATCAGGGACCATCGGTACCTTTCCCTTGTCTCCCACATCAGGAGCAAAAGGATAAGGTGTGGCGTATGGATCCATGAATCATGTGGGCTATGTCCCAGGCGGTGCGTCGAATAGTCGTGAAGTTATACGACCTATACGTTGGGGTTTACGGCCAAATCGTCAACAAGGTAGTCCTCCATGTCACCTCGCCGCAAGGATGCGCATACCGGGGGCACTGGATGATGGACACCTGGTGTGCAAAGTGGTAAATACTCAATGGTTTTGTATGTGTTTCAATCATGGCAAAACCCAAAGGCCATGCCTACGAAATATCAAAGAAGTCAATAACAATGTGAGAAAGAAATAAATATTTCAAAAATAAATAAGAAAATAAATTAGCTTAAAGAGAACATAATTTGATTTTTTAATGGCTTTTTGATGGCCTTAATCAACCTGGTATACCGGTCATATATTATACAAACCTTTGGGTGTTCACCAACGACCCCAACCTTGAGGTGTCTGAACAACTACAACCAACTATTGAAGTTCTCACTCTCCACAAAATACAATAGTCACAGGAAGGATCTGATTGTTGGCATCCATGCCGATTGCCGTCAAGATCTGTCCCCTTATACTCCCGATTAAGAGTGTTCCATCCATGTACATGAGCGGGCGACGGTGACAGAAGGCATCAACGCGAGCACCAAATGCAAGGAAATCCCATTGCATTACCATGTACCCCCCTTTTTTTCGAAACCTTATCATTCACAACGATGTATATTCTGAGGTTTCTGTCCCTTAGCACCTCAAGTTGTTGAGGGAGATTGTCGTAGACTGGCTCAAACGTGTTGAGCCTTCTCCCCTTTGCCTTCTGCTTCACCCTCCACGCCTTCGCATAGCTGATTTTGTACTTGTACCTCTGCTTAATAGCCAGCATGATGTGTTGCGCTTCCATGTCCTTCTCCACAATCTCCCCATACATGACATTTATGATAAAAAAGGAAATGAGGTTGCAACGCTTTGGCAGTACGTTGCTCAGGACACACGAGTGGTCCTTCACCTTCGACATGATCCAGTGCATTTCATACTTCGACTTGTAAGCGTGAACATGCCAAGGACACCATCTCTCTCACACTTCACAGTGTGCTACTCTTGTTTGATTTGACAACCTTAAATTGCATCTGTATTGACATCGCCCACAATTTGACATTATCTTAAAGAGATGACTTATTTGCATACACTTTAAATTGAACTCCAATCATTAACATGCACACATTTTTCCCAAATTTTTGGGATTGGTTTGAACCCATACTCCTACTAGGAATCGTGGTCATCACTCACAACCATAGCCCTTGGGTCATGTCTATTCCAAGCATCGAACTCAACCGCCTAAATGCACCAACGCATGTAGGCCTTTGGATCTAAATCCTACGGTCCGACCTCTTATGTCTCAACGGCGATCAGGACCGCTCGGGTGGTCGTGAGCCTTGCGATCGAGATCCAATGACCCACGACCTCCTTTGCCTTATAACCCTCATTCCGCTTAGGAGGTCGTGAGCCATTTGATGCGAATCCAACGACCCGACCTCCCTTCCCTTATAACACTCAATCCGCGCTAGGTGATACACGACTAAGTCACCGCCGCCGTGGGCCCGCATTGTCGTCCGTCTCTCGACCTTGCGCGCAGAGCTCCTCGCCATGTGTCCGAGCTTCTCGGCGTGCTCGAGCAGCGCCGGTGGACGCCATCAATCCACCGCCGCATGCAACCACTCCGGAGCTTCTTGACTTCACGCCTCCATTTCCGTCATCACCGACCATTTTACCCCCTCGCAGCCCCCTCCATTCTTCCTCACTTCTCCTCTGTTGACCGAGGAGAGGGGAGCTTGTTCTTGCTCTCTTCACGGGTGAGTTTCCTCCGCGTGATTCCTCCCTACTCTGTGATCCATCCCGTTTCCATTTTTACTAATCTCAGTTTCTCTCGTTGCTTGTAGCACCTGGACCATCGTGGTGCCATTGCAAGCTCCAGAGCACACTCCCGTGGACATCACTTTGTGATCTTCGTCTCCGGTGAGTTTTGTCTAAAGCTTAGCGTGTCACTGTGCCTTTAGGCATAAGATGGAAAACCCTAACTCTATTTGGGTAATGCAGCGGGCCGTGGATTTGAAGAGATTGGATTTTCTACGAGGGACCAACCTTTCACCTCCCACTTAGGTCCGGTAAGCTATTGTCCAATTCCTTGCTCCTTTAGCTTCCTCAGATGATCTATAATCCATCTTGATCATTCATCCCACTTAGGTTTTGCTCTGGGGATCCTCTCCTCGTGAATCCGTTTTGCCGCCACCTTTCTTCTCCGGCGCCGACGCAGCTCCGGCATCTCCAAGCTTCCCCGAGCACCCTCCTTAGCTCAGGTGACCTCTTCGTAGCCCGTAGGACCTTAGGCACCCGCTTGTTTGCGCTGCGGAGCGACATTTTGCTGTTTTCATTTTTGCCGTTTGGAGCACCGCCGCTCAACGCGGGCTAGCCGCCGTTCTGGGTCGGCTCTGGTGCCGTGAGTGCCCTCAATGGGTGTGCAATGTTATTGCACGGCTAACGGTGCTTTTAGTTCGCGCCGCTGTGGTGCACAGCGCCGGCAAGCCGCCGGTGAAACGTGCGGGATTGAAATCTCGTTGTCGTACGCCGATCGCCACTGTAGCAACGATTAGGAATAAATGATAATCATTAGCATTTAATCACTGTCTTAGCTGCGGTAAAACTCGCGCTTACGTGGGCCCTGCACGTAAATCAGAGGATTAAATGAATCGCGGCAGCCACTGACAGGTGGGACCAGCCGCGTAAGCACCGTGCGATTGAGCACACGCGTGCATGGACCTGGTTCCGTGGATCGTGTCACTGACAACGGGACCCACACGTCAGAGCTGAAATTAAATCTGAGTTAAATTAGAGAGCACACTATTCACGGGCCCGGCTGGTGTCGCTGACTGGCAGCTAGCGTTTGGTGAAGAAAAGGAATAAATACTTTATGAAATTCGAAATCCATTTATTTTTAAGCTGAAAAATATGTATAACTTTGAAAATACATAACTAATTCATTTTAACTCCAAACTAAGTGAAACCACTTCTGATAATTTTTTATTTTTAATGAACTTTATATTAAAATTGGTTTCCAACATGTCTCTGTAGCAGAGAGTATTATTTTAGAAAATGGGCTATTAACACTATTATTGTTACAAAAGAAAACACTGATAACTTTGAAAATTCATAACTAAATCATGAAAACTCCAATTGAGGCAAACTCAATTGTTTTGAACTTGTAATAATATTGCCTATTTATCCATGTGATCCATGTACTCTACTCGCCACTGCTCTACAAAATTTCACGTCATAATTAAATTATATAAATGAAGGCATATTGAAATCTGAAATTCAAACCACTATAACTTTCATATACTAAATCAAAATGAAATAATTCTTTCACCAAAAATCATTTGAAATCATGACTTATCTACTGTAGAAAAATCATGCATTTTTGAGCATCTTGATTTTTGGAGTATTTCTCGATGTTTATTCGGTATTGTATTTATTTAAATTCCGAGCTTATTGATATCGACTCCTACGCGACCGAGAGTGAGCAATTACTTTACCAGTAAGGCAAGCATCATTTGAACTTTCTTTTGCATCATATTTGATCCCAGTTTTGGTTAAGTTAGTGCAATGATAATTGCTTGCATGCTATTTTGATTATGTAAATATTTTTGTGATGTGTAGTCTAGTTATGTCCTATGCTTGAGGTTAATCTTGAATTATGCCAGTACCTACATGCTTAAGATAGGATGTGATGATTATTGAATATGGGTTGCTTAGTCATGCAAGTCTAGATACAAGATGGTTTGATTGCTTGGGGCTAACCCGACAATTATGGGAAACACATACTTATCTCTTTATACTTTAATTCAGATATTCGTATCTGTGTTATGAGCAAAAATTTGTCATTTTAAAATGGGATTTGGTCTGGACAAGTGTTGGTTAGTGATGGTGCTTTATGCACGAGCATTGGGTAAGTGGAAGGACTTGTCTGGACAATTGAGGACCGAACTTTGGTAACGTCGTTAATTCAAGTACACTCGTGCTGCCACACGCGGGTTGGGAGCCGTATGGTTAAGTAGGGGGAGGGTTTTATTGTGTTAAGTCCCATGGTGGTGTAAGGGGCATAACGACCGTGAAATCCTATGTTCCTTAGGAGCCGATGTAATCCTTTATAGTGTGCAAGGGAGCACCAATTTTACTTGTTTTGATTGCATCGGTATGTCTAATATAACTTGTGAGCCCCTAGCAAGTGCTATCGGATGCTTGTACTAGGCAAGGAACCATCTCACAAGGGGACTTAGCTCAATAGGGCTTTTTCTTTGAAAATGATTGTATCTTGATTTACCGTAGGCATACCATAGGAAGTATGCTATTCTAGAGGCCTCTGGAGGCTTACGGGCTAATCAAGTCGTGTGGGTAAAGTAGTACACCTGGGGTATCAATCTATTCGAATAGCCGTGTCCACGGTTATGGACAACCGCTTGAGTTCGGAGTTACTATTGTTAGACTTTTAATTAAAATTGTGGTTGAACTTGGTATTCGTCATGAATGGGATGTTCATGTGTTTAGTACATCAAAGTGGGCTGCCACTTTGGTCTTTGTATGATTCAATTGTTTATTCTTGAAATGCTTTACTACATGCTTTATTTCTACTTCAAATCTGATTTTAAATGGGCACATGAAAAACTAGTATGTGTAGGATGTTATTTGTTGCGTCTCTTCGCAAAACTAAACCAATATGAGCCATCCTTTGAATGACCCTATGCATAACTATTTTTATTTGTGTAAGACTTGCGAGTACACTTGTACTCACCGGATGTTTCTTGGCCTTTTCGGTGAGGAAGATTATGAGTCCGACGATCTTGTTAGTGTTGACTTGGGTGACACTAACGAGTAGTGTGCTATCATTTAACTCCCATCGGTTGTTCGATGGGTGATGGGCATACCACTCACCGGTCTTTTGCTTTATTTATTTGCTTCCACTGCTACTTGATACTTTACTTTGAATTTGGTAGGTCGGCGCATGTAATAATTGTAGACCTTGACTATTATGCAAGATGCCTTTTGATCTCTTGTTGTATCGTTGTATGGATGTAATCAACGTTGGATGAGGGTATGAGTATATTGGTCGTTGATCTTGGGAGCCAATATAAGTCATACTCGTTGTTGATGAATTCCCATTTAATTCACTAAGTGTAGTGCTTCGAATCGAAAGAGAATCGACAATCATGTAGCGCTCGCAAATGAGCAGCGTGCATGATCGTTGAGGCTCTAGTATTCGGCTAAGCCTCTCACTTGGATAGAGTTAAATTGGAATTCACTTACCGGAGACCCGTGATTATGTCCCTAAGACCTTGTCTAATCTCGGTCTTATGGAGATAATTACCGGGGTCCCCACAACCATAGCCCCTGGGTCATGTCTATTCCAAGCATCAAGCACCAGCCCACCGGGGATATCATCATTATCTAAACAGTCGTCATCCTTCTCGTCATCTTCCAATGCTTGTTCTTTGCCCCCCTAGTCTTCCCGCTCCAAGTCATCTATGTCCTCACCTTCATCCGCCCGTCCACTAGGATCAACATGCCTATCTGCCACCACAACTGTATCTGCACTACAATCCTCTGTCCCACCATCCTCAACTTCCACCGCACACCCACACTACTCCCCCCCACTTCAGGGGCACTGCTAATAGCACTCGGACATGCCTGCACCAACATTACCTATTCAACGATGCATGCATATTTCCAACCAGGTCTACTATGACTTCGTTCGCTCCATGGGCCTCAACTTACAATGGACCACTTTTGGCGAACGACTCCACAAGTATTTAATGGTGACACCGTACAGTGTTGGGTCCAGCGAGGAGTTGTATGTCAGCCAATGCAATACCTTCTAGATTTTAAGATTTATCTAGGTTCGAGTGATACAAACTACAGTGTGGTCTGTGGAAAACTGCTCAAATCAACCCCACATAGCACCTCACGAACTTCTCTCTGCTCATAAAACACTCTTAAAAATATTAACCACACATACTTGTCACACAACTCAAGATATTTATAACGGATGCTAATTAAGCATGCTAGCGTGCATATCAAAATACTCTCTCTATTTCAATTAAATTTTAAAAAAATTACGATCACAAATGTTCAATTAAATTTCTAAATTATAAATACCATAAAACCAGGATCCAAAGGTCATACGGATCTAAACCTAAGCAGACTGGCCCTCAACTAATCAATCTACTAATGGGAGTAGCCTAGCGTTTTTACGCTAAAATATGTAAATAAATAACCTACGTTCTAATACTACACGCGACATAAATCCTAAAAATGTCAATCTACAAATACAAAGTTTGTGTCTAGCACTAATCTATGTTCATACGGATCTAAACCTAAGCAGACTGGCCCTCAACTAATCAATCTACTAATGGGAGTAGCCTAGCGTTTTTACGCTAAAATATGTAAATAAATAACCTACGTTCTAATACTACACGCGACATAAACCCTAAAAATGTCAATCTACAAATACAAAGTTTGTGTCTAGCACTAATCTATGTTTATTGTTGCTAATCTACCATGTTTTTTTTAATCAAAATGAATAATAAACCACATGAAGGAAGCAAACTCACCACAAGTAAATAGAGGAACGTGGACGGTCTCCTCCCACCTCCTCTCTCTCTTCTCCCCTCTCTTCACTGTTCTGCGAACGAGGGAGCCATTGACCGACTAACCATATATATGGCCTCAGTCGCGAGCCAAACGCGCGACTGAGGGCCAATCGTGAACCAGCCACGTGACTGAGCCACGTGGGCACTTGTCGGCCACTCTCACATAAAGTGGTTCGGCCCCAATAGCGCATCCGTAGCGTGACTGAGTCACATGGTAGGTGACGGGCAAATTCGTTTTGCTGACGTGAGTCTGGGCAGAATTGTAGTTCCACCTCGGAACTAGGCCCACTCGCTCGGTGGAACTGCGATTGTCGGTTATTTTCTGTAGAGAAATGAATCGTAGTTTATTTTCGTAAATTGAATATAAAATTAGTTTATTTTTAAAAAATCCTAATCGCAACCATTTGCTCCAAATCCAACGGTCATAAAACGATCTACCCCAAGCACCTGGACATTTTTAATTCCCAAAAAAAGTCATTTTTAAATACGAATTTCCCAATTCCTCTCTCTGCCGCCACACCGGCGACCTCCTCCCCTCGCCGCCGCGCCGCCAGGTGCTCCTATTAGAGACGTTGCCGCCGCGGCCTCCGTACTGCTCTCGCCTACTCTACAGCGGCCTCTGTACCCCTCTATGGACGCGTCGCGGCCTGCCCATCTCGCCGCCGCGCCTCCCTCCCCGTCTTCCCTAACCTTCTCCGGCGACGAGCTCGACAGGTAGGTTGCGTGTTTCCGGACCTCTATTCTCTCTTCCACACTTCTCGTTCCCAATCTGATTGTTCTAGTATATGCTCCGTAGAGTAGAAGCGATAGATCAAGATGATCTCCATATATAGTTAATTGGTTGCATAATACGAATCATGGATGTTTAACCTTTTAATTCGTTCTATCTTACTGGGAAAGATTTCCAAAACACTTAGAGACGATTTGGTTTACTGGTTTGGTTTGCTGTTGTCGCGGAAATTTGGTGGAGTGGTCTCTTGCATTGCTTTGGATGGTTATGGCTGTTTAGGATGCGGATCTGACGGGGAATGTTGGTGGTTTGTATATGTAACACGTGAGTTGGTGGTTTGTATATGTGATGTTGGATATGAGGGGAAAAGTGACTTTATACACAGGGAAATGATCGAGTGTAAGACTTATGTTTCTTGGAGGCTAATACGTGACAGTTGTGCATGTGAGCTTATCTGTTTGAAATGTGATAGCCTGATACCATGCGAGGTTCTTTATAAGTAGAAAAAATGAATCAAGAAATCAAAGGGAAGATCATGATGAAAAAGAAATGGATGTAAGTATGTAACAGACACACAGAATGGTTTGTCCATGTACTATTACTGTATATGAAGCAAAATTGTGGCTTAGTTTGCTCAGTATTTCAAATCTTAAAAGTATGGGAATAAAAGAAAGCTAGTATGTTATCCTTCTAACCTAACCAATATTAAATACTATTGCTATGTAGCACTGCACTGCCGATTTACAACAAGTCTAGACATTTTCCCTCTTTTCTGCTGAATTATGCAAAGTTTATTTTTTCATTGCAAAATAGTTTTACATCCCTAGCTGTTCAAACTGAATCATGGAAATGCTTGGAGCCATGAGCATGGCTGTGGATGCTCCAGTGGTTGTCACCGAGCAGGAGGTATTTTTCTAACATTATGTTGCAGTTCTTACCAGATTCCTAGATTATTCATCCGTTATTTATTCCATTATGAGACAATACGATTTCATCTGTGCATCCCATTGCTCAGTAGTGTACAATTGGCATATGGTGCTATTATGTTATACATGTCCTTTAACCTGTAAGACAGATACCTTCAATGTTCCATTTAACTTGAATCCATTTCAGTATCACCAATTAAGTTATGAATCCTGATTTTAACCCTCATTTATTTTTTGTATGTGATGGGTCAAATTGCTCCTTGGGCAGGATGTTCCTGACAACAAGTTGGGTGGCAAGAAAGTCGCAGTTGTATTTGTTCTAGGTAGTTTTTTCTTTTTTTCTTTTTTTTGTGTGAAGGAACTCTATTCTTTAATAATTGCTCCAACTTTTACTTCATAGAAGAAAATGCGCTCGCAGTCGTTCTGGTGCTGCTGATAATTCATAGTTGCTAATTTTATGTATATATATTTACTATTTCTCTACCTGAAATAAATGAATATTTTAAAATCTGATGTAGAATTCATCTACAGGTGGTCCTGGAAGTGGAAAAGGAACACAATGTAGCAATATTGTAGAGCATTTTGGGTTTACCCATCTTAGCGCTGGAGATCTGTTGCGTGCGGAAATCAAGTCTGGTTCTGAGAATGGGTAAAAAGTCCACTCCACCCCAACACACACACACACACACACACACACACATATACACAGAGAGGTCATATTCTTTATTTTATTATAACGCTCACTTGGCTATTGGGTCCTTTCATTTTCACAGAACCATGATTGACAACATGATAAAGGAAGGGAAAATTGTTCCATCTGAGGTAACCATAAAGCTCTTGCAAGAAGCTATGATAAAGAGTGGAAATGACAAGTTTCTTATTGATGGATTTCCAAGGAACGAAGAGAACTGTGCTGCATTTGAGAATGTTGTAAGCTCACTTAGTCTTTGCATTTTTTAGAAAATAGTAGACTTTATAACTTATGTGGCACTTTGACATTTACCTTTTGCCTTTTAAAAGCAAGCTATAATACCCTTACTTATTTCACATTACTGCAGACAAAAATATCTCCTGAGTTTTTGCTATTCTTTGATTGCTCTGAGGAAGAGATGGAAAAGCATCTTTTGGGCCGCAATCAGGTTTGCTTCATCTCGTATGTTCATTTGCTGGATTGTATGTGACATAATCTCTTTCATTGCTTCTAACATTCTTTTTTCTTGATCAGTTGCAGGGAAGAGTTAATGATAACATTGAGACTATCAGGAAAAGATTCAGAGTTTTTGTAGAATCCAGCTTGCCTGTAATTGAGTAGTATGACTCAATAGGCAAGGTTAAGAAGGTATATCCATTCGAATGCAAAAGAATATGACATGCTTCTGCGGAACAGTTTATTCTTCACAGCCTGACATATATACTTGTCATGATTTAAGATAGCCACACAGTAGCATTTAAGTATATTTAGTAAATAAGCATGTAGTTCAGGGTCTAATGGAAGTCAAACAACACCTGGAATACGGTAATAAGTAAACATGGATTCAAGCATTGTGCAAGCAAGTATTTCATGCAATACTCTGATTTCTTTTACTGCAGTGCAATCAGCCAATGCCACACAACAGAGCATATTCCTAGCAGGGACCTTGGGACAAAGATCTCATCCTTGAGTAGAACATTATACTTGCGAACTGATTTGTTGCTTTCTACGATCTGATAGATTGACACTTTCAGGGTGTGTAAATTTTGAATGCTTGTGATGCATTAATTTCTAGTGTCTATCTTTTATTATCAGTTGTGTTGTGCTCAGTATTCTTTACTTGATTAAACAGTTGTAGTGTGCATGTAATAAGAGCCCTGAAGCTCTATGGTTAGCAACGATTTTGTACCATATGTTTAGATTCCTACCAAGAAATAGGATATTCATGTCAAAGTAAACGTGAAGGTTAGAGAAGAGTACATGGAAAGAACAAAGCATTCTATACGAACAGGGTAGCTGTCAGTTGGAAACTAACTTTTTTTCCATTACCATTGTTAGGTGATGACCTTATTTTTGTGTGTGCACTTCCGTTAGCGCTTTGTTGATATGTTTTCTCGTTGCATGCACTTTCATTACCCGTTGGCTAATCCATTGTCTGATCAGATTAATGCTGCAAAACCAATCCCTAAGGTGTTTGAAGATGTCAAAGCCATTTATCACCCGTATGGCCCAAAGGTAATCTATCGTCCGTACTGGCCAAGTTCACTAAATAATTTCCCAATTTCTGTAAGCACATCTAATATTCTAATTTTCGTTGGTACGATATCGAGTAGGATCCCCAAGAGGATCACCATCGGTGACACGGCCGGAGGGACAGCTCCATGGGAGTCTCGGTGCAGTATCGGTCGGACAGCACGGTCAAGAAGATCTGGACATACTTCTGGCTGGGAGAGGTAGTAGCCCTCGGGCATGGAAGAGACCTCAATCCCAAGGAAGTATGTAAGAGTACCAAGATCGATCATCAAAAATTGCTCATCGAGGTGCTTCTTCACATATGTGATGAAGGAGGAATCATCACCGTGATGAGCATGTCATCAACATCTGAAGAAGCGATGTCCTACCGAGATGAGGTATGGACAAAAGAGCGAGATCGTGAGGCCGACGGTGAAACCGGCTGAAGTAATCAGCGAGGTAAAACGCGCAAACTAGGCACGAGGAGCTGTTTGAGGCCATAAAGAGCACGGCGAAGGCGCAGGACATGCCCATCGAGAGCAGAATACCGGTGGTGGTGCATGTAGACATCCTCATGCAAAACACCATTAAGAAAAGCATTCTTAACATCAAGTCGAGAGATAGACCACCCGTGACGAAGCAACCGCAACAAGAGTGCGAGCGGTGGTCATATGGGCAGCGGGGCAAAGTCTTGTCGTAGTCACGGCCGTGCTTCTGGCTGAAAACCACGAGCCACAAGGCGGGCCTTGTAGCGCTCGATAGTACCATCGGACGAGTCTTAATCTTGTACACCCACTTGCGTGATCGGACGAGCATGCACAGTGTCGGTACAATATCCCAAGTCTCCGTCGTCGAAGAGCATCAAGCTCCTCGCCATAGCGGTGCCACTCAGAATGAGGAGCGACCTCACGATAAGAACTAGGCTCGGTGGAGAGAGCATGAGCTATCGGAGCAAATCCAAGGCGATTAGGAGGTCGAAGGGATGTCCGGTCACGAAGGGCGTAACGAGGAGTATCATCGGGAGGATCGGATGTGGGTGTCGGCAAGATACCGTGGAGAGGAGGCGGTAAAGGACAAGGGCGTGCAGGTAGTGAACACGGAGAAACGAGGCAGTGGTGGTGCGGGAACAAGAGGCGGTCTTTGCGGAGAGCGGCCGGGAAGCGGAGGCAGAGAAGGAACCATCGGGGCGGACGAGGAAGAGGCGTGATAGTGGAGAAATGGGTGAAGAGTCGAAAGAGACAACCACGAAATCGACTCAACGGTGGAAGCAGGAGGGCGAATCTCGATAGAAGAAAGGTCGAGATTCGTCAAAGACAACGTCTTGTGAAACCACGATCCGTCGAGCGAAGGATCCGATGGCGATAACCCTTATGCTCGAACTATAACTAAGAAACTCACACTCAACCGTGGTGACAATTTAGTGCGCTCACGAGGTCATGAGAACAAAACAAGTACAACCAAAAACACGAAGGTGAGTGTCTGGGGGCTCGAGTATAGGCGCTCTATGGGGTGACACCCTTAAGAAAGTGGAAGGCGCATATTGATGAGATATGCGACCATAGAAATAACCTCGGCCAGGCGTGGTGGAACGTGAGAGGCAAGGAGAAGAGTGCAGGCGATCTCAATCGGATGACGATGTTTGCGCTCAACAACCATTCGAGCATGGGCACCGGGACAAGAAGGCGGTAAAGAGTGCCTCGCCGTAAAGAAAGCGTCTAAAAGCGCGAGCGATGCTCGCGGCGGAATCACGCGAAAAATGCGGATGAGAGAATCAAAGCGAGTACGAACCATCGTTACAAAGCTACGATAGATCGTAAGCCCACCATGATTAGACATAGGAAAATCCATGTAAAGCGGAATAATCATCAATGAAGATCACCTAAAGTTTATGCCCCTTTGGAGATAATAGCGCAGTCCCCATACATCAGAATGAACTAAGTCAAAGGGCGAGAATACAAGGACTCACTAGAATGATAAGGAAGTGCTGCGCTGCCGACTTACAACCACGACAAAATATGGTCGTGTCAACAGTAATATGTCCAAGAACACCCTTACGAACTAATGAAGAAAGCGGGACCCACACAAGTGACCTAAGCGGTGATGCCATCTGCGCAAAAACTCGGAGGTGGTGGCGGCGATGGCGGTGGAAGTAGCCGTAGAGGTGACAGGAGCAAGCGAAGTGGACGGAAGGTGGAGGCGATCAAGGATGTAGAGACCTGACGATCCCTCGGCGCGGCGGTCCCAAGTACCGATCCACTGTCTGCCGATCTGAACAAAGCAGAGTGAGAGTCAAAACCAACTCTGGTAGAGATCGGTGGTGACCCACCGAGAGAAGGCGCATGGTAAGCCGGGAACATGAGAAGCAATTTGGAGCAGAAAAGTCGATGGACAAAAGAGTGCCACTGACGGTGGCGGACAAAGGAGTACCGTCGGTATGCGAGCAGAGATAGGAAAAACAGGAGGTCCAAGCGGCGTGAGAGATGTGAGTCCGGTGTCATGTGGAAAGAGGCACCGAATCGAACCAAGAAGTACACGGAGAGACGTCTCGAGCTAGGCCGCGAGAACTCTTTGGTGTGAGAGAGGCTGGCAAGTAGAGCACGCGAACTGGCGAGCAGCAGTCACCTCGGCGAGAAGGTCTGGCGTCTTTGTGCATCCTCTCGAGGAAGGGCCTCCACGCCTCTTTTGATCGTCCACGCGCCTTGTTTCGCTTTGCGCACCACACAACGCCGTAGTCGTGCCGAAGTTCTTGCAATAATTGCATCGAACCCGGTTGGTGCAAAAGCGAGAGCGGCAGACAAGCGAGAAGATCTTGTAGTCGAGCGTAAAGCGGTGTAGTCGAAGAAGAAGGGGTAGCAAGCACGGTCGGAACAAATGTGGCTTTGCTAACCCGCGCCAGCTCCTCAGACGGCGTCGAAAGAGCCTCGTGCTGTTGGTCGTGGCGGCGGCTGTGGTGAGCCACAGCGAGCTCAAACTCGAGCGCGAGGCAGAGCGAAGTCATAGAGACGGCGATCACGATCCGCTACGCACTTTATGACACTCGGCAGAGCGAGAAGCGAGCTCGTCGGTGGCGCCGAGGCGCTAGGGCTCGGAAGAAGTCGCCGACGGAGAGTCGATCTGGCGGCGTCTCAATTCACGCTGGAGTGAAAAGAAGCGAGCATCGCTCTGCCTGGTATCGCTCGCGTAAGTACTCCCAAATCGATGAGTGGCACGCGGACCAACGATGTGCGGTGGATGGAGTCGTCGACCGCGACCACCGGATGGCTCGAACACGGGCCTCGTCGGACACCAGCGCTCAAAAGCATCTATGGCATCTTGAAGGCCTCATCAGTGACATCGGCCCGGCGGCGGCGACCTCGCTCTCTGCAGCATGCCTCATCTTCGTAGAAGGTGCGTAAGTAGGTGTGCGGGAGAAAGGTGAACCGGCGTCGGCGGACAAGGTCGGTACAGTAACATGTCCCGAGGCGGAGACCATCGGCGTGATCTCCATGAGTGAAGACCACAACACGTAATTCGTTCCATGAAGCTTGGTTCGAGAATGGGATCGCGGTGATGGAACGGAAGCCATCGGTAGGCGGCGCCGGGCTGCGCGCGACCAGTGTATAACGTATGATCATCATTATTTATGAAATCCTATCCTTTTGCAAATGATAACAACATGCTCTTCGCAATCAGGCTGCATAGATACTCTCGTCAGAAAGGACGATAAATGATGCTGTTCAATAAAACGGTATCAGCTCAGCTCTTCCAATTACTTTTTTCCTTTTCAATCTACTTAATTGTTAACAGTCAGAACTTAAAAGGCACGAACTCCGTGCCATTAGCTATTGATTCAGGTAAATTAATCATCCCAAGGAAGCAGGATGCAAAATGGCTCTTGTCCATCTGCAATCCTGCTCGCCGAAATTGGTCGATCAAATAAACCAATATTGCTGTCTTCGTCAGTCGTCAGACATGGCCTAATGGCATTCGTGTTTGCAGGTGTCTTCGAAAGTATGTGAATACATGTAAGATTATTACCGGCCTATAGACGCCGAAGGAAAGTTGAAGCTCAGTCACAAGGAGCTACCATTCTACCAACATGCCACTAGATAATCCCATTGTGTCTGGTTCTTGCCCGTAGAGAGGAGCTGGAGCACACACTAATTATTCTGTGCCTCCCCCGTCTCTTTGTTATATTTATACCACCTGTGGATTTTATTTATAAATAATCTAATTTTTATTTCGAATTACAGAAATAATACTCCGATTAAGTAATAACCTCAAGTCGCTCCACGGTTGGGCGACTTAAGCTAGTCGTCCAACGGTTGTGCGCCAAGTGTCCAAGTCATTCAACCGCTGAGTGACTTGGGGTAGTCGCTCAACGGTTGGGCGACTTGGACACTTGTCGCTCAACCGTTGGGTGATATCCCCTAGTCGCTCAACGGTTGAGCGACTAGGGGCGCTTATATGTCTTGCGCGAGCTCTGGCCGAGCCATTTCGCTATTCGTCATTCTTTCGCAGAGCAAGCAACCAGAAGAGGAAAAGAAAGAGGAGAAAGAGAGAAGGAGGAGGGGAGGGAAAGAGAGGAGGAGAGGAGAGAGAAGGAGGAGGGGGAGGGAAAGAGAGGAGGAGAGGTGGCGATGGATTCTTGGTCGATCTTGGATAGGCTCATCCACGGGTCGGAGGTGACACGTCACGAGGTGCTGAAGTGAAGAGGGGACCACTCTCTGCAAAGTAGGATGTGATCTCGCAATGCAAAGTAGGATGTGACCTCGCTTTGCAAAGCAGGGCGTGACCATTCTCTGCAAAGCAGGAGAAGGCCACTCTTTGCAAAGCAGGACGTGACCTCGCTCTGTAGCGCACGACGTGACCTCGCTCTGCAAAGCAGAACGTGACCACTTTCTGCAAAGTAGGACGTGACCGACGAGTCAACTTTGCGCAGCGACGTGACCCCACGAGTCTTCTTTGGGCCGCTGCCTCGCGGACGCAATTTCCTTCAACCGAATTACAATTCAGCTGCGTACGCAGCGTTGGCTTGGCATATAAGTATTACCCTTTCCACGCCAGGTTCTCTTGTATCCAGACTTTAAAACAATCTCGCTCAGATGGAGAAGTACTGGGAGGAGATCTGCGAACTCGCAAGGGAGTATGTGGCCAAGAGGAACAAAGGGAGCATGTCAGGAGGTCACCTCCCCGCAATGATGCCACCCCTATAGGAGCAACCCCTACCAAAACAAAACATCCCAACCGGGCATTCGCCGCAACACCCGCCTGAGGGGGAGACGCCGCCCCTCTGTTGGTGCAGGGACACATGTAAGTTCTTCAAGTCCAATGTCGAACCCGGGAGCGAAGGATCCCGAATTCTCTGTGTTTATACACTAGTCCAGGATTTCTAGTGTACACAGTCAAACAAAAGTGATAGCACAATCATATCACACACTTTATTAATAATAACTCAGAGTTTATTACAAAAGGGCCTAAGGCCAAATAGAAAAGAAGTAACACAGCGGAAGACAAAATAGTAGTAGACCACACGACTTGCCATAGACAATCGTCTGGGGGCATAGCCTAGTCGTCAAGATCCTTACCGTCCTGATAGAGGTCTTCTCCTGAATAAAGATTATTCAGCAAGAGTAAGCACAACTACTGTGCTTGCAAGTTACATCCAATATTGAAAGGTAATGCATACATAAGGTAAACAAAGGATAATGACAGGGTTATTTTGCATAAACAACATTTTCAGCTTAAATACTAATAATAATTTCTAAGGCCAGTTTTTATATTATAACTCAAATCAATGTTTAAATGACAATTAATAGTGGATAACCTTCATTGATTGAATGGTGAAGGATACCCTCCTATCACTTAGCTAACCGCCCAATTTTTACCATAGGATTATCCATCCTAAAACCATCTGTTGAAATCATTTTATAAACCAAAAACAAGTCTAACTTAGAGTGGCTTTGCTAGCATGTCCATGACCGCGGACGCGGCTATTCGAATAGTTTCTACTCTGCAGAGTTTGTACAGCTTTACCAACACGAGATAATTTGCTTTTAATGTCGGCCAATGCACGCTTCCGAAGGCGTGTGACTAAGCAATTATCATGAGGCCTTTACAATGCAACGTCTTAATGTATTCATGCCCGCTAAGGTTTCGCTACCATTGGACTAACCATCCTCCGGGAGCCCCCTCTTGCGCTAGGTGGGACTAATTTCTAACTGACACCTACACATACAATATAGCACAAATAACACCAAGACACCACAAATTATTTAGCCAAATCTGTCCCATTCCAGACATGTGGTGGTACGGTAAGGCGTAGCAAAATACGCTCAAAGACCGGTCCTTAACTGACCCGGGCGACTTCCAATTAAACCCCGGGCCTTAATCCTAACCAGATTAAGCCCGTGCATGAACCTGCACCGCCATCCATCCATCTCGCCCAAGTCCAAACCCAATTTATTTTATTTAGAGTAAAATCCTCTTTATAAACCTTTTGTGGCAAGACAATACCACCAAAATCAAATTTGAATCAAATTTGTAAAAGATTTGGCTAAAACCCTCCCAAATTTGTAAGTGTGATTTAAACATGGCTAAGCGTAAGACAAATTTTAGTAGCATTTTTCCTAAGGGTGACAAGGCATTCATATTCAACACTCAAATTGGTCATACAATGAAGATTAGAATAACTATATACGAAAACATGAGCATTCAAACAATTATATAAACATATGCATGCAACAGTAATTTGAAAACAGAAATTAAATACTTTAAAATACTGGGAACAATATGATCAATGGTGTAACTTGTCTTCGTTGAAGTCTTGAAACTCTAAATTGTCAGAAGGATCTAACTCTCCGGAGTCGTCGAAGTCTATACGCGAAAATACGATAAATTAACTTCAAATTCAAATAAATTCAAAAAGACAATTCAAAATAACTCAAAATTGAAATATTTTGCTTTAGTTAGCTAGATTATAATTTTATATAAATTTTGCAACTTGAACCACCCAATTTGGAGTTCAGATGCAAAAGATATGGATTTTTGAAGTTTAAACCTAAGTCTGCAAATTAAATAAATTTTCTGAATTATTTTTCTAAAGGAAAAGCTATTTACTGCGCAATGCTGACGTCAGCTAGGAATTTTGGAATTTTAAAGGAATTAAAATAATTCCTAACATATGGGCCCCACATGTCATAGACACGGCTCATGGTGGACTAATTCCACCGAGCCGAGGCGCGAGCTGGTGCGATGGATTGGCCACGGAGTTGTTGACCTGGCAGCCACGCGGCCTTTGGTGCTGAAGTGGCGCCTACGGGGCAGTGAGGTGGCGCTGAGGTGGCCGAGCCACGTAGGACCGGCGATGGTGGCGCTCGGGTTCTAGGCTCGCCGGTGTTTCACGCCACGGCGAGCCAAATGGAGGCGCTCAACGTGAAGCTAGCATGACACTGATTCTAGGGCGTTACCTTGCGGCAGAGGAGCGTGAGGAAGTGGCCGGCGGTGAGGTCTTTAGCGGCGGCGGCGAGGTTCGGTCGTCGAGGAAGTCGGCGATCCCGGGGTCCTCCGTCAAAGTGGGTGGTCGTCCCGGCTTCGCGGCGTCGTGGCGATGTCGATGACGAGGTTGGCGGGGTCGGGGCGTCTACGGTGGCGCCGAACCGGAGAAGATCCGCAGGGTTTTCGCCGGCGAGGATCTTCGAAAATCGGGCGCTACAGCGGTGGTGGCGAGCTGTGGATGGTGGCGTTGCGATGTGGAGGTTGAGGCGCTCCCGGCGCACCTATTTATATGGCGCAGGAGTGGCCGAGGCGGCGTAGGGCGCAAGAAGGTCCGTGTGGGTTTGCGGCGAAATCAGCGGAATTTGGGGCCGGAGATGGAAGGGATCAAGCCGTGTCGGGGGTGGATTGATACGGCGATTTGAATACGCGCGCAATCACGGAGGTTTAATGAGGATTGAGCCCGATATGGAAGCTTTTTGAATCGTGTCCATGGCGGACATCGTGGCGAGAAAAAGGAAAGAGGGGAGGAGGAAGAAAGGAAGGTAGACGACGACGCGGGCCCGTTGGATTTTGATCGTGCGGTGGACAAGGGTGGTGCGAAATGGTAAGTGTGGTAGATGCGCTCGCGATAGATTGAGGGGGTGCGGGTGAGTGGTAAAGTCTCTGATGCACGTGAACCGTTAGATTTAGATCTGACGGTTGATAAGGTCTGACGTTTATAAACACACGAGCGAGCGAGCCGTCGGATTCAAATCAGACGGTCCCAATTGAGTGGGACGTTCGGGCCGCCCAGACATTCCATGGAATTCTGGCCGTTGGATTTAGATCTAACGGTGCAAGATTGGGGGTGTGTTCGGTTGCCCGAACGTGTCATTGAATTCTGGCCGTTGGATTTCCATCCAACGGCTGAGATGCGTGCGGGGGTTAAACGCGCGGAAGGAGCGGGCCGAACGGGCCGCGTGCGTGTGAAAAATGAACTAGGCCGAGTGGGATTCGACCCAAACACTATTTGGGGATTTTCTTTTGATTTCTTAATTAATTCAATTCTGATAATTCAATTAGGCTTTAGAATATAGCAAATTAAGTCCAAAATTTTTTGAGAAAATTCACAGAAATTCTCTGGAGCATTTAGGACTTGAATAAAATATTTCCAACTATTATTTGGTAATATATTTTGCAAATAAATTTGTTTAGCTTCAAATTGGTTAAGTAAAAGCTTTTAAAATTTTTGATAAAAATCCACAAAATAATTAAACTTTATTTTTCAACTGAAATTTGAAATTTGGGTTGTTACATCCAAGCACACGCTCAGCTTGGGCATGCATTACTGGGGTTGCGCAAACTACTCCTGCGACTATCCCGACTGTCTTTGGGACACGAACCACTATCGGCAGCCAATAAGAACAGGTTACAGTATGTTCCCCTACCATTTCTCTTTCAAAATTCGCACTAATAACCTCTCCTGTCTACTCGTAGTCCTCGGATCCGCTATGTGACTATCGCAAGTGGATCGACCTAGAGATCCATCCACATGACTAGTGGACTCTTGACTACGAGGAGTAGGATGCCAACAGGGACCGCGAGAGGAGGGAAGAGGAGCGCCGCACTGAAGAGCACAACGAGCGTATCCGGCGGGAGACGCAAGCCCATCTCGAGGCATGCAGGCGCAGGGAATGTGAGAAAAAGAGGGAAATGGTGGCCTAGGCTAAGGCGGACGGCGAGGAGTACAACGCCGAGCTCGCAAGGAAGGGCAAATGGCCCCGGTCCACGCAGTAGTCCGACCCTCTTCGTCCATATGTCTTGTGTATTTCTAATTCCCTAAAGACAGGCGTGTATTGTCCTTGGTTTGTTAGCCTGCGTGCCATGTAACCCCCTTGTCAGATCAATTGTCGTGTTGTTATCGTTACACTTTCTCGAAAATTATCCACCGTGTATGAATTCTCTTGCGCATCGCAATATCTCTTACCTACCTACTTGCGAATCATTGTTACCTCAAACGTCCTCACAAAATTTTTAGAAATTTACCGCACTACAACAACACACGACGATCAAAAAATGTTATAGTGAGTCTAACAGATTTCATACCTTTCAAAATCTACGAAAATCACAAACGAACCAACTAAACTTGTTTGCCCTTTTATTTCCAAAAAAAAACTAATAAGCTACAAACAATATTTCCTAAATGTATTACCTACAAAAATTGTCATTTATTCCCTCGCAATTATTTCCATAGGATTAATATAATAAAAATATTATACATTAAAATCGCTAGCCGTCCAACGGTTGTGCGCCAAGTGTCAAAGTCACCCAACCGTTGAGCGATTGGGGTAGTTGCTCAACGGTTGGGCGACTTGGACACTTGGCGTGCAACCGTTGGGTGACTAGCCCACATGGTTATTAAGGCGTCCTCAAGGCGTCGCCTAGGCGACAAGGCGTTGGCGAGGGGCAAGGCATCGGCTCGCCTTGCCGTGCGCGCGTATGGCGTCCGCCTCAGCGGTAAGGCGTCCGTAAGGCGCCTCCAATGCGGGCAATGGCGTCGGGAAGGCTCAAGGCGACGCCTTGCAGAGGAGGAGCACGCGAATTAGAGGAGGAGCGCGGGAATAAAAGGCAGCTGAACCCTAAACTGGAGAGAGAAGCGCGCAAATCAGAAGAGAGAGAGAAGGCCAGAAGGGGGAAAGAGGGAAGGCTCAAGGCGACTCACCTGAAGCTGGAACCCGCGGCGGCGGTGCCTACATCTCGCCGCTCCCGTCTCGGTGAGCATCCTCCGGTCCTCCCTGTGTCGGCGTCGCCTCCATCTCGCCGCTGCGGTCTCGGCGTCGACCTCTCCCCGTCGCCCAGCAAGGCAGCAAGGTACACCCTCCTCTGCCCTCGGTACCAACAGAGTTTCGCTCTGCTCTCCCCTCCTCTTGGCCTCCCCCTCCCTCCCGGCCTTCTCCCCGCATCCCGGCGTCCCCGCCCCTCGGACAGATGGAAGGGAGGCGAGGACACCGGGATGCGGGGAGAAGGCCGGGAGGGAGGGGGAATCCGGGATGCGGGGATTGGGGAGAAGGTCGGGTCCGCCGAGAGGGAGGGAGAAGGCCGGGTCGCCTCGCTAGCTCCCCTCTCTCTTTCTCTATCTCGCTAAATGTGCGCTGCGCCGCTGCCGCTAATTGATAGAAGCCACGACTGGCTCTCTGCTACTGTGCTGGGAGGGAGGGGAGGCCGAGATTGCTTTATGCTCTCTCGGTCTCTCCGGCTCTGCTATTGTGCTTCAATGATTCAATCATATATTCATATCTGCTACTATGCTACTTATTGAAGCATTGCTTTACTTCTATGTAATGCAGCAGCCAGGAAAAAAATGGTGATTCGGGTAATGAAGAAGATGAGGAAGAAGATCCACATGATGATGCGGATGTGAGCGATTGTGACGAAGCTCCCAATGCTACCGAAGATGGTAGAGAAAACTTGGATTCTACTAACAATCCCAATGAGTTCGGCGATGGATATTGAGAGATAAGAGAGTTGGACTATGCTACTTTTGTGTTGTAGACTACTATTATGCCATTAGACTACTATAAGCTTGTGGACTTCTCACCTATGTTATTTGTATGGACTTGTGTCGTTTATGTCATACTTGTTAATTTGTTATGTTGCTCATATTTAATTCTCGGATTCACTTAATTGTTATTGTGGACTTATGTTGCTTATTATTCATGTACATTGTTGCTTGGGAGAAGAGAAGAGGGGAGAGATTGTCAACAAGGTATGTCATTCAAGCCGTATTTACTCAATTAATTGGAATACAATTTGTATATATTACATTTATAACAATCTATATATTGAAACTTGTAAAGAGAACGGATGCTACATGAGAGAAGAGCAATTGGAAAGGGGGAATGGATGCTACATGAGCTCAAGAATTGGCAACAACAAGGTACATGTGCTGCTAAAATGTTCATTTTATTCGCTGCCTTAACGCCTTAGGATGAGAGTAAAGCGTCGCCTCGCCTTACGCCTTACCGCTTAAAAGGTGTGAGGGGGGTGGGTCGCCTCGCCTCGCCGTACCGCCTTAATAACCATGCTAGCCCAAATCGCCCAACTGTAGAGCGACTCGAGGTTATTACTGTAAAAAAAAAAAACTGTAGTATTATTTCCGAATAGTTGCTCTGCGGTTGAGCGACTCGGACACTTGGCGCGCAACCGTTGACCGACTAGCCCAAGTCGTCCAACCGTGGAGCAACTCGAGGTTATTACTGAAAAAAAATATAGTATTATTTCTGTAATTTAGAATAAAAATCAGATTATTTTTTAAAAAATTCCCACCTGTGCAACTCCCACCAGCTTACTGCTGTCCACAGTGTTACACCTGTTGGCTGTTGCTGGCTTGCTGCTTTGTTGGGTAGTACTACTGTACTGCCACTGCATGCCTACTAGGTGTCGAAGCCTGGAAGGCTATAAAAGATCGGAATGTGGTGTGACAAATCCAAGCAAAGCCATGCGGGGCCAAGGCCTGGAAATCCAGACTAGCAATTATAAGGCACCGTTTGGATCAAAGGATTATTGGAGAAAATATTACAGAACTGCACGGCTTTGGTTAGCTTAGCACTAAGTAATGAGCCCAAGCTGCACTACATTCTATCTAAAAAACCCTGCAAATTTCTCTTCAGGACATGGTTCGAATACAAGGAAGCAGGAATAGGGAAAAGATGGCAAAGCATACAGACACAAGTGTAAATAGCAGAAAAAAAAAATACACGAGGTGTTTGGATCAACTGCAAGAAAGAGTTAAAACAATGGAAACTTTGGAAATTAGCATTTCAGTCAAACAAGAACGGATCTGTATAAGTAAAAGGAAATTCCCCATAAGTTTGCAGTTTCACGAACGAAATTTCAGAACACTCCTACACGAAAAGAATTCTTTTAGGTTACTACAGTTCCTATACTTCTCATCAGTTTTCCTTTGACCCAAACAAGCCCTGGTGGAGGCCAACACTTCAAGAGATGTGACATGGCACACGAAACAATTCTAGAAGGGAGGTGGAGATTTGGTCGTTACTTTTTAAGCGACGCAAAAGCAAATATTTCTAAATGTAAGTTAGTAAAGTACTTTTCATTACAAATCTAACAATACTAACTTTTACGTTACATAATTAGATATCGTAATAAACACCGTTCACCAAAATTTAATGAGTCAAAGACAAAACAGTAAAGTACCACACAGCTCACGACCGATCGTTGCTATTATCAGTCAAAAGTCAAAACGGAACGTGAAATCGAATTACCGGCAACAGGTCAGCCCATTTTAAACGTGTTCCAGCCGCCGTCCGCGTCCGTCACCGCGGTCGACGCGGATCAATTCTAAGGGCACGTCACATCGACGGTCGCTATCGCCGGTCGGCCACCCACCCAGCCCCACGCGGCCGTCCGATCACCCCACGGAATATCCCGCGGTTCCCCAGCCCAAGCCAGGACCCGCACCTTCTCCGGAACGGTTGGGTTTTTTTTATTCTATACCCCCCTTATTCTTTCACTTATCCGTAGAAAGGGTCAGTCCTACATTACTTTACACGTGACGAGGATCTGGGTATGACAATAGGATTTATTGGGACTTTTCGTGAAAAATGAAAAGGAGGGAATCCAACTTATTCAACTCTGTGTCGCCTTCAATTAGGGGGGAGAGAGAGAGGAGCAGACGAGAACAGAAGAGGAGCACGCGTTCTTCGCCTCTCACCTCACGGGAGGCGAGGCGATTGGATTTGGGGAGGCTAATCAAGCAAGAACTCCGTAAGAGGATTGCCTTCTCACCTCCCCATCTCCTTCGGATTTGGATTTTTTTTGGTACAGTTAATCCCACGCCCAAATCCGTAAGAATCACCGAGCAATCAGGCAAAGGAAGGCACGGATCCTAGGCCTAGGCGTTCCTTCCTCGCGTGTTCTGGGGCGGTGTCCTCTCTGATCTGAACGCCGCCGGCGATTTGGAGCGGCCAGGTTTGGTGATTGCTTGAGCTTTCCTTTTGCGTCGTTTCCGTTTTGATGGGATAGCTGTGAATGCG
Source organism: Ampelocalamus luodianensis (assembly GCA_036346255.1). Classification (NCBI taxonomy): domain Eukaryota; kingdom Viridiplantae; phylum Streptophyta; class Magnoliopsida; order Poales; family Poaceae; genus Ampelocalamus; species Ampelocalamus luodianensis. The sequence continues at coordinate 8,943,837 of CM070628.1, forward strand.
GGTGGTTGGAGGGGGTGGTTTGTAGATTTGCGGGGGGTGGGGAATCAGGACCAGATTGCTGATCTGCCTCTTTTGCTATGCTGGCTGTTGGAATCGTGACATGGCTGGGTGGTTGATGTTAACCTATGGACTTTTTTGGGCGTAGAATTTGTGCCTTTGCTGGCCTAATTGCCGGCCCAAGTGGAATTTTGATTGGATTGACACTGTGCAGTTCATCAAGATTTTTATATGTACTTGATATCATGGGGCCATTTGGTGTTGATGTGTCAGTCTTGTGAATAAAAGTGGATTTTGGAAATGCTGATTTCAGGTGACCTTTTTCCTTGGTTAATTGGCATAAGACTAATGTGACAGAAATCCAAAGTAAAAACCTCCGATTGATGTGAGATATATAAAGTGGGTGATTTTTATCATATTTTTCCATATCGGTCTAATAATCATGAACCGACCTACAAAGTAACAAGCGTAGAGTTGAAGAGTAACTCAGTTTTTTAGGCCTGTTTTCAACAGCTGATGTGAAAATTCTGTTTGACGTTATACATCATTTCCTTGTTAGATGCTGCTTTGTAATAATTCAAATTGTAAAAGAAGTTGTGTAGCTGATTCATTTTGCCTTTGCTCTAATTGACAGATCACTAAATTTTCCTCGTCATACTTTCACAAGCTTGCTTGAAAGACTTCCTATATCCATTTTAGTATGAAGCCTGACCGGTTAATTTTCTGCAATCTTGGTCATGATGGGGGATACCTGTACAAGTTTCGGCCAGACTTTCCAATGTCTCATGATCTTGGGTTGAGTTTGTTCACACATGTTGGAAGATTGTTGGGGAGTTATTTTCAACATCGCAGGCAGATCTGTTCTTCAGGAAATGTGAAGGTTCAGGAAGCATTCACTTGCCTCAACAAGTTTGCCAGAGCTTTCTATTCCTGGCTTTCTAGAGCGTCTGATCCCAAGATTTTCCATAGGTTGTCAGCTATTGCTGGCCCTAGCTCTAGAGCTTGCCAGTCACATATAAATCAACTGAGCTCCCGCATGCAAAATTTGGCGGGATTGCAGTTTGGTTCTCTAAGAGAAGAGCATGCTATACAGCTGTTTTTAGCTAGGCTTGCAAACGCAACACTTGGGCGACTGTGGAATGATTTTGAGCAGCAGCATGCCTGCAATCTTCTTACTCTAGCTGGTGCTGCTGCTATCGTACCACCACTTGAAAATATGTAAGGCTCAATACCATTTGTTTGAACTTCTCATGTGCTCTCCTTTTCCTTTTTTTTTGTTTACTTTCATGATTTTGATCTTGTTACTCTTGTATACTTCTATCTCATTGACTATTCATTTCATTGTATGAATTCACAAGATCGCCGAAGATGCTTGCAGAGTCGATGGCATTGGGAAATATTGGTGGTTATATCAACAGACCTGTGGATCAGCCATATTTGGAAGGAAAACACCTAAGTTGTGCTTGTGTTGCTGTGCCAAGCACAATCTTTCAAGAAGATGCGATTGAACCAAAAACTGGAATCAAGTTCCCTGCATTTCTTGAAGAAGACCCCAGTCCAGCTACAACGGTATTTCCCCCCTTGTTTTTTAGGAGCTTCTTATGTCATCAAATTTTTACACTAAAGCTCTTCTATACCCGCACTGGTTGTTCTACGGTTGCGACAAGCTAGTGGTGTACTAACCGATATACCAGCTGGAATGCTCCAGACTAGTTTCTTTGACAATGTATAATTAACAGTGTACATAATTGTAGATTACATATTATATTGACTTACTATCTATACAAGACACTTGGTAATACTCCAATTTTTCTGTGGAGAATTTACTTGACAGAGTTCAGTTTTCATCTTATTGGTTTTTGATATATCATTTCATCCTAACTTGGCGTTGATGACTTCATGTGACAGTTCATTGATAATTAAATTTACAGGTCCTTGTTGGGATGGGTTTCAAAGGCATGAAAATAATGAAGGTCAAAAATTTGAACCTGTACGCTTTTGGTTTATGTGAGTAAAATATGTTTTTTTAAAATGATTTTGTTGCTCGTGTCGATTTGCCTGTAAAAACTGTTAATGCGACATTCCTCCATTTGTTACTGATGCAATTTTCTCGTAGATATGCAACCGAATTCTATTTGTGAGAAGCTGGGTCCTAAGTATGCTTCTGTTCCAACCACCACATTGAAGGATCACCCAGATTTCTATAATGATCTCCTGAGGTATGCTCTCCTTTGATAAATTATCAATGCTGAATCGTTGCCATAGTTCCTTTTGTGACGGTCCCTTTCTTAGCCTAAGTTCATCGCTTTATTTCATACATTTTAGGAAGTGCATAGGCTTAGCATGCACTAATGTGGCTGCACAAAATTCAGTCGCTTTGTCGAGCAAGGTCCAGAGTGTACAAGGACTGCTCGTTGAGCTGGGTATATGTTACTTTGCTCGGCAGTTTCTGGCAGTACTGCATACTTGCTATCAGTTGATATTTTCTCGTGAGGATGTCTGCTTGTATGCTTCCATGTCAGCATGTGTGTGCGCTCATAGGCACACGTGCATGTCTCACACACGTCCATAAGATCAGTAGACATTTTAGGCTTCTGAAAATTTATATAGAATTTTTTTGTCATGGAAATATGATAAGAAGCTTCTCTTGTATTCTATGTTCCTCTGATGCTACTAAAATTTTTAATATAATTTTCCAGGGAAAACCTTCATATGAGAGTTAGGTTGGTAGTTAACTACAATGGCCTTAGCATTGGTGCAGTACGAGAGTAAGTAGTACGATTTTATCGTGCCCACAAAAAATCTTTTGCATATTTCTGTTCTCGTAAAAAGAATCTATGATCTATTCAAGACTGAGTTCACATTTCTTATATTGTTTGCAGTGTATTTGAGAAGTCACTTGGTCTGCGTTTGCAGAAGGTACTTGTTGCTTCAGCTGCTACTTCACTTCTTTTACTAGTCCTGTAGACTTATGGGGGGATTCTGCATTTTATTTCTCCAACAGATGAATCCTAACACGGATTATTGTTGCTTGAAGACCTTTGGTTCTTACTTCACCGAAGATATTCCCATACCTGTGGTAAGGTTCAACACAGTATCTGACTATTTGGTGATCTGTAACGTTTAGACTTGAATAATTACTGTCAATGTAATTGCAGGGCACAAGGATCGACTTCTGTCAAACATCTGATGGCCAGCTAATAACAGAAAGTAAAGTACCTTAGGCCATAGCTGGTACTTTTATTTGTTTCGAGCTGTTCTCTATGTAACATCTGACAAGAACATTTCTGTGCAGTTGATGGCAGACAGATCGGTGCTGTTCAGAGCAAAGACCTTTGCAGTAAGTATATGCTTGCTACGTCAAAACTTACATAAGCTGCTACACTTTGCACTTTCTCAATATTGTCACTTGCTTCACTTGGATCAATATTCATAAGTTGCATCTCAAAAAGTACTTACCTTTGCTAGAGCAACTTTATGATACCGCACAGATCATTGTTTGTAAGTGAGTATTGTTTTAATCATGAGCAGGGGCTTTCTTTGACATGTACATCGGCGATTCACCTGTCTCATTGGAGGCCAAAAAAGATGTTGCCCAGAACGTGGCTGGGCTCATGGGGAGATGCTGAGGAAAGAGAGTAAAAGGCAGGCGGTCAGAGAATTATTTCATTCTTCTATACAGTAAGGGGGGAGCACGTTTGGGCCGGAAACTAGGCGAGGATCATTGTATATGTATATATAGTGAGAGATCTGTAACTTGTAAAGGAAACGGGCAAAGTTGTAATGTATACATGGGAGATTAGCATCTGTCTACTGTGCAAGGGCCTCCATTCCTTTTTCCATTTGGATGGGCCTTTTGCCATCTCATAGATGAGGCACAAGTTGTAATACATGAGGAATTGAGGATGCTTCTTCCATAAAGAAAATACAAGCCTTGAAATCTTTATTCATAGGGAGTGACTGGTTTCGCTACGCTTGTCTGCTCTTCTCGATCCTCTTCCATTTAGAAATCAGAACCGCTCAGCTGTTACAGCACTAGATTTTCATTGCATTTTTTCATTACACGCAGTACAAAGCTTAAGTTCAATAGCAGACACCATCAGTATAAAACCGACGGCTAGTCAGCATTAACAGGGGAGGTACACGAGAGAAACTAGCCCCCCCCCAAGCAGACAGAAGGGCCATATCCGCGGAGCGCCGGAAGCTGTGACGCCACAGGGTGTGAGGTCTTGAGCTATGGAGCGTAGTTTTTCATCCACAGTAAGATCGGTGTCCTCGAACACAAAAGCATTCCTAGCCTTCCAGAGCCACCAGAGAACGGTGGCAACATCAGGACAGAGCATCGCAGGGAGGGTCGCTTCCCAAGAGGCTCTCAGCTGTAGGCCAGATTCGCAGAAAACGATCCGAGAAAGCAAGCCAAGCAAAGCAAAGGACTTCACCTACCTTGGTGCGCACCCTTGTAGGCCAGATTCGCAGTGAATCCGGAATGCGGACACCGCTGTCCGCGATCATCCTGTATGGCTGCTTGCAGCGCCAGATGAAAATTCCTGCGAGTCTCTCCACGATGGCACACGTTCATCCAAACCAGGATTACGTTTTTATTTAGATTCGGAACTATTGTACCTTTGACAGCTTGTGCAGCATGCTTGTTTACGTAATTCAAAACGGAGAATCCATCCCCAAAAAAGAAAATAAAAGAAAGAACGGCTGGAATTCAAATCGGCAGCGATTCCACGTTGCATTCCTAACTCAGTTCTCAGGTGATGGTGGCCAAGCAGGTATGCGTGCGTGCATCAACCGGCCGGCCGGGCAGCTGCGCGCGCGCGCACTACCGCGGCGTACGCGTCCGTGCCGGCGCCACGCGGTGGAGATCGAGCTTCGACGATCGTATCTAGGGGCAAGTGCGCGCGCTAGGGCACGCTACCATTAAGGTTGCGTTTGGTTAGGTAAACCAGGATTACGTGATTCAAACACTGATTCACCATCGTTCACTCTATTTCTCGAACGGAACTATCCCGTTCACCATCGTTCCACCAACCAAACGCTACCTAAGTTACGTGATTCAAGTGGATTTCTTACAATAAAGAAATGGATCGGGATCCTGTGCATTAAAAGAGAAAATGCTGGCTTTAGGATGCGATCTTTACCGTTTGATAAAAATGAAAAGTCTATATCAATCGATACAGTTGCTACAGTGATACAACAAGGTCTGTTTGTTCTATTAGAAAACACTGCTCAGGCGAGGCAGAGGACCCTGGCTAGCAGCTAGCTCGGAGAGCATGCATGGGAGGTTTTTTTAATTTAAGATTTTACTCTAGTTCTCTTGTTCGATCGATGTGAAGAGTATAAACAGTTGACTCGATTGTACCAGCATGTTGTCGGTATTAACCGGATAGTTGAATCATGTCTTGGGAACTACAGATCGAGGATTAATGGCAATGCATGCGTGCTACTCCAGATTGGGCCGTTTCTTCTTCTTCTTCCACGACTCTAGGATAGCTAGCTAAGCATTTAATTTAAGCAACACTCGCATGTGCTCCATGTACACCCTCGCGTCGCTGTGATTTAAGAAGTGACAAAAACTGGTTAGCTCAGCTCAGCTGGTAAGTCATTGCTTTCAGCATTTGTCGGCAGCGGCGACGTGATCCGGCCCATCGATCCGCCCGCCATGATTTTTCCTTACGAGATAGCTGTGATCTCTGAGTAAGCTAGCTAAATGCCTTGCGATTACTACGGATTAAAGGATTGAAACATGTTAGAGTAATCCTCCTCATGCAGCACTGCTGCCCATCCCGTGCCGTGCGGCACGCGCGGCACTGTCCAGATCAGACCTTCGGCTGATTACTAGCTAATTGGTTGTTTATTTGTAGATTGATTCTCTTACTATAGATAGAGTTTGTTGCTATAGATAGGATTGTTTCCCTTCTCTGTTGCAAACCGTTGTAAACTCTACATATACACCAAGTGTATGATCAATGAAAGGATTGCGTAATTCTACAACGCTTCCATGGTATCAGAGCGCATCTGCTCCTGAAACCTTCTTCGCTTCCGCACTCGGCGCTCAATCATCTCCGACGAGCGCCACCACTTCTCGCCGCCGGACGCCAACTCCATGGCTCCCGACGCCCCCAAACCCTCCCTCGCCATCAACATCACGAACGTGAAGTCCTTCATCCCCTTTTCTCTCGAACTCCACCCATCCAACTACTCTCGATGGCGCGAGCTCTTCATAGTCCTCGTTGGGAAGTATGGTGCCCAGAAACACATCGATGGCACTGCACGCCCACCGAACAACGCCGACTGGGAAGCAAACGACTTTGCTGTCCTCTCACTGATCTACACGTCCATCTCTGAGGAGATACTAGGGATCATCTTGATGACGCCTTGGCGCGTACCGTCTGGAAGAACATCGAGGATCTCTTCCATGACAACAAGAAGGCATGAGCTCTGACATTGGAAGCCGAGTTTCGCAACTTGGCTCAAGGAGATATGTCTATCATGACATACTCCCACAAGCTCAAAGCCTACGCCGATGGCCTCGCCGACATTGATCAAAAAGTCTCCGACTACACCCTTGTCCTCACTCTTCTCTGAGGTCTGGCATCCTCGGTCACCGCCCCGCCGGCAGGGCCGGCCCTGGACACGGGCAAGCGGGGCGGCCGCCTGCCCCCAATCAGGCAGGGCCCCACCCCAAGTATGCAAACACTAGGTAGAAGGAATGTTAGAAGGAATTTTTAAGGTAATTTTACATTTATGAATTGTTGCATATGAATATATATTGCTTTTGCATACGCAGTTAAGGATTTGCAAACATATATATGTATTTACAGTTAGTACTATCAACTACATGTATGTACAAAGGGCCCCGGATTTCAGCTTCGCCCCGGGCCTCCAAAAACTCAGGACCGGCCCTGCCCGCCGGCACCGACGCCCCTCCCCAGGCTTTCCTCACCACTCACAGCGCCCAGGGCGTGTACCCCAGCATGCCGTTCGCGCTTGCTGGTGTGTAGTTCACGCCACCTGCAGTCTACGGTGGCAACTACGCTGCACCGAGCTCGTCTACTCCGTCATGGGATCAAGCGTCCCTGGTTCACGCGCTGAACACCATGACACTTCGTCCACCTACCACCTCCGACTGGTACATGGACTCCGACACACCCACGCACCTCACCTCCGAGCCCCGTAATCTCTCCAAATCCCTGCCCCTTTCTTCCTCCACTCCCCAGACTGTCATCGTTGGCGATGGCACCCACCTCCCTGTCATCTCTTCTAGCCGCACCTCCTTCCAATCTCACCAATAGCCTTTGCATCTAAACAATGTTCTCGTCTCACCACAGATAATAAAAAATCTCATCTGTTCGTCAATTCACTACCGATAATCTTTGTTATGTTGAATTTGACCCTCTTAGTTTTTCTGTGAAGGATCTCCAAAACAAACACAAAATTCTCAAGTGCAATAGCTCTGGCAGTCTCTATTCTCTTCGGTCGGCCTCTGCCCAAGCCCTCATTGCCTCCACATCGTCTTCACCAAAAACGCTATGGCACCGACGGCTTGGTCACCTAGGCCTTCAATCTCTTTCGCGTTTGGCTTCATCATCGTTTATTTCCTGTAATAAACACATGGCATCTGTTCTGTTAGCAAAGCTTTCGAACTTGTTCATTGGGATTTATGGACTTCTCCTATTCCCAATGTATCAAGCTACAAGTATTATTTCATTTGCCTTGATGATTTTACACATCATTCATGGATGTTCCCTCTAAAACTTAAATCTGGTACTTTCTCCACTATTTCTCACTTTTGCGCCTTTGTTCGCACTCAATTCAACTACACCATTAAATCTTTTAGTGTGATAATGGCCGAGAGTTTGACAACCACATCGCTCGCTCTTATTTCTTAGAGCACAGCATTGACCTTCGCATGTCCTGCCCGTACACTTTCCAACAGAACGGCAAGGCCGAACGCATCATTTGCACCACCAATAACATCATGCATTCCCTGTTGTTCCAAGCACACTTGCCTCCACCCTACTAGGCCGAAGCCCTACATACTGCCACCCACCTTCTCAATCTCCATCCTACAAACACCCTAAAATCTCTTACACCTCCTCAAGCCCTCTTCGGGTCACCACCGCGCTACTATCACCTTTGGGTTTTTGGGTGCTGATGTTTTCCGAACTTGTCAGCCATTGTCCCACATAAGCTAGCTCTGCGCTCCACAGAATGTGTGTTCCTTGGTTACTCTTCCCACCACAAAGGCTATCGCTGCCTTGACCTCTCCACGAATTGCATTATCCTATCTCGTCATGTCATCTTTGATGAGGACCACTTCCCTTTTGCCCGTCGGCAATACACATTACTACAAAAAGGCTAATACTAGACGCTTCATCACAGACAGTTAACTAAAACAGTCTATATTACATGCAATCACAAATGGTTTTGGTTTAGAGACTGTCTGTGTTACTAACTACGCTAAAAACCGTCTGTGAATAGGTAATATCACAGACGATTCATAATAAAAACCGTTTGTAAAGTATCACAGATGGTTCTTAACAATAACCGTCTATGATATTTCTACATATCATAGATAGTTTTAAAAAAATATCTGTAATACTTCACAGACGATTCTTAACAATAACCGTCTGTGATATTACTACATATCACAGACAGTTTTATGTTAAAAACCGTCTGTGATAATTAACTCATCACAGATGGTGCGCCATTTTGCTCGCTTACTGATCATTCGGTGGAGTGTAGCTCCTCAACAGAGTCTTCTTCTCCATCTCTGGCACTACGGTAGCCGCGGGAGATCTCCAAGTTTGGTGAGTCCATCGCCACTCCGTGCCCGGTTTGAGTATCGCCTCACCTCACTGAGCCCGCTCGTGTGGTCCATTTTAGCTATTGTCGCCCACGCCGAGCTGTCACCGTGGACCTCTCTGTCACTGCCGCCGCCATCGGCATCAACTCTTCTTCGGTGAGTCCTCGACCCTACTAAGGTTGATTTCCCCACCTATATGTCCCCCTAAAGTTGTGCATGTGCTTCGTTTTAGTTTATTTCCACTGAGATTTCAGTTTATTTCCACCGAGATGATCTGTCACCGAGGAGCTTGTCGCAGTCGCCTCTGTTCACCGGCGACCAGCCGTCTTGGACCTTTCCCAACTTCACTGACACCTTCCTCGTGATCGAGGTGAGCTAATGGAGCATAAACATCCTTTAATTTAAGTAGTTTCGGGCGTTTATGCCGAAATCGTTAGTGAAGCCCATGACGCCACCAAGGGACATCACCGTCGGCTCGCCTCAGGCGACCTTAGGGCCCCGTGCCATGACTATTAGCAATGCGATGGCATCCTGAGCCCAATTTGAGCTTCAAATCCTACTGCTTTTAATTATTTAATTAATAAACTAATGAGTCTATGATATGTGGGACCACCATAGATTTTATAAATAAAATCATGAAATAAAAAGATAAGTCACTAACAAGTAGGGCCCACATGTAAGTTAATAAAATCTGGAAAATGTAAAAATGAGAAAAGCTACCTTTAGTTCAGAGAAAAATACGCTTTCTTTGTTGAAAAGCGTAAGCCTTAGAAAATACGCTTTCAAAGTCACTCTTTTATTTATTTCCAGGGTTTTCAATATAAACCATGTGATGGACCGAAGCTGGATGTACGCTAAGAACTGTGTGAATAAAGAGTACATTAATGGCGTGTTTGCTTTTACAAGAGCTGTCGAGGAGGATATATTGAATAAGGGGCGGAATATATGTACTGTCCATGCATAGACTGCGAGAATCTGAAGATGTTTAAGAACCAGGTGCAGATCGAATCATACTGATTCGAAGGGGTTTCAAAAAGGGGTATACATGTTGGACCAGTCACAGTGACGAGCAAATTATACAAGAAGGTAGTAATAACGATATCACCGACAAAGTCAATGATATGCCACCGGATGATGTCGATTGTGGTTCCGATTCGGATAGGCTACATGATGACAATCTGGATCAAATGCTTTGCGATGCAGAAGTGAACTATAGTGAGAGAGTGTTTGGTAAATTCGAGGGTTTGATGGAGGACTCGGAGAAGCCTTTGTTCCCGGACTGCAAGCCGTAATACACAAGATTGTCATCCGTACTTGACCTACTGAAATTGAAGACAAGCAACGGTTGGTCTGACAAGTGTTTCACGGTGTTGTTAGGTCTCTTAGTGGACATGCTTTTGGATGGAAATGAGTTGCCCAAAACCACCTACAGAGCCAAGAATGTTCTTTGTCCATTGGGAATGGAAGTAGAAAAAAATACATATATGTTCGAACGACTGTATCATCTACCGTAAAGAGTACGCAAACATGCATCTATGTCCGGTGTGCAACGCATCTCGATACAAAGTGTAAGAATCAATCAGATGATGTCGAGGGAATCGAGGTGAAGAAAGGACCTCCTGCTAAGGTGGTGTTGTATCTTGCTGTAATTCCCTATTTGAAGCGTTTTTTTTTTGCGAATCCAAAAAATGCAAAACTGCTGCGTTGGCACTAGAAGGAGCATAAGTAGGATGAAAAGCTAAGACACTCTGCTGATTCCACCCAGTGGAGAAACATCGATAGGAGGTTTGCAGACTTCAGTGCGGAACTAACGAATATAAGGTTTGGATTAAGTACAGATGGAATGAATCCTTTCGGTAACATGAGCAGCCGACATAGCACTTGGCCCGTGACTCTCTGTATCTACAACGTTCTTCCTTGGTTGTGTATGAAGCGAAAGTATATGTTGCTATCAATACTTATACATGGGCCGAAGCTACCTGTGAATGATATTGATGTGTACCTAGCACCATTGATGGAAGATCTAAAAATATTATGGATCGAAGGGGTACAGGTATGGGATGCGTATGAGAGAACTTCACTTTACGCTCCTTGTTGTTCTGCACCATAAATGATTATTTCGCCCTTGCTAACCTGTCGAGCCAGAGTACAAAAGGAGCCAAAGCATGTACTCACGAGACAACACAACAGTCGGTTCAACCAATGGTTGAAGGAGCAACTCGCTAGTAAATCGTCAAGTGATACGTTGACATGGTTGGCAAAAGGGTCAACATTTACAGTTGTGACATGGCAAGGATACGACATAAATGGGTACACATTCTATACACATGCTTAGGATATAAAGAGCACTAACTAGAACAGCGATGTCCGCATAGATGCGTTCAGTACCGATAGGTTGAGGGACTCCCACTATGGGTTCATATAGGAGATTTGGGAGCTCAACTACGTGTTTTTTAAGATCCCCTTGTTTCGCTGTCGTTGGGTCCATCTCCCACAGGTGAAGGTCGACAGGTACGGCGTCACTACCGTGGACCTCGAACGTGTCGGATACAAAGATGAACCATTCGTACTCGTCAACCAAGTTGTTCAAGTGTTCTATGTAACCGACCAGGCAAATAAGAAGCGCCCCATAGTTCTTCATGGAAAAAGGAGGATTGTCAGAGTTGAGAATGTAGTGGACAAGAAAGAATACAATTATTTTGACGAGTTGCCTCCTTTCGAAAACAACATAAGGGTCGAGGAAGAATAACGTGATGAAACTAGCTACATACGCGTCGATCATCATGAATGGGTAATTTTTAAAGGAGATAAGCAAGTGGAATGATGAATAAAATATTTATGTGTTCTGTATTTGTATTTATGTATATGAGAATGTGTCATATGTGAATTTGCATTTATGTATATGAGAATGTGTCATATCTGAATTTATGAAATGGATGTGCTTGTTTCTGAAATGAATGTGAATTGGATGTATACATGTACTTGTTGTATTTATGCTTATTTCAGAGGGCATGGCTAGCATTTTCTGAGGCTAGCCAATAAATAGAAATATATTTAGCAATACAAAAGAATACCACAGACGGTTCCTTAGGATAAATCATCTGTGATTATGTATCACAGACAATTTCATTTAAAGAACCGCCTATGATACATGACATATCACAGACAGTTTTATCTACAAACCGTCTGTGATACATCAGATATCACAGATGGTTTAATCTACAAACTATCTCTGATACATCATATATCATGACGGTTATTTATTGAAATCGTCTGTGTTGTGCATTTTCACAGATGGTTCTAATTTAGAATCGTCTGTGATGTCCAACCCTATTTATATTCGGACTCTAGGATTCTCCCGTGTCCCCCACTCAAATGATTAAATTTCTCTAACATCCCTCCTCCCCCTGAGCCCGTCCTCGCCGCCGCCACCTCCCCAAACCCGGCGCCCCTCCTCCCTGAGCCCGTCGCCGCTGTCCTCGACATAGCCTCCTCCTCGAGCCCAGCGCGCCTCCTCCCTCGAGCCCTGCTGCTCTGGTGCTCCCTACTCGTCCTTCTCCTCGACGCCCAAAGGTAACAGATATCAAGTTGCCGACCCCAACATCCCTTCCCCTCACACATTGCTCAGATTGCTCAGTGGATTTGATTGCCATCCGCTCCATGAGTATCACAACATTTCAATTTAATTATCCATTTGCATTTGATATGTTCACATTGCAATGTGGTGTAGTGGGCTTGAGATGAATGTTATGTGATGATAATAGCCTTGTACTGAAATTATTTTGATAATCGGGTTTGAACTTGAGCTTTAATTGGAATGGAATGCTTACTTCTGTTGATTGATCTTTAGCATTTAGTCTGTTACTTTCGTTGGTTAATTGGTTGAACCTCCATGTTCTGTAATCCGGTTCATAATACATGACATTCTGTCAATAGATCAAGTGTTGTTGGTTGACTTGAAGGATTTACATGTTTATATGTCAATTATGTTATTTAATTGGTGTGTACACCCATACACATAGAGAATCTTATGATAATATGTTCGTGCGTATCAGAACTTCTATTTCTCATGAAGATGTCATCTGCTCATTCTTCGTCATCATCGCCTCATGCGTCTGATGTGCTGTCCTCTGGAAAATCCAAGCGCAAGGAACGAGGAATATTGAAAAGGCCCAAGGGTTGATTTACCATCACGAGAGTCGATGCGTCTAGAATCCCTCTGAGTCCTCGCCGAGCAGCGTCCACGTCCCAGACAACGGTCGGAATAGTTGCACGCCAACGAGTCAGGATCACCTACGATTCGTGGAAGGAGTTGACCGATGTTGAGAAAACTAGGCTGGTAGCGAAATTTTACGATCGTTCTAGATCTCGGAACAACACTAGGCCTCTGTGCAATGATACACATTGCTAGCGGCATGCAAAGTGTGGAGGAACTTCAAGAGTACGCTTATCAAGAATTACGTGGAGAAGGATTTGACGCCATTCTAGAAGTATCCGTTTGTGGAGGAGTACTGAAAGACTTTGTGGCGAAGAAGACAACAGATGATTTTAGGAGTGAAAGTGTGGCGCATAGGGCCCTCCAGGCAAAAAAAAAACGCACCCCCACAGACTCGGCACCGCTGGGTATGCGAGTAAAATCCCGCAATGGAGGGATCAGGACTAGCATGCAAGCCGGTTGGACGCCTCTCTGCCATTTGTCGGGATCCCTGATGAACGCGCCCGACACTGGCTAAGAGCGAGGTTATCTACCATGTATTCAGGTGTTGTCTCCTTTCCAAACTCCGTAGACGAGGAAGTGTCCCAGCATTTGGTAAGATATCGAACTACCTAGTTTGTAATTACTCGATAACTTCATAGGAAGTAAAATAACATATCGGGCTCTTGCAGGAAGAGCTGAGTACTGCACAATCTTCCTAAGACTCATTCCAGGTAGTCAGGGAGAGAGATATACTCTTCGCGGCCCTGAGAAACAAGGAGCATTTGGATCGCATGAGAGGCATTGGTCTTTATGTTCCATGAAAAGATGGATTCCTAGAGAACACTGGGGCTACCGGAGTAGGAAGAGAGCCAAAGTGAAACACTGCTACAAGAGGAGATTCATGCATCCAAAAGAGAAGAGATGCGAGATGTCGCACGAGAGGAGATTTGTGCATCCCTCACAGAGGAAAGGCTTAGGGGAAATCAGTTGGAAGCCCTTGCCGCTACTATGCTAGCCAGCCCCCAAACTTCCGAGTAGCAGTGCATCCAACCATAACTTAGAAATCGGTGATAAATTTCCTGTTGATGACATCCTGGTAATAATTATTATCCCTGCAATGCTCAATCCATTGATAGGCCTGTTGGAGTAGCTAATTTTGTATCGTTATGTAGGTGACTACGAAGTGCAAGCTCCAAGTGGGATGTGCCTCTGTTGCCCTAGATGCTGCTTGGGGCCAGGCGTGTCCATCCGATGTCGGGGCCTTGCTGCACGGTGTTAATATAGCGTCGGGTTTCGCAAAAGTGAATGTGGACGGTGTTTATGCCAATTTCGAGGTCGTCCAGCTGGAGATGCCCCCAAACGACAGGTCGTGACTTTAGGGCAAGCCAATGGAGCATTCACCCAGTGGCCAAAGAGAGACATCTGCCTGGAGCTACCTGCACCGGTGTCAACTTCACCAGAGCTACCTGCACCGGTGTCAACTTCATGAGAAGTATCTGCACTGGAGCTACCTGCACCAGAGTTACCTGTACTGATGCGGCAAGGGCCCGGTGCATCATATGCATCTACACCTCATGCCCGGTCGACCTCTAAAAAGCAAGGCGGCAAGGGCAAATCAAAGATGCCCGATGATATCCCCTTCTTGCCATTGGCCTGAAAATTTATGCATGGCGAGCCGTTGGTCGTCCCGGAAGAGGACCTCAAAACCCTAGGATTGGCTTTCCAGAGATTGCATGAATGGTACATGGAACATACCAAAAATACGGGTGGACAACGGACCAACGGTGCTCGGGTGTCACCGTCAAGTTTAAGAAAATTTATTTTAACTACGAGTTTCAAGACTGTGTCTTCACGGTGACCTTCGATGACTTGTTCTTACTCTTCAACCTCGACTCCCTCGACGCCTCACTCATGCGATGCTGGACACTGTAAGTATGTACAATCACGGTATACGTTCGTGTTATATCGATAAATGTCATATATAACTCCTAGCTTTTGTACATATATATAGATACATGATCGTAGAAACCACATTAAGTAAATCATTGGTAGGTTTCCTCGAGAGCAGTTTTTATTTTTTAATTCTTTTTAAAAAAATATTTTAAAGATAGCCTCTTCTTAACTTTATTTCCAATTCTAACCCCTTTGGTCACACCATGACCCGTGGCGTGACCAAACTGTGCTGTCACGCCACCTAACACGGCATGACCAAACCTGCCAAATAACCCCCCAAGCCAACACGCGTCCGTGTTCGGGCTAAGTCTTGTCACGCCAAGAGGAGTTGCGTGACAACACTCATTTGCCACGCCAAGATCCGTGGCGTGACAACGTGCTTTTGCCACGCCACGCGTGGTGGCGTGGCCAAAGGGGTTAGAATTGGAAATAAAGTTAGGAAGAGGCTATCTTTAAAATATTTTTTTAAAAAGGATTAAAAAATAAAAACTGCTCGTTTCCTCGACCCACTCTTGGTCTCTGAGCAATGCATCAACGACAATGCAACCTTCATCGAGGAGTAAATGTCGACATTTTTGCTGGATCACCGTGAGAAGGATTTCATACTTTTGCCCTACAACCAGGGGTAAGTGCTGCACTAGTGGCTATACTTGTTTATTTGTACTTTATAAGCAACACGAACTTAGGTTTAATAACTATGGCGATATACTTGTATAGGTACCACTGGAATCTAATTGTAATTATTCCAAAATGGAACCAGGTAAGATACCTTGATTCCCTAAAGAGGTCTAATAACAACTTCACAGTTGTCAAAAACTTAATCGACAGGTAAGCACATTTCCTCCATAAATAACTCTATTATAATATTTCCTTCCTTTGCAATGGCTAAGGCTAAGTTTTTGGAATCACATAGGTCGTTCATCACGTACTATGCAAAGGGAGAGAGATGCAAGGGAGTGAACCCGTGACACGATTTCAAATTCCAGGTATTCACTAGTACACATTAATCTTATATAACACTTCGTAGTAATGCCTCTCGAACTAACCAATTCTATTTTTGCAGTGCCACCAGCATCCGCCGGGCAACACCTGTGGATACTATGTTTGCCACAACATGGAACTACTCCTAGGTTCCCCGATGACCAAAGATCATCAGGTTTGTCAATCTTGCAATAATTATTTCATACTTATTAATTTATATATGCGCGATTTTAATCTTCCTAGCGACAGGTTGCGACCATCGCTGAAACTCCATTGGAACAGGCCCAGCTCGAATGCATTCAAAGACAGTTTGCAGCCTTCTTGATGCGCGAGGTCATAAACCCAAAAGGGAAGTTCCACAATGTAGATTGAACTTGATTGAGATAAGATTGAACTTAATAGAATATGTGTGTATATTTGTTCACGAATGGTTAATTTTAGTTCATTTAAGTTAATTGATTTATGAAATGGATGTGCTTGTTTCTGAAATGAATGTGAATTGGATGTGTACATGTACTTATTATGTTTCTGCTTGTTTCAGATGGAATTGAGGCTAGCCAATAAACAGAAATAGATTTAGCAATATGAAAATAATATCACAGACGGTTCCTTAGGATAAACCGTCTGTGATACATCAGTTATCATGGACAATTTCATATACAAACCGTCTGTGATACATCCATATATCACAGATGGTTTCATCTACGCACCGTCTGTGATACATAAACTATCACAGATGGTTTCATCTAAAAATCGTTTGTGATAAGCGACTATCACACACAATTCTGAGTTAATAATCGTCTATGATAGTATGCATCACAGACAATTTCAAAACTGTCTGTGATGACCTCATATCATCACTGACCCATAAACTCAGACGGCTCATAAAACCGTCTGTAATGACGTTTTTGAACCGCCTTCTGTAGTAGTGACACCATCCCATCCACATACAACTTCCTCGACTTGGATCTATCTTCGCTTCTTGTCAGCACACCACCTAGCATTGCCACCACTGCTACACCACCTCTGGCCACTACACCTCCCTCCAACGCTACTCCTACTGCACCACCTGTGCCTGAGGCTTCTGATGGACACACGACACCAACGCCTCCCACTGTCTCAGCCCCACCCGTCTCTGGTTCCCCTGAGATAGCCCCTCCAATAGCGACGGTCCCCGCCACCACAAACGCCCACCCCATGCTGACCCGTGGCAAGCATGGCATTCAAACACCTAAATAAGTTTTTGATCTCCATGTGGCCTTACCCACCACTATCTCTCCTCTACCAAAAACTTATCGAGGTGCCCTCAATAATCCAAATTGGCGAGCTGCCATGGTTGCGGAGTTCCATGCTTTATGCTCCAACCGTACGTGGGATCTTGTTCCTTCCCCCACACTACTACAGAAAAGGTCTCACAGACGGTTCAAAAATGTCATCACAGACGGTTTTGTGAGCCGTCTGAGTTTATGGGTTAGTAATGACATGAGGTCATCATAGACGATTTTTGAACTGTTTGTGAAAAAAGCTATCACAGATGGTTCTGAATAAGAACCATCTGTGATAGTCTATTTTTAAGTCATAGAAAAATCATAGAGTTAGTGATTTCAAGCCATGATAAAATCACAGAGCTAGGCATTTCAGGTCACAGAGTCAGGTAAAATCGGGAGATACTTATCACAGACTCTCTGATTTCAAGCTATGGTAAAATCAGATATACTTATCACAGACGATTTTTAATACAAACCGTTTGTGATGAGGATGGGAAGTCACAAACGATTCATGTTGAAAATCGTCTGTGAAGTATCACAGACGGTTCTGAACAAGAACCAGACGGTTCTTGTTCAGAACCGTCTGTGATACTTCACAGATGGTTTTAAACACGAACCATCTGTGATATTATTTCTTTACAGACGGTTTTTAGCGCAGCCAGTAACACAGACGGTCGCTAAACCAAAACAGACGGTTTTAGTCAACCGTCTGTGATGAGGCGTCTAGTATTAGCTTTTTTTTGTAGTAGTGCCACCTCGGGCCAATATTGTCACCGACAAGTGGATTTTTCATCATAAACATAAGCTTGATGGTTCTCTTGATTTTTACAAAGCACGATGGGTCCTCTGTGGTTTCTCCCAACAACCAGGTGTCGACTACGCTGAAACCTTCAGTCCTGTCGTCAAATCGGCCACCATTCGGACCGTCCTTTCTCTTGCTCTTTGTAACAATTGGCCTCTTCATCAACTTGATGTTAAGAATGCCTTTCTCCATGGCACGCTTGATGAAACAATCTATTGCCAACAACTACCTAGTTTCGTTGACCCGAATAAACCCTCTCACGTTTGTCGGCTCAACAAATCTCTCTACGGCCTCAAACAAGCGCCCCACGCTTGGTTTAGCCATTTCACTTCATTTCTTTTGTCCATCGGGTTTGTTGGCTCTAAATCTGATCCATCTTCTTTTATATCTCACCATGGGTCGGACACGACCTACTTATTACTGTATGTCGATGACATCATCCTTACAGCCTCTACTACGTCTACTCTCCACCGTATTATTCTCGCACTTCAGTGTGAATTTTCTAGACGGACTTGGGCGGTCTTCACCACTTTCTTGGCATCACTGTCCGTCGTACCACCCACGGCATGGTTCCCAGGCCCAATATGCTACTGAACATCTAGAACGGGCAAACATGGCCACTTGTAACCCATGTTCTACCCCTCTTGAGTCTCAGTGCAAGCTACCTGCTACCGTTGGAACGCCAGTCGAAAACCCCACCCTCTACCGCAACCTAGCCAGTGCCCTATAGTATCTCACCTTTACTCGGCCCGACATCACCCATGCTGTTCAGCAGATTTGCTTGAGCATGCACGATCCTCACATGCCGCATCTCAATCTGCTCAAGCGCATTCTTCGCTACATCAAAGGAACCATCGGGTTCAGTCTCCATCTCAGTCGTGACTCATCTAGTGACCTAGCTGCATACTTGGACGCTGATTGGGCCGGCTGCCCTCATACCAGGAAGTCGACGTCTGGCTTCTGTCTCTTCCTCGGTGACAATCTCATCTCCTGGTCCTCCAAGCGTCAACATACTGTTTCTCGCTCGAGTGCCGAGGCTGAGTATCGCGGTGTGGCTAACACTGTTGCTGAGGTATGTTGGATCCGCAAGCTTCTTCAAGAATTCCGCAAGCTTCTTCAAGAATTACACTGTCCCCTCCAGAAAACTACTATCATCTACTACGATAATGTCAGTGTTGTCTACCTCTCCATCAACCCGGTACAACATCAGCGTACCAAGCACGTGGAAATTGACTTGCACTTCGTCCGACAACACGTCGCGCTTGGCGAAATCTGCGTCCTTCATGTGTCGTCCAGCTCTCAGTACGCTGACATCTTCACGAAGGGCTTACCTCCATCATTGTTTCGAGAATTCCGGTCCAGTCTCAACATCTGCAACGCTCCCAGTTGACACTACGAGGGGGATGTTAGAGTAATCATCCTCAAGCAGAGATTCTGCCCATCCCGTGCCATTCGGCACGCGCGGCACTGTTGCTCGTCTGGCAACAGATTAGACCTTCGACTGATTACTAGCTAATTGATTGTTTGTTTATAGATTGATTCCCTAACTATGGATAGAGTTTGTTGTTGTAGATAGGATTGTTTCCTTCTTTGTTGTAAACCGTTGTAAACTCTAAATATAGACCAAGTGTATGATCAATGAAAGTATTGTGTAATTCTACAATGCTTTCAAAATAGACTAAAATCATCAACGCTTCCAAGTTGTGAAACCACCCTCGCTATCAATTTCTAATCATTTGTCGAGCCGATCACTTGATGGAACTACTACAAGGTTCTAAAAATCAGTAATCGTACTCGATTAGTCATCCACCTAATAGTGATTATATGGCATATCGGTCCAATTATGCCGCATAACCGGCAATTACACATCAACAAGTAGGGCACCCATTACTTGTATATGGCCAAGTATACGACCCAGTAGACCCATTTTTAGAACACTGCACTACTAGCATATCGGAGGCAACCAGTAGTGGGGCGGCGGTGTGGGATGTAAGCTGCGTGGAAGAGAAGAGGGCGATGGTGTTAGCTAACAGCCAACTGGGGAGGCGGATAATGAGGAGGGGTGATTACTTGGACAATGTCAGAATCTGACTCAGATTAAGGTGTCTGATATATAAAACTTGGCAACATAGGATTTGAGGATTGGTATAATAAACATTTTTATTAATAAATAAACATTTTAAAATCTCAAATAACACATGATATCCCATGCAAAAATATCATACAATAGTATATTATGAGTTAGAACCATACACAAAATTCCCATTGCATCAACCTGTCCACCACTACTAATAAGCAACAACAAAAGTTGTTGGTAGACGGGCCACAGAAATTTTCTCACCACATGTAGCCGACCCTACCGCCTCTCTATATGTGTGGTCACACCACCCTTCACTGGTAGGTGAGCCCGTCGTCGGTGTCGCTACCTGCTTTCTCTCTCTCCCCTCTCTCTTCTACTCCCTCTCTCTATCCTCCGTCCTCTCTCCCTCTCTATGCTCTCTAGCACCACCGCCACCTAATTCTGCGACCCCTATGCGCCATTGTCGCTGAGCGTTGGCAGTCGATCGGCGTCACCCCTGGCTAGATCTGCACTGATGTGCTGCGATTGTTAGCAATAGATCCGTGCCCTGTCCACGCCACCAGCCAGATCTGGGCCCGTCCATGCCATCGGCTAGATGCGGGCTTCTTGCTCGCTGGTGGCATGCACGTTGTCACTACCACCAGCTTGCAACTCGGCTTGCATCATCTTCACTGTAGGCAGCCAGATCTGGGCCTCATCCTCTCCTTCACTACCGAACAGGTGCAAATCGAAGAGGAGAAAGGGGAGGCAGCGGCGAGAACCTCGAAGCAGAGGTGCCGCAGTGTGGAAATCGGGGCATTCAGGGGTAAGGATGCGGCGGGGAGGATGTAGAGACTATGACAGCACTGTCGTGGTTGGGCAGAGGTGAGCCAACATTGATATGGTGGCAAGGCAGGGGGAGTAGGGCGAAGATGTTCTTGCTTTTTTTTCATGTGGCTTGGGGAACGAACAAAAGGATGGTGGTCCCACCTGTTGGTACTCAACAACAACGAGGTGGACTGGTGGGAGGTGGTGGGAGGAAGATTCACCATGTAACATCCCAATTTTTGAGTTTCAAAAATCTTTTGTGCAGTTAAGCCCTCTGAAAAACTTCACCAATTTTTGTTGAATTAATAAAGCTTAAATGATACTTTAAAAAGTCAAAATGATTTAATGTGGTTTATCTGAACATCAGTTAATTCAAAAATTATTTTATTTGAGTTCTTTGTGCCTAGAAGTATTTTTGAGATTTTTCTGGGATTTTTTAGTCCATTTGTATTTTTAATTTGCCATTTGCATTCTCCGTGATTTCTAAAAAGAAAAACTAAATAAATATTCCAAGAAATAGTGTGAGTGCTTCCTTTTTCCCGTGACCCATTCCTCTCGCCTCGGCCCAATCCACCTCGACCCATTCTGCCACAGCCCACCCTACCTCTCTCTCCCGCTCGCCCACGCCCCTGATCTCACCTATCGATCGCACCCGTGCCGAAACCGACGCGCACTCACCTGAGTCGTCGTCACTAACGTGTGGGCCCTGCCCCATCACTATTCCTCATCCTCGCCCACGTCTAACTTGGACTCCGCCGCCACCATTGTTTTCTTAGCGTGTGCGCCAGGGACTCTCCCATCCACCCCGCGCTATAAAAAGGTCGTCGTCCTCGGCTTCCACATTCACCTCAACCGTTGCCACACAAAACCCTAGCCCTAGCTGTCCTAGAGCTCGAATTCGCGCCACCTTCGCTACCATCTACTACTCCAAGCCAGCCGAGCCACAGTCATTCCCCTTGTCGCTGTGAGCCCGCGCTCCGTCGCCGCCTTCTCTCATCGCGCCACCTTCGCCACCATCTACTGCTCCAAGCTAGCCGAGCCATAGTCGTTCCCCTTGTCGCCGTGAGCTCGAGCTCCATCGCCGCCTTCTCTCATCGCACTACCGCTTCCGACGACCATCGGTCTCCATGCACCGCTCGCTGTCTTCACCACCGCCTCCGCGTCGTTTTCCACTGCTTCGCGTCCCGGAACTCGTCGTCATTCACCGTCGATGCCCTCATTGGAGTTACGCCGCCGCTCGCCGTGCCTTTGGTTCCCGTGCGCCGCACTGTGCATTGAGGTTATTTTACAAAGTTTATCTCGTCTAATAAGGTAGATATATCTTTTTAATGAGGGGAGTGTCTAATAGCAAAGAGCCACAAATTTTTAATATCTTTTAGCCAAGACATGATTTTTTTTATGTAAGGTAGCTAAAGACACAAAAGTTAAGTGTCTTATAACCAATTTTGCTCATAGATTAAAATCGAAGGCCAAAACATTAGACCTTCCTCTAAATCGAAGGGGAAAGCCTGATGGCTTCCCCACGCTAACGCAGGTGCACCAAGGCCGCCCGCCACATACGACCTGGAAAAGCCAAAACAAAAGAGAACCAAGATTAGGATAACACGAGAAACCTATTACCCAAGCATATGTGGCCATGCGTGAAGAGCATAACATAAGACCAAGAACTCACCCCGGATAGGCAAGAAAAAAACGCAGAAGGATTAATGAGGCGCAGAGCAGCCCAACACAGTCATGGACGGGGACATGTATAGCAAACAAGAACAACCACAATCAATGACAAGGGAATAACTAGGGGAACAAACAGGCAAAGCACAAGCAATCACCTGAAGAAACGAACGAGATGAAGAATATGGCAAAAGCGTAGCGAACAAGACAGAGGAACGGAGGCGAGGGGCACCCCATGCACAGATATAGAAAACCCCTCCTTGCGGCCTTCACACAGGACGGCTGACGACGTGACACTGGAGGACTAAGGGGGTGTTTGTTTCAGCTTCGGCTTCCGGCTTTCGTCCGGAAAAGCCAGAAGCCGAAACAAACTACCGACTTTTCGCAGTCGCTTTCTCGGAAGCCGCTTCCTCATTCAACGTGAGAAAATTGAGCACTTTTGTTTCTCTTCGCTATGCATCAACATGTATTTGGATCCTGGTATGATAAATGGATGACTGGTTGCATGTTTGATGCTGCCATGGTACTCATTGACGATCTAGGTATGAACTTTAAGCATGATGCTTGCATGAATCGTGTATTGAGATCATGATCTAAATGAGAATTGATATTTAAAGTATTTATGTGTAATAATTACTTATTTATTCATCTGATCAGGCCGGATGGTTTTTATTTATCAGCAAAGTTTATTTTTAATTAATGGATAGCTAGAAGCCTAGAAAGTCGAAATTCATCTTACACGGTGGGAAGCAAACCAGCCTTCCAACTTAAACCCGGGCCCACACGTCATCCGAACAAAATCCTAGCAACCAAACCCCAACACCCCGGTGGCCCGGTGCAAAGCAAAAGCAAGCAAGCAGCACGCGACGCGACGCGACCCCCCTGCCGTCTCCATCTACCTCCCAGGCTCCCACCACCACGGAAATAACTCCCCACCACCACCCTCTGCGCGCGCGTGCGAGGCGTTTGCTCCCTTTGCTGCATGTGAGCGAGTGGGGAGAGAGAGAGCAATGTCGATCGCGCTGGAGAGTGGACGGCGGCATGGCCGCGCTCGGTTCGGCCGCGGGGGCCCCCGCTACGCGCCGCCGCCGGCGGCGGCGGTGGTGGGCGGGCAGGGCGGAGGCTCTTCGTCAGCCGGGCAGGGAAGCGACAGCCGGGCGGCGGTGGTGCAGTGCGAGGAGGCGGAGGAGGGCGACGGGGAGGTGCAGAGCTCGTACAGGGGCCCCTTCGACACCATGGACGCGCTCCAGGACGCCTTACCCCACAGGTCAGCCCCCAATCCGCCGCAAAGCTTGCGCCTTTATCGATATTCGTTTGGCAATTGTGCCGGAATCTTGGTTTCATAGGGTTATTTTGGGGGGAATAGTTTAATGTCTCTTCACTGCTTGTGCTTGGCTCATTTGGTGTAATGTAGATGGAATGCCGTTTGTTGATCTGCTGAAAGGTTCATTTGGTGCTACGGAGTAGATTTGGTGTAAAAAATTGTTTTTTGATCCAGTAGTGTATGTCATTCTGGTGAAATTTTGGGTGATTGAGTAATGCAGTGGAAATATTTGGGAAAAACTTTGGGGCTTCTTGGGTCGCTTTGGAGTAAGGTGAGGTCGAATTAATACGCTTTTCGTCCTGGGGTGATTGTTCTGTTACGAAATTTGGGGATTTCTTGGGTAATTCGAGGCAATGAGGTGGGGCATTTGGTGTGGATTGTTTTGATGGGTGAAATACTGAAATGTGCATGTGGATTGGCGTTATAGAGGAACTGTGCTTAATAATATGTTTTAAAAGTTTAGTTTCTTGATCGATTTGGTCGGTGGAGGGCTTGTGGAAATGTTAGATAATCAAGATGGTGGGATATGAATGTGTCTGTGTCATTGGGTGCTCACCGAGTGTGTTCGTCTGACTATCTGAGGGACTTTCGAGAAAATTTTTGGTTCTTAGTATTTAGTTTTTGGTGCCAAACAGACAATGTGGTTGGGAAGCTTGCACTTATGATTGGTGCTAGTCATGTGAGGAACTCACGGTCTAGCTTTGATCCGTGATTAATTGTCTCTCACACAGTCATACTTTAGCTTGGGAATTGTTGGTTGCACAGGCTTGAGGCCTGTAGTATCAGGATTCGTGCTTTTAGCCAAACCTTTTGTTTGATTGCTAGTTTTGTTAGGTGCTATTTTACAAATATGCATAGTAAGTTGCTAAGGTTTTGTAACTTTTGTTTCCATTGACCCAGAGAACATCTCGGGTGAGGCATAACAGTGAAGCAGGATATAATGCTTTGAAATTCTCAAGAGTCCCAAAACTTCTGTTGATGGTGATAAATCCTAAATCTGATGTAGTCAGAATCGTGTAAAATTGTTCATATAATTGATGCCAAAGTTAAAAGGGGAACTTTCTTTTGTCTGAACTGTTAGTTCTACCACTAGCTGGTCCTGGCTGAACTAAACAGTAACCAGCAATAAACAACCTTTAAAACTCTGTTGTGCTCTTTTAAGCATTAGTCTTAATGCAATTATTTCCAAAAATATAAGTTCTTTGTTATTAATAAATAGGAAAAAGTTCATTCTACTCCCTCAAGTATCGACATGCGGACACCTAACCCCCTAAACTAAAAAATCGGCCCTTTGACACCCCTAAGTTACAAAACTAGACAACCTACCCCCTCCGGCTGTTTCGTGCAGTGGTATTGCTGATGTGGCGTCCGGGTGGCCCGGTTTCGCCACGTAGACCAATGTGTGGGCTAGGTGAGCTGGCAATCGTTTTTTTATTTGCTCTTTGGCGCAAGATCCTGAACATCCCAGCCGTCCATGTAACCATCCAACCAAAGAAACCGAGAAAAGTGCGGCGAAGGACGACGGCCGGTGCTTGATCATGGCGACGGCAGCGTTGCTAGCTGCGGCCGACGCGGCCACGAGGGCCGAGGTGGAGGCTGAGGCAGGGTTGGAGGCGACGCGCTCACAGGAGGGGCACATGGAGAGGGTTGTGCAGCCGACGGTTCTCCTCCGTGAGCGTCTCGCAGCAGCACTTCAGGTATAGGCTGTGCGCGGAGAGCTCCAATGGAAAGGAGCCCGTGCTGTCGTTGGGCGTCTTGGGCGGAGGATGAAGTTTGGTGCTCCTGCTTGACGACAAGGCGAAGAAGACGACCGACGACGAAGAGGAAGCCCAGATCCGTGGCCGACATCGATGGATGAGGCCGGATCTGGCCTGGGAACTGGACCCGGTGTGGCTCGGCCTCCAAGCATCGGAGACGAGGCAGCTCGGTCTCCAGGCAAAGCAGAACTCGACGACAGGCCGCGTGATGCGGTGGAGGAGGTCGATGTCGTGCTTTGGAGGTGGCGCGGATCCAGGAGTAGGGGCCTCGAGGCAAGGTGAAGCAGAGCCGACGGCGGCAACCCGAGGCGAGAGTGACGCCGGATCTGGCTGGGCGACGCGGCGGCTGGCTTGGAGCAGGATGACTTGAAGACGCCAAGAATCGAGGCGGACATCGCTGACGATCATGGATTTCGGTCTAGACCGCTGGATCGTTGTCGACATCACCTGGATGATGGTATCCGGCGGATCTGGCCGGGAGCGGCAGTTCTTGAGGAAGGAGGATGAGGATGGGATGGGGAGGTGGCGCCTGGGCGGGATGGGATGGGGAGGCGGCGCCCGAGCGGGATGGGGAGGCAGCGTCGGGCGGGATGGAGAGCGGGCAGGAGGGAGGAGACGCCATGAGGGAGCTTCGGCCAGGAGGAATAAATGGCGAGAAAGAAGCAACGGAGGAAAAGAGAGAAATGAAGAAGAAGCTAAAAGAATGAGACAGGAGCTGTGTCGGCCGAGTAAATGGATAAATGAGAGAGAAAAAGGCTCTAATTGATGTAGGCTCACTTACAGGTGGGCCTAAGTGCCAAAGAAGCCAGCTCACCTAGCCGACCTGACGAAACCGAGCCACCCAGATGTCACATCAACAATACCACCGCACGAAACAGCTAGAGGGGGTAGGTTGTCCTGTTTTGCAACTTAAGAGTGTCAAAAGGCTGATTTTTTAGTTCAGGGGTTAGGTATCCGCACGTCGATACTTGAGGGGGTAAAATGGACTTCTTTCTAATAAATATACAAACTTTCTCGAACTGTCTATCAGCAATTCAGCATGTTTTAGTCTAAATTTATAGATTGTCAAAATTATGGCCCGAGGTAATACAGATGCTAGACGGTACAACTGCACGATCACTGCTAGTTTGAACAGTTCAAAGTTGTACTTTGTTGGTTTTCTGTCCGGCTGTGGTTCATGAAACTTACTTGAGTATTTGTTCTTTGATGTGTAACTCTGTAGTTCTAGCTATTGTTTTTCAGTACTGTTTCTACATTGTTCCAGAGAATGTAATCATGCTATTATTCTGCAGACATGTTCCAGGAAGCATGAAATGTTTTTCTAATTCATTGAACAGAGAACATGAAGACCCAAGTTCGCTAGTAAATTTGGTATCCAAGAACTAAAAAGCTCATAGTAGTAATTTTTTTATCAACTCCTCTCCATTAGCCATATCATGGGTATTGGCAGGTTTAATTTAACTTGTGGCCATCACAATGAGCTTGCTTGTTGATTCCGAGGATAGATGCAGTGTCTAAGCAATGCATGCAGTTTTGCTTTTGGCAGTAGTACTTTCTTTCTTGTCTGTACGTTGTCGTGTTGCGAATGACATGAGTTATATCTTGTTAAATGTTTTTATATGGAGTCAAGTTAATCCATATTCAATAATTTGTATTTGGTTGAATATATGGCTGCTTAGTAGGTGAACACATGGTTTTTGGCATGTAAAGATTTATTTGTTGTGGAATAAGAGTTAGCGGTGTTGGTACTGCCTGATAGATTGACGCTACTTGCCATCAATTTTAGTGGCATGAAATGGTATTGGCGTTATATGACAACTTACTTAACCTGAAGCAGAATTTGTAGTGTGCATGGAAACATGGTCATGTGTGTTTAGCATGTACTTAGTGGAGGCACCAGATCAAGCAGACAAAACAACCTTCTTTCACATGCATTTGTTGGCCAGCTGGCAAAATATTGTTGATCTTCATCATTAAGTATTTAGATACCTGTCTACTTGTCGATGCCTGGCAACTTAAAAAGTTTTTTTTTCATTTCTTATAGCTGCCTGAAAACATGTTGATCTCTGTCCAGTATTTACTAATAGATGATCTTGTTGGCATGTCTTAATCAGAGAAATCATCTTACATATATTTCATTCTGCTGACCTATTTTAATTTTTACCTATGATAGGAGAGGGGTATCCAAATTCTACAATAGCAAGTCTAGTTCTTTGGCAAATGCTGTGGACGCTGTATTCTCGTCTCAACCTGCCAAAGACCTTGCAAATCCTGAAAACGCATCCCCTAAGAAGCGCAAGGGTCTTCTTCCATTTGGTATCCACCAAAACAAGTCGCAGAGTAAAAAGCTGAGCCCTGTTGGCGATGTCACCAACAGCCCAATGAATAGCAAGAAATCATTATATCCAGCTGCTACAAACAGTTCTCCACGCAAGAGCAGGAGCGACGATGAGCATGAGTGCTGTAAGAACCTGCCTTGCCATTGCCTGCAGAGAAGACTTAATGCAATGGATGTCTTTTCTTCTACACCTGCTGCCCTTCAACCTCAGCTGATCACAGTTCAGATAAGATCTGTTCCGATGGTTGGTCTGCAGGATGTGGCAGATTCAACTGCTGTAGTTTCTCCTAGGGAAAAGCGCAGGAAGAATTAGCAAAACCCGCGTAATGACATTTTCATCAGTCCAACTCCAACCACTGGTGTCCATTTTAGACTGCGGAATCCAGTGGCCCACATTCAGAGCAAGGTTCAATGGTGGTGGTGTATAGGTTCTAGGATTATTTTCCTTAATACATAATGATAGAGATTCAGAAATTGAGGAAGTGATGCTTTATCTTACAGGCCGTATGTGTCTTGATCAATGATTTCCTGATCTGTTGTACATTCTGGGGTTTGTGTTTTTGCCTGCTAATTCAACCGTGTTACCCCCGTTGTTTCATACTGTTCCTGCCCTGTGGTTGAATGATGTGTGGTAGTGCGGAGGTTTTTCTTCAGTTCTTCTAGCGCATTTTCCTCTCGTTCGATCAGCTAGAAGTGAAGTAGTTCTCGTCTCCCGTGTGTAGGAGTTGCAGAGCATGATACATCCTATGATGATCGCGTTGAAACTCTCTTAAATTAACCATTGCTCTTTTAGGATTGATATTCGTGTTGACTACAATATTTCAGTGGATCACCCCTTTGTTTCCGACCATTCTAAACCCATCTAAACAAGCGTAAAAAGATTTGATGACGTCTCTTTGAAGGAATATTCCTCCTTTTCCTTAGATGGAATAAGGTTTTAAGAATAAGCCCTCTTCGTCTCTGACAGGGACGCCGGCCGAGTAATAATGGCTTCCTCTTCGTCTCCGACTGGGAGGACCAACGCTTATTTCCCCACGGAAAGTACGATCATGTTTACCTTAAAGTCACCCTGATGAAAGGAACACGCCGTTTTTAGATCAAAGGCAAGTTAGCACCTCGTTACGTCGGACCTTTCCGAATTGTGGCAAAGCAAGGATCGGTGGCCTATCAATTGGAACTACTGCCCTCATTTTCAGATGCGCACAATGTCTTCTATGTATCACAACTGAAGAAATGCCTCCGAGTCCCGACCGAAGCAACCGAGTTAGACGATCTCGACTTGCAACCCGATCTTTCTTATTGGGAGCACCCAATTCGTATTCTTGAAAAAGCAGAGCGCAAGATGAGAAATCATGTCGTCAAGTTTTTAAGAATTCAGTGGAGCAACCACACTGAAGATGAAGCAACTTGGGAGCGTGAGGATCAGATGCGATCGGAGTATCCATACCTTTTCCTTATGATTGAAGTGTCTTCGAATCAAGAAAGAAAATATTAAACAAAGCAATGAAAAGAAAAATATAATAGTAACTTCTTGTTACCTTAAAAGATATCTTAGCACTATCTTTAAAGAAAATCAAGATAGCAGATATTGTATTTTGTATAACCCCGTTCCAAACTACCGAGATCTTGGAGTCGAGATCTTTTGTAAGGGGGGAGGTTTGTCACATCCTCATGTTTAATAAATGGAATTATTATGCATCTCATGAGCATGCATATTATTTTTGAAGCATTTGCATCATTTATTGCACTTAGAAAGTCTTAATCAAACGTTAAACTTTCAACTCAAAAAGAAACTCCCAAAAGAAAATAGAAATAAAAATATGTGATCATCTCTGGGGAATAATTTATTCAAATACTATAATATTTATAATGAATAAATGTAATTTTTTACAAATTTTTGGAAGTCAATTCAACCCACACAAAATTCAAACTCTATTCGATAACCTATTCTAGGTTTGAATTTAAACTATACAAATTAAAATGTGAACAGTGAGGTTTAATAATTTATATGAGTATAGGACATTCCAGGAATCTCCCTGATTAATTTCAGATTTTTAGGATTTTATTTTCTATTTTTAGATCGTCGGTCAAAGTAGAGGTTTGATTTTAAAATCACAGTCAACTATTGGACTCGACCCTAACCCAACCGGCCACACCGGACTCAAGTCCCGACCCGAGCGAGTTGACTCGACCAAACCTCACTTGAAAATGGCCTAAGCCACACAACGACCCACGCCTCTTTGAACCACTAACAGTGGGGCCCACTGGTCAAGGCCTTCTTCTTCCCCGCGCGCAAGCGCGTTCAGGCCCTATGTGCCACGCGCCCGCCGCATGCTGCGCCGCCCCATCAACGTCGTGAGCCATCGCCTCTCCTGACCACTCCCGAAGCTTTGTCACGTAACGCCGCCTCCACTCCGTCTTCTCCCCAAGCTTAACCCTCCCCCCAACCCTCACAATTCCTCACTTCTCTTGTTGGCCGATGAGAGGGAAGCTCGTTTGAGCTCAATTCTTCGGTAAAGTTCCAGCCACCTTGTCCCTCAGCTCCTACCTTCAAATGTCGTTTCCATCTGAGCTAATGCAAGTTCTTGTTTTCCTGTGTAGTGCTCATAACTCCATCGTGTCATTTTCGTTTCTAGAGCGCGCCTGCGCCTACAACTCTTCTCAAGTCGTGTTTCCAGTGAGTATTATCTAACCCCTTGTGCGTCACCATGTGCCTTTATGTGTGACATCGAGATCCCCTCTACTCAATTCCTCAATTCATCACAGGAGCTCACAGATTTCAAATTTTCCCTATTTTGGCCGAAGAACCCTATTCATCGTCCCCATCTCTGACCAGTAATGCATTCTCCAATTATTTACCACTAGAGCATCTTCTAATGGTCCTTAAGCTATTCTGCACATTTATTTTTCTTCGTTTGGCTCCAGTCGACCCCTCCACATTGGACATCTCCGCCGTCGTGGACCTCACCGACTTCGAGGCAGCTCTGGCCGTCTCTACTCCTCTCCAACGTTCATGTAGCTTTAGTAGACCTTGTAGAAGCCTTGGCACCCGCTTGCTTGCACGCTGCAGAGCTTGAATGTTGCATGCACATTTGGCCGTATAAGCACCACCGCCCAACTCTGGCTAACCGCCGGTACATGTCATCCCAACCGCCGCCGCCGCCACCATGAAGTCCGCAATGCTTCAAGGGTTCCATTCCTACCCTTGGCCGACTTCGCTGTGGCCAGAATCACCGGCAGGGCTCCAATCAAGATCGAGCTCAGTGAGCTCTGTTTTGTCGAAAGCCCCGACAAATAATGTAGCTTCGTCATTAGGGTATAAGTGCAATCATTAGTCCTTAATTGCGGATCTTTGTTGGAAAAATGTGTTTAGCCGCGTTAAGTAATGGGCTCCGAGTCGATGACATGTGGGCCAAGTCACTTAAGTGCCCTGTGCACTGTGTTTGTGCGCCGGTGAACCGAGTTCATAAGTATGAGTCTATGATCGTTGGGCCCCACCTGTCAGTTCGGGTTAACTCAGAGTTTAAAAGAAAAACGACGCTATTCATTGGACTCCACCATCAGCGACTGAGGCTAGGGTAGACTCCGGTAGAAAAGTATAAAATGCTTAAGAAAATCTGGAAATCAATTATTTATACACTGATAATTAGTTTAACTTCAAAAATTCATAAACTAATTCAAATTGACTCCAAATCCAGTGAAACAAATTTTGATAATTTTTATTCTTTATGTATTTTAATTTGGAATAGGTTTGAAATATGTTTCTGCCCCAGAAAACATAGTTGATGGAATTTGATCTAAAAACCAAATTATTGTTACACTAGAAAATGCTTTTAACTTGAAAAATTTATAACAAATTCATTGTAACTCTAAATGGAGTGAAACCAAATTTTTAGCTTGAATCTTTAATGTACTTCACCATGGTATAATTTTTGAACATGTTATTGCCTCAGAAAATTTTAGGTTTGGAATCCAATTCGGTAAGATATTATTTTTACACTGAAAAATGATTTAACTTCAAAAATTCATAGAAAATTCATCTGAACTCCAAATAAGATGATTCAAGTTATATTGAACATAAATTTTTATTAAGTTTCTAACCATGTAATCCTTATATCCACCACTGTTCTGCAAAGTTTCACTAAATAATTAAAATTGGATGAATAGTGACATATTGCAATTTTTATGGATTTTCTCAAAATCCGATTTTCAAACTGCTATAACTCTCTCATATAAACTCTAAATGAAATATTTTTGCACCTAAATTCATCTAAAATCATGATCTTACTAATGTATAAATTTCATGCATTTTTGAGCATTTTGAGTTTTTGGCTATTTCTCGATGTTTTTTGATGTCGTTAATTCTTTAGAGTTTGAAGTGGTCGACGTAGACACCTTCACCACCGAGAGCAAAAAAAATTGACTTCCAGCAAGTCAAGCATCATTTGAACTTTCTTTTGCATCATGTTGATCCTAGTTTTTAATAAGTTAGTGTTTGAAATGCAATGATAATGCTTGCATGCTATTTTTGTATATTGATATGTTGTTAGTTAGTTATGTCCTACGCTTGCTGGTTATCCTTGATAATTCCATCATATATATGCTTAGGTTAGATGTGTGTGTGTGTGTGTGTGTGTGTGTGTGTGTGTGTGTGTGTGTGTGTGTGTGTGTGTGTTGTGTGTTGAGTGCTTAGCCATTGCAAGTCTAGTCGACGCATTAGATCAATTGACTGAGTTAGCTCGTCAATTGTGGGAAACACATAACATTTCTTATCTAATTTTTGTCCAGATCTTTGTATCTGGTTTTGAGTTAAAACTTTGTTGTTTCCAAAGGGTTTTCGGTCTGGACAAGTGGTTGATAGTGTGGGTGCTATTAGACACGAGACTCGGGTATGTGGTTGTCTTGTCCGGACCATTAAGGACCAAACTTTGGGCTATCGATTCTAAGTACCACTCGTACTTCTACACGTTGGATTGGGGCCGGTTTAGTCAAGTAAGGGGAAGGGTTTATTGAGTTAAGTCCCAGGTGGTGTGAGGACACTTGTGTTCGATCATTTGTTAGTAGAATCCGATACAATTTTCTATAATATGCATGGGAGCATTATTTTTCTTTCTTTATATTGTATCGGTATCTCCAACACAACTTGTGAGCCCACTTAGCAAGCGCTATCCGTAGCTTATACTAGGTTTGGGGTTCATCTCGCAAAGGGGACTCATCTCAATAAGGTCTTCTTACTGAAAAAATGTCAAATCTCGATCTACGTCCGGCATACCTTAGGAAGTATGCTATTATCCGGAGGCTTATGGGCTGATCGCGTCATGTGGGTAAAGTAGTACACCTCTGCGGGGTTTAATCTATTCGAATAGCCATGTCCACGGTTACGGATGACACTTGGGTTTGAATGACATCATTGTTAGACTTTGAATTAAAATTGACATGGTTACAACTTGGTTTTCGGCATGAATGGGTATTCATGCATTTTAGTTTATCAACATGGGCTACCACTTTGGTATTTGTTTGTTTTAATTGTTTATTAATGTATATCTATGTCACACATTTATATTTTGCTTAAAAAAACTTGTTTACAAAATGGTAATTGAAAACTAGTATGTGTAGGATGAAAATTATTGTGTTTTCTGCAAAACTAAGCCACTAATACCATTCTTTGATATCCTCTATGCATAAATACTTTTAATTTGTGTAAGACTTGCGAGTACAATTGTACTCAACTTGGCTCTGGAAATTCAAGTAAGGAAGACTTCGCGCCCGATGAGCTCGTTAGCACCGAATTAGGTGACGCTGACGAGTAGTGTTGTTCTTTAACCCCTAGTCGGTTGTTGTGGGTTATGGGGCGCACACCTTGCTGGTCCTTTTGGTTTATTTACATTGCTTCAGCTGCTGCTTAATGTTTTTATTTGAAATTGGCCGGTCGGCCGTTATGTAATAGTTGTAGACTTAACTACTATGTTGTATGTCTTTTGGATTATTAATGTATGAATGTTGTATGACTGTGATTGACGTTGTTAAGGGTACGGACGTGTTGGTCACTGATCTTGGGAGCCAACACGGACACATACCCATTGGTTTTGAATTCTCTCTTAACTCATTAAGTGTAGACTTAGACCGTTTGAAGAACCGGTCATCATGCAGTGCTTGCAGAGGAGCAGCATGCATGATCATCGGAGCTCTGGTTCCGGTCAGGTCTCCTCACTTAGTTAGAGTTAAGGTGGAATCCATTTACTTGAGGCCCAGAGTTATTTCCATAAGACCGGGAAGGCCTCGGTCCCACGGAAATAACCTGGGGGTCCTCACAAACGGCATGCGCTAACCCTTTCTTTGTTAATTCATGTTCGTTTTCTTTGATGATATTTTGATCTACAACATGTCGTAGTTCGAGCACCTTCGTCATCTCCAGGCGGTTCTCACAATTCTTCACCAGTACAAGCTCTTCCTCAAGCGAAGTAAATATTCCTTTGACGAGTCATTCGTGTACTACTTGGGACACATCATCTCAACGGCTGGGGTGGCCATGGAATGGCCAGGCTGCAACCCAAGACGGCACAAGCATTGTGTGCCTTCCTTGGACTTGTGGGGTACTACCGCAAGTTCATCAAAGCTTACGGCGCTATCACGGCGCCACTCACACAACTCCTCAAGAAGGAAGGCTTCTCGTGGTCCCCAACAGTGCAACAAACCTTCGAGACTCTTAGGACGGCTTTGGCGACTAAGCCAATTTTGCAACTTCCGGATTTTTCCACCCGATTCATTGCGGAATGCGACGCATCAGGGACGGGCCTCAGCGATGTCCTTCACCAAGGTAGTGGCTCCATCGCTTTCTTCAGCCGGCCGATTGCAGCCTGTCACCACGTGCTTGCTGCATATGAGCTTGAGTTGATTGGATTGGTACAGGCTGTACGGCACTTGCGGCCCTATCTTTGTGGGCGTTCATTCCTCGTCCATATCGACCACTACAATTTGAAGTTTCTATTGGATCAACACCTACCAACCATTCCCCAACACCATTAGGTCAGCAAGTTGCTTGGCTTCGATTTTTTGGTGGAGTATCGGTTGAGCTGGCTTAATACAGTGGCTAACATGCTCTCCCACCATGATTTGGACATCGGCGCCTCCTTCGCTTTGTCGGCTCTGCACTTCGACCCCCTCGATGTCATTTGCATGGCCACCTCATCAGACCCGGCTTTGGTGGCCCTCTGTGACCAGACCATGGGCGGCGACCTTGGTGCCCTATGTACAATGGTCGATGGCTTGGTACTCTTCAACCGACATGTCTATATTCCGCCCAACTCGGACCTTCTTGGGGACATCCTCACCGTCACCCATGATGTTGCTCACGAGGGCGTCCAGAAGACTCTGCACAGACTATGTTGCAACTTCCACACACCACAAGCCCGGTTGGTAGTACAAGACTATGTCCGTGCATGTGTGACATGTCAACGCAATAAGACGGAACACCTCCAACCCACGGGACTGCTATAGTCTTTGCCAATCCCTTCTTGCGTGTGGGAGGATATTGCCATGGAATTCATCGAGGGGCTTCCGCGAGTGGGCAACAAGTCTGTCATCTTCACGATTGTGGACCGCTTCTCCAAGTACACGCACTTCATCCCTTTGGCGCACCCTTATTCGGCGGAATCCATGGCCCGCATCTTCTTTGCTGATATTGTGCGCCTCCACGGCATATCATCTTCTATTGTCTTCGAACCCGTCTTCACTTTGGCTTTCTGGTGGGAACTCTTTCAGGCATCGGGTTCTCAATTACACATGAGTTCGGCATTTCATCCGCAGTCCGATGGTCAGTCCGAGGCCATTACACAACGTCCTTGCCATGTACCTTCGGTGCATGACCAGCGATCGTCCCCGACAATGGGTCCGATGGCTTCCATGGAGGAATATTATTGTTACAATACATCATTTCATACCGCCTTTAAGGACACGTCGTCTATGGCCGTGCTCCCTCTATCTGCACCTACGAAGATGGCGATGCTTGCAATGTGGCTGTGGATGCCACCCTTCAAACACACGACGATTTTCTTGCTGATGTCCAGCACCGGCTCCAGCAGGCTCAGCAACATGACAAACTCTATTACGATGGCAAGCATCGTCCTCTCGCCTTCGAGATTGGTGATTGGGTTTGGCTGTGGCTTCATCAACGGTCGGCGGCTTCATTGGGAGCAATGCCTAAGGGCAATCTTGCTCCCAAATACTATGGGCCATACCGTGTCATCGCCAGGATTGACTCTATCACCTATCGCCTCCTCCTTCTAGCTCGCGCGTGGATCCATGATGTCTTCCATGTCAGCCTCCTCAAAAAGTTCCATGGGACTCCACCCGATCACCGGCCCGTTCTTCTGGTCATCCTTCATGGGAAAGTGTTGCCTACGCCAGACAAGGTTGTTCGAGTTTGTCTCTACTGGGGTGTCCATCAGAATTTAATACAGTGGCAAGGACCGCCGACTTCAACTACCTCCTAGGAAGATTTGGGTTCTTTTAAGCAGCGTTACCCAAATTTTCATCTCGAAGACGAGCTGTTCGTCGAGGGTGAGAGATGTCATGTGGGGCCAGGTGTACCGCTGATGCCACAAGGGCACAGCCTAGGCGGTGGCGGCCTAGGGCCCACATCCTTTCTTTGTTTGCAAGTTAGAAAGATTAGATTAAGATCTTTAAGATCGGTTTGTTTAGAAAGATTAGATTGAGATCTTTACGATCTCTTTAAAGATTAGATTGAGATCATTCCGATCTCTTTATTTGAAAATCTATATTTGTAAGACTCTCTATTTAAAGGAGAGTAGATATGAAATAAAGCAAGCAGGATTAGTATATCTAATCTTCCTTCCCTAGCTCCCTCCATCGGCCGAACCCTCCACCTCCTCCCTGAGCCCTACTGCCACATCCCCTCATCCTCGTGCGCTCGTCAGAGCATATTCAACAGTAAAACCACAAATATATTGTGACGTGCTTGGACCACCCACAACACACTCCTACCCTATACCCGAAGCACATCACAATATATTTGTCACTTCCCAAGGCATTTCCAAGCGTGAAAAACCCGAATGTGCGAGCTCTGATATCACTAGAGGTTTGCTCTTTAAACACTCCTTTCAGTCATGTTTTACTTGTGATCTTTCAAATTTCTATTTTCTTGACCCTTTGGCTTTGTATTTTTCAGACACCTTGGCTGCTAGAGAACATGTACAAGTTTTCATACTTGAAGTGTTTACAGTTGTCGTTCACTACCCCCGATAAGGATAACATTATATCTCTGGCTTTCTTATCTAGAGATACATGTAAGTACTTTGACTTGTTAATATTTGCTCCTTTTCTTTTTTCCTTTGACTAGTTGAATGTATGTGCTTCGGTACGGACTTTTTAGAAAATAACTGTATTACATGTTCTACCCTCGACGTCAAACAAAATAAATTTTGTTATGTTGTGTAGTAGTAAAAGTGTCAGCATAGTAAATTAGTCCATTGACATTACAGGTAGTGGCAAGCAGACGTGCATAGCATTCATTCCTCATCACCAAATAGAGTTTGTTGTTGACGGTTAGCACCATGCCATGAAGGGTCGTAATCTGTATCTCTCTTCATCAAGGAGCCGTATTACTTTCAGAAGGAGATCAGCAATACTGACTGATATTCGGAATCATAAAATTCCCGTTTCTGGTGGTGCTCTTGCGCGCGAGCACACACAGTGCAAATACCCAGTTTTTTTAGAAACCAGCTTTCACATGGATAAACATGTAATATTTAGTACACTCTATATCACCTTAACTAGGCAAAGCTTGTCTTGGAAAGAAGTTTAGAATGCTATGTTAAATTAAGAGGGAGGGTCCCAAGAGATTTTGTTGCAGTACTCAAAGAGTCAAGAACCCAAGACACATGTGATCGATGTGCTAGAAGCCTAGAAGTCTATGGGATGGACGATGTCCGTGCCAGCAGTGTGGCGTCTCCACCCGCCTGCCATGGCCTTCACAAGCCACAGGCCGTCGAGAATAGACGCGGGACGGTCGCGCAGCACGTACCAGGATACGGATCGCCGGCCACGACGTCCGTCATCAGTACGCGCGCGCGCCAGCGCCCGCACGGCCGTGTCGTCGCCCTTAACTCCCTTCACGGCAAGCGGTGCGTCCCGCCATCCCGGCGGCCGCGTCGTGCATGGCATTGGCGCAATTGTCACTGCCCGCGAAGTGCGCACCCACGTGCTGAGGCAGGCAGCGAGTTGAATGAAGACAACGGGTGTATCACGGGGGGTTGGCGCGGTGGGTGCAGCCGGCTGTGAGCGCACAAATCGCGGGGGTGGGCACAGGATATGCGCTGGACGAAAAACAGAAAGGGGGTGGGGGGAGGGGGCCGGCACGCGGTCGCTCGCGGGAAAAAAATCGCGCGAGGGGGATGGATCCGCATGTGGGTGCTTCCACTTTTTGAGCGGAGTTAGGGAGATAATGTACCACTCTTTCTTTTTGGGTAACGATACTGCTAGGACGTCCGATTTTTCAATTCCTATCGTACGCTTCCGTGGATCAGCAGCTTTACGGGAGATCAGATCAGAGCATGCTCTTCCGGGCCACGAGGCAGGCCCGTGGGGCCACGGCGAGATGACAATTCATAGATCGAATAAATAAATTGTTTTTTTTCAGATACTTTTTTTTTGATATGTGATGTTACAATCGTTGTCCGGAGACGTTGTAACCGTTATCCGGGGATGTTGCAATCGTTGTTCGATGATGTTGCAACCGTTGTCCGAAGATGTTGCAATCGTTGATCGGGGATGTTGCAACCGTTGACTTGGGATGTTGCAACCATTATCCGGAGATATTGAAACTGTTGTCATATGATGTTGCAATCGATGTCCGAAGTTGTTGCAACCGTTGTCCGGAGATGTTGCAATCGTTGACTAGGGATGTTGCAACCGTTGACCGAGAATGTTGCAACCATTATCCGGGGATGTTGCAACCATTATCCGGAGATGTTGCAAACCGTTGTCCTATGATGTTGCAATCATTGTCCAAAGTTGTTGCAACCGTTGTCCGATGATATTGCAACCGTTGTCCGAAGATGTTGCAACCGTTGTCCGGATATGTTGCAACCGTACTCCTAGTATGTTGCAACCGTTGTCCGGAGATGTTGCAACTGTTGTTCGGGGATGTTGCAACCATTGTCCTAGGATGTTGCAACCGTTGTTCGGGGATGTTGCAACCGTTGTCCTAGAATGTTGCAACTGTGTCCGAGGGATGTTGCATGCGGCGACGTACTTATACTCCTTTTACTTGTGTTAATCTTGGTCGGATAAATTAAAGTGGGGCATTTAACCCTTTGCGATGTATACGTACATACGTGAATCGGTGTGTAGTGATGTGATGCACGTATGTACGGTGAGAAAATCTTGTGCTCGTCACGTACGAGAACCCGGACATCCGATCATAGTCTCAAAACGGACGTCCAGTTGCTAATATCACTCTAAAACAAAACACATGAAAAGATCGATTTTCTTTCCAACATGCTCGCGTACGTACTATATGCGGTTCATGTTCTACAACCAAAGCTAGCAAAATGCACATGTATGTACACAGAGCTAAAGACAGCTGCGTGCATGCAGAGAGTAGGGGCCACCTGCAGCCAATGGAGAGAGAAAGTAATTAAATTAAAAAAGCTGCACCTGTCAAATTACCACTGGATGGTGGGCCCATCATCAGCCAGCCTTCCAATCCCATCCATCCATCAATTACTAGTAGACTAGTAGTGGCTCTACTTTAGTTGCTAGCCCTTACACGTTACTTGCTAATTAGTTGCTAGCCTTTTAGGACAACGAATCCCATCCATCCATCAAACAACACACCGCCCGATGTAATTTTCGGACCGTACGGGTGGAAGTTTCCACCCGTACATCCGACCCCTAACAGCTCCCTTGATGGATAGATTAATGGGGCCGTTTGGGCTGGGTTTCATTCCGAATGGGCTGATTAATTTCAACCCAGTTTGGTTTTTTTACTGGAAGGGCTGATGGAACCAATTTTTTTCGAAAATCGGCCGGTTTTTTTAACCCGGGTGTGACAAGTGGCTGTGAATGGGATTTCGAAAATATCAATAGTTCAAAATTATTGCAAGAGACTTGAGTTTTATCCATGCAAACCTGCATTGTTAACTTGCGTTTTTAAAATAAAAGTGCCATGTTGTTTACTTAGTATACAGTTCACATGTTTATGATGAAGAGTACAAAGTTTAGCTGTTTCCGGACAAGATGCGTGACAAGACTAGCGATTGTCTTAAGCTTCCTACAACTCACTTACCCTAATTTCACTGCTCATGCATTACTTTTTTCTTCTTATAACAGCTCCTTGTGCTTGTCCTCTTGATTTTTTAACCGGATGTAGCTTTTTAGTATTTACAAGTACTAACCTTAGGAGGACATGCTTGTCTATATATAACAGGATGCAATCTTTGCCTCAGCTAAGTTGCTATTCTCTCTAACCGAATTTTCTAGCAGCAGAATAGGTTGTCAGATAGAAGTATGAAACTCAGCTTTTCTGGAATTTTTGTTGCCTCCAAGTGCATTTTGACGACTGAATAAATGAACTGTCTTACTAGTTACTATGCCTTGAGTTCTGATAACACCTGTTTTCGTATCACTTGCAGTTTGCTGTTGGCTGCCTTGTACATAAGGAAAACGAACTTATCAGGAGCCTTCCACGAAATTCTTTATCTGAAGGATGTACTCATCACAGGATTTACAGCAGTCAAAAGCCAAGTTGAACTTTTAGTAGACATTGTTGACAATGCCCCTGCACTGGAAATTTTGAGTGAAGAAAGTATCAAAAGATTCGCTTGAATTTTACGAAAGGGGAGACGCTCAATGATACCATTCGTGGAGTTGCTTTAAGTTACCTTGGAAGGGAAAATTTCGAAAAATGTAAAAGTTTGTTTTCTGTGACATCTTTTAAAGTTTTAAGAAACATGTTTTGAGGTAGTGGGGTTTCTGGATTCTGGTGTGATTATGCATATAATTGTTGTACTTGTCATACATGTAAATGTCAAACTTGCTGCCCACGAGCCAATAGTTTACAATAAAACCTTTTCTTCAAATCATGATCCAGTTCAATGTTCTTGATTTCCAGATTGAGCGGGTTGGGATTGGCACCCCTGGCCCTGGTGAACCAATGCACCATATGATATTTGATCGAAACAGCATACCATGAGGGGGCAAACTACAAACAGGTGTGACTTGACAAAGTTGTGCGTTATCTTAACCAAACGAACAACAAAACTGCAAACACGTAATCGGGGATCAATTAGGAGAACAAAATGAAGGGGAAGCGGATTTCTATGACGCTATACGAGCATGTGCTATGCTCTGGGTTTATCCACCGTCCATTTCAGTTAGGGATGTGTGCCGGTATTGTGCATTTTGTGTATATGGACAGCGTATTTGCACAGGAACGTACAGTGTCCTGTACGCACCTATGTTGTGACCAACCACCAAAGCCCATGACATGTGGGACAGCAAGAGTCGGGAGAGAACATTTTAGACAAGAAAATAAAAACAAAATGTCAATGACTGCTGGGTCCATTTAGTTGAGAAAAGAGTGGTGCACTTTATCCAAACTATTTCTCTCTCTCTCTCTCATTAGTTTTCAACCTTCCCAGCGCACGTCATGCCTCTCTCGCCTCTCTCTTTACATCCCCTGGAGTTGCCTCTAAATCCACAAGGTGGATTTCAGTAGATCACACCTAGTCGATCACACCCGTTGCCTTGTTTTTATGGATCATATCACGCCACCTCACTCCTTCCTATCTGCTCACCCCCTCCTCTCCTCCTTC
This sequence comes from Ampelocalamus luodianensis, assembly GCA_036346255.1. Classification (NCBI taxonomy): domain Eukaryota; kingdom Viridiplantae; phylum Streptophyta; class Magnoliopsida; order Poales; family Poaceae; genus Ampelocalamus; species Ampelocalamus luodianensis. The sequence continues at coordinate 8,985,660 of CM070628.1, forward strand.
CCTAGAGGTGGTTAAATGGACGGCATGACACAGCACGATACGGGCCCATGCCAGCACAGGCCCATTTAGGCGCAGCGCGGCCGACCCGACTAACTAAACGGGCCATGTCGTGTCGGTCCGTGGACTCTGTCGCCGACCCAGGAATGGCACGCCAAGCTCACAGGCCAGCATGCCCATCTAGCCCATCTAGATAAAGTCGCTGCCACGCCACTGTCCCCTCCTCGGCTCCTCTTCCGTCGCCGACATGCACCCCTGCCTCCTCCGCCACCGCGCACCGCCGCTATCTCCTTGGCTCCTCCCACGTCATCGATTGTGCCAGCCTGGGCCAGGTCGTGCTGGGCACGATACTGTGCTTGCTGGGCCGGGCTGCCCCGTTGGGCTCAAGGTGGTGACCCAAGCATAGCACACCGCGTCGGGTTGTGCCGAGCCTGGGCTAAGCCAACAGTGTCATGCTTGGGCTATCCCAACAGTCACGGCCCATTTGACCACCTCTATTCTTCCCTACCAGCACCGAAGCACAACAATTGCCCCCTTCATCTTCTTGCCCTACACAAAAATAGCAACATACCCCCTATTGCATGGTCACTCGAACCTAAAAGAACTGGACGCATTCCACCACAATACATTGAAGGAGCGAACCAACAAATTTTTGGACGAGCACAAGAAATGTTTCGAGCGGACGCGCCCACAAGAGTTGTGATTCCATCGCGTTGAAGAGAACTCACCCCCGCTCGCGTTGTGATTCTGCCACGTGGAACGCTTTCGCATTTGGATCAGAGGCATGCCTCTCCGTATCACAATCCGGAGGGACATGCCATTGGAGATCACTAGAGACATCTGAGATTACCTCTTGGTGGCGGCAAGCCAATTCTGACCGATGATGCAAAGAGTGTGCTGGCATACCAAGTCCATGAAGAGGATATCATCTAAGGGAGGATTGCAAACGGCAAAGACAACAAAGTTAGATGCCTCTCATGAGATCCATCTTCTCAAATCTGCCTCTCTATAAGTAACTTCATTCTTCTGTTTATTGCGTAATATTTTTCGTTTGTGTGAATGTGACTGATTATGGTCCTATGACAATTTTGGTCTGCCGTTATTATTTCTTATGTTCCACATTAATAAGTCCAGTGTCAATTTGGTAGTCTTTTTCAAACACCTTTTGGTGTTGCACTAATAGGTAGGAACTAGGGATGGCAATGGGGCCCCATTCCCCATTCCCCAACGGATAATTCACCCATTAGGGGACGGGGATGGGGCTATTTCTTTCCTCACGGGGATACTAATATGCAAATACAATTCCCCATCGGGTGAAGCGGGGATGGGGACATTCCCCTACTCCCCATCCCCGTTACTCGCATGGGCCCCCGATAAGACATGTAGGCCACTAGCCCAGTACCACACAACCCGATAAGGCGATAGTCAGATAATCTTATTTGTATCCTTTATTTTCCATATGCTAATTCATCAAAAAATATTATTATTTTAGTATTGCATGTGAATGTTCATACTCATTTTATAACATTATGAATCTTATTTTCTCTTCTTTCGGGATCCAACTTGCGGGTATGGGTCCCTGTGGGGCCCCGATAACCCAATGGGGACGGGGACGGGGGGAGAATAGCACCCGAGGACGGGGATGGGGACGGAGAATTTTCCGTCTCTCGGGGATGAGGATGTTCCACCACTCCCCGACGGGGAATGGCCCCGTTGCCATCCCTAGTAGGAACTGCATAATTCAAATGATTGGGTATGTCATAAGTCTCAAAATTGTAGATCATACTTTGATTGCACGTTATCTATGTAGTGTGATCATTGAACAGTCACGTAACTTTTGGGTGTGCGTGGAAAAATATAGTGATGTTATATTGGATAAATTATGCACTGGTTTTGATCAAATTTTGAATGTGTATTTTGAGCGCTCCATTTGCTTTAGAATGCTCTGCATTAACTTAATGTATGCAATTGTATGGACTTATTTGCCCGGTGACCAAAAAAAACTTATTAGCAATCAAACGCTTGTATTAATTCCGCGGTTGTCTTGGCTGTGTTCTTCCTGTTTTTGTTAAGTAGTTGTAGTATTTGCTAATTGTTGTGGCCATAATGAGCTGGTATGAGCTTTTGATGTTTCTTTTTTCTTTATGTTCTTGGTTACTGAATCACATGCTACAATGAAAATTTTGCGCTCTTGAACACTGGCTACATGCTTATATGTATGTTCTTTATAACATTAGAAATTTAGTTTTTAGTCAAACTAGGATAGTAAGAGTTGATTATCATTTGAATCAGATTTATAGTAGCCAACTAGTAATCCCAGTTTAGTAGTGGACTAGTTCTGCACTTGCTAGACAAAGACTCAAAATTATCCTTGCCACTAGTATTTGAAGGTTATAATTGAAAGTAGATATCTTTTACATTTGAAGTGTTTTCTATTGTTGGTGGTTTCATTACTGGTCTATACTATCAAATGCAGACACAAGGGAAAAGGTGTAAACGATATGCAGTGAGAGGCCCTTGGTGACAATGGGCATCAATTCAGGTGGAGTTGTGGCGTTAACAACTGCTGATGAAACTCTGGGCATGATCTAGGAAACAAAAGCTCATGTATGTTGGTCACAAAATTTCTCTCCTAGTTTGAGTTGTTTTGTTAGATGACACGGCTTGAGGTGTCCCAAGCAGGTAGGCAAAGTATGGACCTTATATTCTGTGAGGACCCGGAATATTTAACTAGTAACACTTAACCTCCAAATGGTTCTAGTGTTGCTAATTAAACATTCTAAGCCTCGATGGACATATGCTTCCCAGAATTGCAGCATACGTACATCATCACAAAATTACACATCAATTCCATACACATACATCACTAAGTTCAACAACGACATACATAAAGTAAAGTTATTACAAAAGAGAGCCGACCGGCCAAATAGAACAATGTACAAGAATGACAGCGGAAGCAAAAGCGCCATAAGATGGCTAGAAACAAAAGTCGACCGGTTAGCCACACACCCACAGGCAACCGACCAAGGCATCAAGCTAGTCGCCCATAGCTACCACAACACGACTCACAAAAGTGAGGCCCCTCGAGCTCACCTTCTTCCTCTGCAACAAAACAATTAAGCATAGCATCGAGTACAAAGATTGTCTTTGTACCATAAGGCGACGTGTGGAATAGCGGACCTATTCATAAACTACATGCAAGCTTATTTAGGTGGAGGTTGTATGTCTCATTTGCATGAAGCCAACTTTATTTGCAATAATGTAATACATTTTAAAAGCAAGTTTGCAAATCTGTTTTGTTATCAAAGTAACTTGATGAAGTAAAGGTACATACAAGTAACCACACAGGCGACTATCCCAATAGTCACCACAACATATACGAATCCCGATTCGTACCACAAATCAAGTTTTAATTTAAAGGTTGTAGTCTAACTCTTGAAAGACCTTGCCAAGCGTGTCCATAACCTAGGGCGAGGCTATTCGAATAGTTTTAACCTGCAGGGGTGTACCAATGTACCCACACTTGGACCGCCTTTAAGCCACAAAGCACACTTCGAAGGTATCTTTGCACGGCTAAGTCCTCGAGACTTTTCCAATATTGTGTATCAACCACGAGCCGCTCGTATGGGTAGAAACACCATGCGCTTACATTGCAAGCCGAAAGACAACAAATCCCATCACGGGTGAAGTCTTTCGGACACTACAATCTCCCAACACCATCCCTCCTGCGACTCCTGCGACTGGAGCCAATACACGCCAAAGTACTAAGTCAGAGAGGTCCATACCCTCTAATGTGGTTTGCACGCTAAAATGCTTGGTTTAGTGTAACAAGATGTTCGGTCCTTGTTGACCGGGCACCATTCGATCACACCCACAATCACACCATCTTACCATTGTGCCCAAGTCTAAATCATTTTGTTTTTTTAGTTTTAGTTTTCATAAGTAGACATGGCACAAGGTGGAAATCATAAATCATAATAAGTTTTGTGTGATCAAGGTTATCGACAAGTCGATAACCGCCCATTTCTACGAAACTAAGCATGGCTAAGCAATTAATTCGTAAACTACTAAGTGGCGAGCCCATCCATGAACTCTAAATCACGACAAGTAACCTAGGCTCATGGTAGTAGAGGATAATCATTTGCTAAGGAAATGCATCTACTAGGCCAACTATTAAAACAAAGTAGCAATGCATACATAAATTTGTAATCAACATAAATACTTAAAATATGGGATTAACATGATCAAACTGCTTGCACGCTTGCTGTTGCTCAATTTGTTGCGGAGGATCGTTCTGGGGTTACTGCAAATGTCGAATCCTAAGCGAAAAGGCAAAAGAACCAAGAACAACCAATAAGGCGAGCAAAACTTAAACAAAAGAGCAAGCAAAATTTACCCAAATACGTGAAATTTATACACAAGGTAAACTACGAATATACCTAGACATAGAAACTGGAAAAACCTAATTTGGAATTGTGGTGCAAAGATATTACTTAAAAACTCATTTTTACCATAATTAGCACTGTAGCAAAAATATTTTCTAGAAAGGTTTTGAAGCTGAAATTTTTATGGTAGCTACCTACTGGTATTGTGGTAACCCATATAAAATTTTAGGTCATTTGGAGTTAAGATGATTTAGTTATGATTTTCTAAGTTCTACAACTAGCATATATCATTTCTCGGGAACATGAATAAAGACAAAGCCTAGATCCAATTAAAGCATGTCTGAGGCCAAATTTACGAGTTGAGTTTGCTTAGTTTGCAACTCTGAGAGAGGAAGTTATGTGGTTTACAAATTTTTCATGAATTTCTAGACCTCATTTTTCATTAAACAAGATCATGCTATTTAAATCATTTTCTGCTACAACACAGGGCCTAATTTCATTCTCAGTTAAAGTTTATACTATAACAAAGCTACAAACAAGCTGGAATCATTCAAAGGGAGTTAAAATGACAAAGTTATGCACTTTTGAAATTTGAAACAAGAAAAGACTTAGGAAACTTTGAGCTCTCGGAGGTCCAAGCAGCTGGAAGACAAGGAGAGGTCGTGGGCCGTTAGATCAAGGTCGACGGCTACGAGCCTCGAAGCACAGCCAGCGCACAAGACCTCCTCCCTTGCTGGGAGGTTTGGATCGTTGAGATCGATCCAACGATTACGACCGATGCGTGCACGCAGCTGCGCAAGGAGGTCTCGCGCCTAACAGTCGTGGCCGGTCGGATCGAGATCTGGCGGTCCAGAGCACTAGGGAGATCTAAGGCTTTAAATCCAAGGAAGGAGGTCGGGACGGTCGATTCTCACAGAGGAGGTCCCAACGGTCTAGATCTCGGAGAGAGGTCCTACTCCTACGGCTAAATCCACGAGAAGGAGGTCTAACCCGTTAGATCTAAATCTAACGGTTTAGACCAGGAGGAGAGGTCCTAACGCTCTCGATCCAAGGAGGAGGTCCTAGGCGGTCAAGATCTCCGGAGGAGGTCTTGATGTACCGGGATTGGCACGAGGAGGTTTTGGATGACCAAGATCTTCTCGGGAGGTCCTAGCGATAGCGATTTGCGGGAGGAGATGCGGGCGGTTGATTAGACCTAGGGAGGTCTTGAGCGGTCCCGAGAACGCGGAGGGAGGTGCGGCGCTAGAGGTCTTTACAAATAAAACCTAACGCTCGAGATCTAAAGCGGGGCGTTGCGAACGGCTAAGATCGAGGTTGGGGAGGTCATGAGGTTTTCTAACAAGGGCCAGGGTGCTCTTTTTGCAAAGAGAGGCCACGGGAGGTCTTTCAACGAGGACCTCGGGAGGTCCCGAAGGTGGTTTTACAAAAATGACCCAGGAGGTCTTTTTGCGCAGGAGTGGTCCTAGTGGCTCGGATGGAGTTCAAGAGGTCTTAAGCGGCTAGGATCAACTCAAGGAGGTCCTAGAACTTAGAAATTTACGCGAAATCTATCTACAGTGCAGATCCAGCAGGGTGGTCTTAATGGCCGAGATTAAGCGAGGGGAGGTCTTACACTTATGGGTTTTCATGGGAAGATCTAAAGGTCCGGATCTAAGCGTGGGAGGTCTTGAGCGGCTACGAAGAGCTCGAGGAGGTCCAAGGTCTTTGTGTAAGCGCGGGACCTCCGGACGGCGACAAAGGGTGGCGGCTAAGACAACTCACTCTGCACGATGATTGGTAATAAATGGGCATTTAAGATGTCCTAACGGATAGCGGAGGTTTTGAGCAAGCAAAATCCCGGCGGGCTCAGCGGTTTGCCGGCGATGGGGACCTCGCGGCGTAAACCAAGGGCATGGTTGGATTCCAAATAACGTCGAGGAACCCAAAGGATGTGCTCGACGGCGCGACGACTCGAACGCCCGGCCGAGAATGACGGAGGACAAGTGTTTGGCAAAAACCGAAAATGACAAAGCCGGCGCCACGAGCTAAGCTAGCTAGACCCTAAGCTCTAAGGGACCAAAATGAACTCACCGAGTGTGGGAAGGTCCGAGGAAGACGGAGGACTTGGAGGAGGTCGACAAGTCCGGCGATGAAGAGCTTCTTGGGAGAGGAAGAAGAAGATGGCCTCGACCCATAAGCTACTCCCCAACTCGTGCACCACTGCAATGAGAACCAAGCCAAGTTAGCGGGCTCGAGTTGAGAGATCAAGATGACGATGAACAAGGCCGAGGAAGTTGCTGGGACCACTGGAGCTCAGAGCGACTTCAAGGAGCTCCAAGCTCGACAATGGTGGTAAGGAAGGGGCTCTCGGGTGCTCGGTGTTTGAGTTTGAGGACCAACTCAATTGAGGGAGCTCAAGCACGACCAAGAACGAAGAAGGAAGAAGGAGAGGAAGTTTTGAGGCTATGTATAGCACGGGAGTTTGGCAGGGCTAGGGCAAACCCACTTGTGAGCAAAGTCCATGGCCCTGCCATGACTTGCTAGATTTGACAAGAGCGGTAGGTAGGGAAGACTTCTAGGGCTAGGCTCGACACATTTAATGCATGGCAGAAAGAGACGTTGGGAAGGACCAAAAGTGACAGTCATTGCTCCCAAGCTGCTCTGTCTCGACACACGCATGGGTGCGGGAAAGCCATGATGACCGGACCTCCGGAGGTCGTGAGGAAGAGAAGCAGGCCGAGGAGAGGTCTCGGGCGTCCCGGATGTGCTCGGGAGGTCATGGGCGTCCAAGAATCGCCGAGGTGGGGAGGTCTTGCTTGCGGGCGAGGAGGTCTGGGAGGTCGTGAGCCCCACGATGGACATCCGGTGACTTGGACCACCCCAGCGCGAGGCGCTCAAGAGGTCCTCGTCGGTGGGAGGTCGTGGCGGTGGATGGAAATCAACGGCTAGAACGAGCGCGCGCGAGATCGAGCTCGGGTGCACGGCGACATGGTCCAACCAAGTCGGTTGAGTTGGGCTGGTCCGAGCAGTCCGACTCAACGATTTAGTTTTTACGGTTTTGGAAGGAGCTGCTCCTTGGAGGATTGTTTGAGGCAACAAACCGACTCCAAAAATTATGAAATTTTTACAGGAGCTTGCTAGCTCAAGCGAGGACCTAGCATAAAATTTTCAGAGGCTTTGGGGTGTGGATTTTCCTCCAAAAATTTAACAAGGCACTGGTCCAAGGTTTGACCAGACTTTGAATTGGTTTGGTGACCTCCAAAAATATTCAAACATTTTCTAAAAATTGTGAAACTTTTCAGAGGAGTCACATACCAACCCAAGAATTTAGGAAAAATATTTCCAGGAGATTATCACAAGTTGGAACAAGGATGATTAAGAAGAATAAGATGTGGGTCGAAATGACTTGTGATCTTTGTATTCCCATAATCTCTTTACAACAATTGTCCAAAGCATGCAGGAAATACAAGATGTAAGAAAAAGTTTTAATTTCCCCTCATTTTCTTACATTTGAAACACAAGCCCAAAATTGGGATGTTACAACTCTCCCCCTTACAAGAATCTCGGCAGAGATTAGTTTACTCGGAGAAGAAAGAAGGAAAATCTGCACGAAAGCGATCTTCTCGCTCCCAAGTTGCCTCATCTTGAGAATGGTTTGACCACTGAACCTTAAGGAACTTGATGACACGGTTCCTTGTTCTCCGTTGAGTTCCTCAAGAATCTGAGCAGGATGCTGTGGTGAGTCAAATTCTCCCGCACATCGAGAACCTCCAGCGGAGCTTCCTCGATCGGGACAGGCACTTCTTGGTGTGAAACATGGAACACATCATGCACACCCTCAAGTGCGGTGGTAGCTCCAATCTGTATGCAAGCTGCTCCAACTCTCTCGATGATACGGTGGGCCCAACATATCGAGAGCCAACTTGCCCTTGATGCCAAAGCGATGGCCCTTCAAGGGTGAGACTTTGAGATACACAAAGTCATTGGGCTCAAAGCTCAACTCACGGCGGCGGCGATGCGCGCAGCTCTTTTATGCGGGTGGGCGTGCGCGGATGCTCGCGGATCAAGCGAACTTGACTTTGGCCTCATTGATCGAATCGGGCGAAAGCGCGCTCACCGATCTCGACCGGTTCAACGGGTTGCACCTTCTCCCATACAAAGCCTCAAATGGTGCCATGCCAGCGGCTCGAAAGTGTTGTTGTAGGAGAACTCGGCAAATGGTAGGCATTTCTCCCACTTCTTCCCATAGGAAAGAACACAAGCACGAGCATATCTTCCAACACTTGGTTGACTCGCTCGTCAGCCATCGATCGAGGATGAAAGGCATCTTGAAATGAAGCGGGTCCCCATAGCCTCTTGCAGGACTATGCCAAAACCGCGAGTGAAAAGCGCACCACGATCGAAATAATCGTCTTGGTACACCGTGAAGACTCACAATCCTCGAGACATAAAGTTCGGCCAAAGGCCCCACACGGCCGAGTCTTGTGGGAAGGAAATGTGCCACTTTAGTCAACCACGTCGATCCACGACCCAAATAGCATCATTCCCTTTGGACGGCGGGGCAATCCGGTGATGAAGTCCATGCCAGCGAATCCACTTCCACTCGCGGCAAAGGTGAAGAAGACTGCTGGGCCGATGCTCGGCCTTCACCGCGGCGACACGTCGCACTCGGCGGCGAACTTGGCAATCTCGCTTCATTGGGTCCACGAACCTCGCGAAGGTCTGATACATCTTGGTAGCCGGGATGGATGGACAAAGGAGAATCATGGGCTTCGCGGAGAATCAATTCCGCAATTCCATGACCTTAGGAACCACAAGCGCGCCCAAACACACAACGCCATGCTCATCCTCGAAAAACGCGGCTATCCATCCTTGATGTTGCAGCGATCGCTCACCGGCATCATGCTGCATGCGCCTTGATTTGGTCCACCAAGGTTGGTTGCACAACCAAGGTAGCAAGGAACCGTGCTCGATCAAACCCAAATTGAGCGCTGGAATTACGGAAATGAGGTAGGCTTTGCTCTTGAAGCATCAACACGTTACAATACACCTTTCGACTAAGCGCATACGCAACAACATTGGCCTTGCCCGGTGATCACGGATACTCATATCATAATCCTTGATCAATTCCAACCATCTTCTTTGCACGAGGTTCAGATCTGTTTGGGTGAACAAGTACTTCAAGCTCTTGTGGTGGAATACACCTCACTGCGGTTACCAATCGATAATACCGCCAAATCTTGAGTGCATGGACCACGGCTAACTCCAAGTCATGAGTAGGATAGTTGAGTTCATGAGGCCTCAGCTGCCGCGATGCATAGGCCACAACCTTGCCTCCCGCATAAGAACACAACCAAGACCACGACGAGAAGCATCACAATAGATATCAAAACTCTTGTGAATATCGGGAGAACAAGCACTGAGGTGAGGTCGGTCGCTTCTTGAGTTCTGAAAACTCACATCACAAGCGGACCACTCAAACTTCTTGTCTTTCTTGGCGATTCGGTCATGAAGCCGCAATCTTGGAGAAATTCTCGATAAAGCGGCGATAGTAGCCACCAAACCAAGAAAACTCCGCACATCGGTGGTGATTTGGGCTGTCCCCAAGATAGCACATCACCGACCTTGCTAGGATCCGACCACACCTCTGCTGAGAGAACATGGCCCAAGAATGCCACTTCCTTCAACGAACTTCGCACTTGCTTTGAATTTGGCATACGGTGGTGCTCACGCAGACTGCCCAACACAAGTGAAGATGCTCGGCATGCTCTTCTTCACTCATGGAATAGATAAGTATATCATCGATGAATACCACCACAAACCTATCCAAATACTCCATGAATACTGAGTTCATAAGATTCATGAATAAGCGGGAGCATTAGTCAAACCAAAAGACATGACGGTGTACTCGTAAAGGCCATAACGAGTAGCAAAGGTCATCTTAGGAATATCCTCGGCCACGATCGACTTGATGATAGCCCAATCTCAAGTCAATCTTGGAGAAAACTCGTGCTCGGTCAAGCGATCGAAGAGATCATCAATCAAGGGCAAAGGATACTGTTCTTTACCGTCACCTCATTAAGCGGACGGTAATCAACACACATGCAAGGTCTTGTCCTTCTTCTTCACAAAGATAAGCTGGACAACCCCAAGGAGATGAGCTAGGGCGGATAAAATCCTTCTCTTGCAGCTCACCCGATTGCTTCTTGACTCCTCCAACTCATTAGGAGGCATGCGTCGGCCTCTTAGAAATAGAGGCGATGCTGGGCGACAACTCGATCACAAACTCGGATCTCGAGCGGGTGGCATGCCAAGCAAGTCTTCGGAAAGACATCCACGAACTCGCATCTTGTGGGAACATCCTGGATCTCCAATGCAGGCTTTGCTTCAAGGGCATAAAGATGGGGCTCATGCAATCGTGGCGAAAATCCAAACTGTTCACTGAAGGGTGGTGAGGTAGACAATCTTCACGCACAATCGATTTGCCCCAAGTGTTGGGACAACCAATCCATGCCAAGAATCACATCCAAGCGCACGAGTCGAGTAGGATAAGATTCGCCAAGAATCCCACTCCTTCGATGTGGATAGGAACATCCGGCATACTTGGTCGGCTCATTTCGAACCCGAGAGCGAATCAAAGATGGAATCCCGGAGGAACACGGTGAAGCCCACAATCAACGACAAAGACCTCGAAATAAAAGAATGCGAGGCCCGAGTCAAATAAAGCGTAGCGGGCGCAAATTAACAAGGAGCGTACCCAACACCACGTCGGGTGCCTCACGTGCCTCTTCACCGAGATATGGTTGACTCGGCGCTCCCCAAGCCCGGGTCTTACAGTCGGTGGGTGACCACTCCCTTGCCGCGTCCTCCATTAGGACGAGGGGCGCCGATCTTCTTAGGACAACTACTCGCGTAGTGGCCCTTGTTGTGTGATGAAGCGGTGGCGTCGGCCGCGGGGTTGCGAGAACACCTGCTGCTGGGTCGCAGTGCACGCGGCCGAGTCACGGACTGCGGAGGGCGTGGGGTGGTCTTTGAAGGCCTCGGCGGTGGTGAAGCCAAGAGCGGGCCACCGTGCGAGCCCAACTCGGGACGAACGAGGCCGGCTGCGCGAGCCGTGGGCCTCCCACTTGCGCTTGCGGGACTCGCCGGCGCTCTCGCCTTGTGCTTTCGGCGATGATGGCCTTGTCCACCAAGGTGCGGAAATCGAGAAGTCCACAATAGAGCTTGTCCTGAAGCTCCTCGAGACAAACCCTCCATGAACTTTTCTGCTTGGCCTCATCGGTGGCCACCTCGGCGAGGCGTACCTCGCCAAATGGTTGAACTCGTGGAGGTACTCGATCACCGTCTGCGCCTGTTTGGCGCAAGGAACTCCTTCTTCTTGATTTCATCGGGCGGCGGGGACATGGGCCCGACGAAAAGCTGTCGAACTCCTCCCACGAGACCACGTGTCCGCGGTGCATGGCGAGAAGTTCTCCCACCATGAGAGTGCCGCACCCTCCGGTGATGGGATGCGAAAAGTGCGCTCTGCTCACGGCATCGAGCAGCGTTGAGCTTCCGCTCAGCGAGGCGCGGCCGATCGTCTGCGTCCAAGGGATCTCGGGCCGGGAGAAGGTAGGAGGTCGATGCGGAGGAACTCCGCAAGTCCCCACGAGTCGATGTCCACCTCCTCGGTCCGGAGGCACGAGGAGTGGAGGTGTTCTGGCGATGACCTCCAACACCCTACGGTCCTCCGAACGATTGCGTTCGATCGCATGAGGACTTCGCCATGGTCGGAGGGGAAGCTCCTCATCGGGACTACGGTGATTCCGCGCTCGTGTCCCACCACCATCTGATTCACTAAGATAAGTTAGCTACAAGCCCGAGATAAAAAGCAAGGCATCCCGAACTCAATAAAAAGGCTCAAGAATAACCACCAAGAGTACAAGACCAAAAATCAACAAATCCACTCCCCGAAACGACTAACCCGTATGGAAGAACGAGTAATCGTTTGAGAAGACCCAAAATTTCAGCACTAAATTCTAGCTCAAAACAGTCCAAAAATCAAGGTATAACCACCTAATAGAGTATAGGCATTAGCTAATCTCATATCACTTCTTACCCCTTTCATTCCCACAAGTTTTAGTTGAACTTACCTCTCATTTCCTACCTAATTACTAACCACTAGCTAGCTGTCCAAATTCTTTTCTCCAAGCTCTCATGTTTCTCCCAAAACCAAGCTAATCGATAAAGGCTAACTTTTGAAAGGAAGAGAGGAACAACTTTTTCAAACTTAAGTGAGAGTAAGGTGAGATGAGCAAGCTAAGGCAGTAAGGAGAAAAATTAGAGAACTTACTTAAGTTTTCATAAACTATTTGAAAGTAAATTTTCAAAATATCCTAAAGCGACCAAGCTAGGGTTTCTACGGTCGGTATGGCTCGATACCAACTTTATGAGGACCGGAATATTTAACTAGTAACACTTAACCTCCAAATGGTTCTAGTGTTGCTAATTAAACATTCTAAGCCTCGATGGACATATGCTTCCCAATTGCAGCATCGTACATCATCACAAAATTACACATCAATTCCATACACATACATCACTAAGTTCAACAACGACATACATAAAGTAAAGTTATTACAAAAGAGAGCCGTAGGCCAAATAGAACAATGTACAAGAATGACAATGAAGCAAAGCGCCATAAGATGGCTAGAAACAAAAGTCGGCCGGTTAGCCACACACCCACAAGGCAACCGACCGGACATCAAGCTAGTCGCCCATAGCTACCACAACACGACTCACAAAAGTGAGGCCCCTCAGCTCACCTTCTTCCTCTGCAACAAAACAATTAAGCATAGCATCGAGTACAAAGATTGTCTTTGTACCTTAAGATCGACGTGTGGAATAGCGGACCTATTCATAAACTACATGCAAGCTTATTTAGGTGGAGGTTGTATGTCTCATTTTGCATGAAGCCAACTTTATTTGCAATAATGTAATACATTTTAAAAGCAAGTTTGCAAATCTGTTTTGTTATCAAAGTAATGATGAAGTAAAGGTACATACAAGTAACCACCGGAGGCGACTATCCCAATAGTCACCACAACATATACACGAATCCCGATTCGTACCACAAATCAAGTTTTAATTTAAAAGGTTGTAGTCTAACTCTTGAAAGACCTTGCCAAGCGTGTCCATAACCTGGGGCGAGGCTATTCGAATAGTTTTAACCCTGGGGTGTACCAATGTACCCACACTTCGGACCGCCTTTAAGCCACAAAGCACACTTCAGAAGGTATCTTTGTACGGCTAAGTCCTCGAGACTTTTTCCAATATTGTGTATCAACCACGAGCGCTCGTATGGGTAGAAACACCATGCGCTTACATTGCAAGCGAAAGACAACAAATCCCATCACGGGTGAAGTCTTTCGGACACTACAATGCTCCCAACACCATCCCTCCTGCGACTCCTGCGACTCGGAGCCAATACACGCCAAAGTACTAAGTCAAGAGGTCCCATACCCTCTAATGTGGTTAGCACGCTAAAATGCTTAGTTTAGTGTAACAAGATGTTCGGTCCTTGTTGACCGGGCACCATTCGATCCACCCCACAATCACACCATCTTACCATTGTGCCCAAGTCTAAATCATTTTGTTTTTTTAGTTTTAGTTTTCATAAGTAGACATGGCACAAGGTGGAAATCATAAATCATAATAAGTTTTGTGTGATCAAGGTTATCGACAAGTCGATAACCGCCCATTTCTAGAAACTAAGCATGGCTAAGCAATTAATTAAGTAAACTACTAAGTGAGAGCCCATCCATGAACTCTAAATCACGACAAGTAACCTAGGCTCATGGTAGTAGAGGATAATCATTTGCTAAGGAAATGCATCTACTAGGCCAACTATTAAAACAAAGTAGCAATGCATACATAGAATTTGTAATCAACATAAATACTTAAAATCTGGGATTAACATGATCAAGCTGCTTGCACCCGCTTAACATTTGCTCAATTTGTTGCGGAGGATCGTTCTCGGGGTTACCGCAAATGTCGAATCCTAAGCGAAAGGCAAAAGAACCAAGAACAACCAATAAGACAGAGCAAAACTTAAACAAAAGAGCAAGCAAAATTTACCCAAATCTGTGAAATTTATACACAAGGTAAACTACGAATATACCTAGACATAGAAACTGGAAAAACCTAATTTGGAATTGTGGTGCAAAGATATTACTTAAAAACTCATTTCTATTATAATTAGCACTGTAGCAAAAATATTTTCTAGAAAGGTTTTGAAGCTGAAATTTTTATGGTAGCTACCTACTGGTATTGTGGTAACCCATATAAAATTTTAGGTCATTTGGAGTTAAGATGATTTAGTTATGATTTTTCTAAGTTCTACAACTAGCATATATCATTTCTCGGGAACATGAATAAAGACAAAGCCTAGATCCAATTAAAGCATGTCTACAGGCCAAATTTACCAAGTTGAGTTTGCTTAGTTTGCAACTACAGAGAGGAAGTTATGTGGTTTACAAATTTTTCATGAATTTCTAGACCTCATTTTTCATTAAACAAGATCATGCTATTTAAATCATTTTCTGCTACAACACGGGCCTAATTTCATTCTCGATTAAAGTTTATACTATAACAAAGCTACAAAGAATGGAATCATTCAAAGGAGTTAAAATGACAAAGTTATGCACTTTTGAAATTTGAAACAAGAAAAGACTTAGGAAACTTTGAGCTCTCGGGAGGTCCAAACGAATGGAAGACAAGGAGAGGTCGTGGGCGTTAGATCAGGTCGGCGGACTCACGAGCCTCGAAGCACAGCGCACAAGACCTCCTCCGCTTCGGGAGGTTTGGATCGTTGAGATCCGATCCAACGATTACGACCGGTGCGTGCACGCGCGCGCGCAAAGGAGGTCACGCGCTTAACGAGAGGTCGTGGCCGTCGGATCGAGATCTGGCGGTCCCGAAGCACTAGGGAGATCCTAAGGCTTTAAATCCAAGGAAGGAGGTCGGGACGGTCGATTCTCACGAGAGGAGGTCCCAACGGTCTAGATCTCGGAGAGAGGTCCTACTCCTACGGCTAAATCCACAGAAGGAGGTCTAACCGTTAGATCTAAATCTAACGGTTTAGACCAGAGGAGGAGATCCTAACGCTCTTGATCCAAAGGAGGAGGTCCTAGGCGGTCAAGATCTCGGAGGAGGTCTTGATCGGGTGGGATTGGCACGAGGAGGTTTTGGATGACCAAGATCTTCTCGGGAGGTCCTAGCGATAGCGATTTAACGGGAGGAGATCCGGGCGGTTGATTAGACCTAGGGAGGTCTTGAGCGGTCCAGAACAGCGCGGAGGAGGTCCGGCGCTAGAGGTCTTTACAAATAAAACCTAACGCTCGGATCTAAAGCGGGGGCGTTGCGACGGCTAAGATCGAGGTTGGGGAGGTCATGAGGTTTTCTAACAAGGCCAGGTGCTCTTTTTGCAAAGAGGGCCACGGGAGGTCTTTCAACGAGGACCTCGGGAGGTCCCGAAGGTGGTTTTACAAAAATGACCCCAGGAGGTCTTTTTGCGAGAGTGGTCCTAGTGGCTCGGATGGAGTTACAAGAGGTCTTAAGCGGCTAGGATCAACTCAAGGGAGGTCCTAGAACTTAGAAATTTCTGCGAAATCTATCTACAGCATGCAGATCCAACCGAGGGTGGTCTTAATGGCGAGATTAAGCGAGGGGAGGTCTTACACTTATGGGTTTTCATGGGAAGATCTAAAGGTCCAGATCTAAGCGTGGGGAGGTCTTAGGCGGCTACGAAGAGCTCGAGGAGGTCCAAGGTCTTTGTGTAAAGCGCGGGACCTCCGGACGGCGACAAAGGGTGGCGGCTAAGACAACTCAACGCTCACGATGATTGGTAATAAATGGGCATTTAAGATGTCCTAACGGATGACGAAAACGGAGGTTTTGAGCAGGCAAAATCCGAAGCGGGCTCAGCGGTTTACTTGCACGGCGATAGGGACCTCGCCGGCGTAAACCAAGGCATGGTTGGATTCCAAATAACGTCGAGAACCCAAAGGATGTGCTCGGCGCGACGACTGAAGCGCCGGCGGCCGAGAATGACGGAGGACAAGTGTTTGGCAAAAACCGAAAATGACAAAGCTGAGCGCCACGAGCTAAGCTAGCTAGACCCTAAGCTCTAAGGGACCAAAATGAACTCACGAGTGTAGGGAAGGTCGGAGGAAGACGGAGGGACTTGGAGAGAGTCACGAAGTCCGGCGATGAAGAGCTTGCCGGAGAGGAAGAAGAAGATGGCCTCGACCCATAAGCTACTCCCCAACTCGTGCACCACTGCAATGAGAACCAAGCCAAGTTAGAGCGGGCTCGAGTTGAGAGATCAAGATGACGGTGAACAAGGCCGGGAAGTTCTTTGGGACCACCTGGAGCTCAGCGACTTCAAGGAGCTCCAAGCTCGACAATGGTGGTAAGGAAGGGGCTCTCGGGTGCTTTCGGTGTTTGAGTTTGAGGACCAACTCAATTGAGGAGCTCAAGCACACCAAGAACGAAGAAGGAAGAAGAGAGGAAGTTTTGGGCTATGTATAGCACGGGAGTTTGGCAAGGGCTAGGGCAAACCCACGTGAGCAAAGTCCATGGCCTGCCATGACTTGCTAGATTTGACAGAGCGGTAGGTAGGGGAAGACTTCTAGGGCTAGGCTCGACACATTTAATGCATGGCGAGAAGAGACGTTGGGAAGGACCAAAGTGACAGTCCTTTGCTCCCAGCTGCTCTGTCTCGACACACGCATGGGTGGGAAAGCCATGATGACCGGACCTCCGGAGGTCGTGAGGAAGAGAAGCGAGCCGGGGAGAGGTCTGGGCGTCCCGGATGTGCTCGGGGAGGTCATGGGCGCCCAAGAATCGCCGAGGTGGGGAGGTCTTGCTTGCTGGCGAGGAGGTCTGGGAGGTCGTGAGCCCCACGATGGACATCTAGTGACTTGGACCACCCCAGCGCGAGGGCGCTCAAGAGGTCCTCCGATCGGTGGGGAGGTCGTGGCGGTGGATGGAAATCCAACGGCTAGAAGCGCGCGCACGAGATCGAGCTCGGTGCGGCACTGGCGACATGGTCCAACCAAGTCGGTTGAGTTGGGCTCGGTCCGAGCGAGTCCGACTCAACGATTTAGTTTTTCGGTTTTGGAAGGAGCTCCTTGGAGGATTGTTTGAGGCAGCAAACCGACTCCAAAAATTATGAAATTTTACAGGAGCTTGCTAGCTCAAACGAGGACCTAGCATAAAATTTTCAGAGGCTTTGGGGCTGTGGATTTTCCTCCAAAAATTTAACAAGGCACTGGTCCAAGGTTTGACAGACTTTGAATTGGTTTGACTGACCTCCAAAAATATTCAAACATTTTCTAAAATTGTGAAACTTTTCAGAGGAGTCACATACCAACCCAAGAATTTAGGAAAAATATTTCCAGGAGATTATCACAAGTTGGAACAAGGATGATTAAGAAGAATAAGATGTGGGTCGAAATGACTTGTGATCTTTGTATTCCCATAATCTCTTTACAACAATTGTCCAAAGCATGCAGGAAATACAAGATGTAAGAAAAAGTTTTAATTTCCCCTCATTTTCTTACATTTGAAACACAAGCCCAAAATTGGGATGTTACATATTCTCTAACGACAAAAGGGATTAATGATGGGTTACATTTTTGTTGGGAATATGGGGTGGCCCTAATACCCACTCTAACGAGGATCTACACGCACGCTACACAAGTACCTTAAAGATAGTTATTCTTTTCTTCATACTACTTAGTGTTTTTCTTACATGTAAACGGCAGTCCCGACCATAAGTCTCTTAGGCGACAGAGCTGACCATTCAACTATTGAGCGATCAACTCATGTCAAAGCCAAGAATGTTGTGATTTCGAATAACCGAGCCGTTCACATCAAATCACAACCCAAAGCACTAAGTACTAGAAATACGATTTACTGGAAACCAACACTCACACAAAAGGATAACTCAACACTTTATTCACTACTCTATCTTGATACAACAAGATACTCACACATCTGTTGTGGCTACCTATCTCTACCTCTCTTCTCTACTCATATCATCCTACTCAAACATGACATGGTGGCATATGATGATTGCGGTAGCTCCACTCATAACACACATGGTGGCTCGGTGGCCTTATGGATTCTCATGTGGCTCTTCATGGCATGGGGGTGAAATGCATCCCTACTTATAGTCATACATGAACATTGGATTGGTGCCAAGTGGCAACAATCCAAACGCTACAATCTACTAATATCTTTTCTCTAGAATTCTCTCTCAAAATATCTAAGTCTCTATGTACTTCTTCAATAATATCTAGTTTATATTTATTTATTTACTTCACCATGAAGCATGGCAAAGTAATTTGTTCTAGAGCATTCCTACAAACTATCTAACCAATGCATAATGTGAGAATATTCTAGAACACTTGTGAATTGTGCATTGCTATATTCAGCAGTTTTGTTTGAAAACTATTACACCCCGTTTGACTGCCTAGAATTTAATTTAATTCATTCAATTGGATTCCAAATACTATTTTACTTTAATTTGAATTTGATTTAAGTCAATTCAAAATCCAATTTTCCGTTTGGATATCATTTGGAATTCTACGAGACTATGGGGGTCCACCTGTGCACCTAGGTCCGCCAATATGCACAAGGTAGTTTCTCTACATGCTAAATCTTCTCCAACAAATTTTAGACAATTTCATTAAAAAAAATATAGTGTGAACACGATGTTGAAATTCCAAATAGCGAACTTTTACGAAGTCATTGTCTACAAGGGTAACAAGGCTGTGGGGGCCACTTGTGCACTTAGGCCCACCAATATGCACAAATTAGCTTATCTACACACTGAATCATCTTCAACAAATTTCAATTGATTTCGTAAAAAGTTTATGGTGTGAACACGAGATTGAAATTCCACATGCCGGCCTTTTACTTAATTTTGTAGAATGAATTACAGATAAATGACAAGTGTACGTTGAGAATTGCTTCTATCTCTATGATGCCTCTTGGAATTGGCTTTGGAATCATCAATTCAATTATAGGTGATAGCCAAACAACTACATCCTTGGAATTGAATTCCAATTCCACAATTCCAAAGCCAATATCCGGGAGCCAAGCAGGGTGTTAATGTATAGATAGTCTGGGTTACACAAGTGTTTCTGAAAGTGATACGATGGTGAATTCTGGAAGTGATTTGTTTTTGGTCCTGCAATAGTTGTGTAACTTGTGTTTGGATAAAATACATGACTGCATTGCGGTTTTCTAAAGCTCCTCCTTGTTCTAAATATAGTAATAATTCAGGTTGATTTTTTTTTTCTTGCCGTGAATTTCATGACCGATCTGATATCATTGTGTGCTGTTAGTGGGTCAGTTGGCCTTTAGATTTTCTTTCTTAGCTTTATACTTACATGAACTAGCTCAAAGTTCTATTAGCCTTGCATTAAATTATCGTTCTGTTGAAACAAATTTCCAGCAGCCGATTTAAGATTGATGAAATTTTGTTTATCTTCGGCAGTCATTTCTCATAATTCACCTTGACACATGAATGAAGCTTGAATCAGAAGTATGCTGATTATAACTTTTTTTTTACGGGAGAGTATACCGTTCCTTTATTCCTTCTCTTGCAATTTAACATTTGCTCAGGAATTGTGGAATAGGAACCTCTCAGGAGTCTTCCGCGACATCCATATAATTATATAAGGAATGTGTCTATTAGTGGATTTAAAGAGACAAAAGGCGAACTTGAACTTTTTGTACACACCGTGGGAAATGCCACTGTTCTGAAGGTTTTGACCATAGATAAAAAAAAAAAAAAAATTGAAATAATCTTTTTTATTCGAAATTACAAAAATAATACCACTTATTTTTTTTACATAAATAATCCCATATCACCATACGGTTGGGCGACTTGGTATAGTCGCCCAACCAAAGTGCAACACATGTGCGATTCGGTCAATGGAACGGCGATTTCACCATCCGAGGCAGTGTCGCTTAATGGCTTAGCGATATAACCCTAGTCGCACAACCGTATGATGACTAGGTTACACCTGGACCCAAGTCGCACAACCGTATGGCGACTTAGCATGGCTTTATAACCGCGCGCGCGGCCGAACAGTCGCCATTCCAGTGAGCGAGCCGAGCGCAAAGAAAAGAAATAGAGGAGAAGGAGAGAAAAAAAAGAGGAGAGGAGGAAGAAGAAGAGGAGAAAAGAGGTTCTTCGCTTCGCATCGACGACCACAACGGTCAGTTTGTAGTATTATCTTGTACAAGTATAATTTCTAAACCATGGTAGATTATGTTGGAGATATGCCCTAGAGGCAATCATATTGATGATGATATTTTGTTGTATCCATGATTTAATAAATGTTCCTTGAATATTGCCTTTGTGTTGATTAACAAGTATGTGACTTGTTTGTGAAACTCTTTACTTGTATGGTTATTCTAAAGTTGTCCCTAGTCGGAGTTCATGTGAGGACACGCGTGAATGATGGATTAGCACATGTATCGGTTGATGACCATGTTTCATAGGTCATAGACATGGAGATGTCAAACCAATAATGTGGACACATGTTTAGAACATGGGGTTGGACCGACCCAACATGAGACATAGCAATTATACTTATGGTTCTCTCTACACAATGTGTACGCCTTGTCCTTAGACCTGAGATTGTCGCATGTACTTGAGATGTGAATCGACCTACTTAGGGGCTATCAAACGCTACTCGTGAATCGGGTAGTTATAAAGGTAGCTTTCGGGTTTGTCATGAAGCATGTTGCGAGGCATGGTCAGTCGAGATGGGATTTGCCCCTCTCTACCTGAGAGAGATATCTCTGGGCCCCTCGAGTGATCGGATCTAGAAATGCATGGCCGTGCTACTTGAGGTTAAGAGTTAACCTAGTAATAGATTCTGGATCACAGGATCGAGAAAGAGTGGTCAGCTTGGAGCTCGACCGAATATCGTGAGGCAAAGGGATTGGCATGTTCATAACGTTGTGATGGTTCGTCCGATATGATCTTTGTGTATGTTTAGGAGTTGACACGTCTTGCTAGAGGCCGCTACCAACTATTGACCAAGTATGTGTACTCGCGTCATGTCTAAACATCACGTGAACCATAGGGTCACACACTTAGAGGTGAAGCCTAATTCGGATTTGATCCGAATTAGATCGGGCATTGAGTCCTAATGGGCCTCTATTCGTAGAAGTCCATTGTAAGGACGTCTATAAAAGGAGGGCGGCGCGCGGGATGAGGATGAGTTTTTGTGACATCCTCAAACCCTAGCGCCACCCTCCCACGCCCCGGTCGCTCGCGCGGATCTAGTAGTCCGGCGTGCGTCGCTCTCCTCCGTGCGTGTGGATACCTTTGAAGGCGCATGACCGTAGCGTTGGGACGAACCGCAAGAGAGGAGTTGCGTGGGGCGCCACGACGAGGACGAGGAAGTAGTGCGACTACTCGCCCGACGTCGCATCAACTTAGTGCGACTACACCGCCCGGCGTCTTTGCATCAACTTTACTTTGCGCGTCTAGTGGTAAGACCGTGATCTATAACTGCAGTGATCTTGGTTTACGGGTAGAATTTTTAATTTGCGCTAGTGTAGCCTACCCGTTTCCCTACAGGTTAGCAATCAACGTCATGTGTGGTGATGTATTATTAGCAAATATTTAAAGATGGCATGATTAATTAGTAACCATTGTAGGTTAGCAAGCAACATCATGTGTAGTAACATATTGTTAGCACATGTTTAGGGATAGCATGATTAATACAATTAGTTTAGTAGTTTGTATAGAGGAAAAATTAGTCGGTAAAAATAAATTTAGTTGTACTATTCCGTGTGTTGTGCTAATTTCGTTCGGCCTGATGAATGATAACGTGCAGGTTGAGAAGGACGAGAAGGAGAGGCGGGACAGGCTGCGCGAGGAGCAGGAGCGCGAGCATGCTAGGCGACGGGAAGCCGAGAGGGAGCGGAAGAGAGCCATCGCGGCGAGAGCTAAGGCGCAAGGCGATGAGTACAACGCCGAGCTAGGCCGTAAGGGCAAATGGCCACGTTCCACGCAGTAGTTCAACCCTCTTTGTCCACATGTCCCATGTATTTCTATTTCTCTAAAGGCATGCGTGTACCATCCTTGCTTCGTTAGCTTGCGTGTCATGTAACCCCCCCCCTATTGGATCAACTGTCATGTTGTTATCGTTGCGTCATTTCTCCAAAGTTCTCCCCTGTGTATAATTTTTCTGGCACATCGCAATATCACTTACCTTCGTACTTACGACTCAATACTATCTCAATCGTCATCATAAAATTCTTCAGAAAATTAGCGCACTACAATGATATACGACGATCATAAAATATTATTGCGAGTTTGACAAATTTTGTATCCTTGATATTCTACGAAAATAACAAACTGACCAATCAACCTTAACACTACAATTTTCTTTTCTAAAAAAGACAAATATACAACAAGATTTGCTAAATGTAATACATGTGAAATGTGATATGTATTATAACACAATTATTCCAATCGGATCTGGTGAATAGTACAGTTAGGACCTTAAATCGCATAGTGGTTGGGCGACTAGTAAAGTCGCTCGGTGGTTGGG
Source organism: Ampelocalamus luodianensis (assembly GCA_036346255.1). Classification (NCBI taxonomy): domain Eukaryota; kingdom Viridiplantae; phylum Streptophyta; class Magnoliopsida; order Poales; family Poaceae; genus Ampelocalamus; species Ampelocalamus luodianensis. Next base: position 9,008,650 of record CM070628.1, read on the forward strand.
CGACAAGTATAAAGTCGTGGATCCATTAAGCGACAATGCCAAATCGTCTTTCCATTCAGCGAATCTCATTTGTGTCGCACGCTGGTTGGGCGACTATACCAAGCCGCTCAACCGTACGGCGACACGGGATTATTTATGTAAAAAAAATTAAGTTGTATTATTTCTGTAATTTCGAAAAAAAAAGATATTATTTCAAAAAAAAAATCTAAAAAAAAAGTGTGTGTGTACATGTCCTCGTAAAGATTCAGGATTGTTGGCTAGTTGTGCTGCTAGAAGATAACTTGGTGGAAACTTTGGAGATTATCATGTCTACCTATCAATCTATCATGATAGCCTCTCTTTTTTTTCGAGAGCAATGGTGGCCATTCTTGTATGGGACAGTCTATTCATAAGTTGCCTGAAATTTTCTTATGTTTAAGTCACCTGTTATGACCATTGGATCAATATATAATCATATGACATCCATTAGATCAATATCCAATCATATGGCAATCATATGACACACCAATCTCTACATAAATCCAAGGGTCACAATAAGTGACTTAAACTTAATAAAATTTCAGGCAACTTAAAATTAGCAAAACCGTTGTAAAATTCCAGTCCGTTGTTGCCTTCGCGCCTTTCCCCCCACCCATTGCCCGCCAAAAGCAAAAAAAAAAAACATTTTTTTTCTTTGCTCTACAGCTGCACTTCCTCGATAACTTCAGCTGTCACAAGAAATGCAGCCACAGACACAGTACCCGCTATGATAGCTGCCTCCTGCATATGCAAGATTGCTGCACGTCTGTAACATCCCAATTTTCAGAGCTTAAAAAAAAACTTTTAATAGTTAGTAGGGAGAAAATTCACCATTTGAATTTATTTGTTTTTAAATTCAAAAGCTTAATATTGGACTTTACAATCAAAAACATTTAATGTGAATAATCTCAACATGAACAATAGCCAAAACTATTTTATTTGGGTTCTATGTGCTCAGATATATTTTCTAGATTTTTCTAGATTTTTTCTGAGTTCATTTGCTATTTTCTATTGCTTATTTGAATTTTCTGAGTTCATCGTCCACGTGCACGCGTGCGTGGGCAGTCCACCGGGTCCAGATCCAGCAGGCTCGGTAGACTTAGTCTACCGTGAGCCATCTCACTGACATGTGGGTCCCACATGTCAGGTTTTTCTTTTTATTTCTTTTATTCCCGAAATTCCTTCGCTGATGTCAGCATTGCGCAATAATCCGATTTTTCTTTAAAGAAATAATTCGGAAATTCCAGAAAATCCAATTTAGGGTTTTTCTTTTAGATTCAATCTTCCAGAGCTCATAACTTTTGCATCCTAACTCCGATTGAGCCCATTAAAATTCCTAAATTTGTCTAAATTCAAGCTCTATTTATTTGAGATTTTTATTTAATTTTTGGAGTTAGTTTTGCCTCTGTTATTTATTTGTTTTGTTTGTTTGTCTCGTTTGCGAGTAGACGTCGATTCGTCGGGGAATTTTGTGGAAGAAGGAGCACCCCAAGATCAAGACCAGTACATAGACCTTTTCCAAGGCAAGTAATACCTTTGATCATCTTGAACCCAGTTTTCAAATTACTTTGTGTTAGATTATTGCATTCTACTTTAATTATTTATTTAAATGCTTTGGGCATAGTTATTATCCAAATTGTTATCACACCTTGGCCTTGTATGTCATATCCTTGTCACCCTAGATTGGTTTATTAGTTGGTAATAATGTAGCACCAACGTGGGTTGGTTAGATGCGATCTGATTGCTTAGCCATGCTACGAGTCTCACATCATATGTAAGTTGCAAATATTAATTATGACTAAGTGACTATGGAACTTTGTGTAAAACCGTGTGCTATGTGTTATTACTTCGTGATGGCATGTGTTGCACTAAAACCAACCGGGTGGTAAAGAATTTAGGCGAGGCAAGTGGTGGAGACGTGTGACATGGTGGTCTATGTGAGGGGAATGATGGTCTTTGTGATTTAGTTAGAAATTGGAAGTCTTGCCTTGATCAATTAAGGGCTTAACTTTGTGCGCCATTGAATCGAGCCTTCTATGCGACCACATGCCGGTATGGGACGGGCCTAACTTAGTAAGTTATGGATTCTCGGCATTGATGTTGGTGGATAGGTTAGGCTATGTGACAGGTGGAGGTGTGACTACTTAGTGGTTGCATCGCGGGACGATCGTCTTCCCGTCGGCGGTGTGTGTTATACTAATTCTATGTGAGCTGGTATAGCGGTTTGTAAGCACACTGGGAGTGTCAATGTTTGAGATGAAGTTTCCGAACTGTTTTGTTACGATTGGTGCTTGCTACACTAGTTGTATCTTGTGGGTAAAGTGTACAACCTCTGCAGAGTGTTAAACAATCTATTCGAATAGCCGCGTCATGATCATGGACATGCTCGGGGATTTCACATGAGGGGTAGTTTTCATAAAATGTGGGAATGGGAGCTGTGTGACCTTAATCATATGGCTATGTGAAATAATCTGTTTAGTTGTGTGTCTTTGTGGAAACAACTGTTAAATTAATATTGTCTATTTGTTTTGAATTATGTTTTCAATCTATTATTGTATTCAATTACAAATGTTGCTTTTATTTGGAATAAGCCTGCATCTATACATTGCATTCTGTGGTATGATTTGCGAGTACGGTTGTGTACTCACGCTTGTTGTAAAACCTGCGCCCAAACCTACAGAAGAGGAGGAGTCTACGCCTGCTTTCGAGGAGGAGTTCGTTGAAGGCTGATCGTTCGTTAAGGTCTGGATCCCACTCGGTTGCCTGTGGTGAACTGGTGGGATCTACGCTGGAGTTTTCCGTTCCGCTGCTGTTTTATTTACTGTTAACCCTACGTGGCTTAATAAGTGTAAACTCGACCATAAGGTCAAAATCTTTATTTGTTATTCAAACTAATCGTTTACTTTATTTATCGCTTGTGTGGATCGATATTTACCTATGTTAACCCTGTGTGCACTAGCGTGATCCTGGACTAGTGCAGTATACACAGAGGGTTCCAGAATCATAATTCTGGGTCCCGACAACATCTCTCACCATTTCAGAGATAAATTAGACAGCATACAAGCATATACAAGAAGGGTGTGTCTAGACATCAGTTGACTGATTTTTCCTTAAAAAAACAATCACTTTTCTATGGATAGGATGACTTCGAGATTTGTGCACCACAACCCTAAAACACACCGTTCTCTCTCCCCTCGTTCCACAACCGTTGGCACGCCACCCACCTGCTCGCCACCTTCTTCCTCCCCTATGCTGCCTCCCGTCGCCCCTCCCGCCACCGCTGACGCCACCTCTACCGACGCCACCGGCCTCCTCCGCCATCGCCCTACCTCCACATACCCCCGCCACCGACTTACTTTGTGGTCTCCGATGGTTGTGCCACTGGATCCAATACTGCCTCCCCTCATTCGAGCTCGCTGACCCACCCGCCACTGCCATCCTCCATCCCACAGCCGAGGCGGCACCACTGCCCCCCCCCCTCCCCCTCTAAGGTCAGGGCTTCGGTAAACCCAAACCCTAACTAGTGAACCCGAGCCCTAATCCGGTAGCGGTGGGAGATGACGACAGCGGAGAGGAGTACGACGACCCTGGCCAGAGCACGAATTTCCATGTCAATCCAATGGTGAGTAAAATCGACTGAAACATAAGAAGTTTTCAAACAACTAAAAAATTGTAATTCCATAGTTTTCTTCTAGATGTCCCATCTGATATTGTAGTGTGCTGTTTGCAGGTCAATTGGCTTGTAGATTTTCAGTATTCACTGAACCAAATTTGGGGGCGCTGATTGTTCTTAATTCTAGCTTTATACTGACTAGAGCAAAGTACTATTGACCTCACATTAAGTTGGCAGTTTCTTCACAAACAAAATTTCCAGAAACCAAATTGAGATTGGATAAAATTCTGTAAAGCAGCAACTTGAATTGCTCGGGATGCCGGTTTGAAATATATGAATAACGAAGCTTAATTACAAGTACTACCCGTCATCAGTTCTTCCAAAAAGATGGCTATGCATCTATGATCTATTTGCTTGACATCTCCAGGAGTCAGAATCTGGACCGTTCATACCCAATCCAAAAGCCGCAGTTCATCACCATTTCTCCTCACTCCACCATGCCCTACCATTTCCAAAGCCATGAATTCAACCCCCACCACCACCATTTCTTCTCACTCACTCCACCCTGTCCTACCATCTCCATTGCCATGACTCATTTCGAGTCCTGATCCCTACATATCCAGGACCAGGCCCCAGTTGAGTTTCAGTACTTGAGTTCACGAGGATTGCACTGCATTGCTATTGCACCGCCCTGCCCATCCTCTGGCCCACTCATCCATCAATCATCGCAGTGCAGGTAGGACACTTGCAACCCTTCTGATCCTCACTACTATTCTCTCCCATCCGGCCCCAGCCTGCTGCAACTTCGCATCACTTACGCCTCCCTGACATGCTACGGACAATGCCTCCATGGGCTCGGTGACATCCGCACAATACAAGCACATGGCAATGCCAGTAAGGGAAAAGAAAAGAAAATTGAGGCCAGTCAATTAGTTTGCTCACCAGTTTTACTTGCTCACAAGTCATTACACCAGATGATATCAAATGTAATGGCGTTATAAAGTCAGTGGAAACAGATATGCGGAATGTCGTGGATCACCGGCAATCTTTCGCCGCCGGCAAACTCTCGAATGCGCACTCAAGAACACAATGAACACAGGTGTTTGGTGCTGCTAAAACTGGTTTGCCGGCGGCGAAAGATTGCCGGTGATCCACGACAATTGGTATCAGAGCGAATACGCTCCCGAGATCGTCATGTCTGTCCAATCGGCTTCCGTTGGCGGTGGTGATCGTTCGCCATCGCCCTCCTCGACGTCGGGTCTCGCACTCGCATGCGCCGCGCCGAGGGCGCCATCGCGGCGGTGAAGTCGTCATCGAGCGCGTCGTCAAGGAGGCGGGCGGCTCGGTCCAGTACCCCATGCTCACGCGCACCAATTACCAAGAATGGTCTTTGTTGATGCGCGTGAATCTGTAGTTCCAAGGGCTGTGGCAGGCCGTCGAACCGGAGGAGGATTGAGGACAACAACACGTGGGAGCTCGTCGCGCTCCCCACTGGGCACCGTGCGATCGGGCTCAAGTGGGTCTTCAAAGTGAAGCGCGATGAACACGGCAATGTCATCCGACACAAGGCGCGTTTGGTTGCCAAAGGTTACGTTCAGCGCGCGGGAATCTACTTCGACGAGGTCTTCGCTCCGGTCGCGCGAATGGAGTCCGTGAGGGCACTGCTGGCTCTGGCAGCCCACGAGCGCTGGGAAGTCCATCACATGGACGTGAAGAGCGCCTTCCTCAACGGCGACCTCAAGGAGGAAGTGTACGTGAGCCAGCCGCCGGGTTTTGTCGTCAACGGCAGTGAGCACAAAGTACTGCGTCTTCGCAAGGCGCTGTATGGTCTCCGACAGGCACCGAGGGCCTGGAATGCCAAGCTTGATGCGTCCATGACGTCACTTGGTTTCCAGAGGAGCAGCTCCGAGCACGGCATGTACATGCAGAGCCGAGGTCATCGCGGCCGTGTAGTCGGGTCTCGTCGATGACTTGATCATCACCGCACCAGCAGCGACGAGATCGTGGCGTTCAAGCTCGAGATGAAGCGCGTCTTCCTCATGAGCGACCTCGGGCTGCTGTCGTACTACCTCGGCATCGAGGTAAACCAAGGGTCAGGCGGTATTTCGCTATGCAAATCGCCTATCTGGAAAGCGCTGAAGCAGCGGCATGAGCACACGCAACCCCGATCGCGCCGATGGAACCAAGACTCAAGTTGAGCAAAAGAGCAATGCTCCACTTGTGGACGCCATCGAGTACAAAGCGCGTCATCGGTGGATCGCTGCTATTTGTGCACACCGGCGGACCTCGCCACGCGGTAGGCTATCTGAGCCGGTTCATGGAGAAACCACACGAGGACCACCTCAACGCGGTGAAGCGCGTGCTACGGTACGTGGCGGGAACGCGTGATTACGGTCTTCACTACGCCAGGAGGGAGGATGAACAAGCTCGACTGGTCGGCTCTGGCCGACACCGACATGGCGCGGCGCCGTCACGCCGCAAGAGTACCAGCAGCGTCATCTTCTTTCTTGACGGCAACCCCATTACCTGACAGTCCTCCAAGCAGAAGGTGGTGGCTCTGTCCTCATGTGAGGCAGAGTACATTGCGGCGGCTACAGCAGCCTGCCAAGGCGTCTGGCTAACTCGACTTGTGTCTGACATGGTCGACACGGAGTCTGGAGCGCCGGAGCTCAAGGTGGACAATCAGTCCGCTATCACCCTCAGTAAGAACCCCGTCTTCCACGACCGAAGCAAACATATCGACACTCGTTACCACTACATTTGGGAGTGCATCGACGGGAACAAGATCATCCTTCGGCATATTTCGACGGAAAACCAGCTGACGGACGTTCTGACCAAGGCGCTTGGACGCGTGCAGTTCCAGCAACTGCGTGCGTTGATCGGCGTCAACAAGATCGGTGAGCACAACAAGGACTAGGGGGAGAATGTTGAAGTTAATCCAACGGCTCACCATTTCCGTTTCTATTAATGATTGTCGTTTCTTTGTTTAATTGCGGTTGTTTCAGTTTGTAGTCCTTTTGCATATTTCCGTTTCCTGTTTGCATTAGTGCCATACAAAGCATTAAACTGGGCGTTCATGAGGCATGATCTCAAACGCTATGCATTCATACATTACTATTCTTAGTCAGGTAGTAGTCATCTTTAGCTTGTAATCATCCTTTAAATAAGTGAGAAATATATCAGAAAAGGTGCCCAGTGTTAGCAGCACCAAACACCTGTGTTCATTGTGTTCTTGAGTGCGCATTCGAGAGTTTGCTGGCGACGAAAGATTGCCGGTGATCCACAACACGGAAATGCCATTGCTAATTTATCCAGGCAAAACCACCTGATCAATACACTTCCCATAATTCCAACCCCAGATAAGTCACAGAAAAGAACCCGGCCGAAGATATCCAATACCACCTCCTAGGTTAGACAAAAACGAGAAAGGAGAGAAAATAGTATATAGCTTTTTTACAGTAAAGAACACCACCCCTTCAGAATCCCTTGTTAATTTCTGGGTACCCAACATATTTGGACAAAATGTAAGTTCACTACCTGACTAGCTGCAGCTGCCGTCTGAATTCCCACAGGTCAGCACATGACTACTTCTGCAGTTCTACTCTGTGTTTTGAGAAATAGCCTCGCCGAACTTCAGGAACAACTCTGCATCGGACGTGCTTGACGAATTGGCGCAGGAGAGCACACTGGTGCCTCTAAAGCTGACATACTCGTTGATGTAGCTTGGGACAGTCGGTGGCTGTGGCAAGGCCAGTGGTTGCACGGGCTTTGGTGGCGGGTCAGGATGTACTAGACAGTCCAGGACACGCACAACCTCGTGCATTGTCGGTCGATCAGATGGTTGTCTCTTGGTGCAAAGGAGTGCCAGCTGGAACACCTTCTTGACCTCACTGAGATCTTTGCATGTGTCTGCGATGTCTGGGTCCACTGTCTCCATGACCGCATTGTTTGCAGTCTTTGATATGATCTGCATTACAACAGTACACAAGAATGGTGACATGATTTGTGCACAAAACAGCGGGTGAAATGCAGCAATTATGAGATCTGTTTCCCTGCACTTTCAGCAATACGTATAAAATTTTCCCAGTAGGGTCTACAATTTTAGGAATGTGTAAATACTGGAACTGTGAAATTTATCCTATTTATTACCAGCACCACTGCTGTCGTTAAGGGAGATCTTCTCATACAAATCCGGTCTGAATCAGAGGCGAGTTAAATGCTAAACTACGGTGTAAAAAAGTTAATGGCTGCAAGGTAGAAGTAGAACTAGTCCTCGAAAAAAAAAGTAGTGATAATTTTGTGATACACTGACATTGGTAGCTTTCCATCTACATGATTGATGACAGGGGGACAAAAAATGGCAGGCTTTAGGGGACGTAACACTGCAACTTATAATGGAGCTTTCAATAGCCATATACAATGGATCAGTCCACCACAGGTTCACAATGCAGAAAGATCTACTCACATGATGAGTTTCATGTTGTTGGTCCCCTTGTAGGAACACAAGCCTAATGGCATTATTCAGCAATTATTGAGGACTACCAGAATCCAAAGAAAAATGAACCTGATGAAAATGACACATTTAACTGAAGAATTGCAAGAGAACGAAAAATAGTTACCAAGTGATGGAGATTGCACTCGTTGTCCACTGGCTTTTTGCCAGTCAGCAGCTCGAGCAGAGCAATGCCATAGCTGTAGACATCAGACTTCTCATTGAGACGGGAGGTGCGGGCGTACTCAGGATCAATATAGCCAATAGTGCCCATGACATAGGTCGACGTGTGAGTTTTTGAAACACACAAACTCTTAGCGATGCCAAAGTCTGTAAGATGTGCCTCATAATCTTTGTCAAGGAGGATATTCTTTGATTTTACATCCCTGTGGATTATTCGCGGACTGCAGTCATGGTGAAGATAAGCAAGGCCTTGAGAGGCACCAAGAGCAATTCGAAGGCGAGTCTCCCAATCAAGTTTTTTCTTCTTGGATGTACCTTCTAGAATCAAAAAAAGAACTACGATTATGATATGGTATAGTAATTTCATTCAAGTATTTGCTATCAATAAATAAGCAAATCTGCAAATGTGTGAAAACATCAAATATTTGAGAACGACCAGTTGGTGCTTTGTGACAGATGAACAAACAAAGAATCAAAATTAAAACAAGCATATAAGTGCTAGCTACTGATCACTGTTACACTAAACTATTCTCAGCATTCCTAGACAAAAACTGTGTCAATGAGCTGCCATTCTGCACTTACCATGTAAAACATCCCAGAGGCTGCCATTTTCCATGTAGTCATAGAAGAGAAGATTCCCAACAGGTGATAGAGAGTATCCTTGAAGGCTGACTAGATTCCGGTGTTTGATGCTACCAACAGTCTCAAGCTCAGTCTCAAATTGTTTCAGGCTCTGTGGGTAGTGAGCATACAGCTTTTTGATTGCCACTGGTTTGCAGTTCTTCAGCACACATTTGTAAACCGTGCTTGATGCCCCATACCCAATGATGTATTTCTCACTCAAGTTTTCAGTCATCCTCATTATGTCCTCGTATACATGAAGGGCCATGTTCATATGAAGGATCACCAGCTTGGGGGCATTGCTCACTGTAACAACATGCATATCTATTACAACAGATTTATACTATTCTAGCATCAACTATGAGTGGCCAGTTATAAAAGTGAACTATTGGTCAAGGTAAGCCCATATAATATTATCGTTTGAAAAATACATTAATCACTAAACATGACTTGTCTGACAACATAAAACTTGCCAAGAAGGTAAATTATTGATTTATTGAAACAGCAGGTCCAGAACCCATGTAGATGCATTACCTGGTTTGCTTACAGAGACATCTTTGAGATCAGGAGGACTGTGCGGCCTGCAAACAGCTACAAAGATCATCAGGAGGATAACAAGCCCGCCCACGGCAATGCCAAGTATTGCAGCCTTTGAGATTGGTGCTGCATCGAAAATCCAGGAGGGGAAGGTGATGGTCTATTAGATGTGAAGAAAGTTTACTTGAAAGCAATTGATGAATGAAACACTGTTTTTACGTTTCTCTTGGTGGCTGGAGGAACGGCATGAAGAACTAAGCCAATATCCACAAAGTCCAGGATTACCCAAGAAGCTGAAGAAAGGACCAGATCGTTAGACTACTATTTGCAAGTCTGATCAATAGGATAGAATAGTGATGGAAATGATGGAGCACACTACCTGTCAGGCGAAAACCGTGAGAAGTTGTTGTCAGTAGGGACAACACCAGCCAAATTATTGTATGATACATTTCTGTTCACAAATACAAGATAATGTCAGCAAAACTAAACATCAGCAAAACTAAACATTCGCGCATGCTTTAAAAAAAAATCTGGTTGTTAACTTACAAGATATTGAGGCTGAAGCAGTTTATCAGTGAAGAGACATCCCCAGTTATATTGTTGTTTTCTAGTTTTCTGCAAGAGCGAATAATAGACAGATGAATCAGAAGTCAATTACAGAGTACCTTCTGAACCTTCCACCAAGCTTATGGATTCCAAAAAAAAAGTGACATGAAAAGATATAACTCACAGCAATATCAGATTTTGCAGCATTCCAAGTTCTTGAGGAATCAGACTGCCAAGGTGGTTATCGGACAAATCACTGAAACAACACCCCCAAGTTATTTAATATAGCATCCAAAGAACTAATCGGTAGAAGGATTCACGATTAGATCACCGGGTACTTACATCTCCATGATACTCCTCAAGTTCCCAAACTCTGCAGGGATGAATCCAACTAGACCATTCTTGCTCAAGTTACTAGAGAAACAAGCTCCACAATGTCAACACATGATGTTGGAAACATACAAAAACATGGTAATGCCGTAAACTTACAGTCTTAATAGATGCTCCAAGCTGCCAAGGGCTGATGGAATTGGACCAGTAATCATGTTACAGGATAAATCCCTGATACATGTATCTTCATTATATATGGCATAGCATAAAACAGAGATTCTTGACGATTGATGAGCTAATGGGACTTACAAGGTGTCCAAATTATTGATTCTCGATAGCTCAATAGGAATAGGGCCACTTAGATAATTTGATGACAGATTCCTAAAAAACAGATGAACAGAAGCCACTAAGCAACACGGTGAACAAGGGAGCAGATCAGTATGAATATTCACCAATTTTTAAAAATAGGATCAGAATAATTCTTTCAACTTTTTATAGCACAATTTAAGGTTTAAAATACTTTATAACTTACAAATAAGTCATGCTCTCAAGTTTTCGCAATGAACGAGGAATAGTCCCGTTTAACTTGTTGCCATAACCATTGCTGTAAAGGAAAATTAGCACATTATATGTATTCTGATACTGCACATGACACAAAAAAAATTAGAAAGAAACCATGCTTACAAGCTATTGAGATTCACACATGAACTTATATTGTCAGGAATTGGTCCTTCTAGGTTGTTGTTTGCAAGGTTCCTGTGAAACAAAGCAAAACCAATGGTTTGTTTTATTAACACACTTGGGAAATAATAACAAATATTAAAGGGTGCCTAAAAAGTACTTACAAGTCAAACAAGCCTGTAAGCTTCCCAAGCTCAGGCGGAATGGACCCATTAAGTTCATTATCATTAAGTTCTCTGAATTTAGATATTTTGTCAACAAAGATAAAATGCAAGTTAACCTGAATTTGAAAATCCAAATTGACAGAAACGTTTCCACTTACAGGTAATGAAGCGTTGACATATTACCAAGCTCTGGTGGTATTGGCCCTGTTAACCGATTGCCTTGCATGTATCTATAAGCACAAGATATATGATGTTAATGACTCAGAAACATTCCAACATAAAACTTTCACAGAGGTGAATTATATATCAGGTAAATCATCCTAAGCAGCTATGAACCATAGATTGGGGGAAAAGAAAACTTACAGCTTCTCGGTGTATGTCAAGTTTCCTAGTATCGACGGAATAGGACCAGATAACTGGTTGTAACTCAGATCTCTGAAACGGTAAAAAGTGTTATGAATAGTGTATGTATTCAAGAGGCTCAATAGGCAATATATATATGGTACAAAGGGGACACAAGACTAAACCCTAGTACAAGAAAAATACCACAAATACTCTTAGCAACCCTCTTCAAATGCAAGGCGTATGCAATAGCATTGCATTTGAAAAGAGTTGACACTACAATAGGGAAAATCTAAAATCCAAGTCTTGGTAATGTCATCGTAGCATGCAGCTCTTAGAAAATATGTCGAGTATTAAAAGGTCTGGTCTCCTCCCATCTAGGGTCGTGCGACAGCCCATAAAACACAAGGTGTAGAGGCTGACAAAGTAGATGCAAGCAAGAGCAAAGTCGACCGCAGCAACACGACGAAGAAGATGACGAAACCGAAAAAAATAGAGAAAGCTATCAAATCAAGCCGAAAAGGAATAGATAGAAGCATGGCGATGCAAATCGAAGCCAAAGACGGCGGCGACGCACTGCACAAGAAGTGCAATGGAGCCTTAGAAGCTCGGGGCAGCAAAGGGAAGGCATGAGCTAGGAAGCAATCGGCTGACTGACAAGAAATTTGTTGGCTCGCACGACTTAGACGAACTCAAAGATAGAGTGGTACAGACTTGGATGGACGCAACGGAAGAAACGATACGAATAAACAAAAGACTCAAAAGATAGCTAGCAAATATTAACAACAGCAGAAGACCCATCTCCTCATCCAACCAGCAAGCACCAGTGCATCTCCTCATCTTGAAGCAACACCATCAGCAACCCAAAACAACGTAATAGCCCATTCTCTGTTTTCTCAATCTACCTCCCTCTCCACCGACACCATCGTATTGAAGTCAGAGACATAGTCTTGGGCAAGCCTCCTGAGGGCAAAATCAGATGGACACCTCCTCCTTAAACGAAGTCAAAGACAGTCCTGGGCAAGCCTCCCGAGGGCAAAAGCAGCACATATCCCCTCCTCTCTTCTCTAGTAAATCCTGGTGGTTTTCTAGCAACCCATACACTCCTCAAAACCCCACACACGCAAAACTCGTCCTGGAGCGCGTCGTCACATGCGAATCCAGGTTCCCCACATAGACGCAAGCCATAAGCGCAGCAACCCTTTGCGGGCACGTCTCCCTCAAGGGATTTGAGATTTGGGTCGCTTGGGTGAAAGCCAGGCGGCACTACCGCCACGCACGCTGGCCGTCCGGCGAGAGCGAGCGGGCGGGCAGGCGGCGCTGGATCCGGCGGAGGCTCAAGGCGGCACGACCGGGCGATGGCGCGGGTTCGAACGACGGCAACGCGGATCCGGAGTGCCAAGCGACGTTGGGCAGAGACAACGCGGCACCATGGGAGGAGGCTCGAGCGCCGGGCGACGTTAGGCAGAGATGACACCATGGGCGCGCCGGATGGATCCGGATCTGGTCGCCCCCGGGAGCAGAGATAGCCCATCCCAAGGGTAGCGAGCAGCGGAAGCTAGGCGACAGCTACAGTAAACCCTAACCTTTGTTCTGATATCATGTTATGAATATTATATATATATTCAAGAGCCTCAATGGGCAATATATATATGGTACAAAGAGGACACAAGACTAAACCCTGGTATAAAAGAAATACCACAAATACCCTTAACTAAAAGGCAATATCAATTATCAATCTTGCACCAACAGCAATGAGGCAATGCTGAATCCTTTATTTATCAACCTATAATTTAGTATATTTAAGTTCATCATTGGACTTACAGTACAGCAAGCGCCTGCATGAGACCAATAACTGATGGAATAGGACCAGTGAACTTGTTCCCTTGCAACGACCTGACTCAGACAATATGCATAATTTTTCAGATTAGTGCTCTCTGTTAAGCATGTAAATTTAGTATATTCATTTCATTTAAAATAACGACTACATACAGTGTAGCGACTTGCAGGAAACCAATGTTGAATGGGATTGATCCAGTAAGCTGATTGTAAGACAAATCCCTACCATTACAAAATGTTAGAAAAACTTCAGACTGAAGGAAAAACAGCATAACAAAGAGGGGGCAAGAATGTAAATACGTACAAGACCTGGAAACTCGTACAGTTTCCAATGGTCTCTGGTATCACCCCAGTCAAGCTATTGTTCTTCACGTCACTGGTCGGAGTGATTGTAACATTAGAACCCAATAAGAGGATACACAACACATTGTTGTGACAAATTGGTAAGCAGCATACTTACAAGTACCAAAGGCCAGTCAGCTGGCACATATCCGAGGAGAGGCTTCCTTCTAAATTGTTGCCACGCAATCCCCTACCGTATATGATCAATTCAGCCACAAAACATTTAAAAAAGACTAGCACATTACACTACTCCATGTGCATAAAATGGTGGTGTCTTACTATAATTTTCTTCTAACCATAAAAGCTTCATGAATTTTCCCAGCTATTGGCAGGCTCTTAAACATACTAATAATGCAACTACAGTAACACCACTAGTACACAATCTTTGAACCGGTGACACAAAGTTAAGGATAACTTACAAGTATTGAAGAACCTCATTCCAATAGATAAGTCTTGATATCTCCCCACTCAGTTTGTTTTGAGCCAAGTCCCTAACGTGCACATCACATTAGAAATTCAGAACAACCTTAATTAGATCCAGAACATCATAATCATGTTGCAACTTACAAAATCTTCAAATTTGGGAGCTGTGAGAGCGTTGATGGGATCGTGCCGATCAGCTGGTTGTTCTTCAATATCCTAGAAAATCACAAACACCAACACATAATAAGCACTTGAGCAGTAACTTCCAAAGAATTTGTTTACTAAATGCATTTCAGCAAGAACAGGCCTTACAAGTTCTCAAGGTGCTTCAGCTTCGATACTGAGAACGGTATGTCCCCATCCAAGTTATTGAAGGACAAATCCCTAAACCAAGAACAAAGGTTAGAGCACGCATTATTTCCAAAATCTAAACATCATTGTAGAGTCCACTCACAGCGTTCTAAGCGACGAACCATCACCAATCTCATCAGGGATCTGCCCGGACAGCCCATTCGACTTCAAATCACTACATGTATATATCCAAATCCACAAGTTAACGCAAGCGAAGCACCAGGAAGCTACATTTCAGTCAACCACACAGGCCAGCCGGTTAACACAAGACATCGTCCGTACATTGAGACAAGGCTCTTCAAGCTGCCGACGGCCGGAGAGATCTCGCCCTCGAGGTTGAGCCCGGAGAGGTTGCTGCATTGCATAAACACGCCGCGTCAGTGACCAAACATTGCAGTCAGTAGGAAAGGAGTAAACTTTTAACGGAAGCTCTTCTTACAGCGCGGCGACGGCGAAGGTGACGTTGTCGCAGAGGACGCCGCGCCACGAGCAGTAGTCGTCGCCGGCCCAATCGTACAGTACATTGTCGACATTGCGGAAGGACTTCTTGATCTCTAGCAGCGTCGAACCTGGATGTAATGTAACCCAGCACATTAGCACAAGAAAATGGCAACACAAAACAGAATCAAGATAAGTAGAATCTGAAAAAATCAACCAAAAGGGAGTTTGGTTACGATGCTAACAATGATTTTGCTTAGTCTTCAAGGCAAGAAAACATACTGAGTTCAAAAACATCGGATTTGAAAAGCATAAAGAACAGTACAGTAGTGAAGCAAAAAAGTTGGGAGTACTAAGATAAATCCTGATGGGTAGCAAAAATATGCTCAACAGAATGGGGCAAAACCAGTGACAGCAAAAAGAAAAAGATAAGATAACCAAGCTTCCATCTTTGAACACCTGAACAAAGAGTGCAAGATTTAATGTTCAAACCATTTCTTGGTACCACCAGCGTCTGCTCCTATGAGTAACAGAACAATAGTAAGGCAGAGCCGTGGCACTTGGGAAGCAAACCAGAACACAAAAGAAAAAGATCTCACTTTGAAAACATTGGTGGACTAGCTAGTGGCTGCTACAACAAGATGTCAAGAACTGTCTCCCGGAGAGGGGAGAAGGCAAGAGAAGATAGGAGAAGGGGCACACCTCACAAGGATTAGTTAAGCATTAGACTTCGCTTACGGCAATAAAAAAAAAATGGCACTGGGAGCACTAGAGAATCACCATGCCTCCAAAAGCGTGTACTTGCAGCACTAATAAATTACTAATCCTAACAAACCAACCATCCCCCTCAATCTTTGCTCCCCAGTACACAAACCAGACAACACCCAGAGAACCAAGAAACGAAAACGAGAGCACCAACCGTCGTCGCCGACGGCCACGGCGACGAGGAGCAAGGCAATGATAGCGCTGGTGGCCGCCGCCGCTGCCGTCGTCGTCATGGCCGCTGAGCTGTGAGGTATCCAGGCGGTGACATTACAGTGAGAGGCACAAGTATGGCGTGTGTAGTGTGGTTTAATGGGGTGGAGCTCTTGGTTGGTTTCTTGGGTTCTCGCGCTCGGCTTTGCGCACTCGCGCTGCTGTGCTGCTGGCTCAGTGACAGCGAGGAGCCATATGGCTGGGCGATAGAGTGGCAGGGGCTACGAGGCTAGAGCGAGTAGTAGGCTATAAGTTGGGAGTTTTAGAGAGAGAGAGATGGGAGTTTAGGCTTTAGAGTGTGATTTCCTGAGAGGACGAGATAGAGAGAGAGGAGAGATGGACACTAAGAGGTTACATCAGTGTCGTAGTTTTTTCTCTCTCTATCTGGTTGCCTAGAGCAGTAGAACTCGAGTCACACGTCGTGGGGCATGGTCCCCGATGACATGTGGGACCCATATGGAATGGATGGCGTGAATACTCAGAAGTGTATAGCTGGGGCAGCACCTGCAGGTGGGCCCTACAACCTGTGTAATCCATGGGTAGATCGGACTTTCCATCATGTGCCCATTTAGTGGATAACAGAACCATTTACATCGCAGGAATTTCCCAAGGTTTTCGCTTGAATTTTACGTGAAATAGTTCAATACCCGGAGAAATTTAGAAGAATTTCTGTGTTTTAGACAGGGCTAAGTTATTAGCACTATTATTTACTTCTACTTAATAAAAAAAAAAGCGGGTCAGTAAAAAAATACAATACGCCAAAGCTATTCCAACAAATCCAACACTAGCCATAAAAATCAAGTACTCATTCAACTTGAATGTGAAATAGATATAGCAGCCACCAAACAGCTTGTTTCTGCACATTCTAAAGATCTACTTAGTTGTCGTTGGTTTGCTATCGTAATGTGTTGCGCGTACAAACCCTATGCTAAAATATAATACACTTAAGTACTATTTGGAATGCTGGAATTTTGTATGAATTCCATGTATTTATAATGTTTTCTTATGAATATTCAGGGATGCAAACTGGCCCTTGATCCCTTAACCAATGGGATGCCGGGTTAAGTCGATGCAAGCATGTCTATATGTCAATATGTGGCTTGAAAACACAACAGCTAGCGATGCAAACTGGCTACCGACATGTGGGGCCAAGGTTCACTGTACCCCCACATGTCAGTGCTGAATGATCAATCCAACATGAAACGTGATGTTTATCAGGCTCCTGCAGGAAATGTCAGGGCCGCGCTTTTCTTTACCTCTTAGCTTTTGCCTCCTTTTTCCCTTCCCCTTTTATTTATTCCTTGTCCGTTTATTCCCCTCTTTGATTTTTTTTGGGATTAGTTTTCGAAACTTTTTAAGTAAATCAGCGGTAAAGATCACCGTCACAAATTAAATGTTACAAATCCAGGGTAACTGTGTGCTACATTGTGCATTTCTGTTGTATTGTACAGTGCGATGGTAGTGTAATTTTGTAATAGTTACAGTGCGGTGATGTAGTGTGCAGTGAGATTCAGATTCTTTGTACTACTGCAGAGAGTTTACTGTATAAAAAGTGCTTCACGATATGTAAACAGTGTCCTCCGGTGTAGCAAAGTACAGTTATAATGCGGTGGCGTAGTCGGCGTCGACTCTTCAATGTACCAATCTGTACTGTGGAGATGATTAGCAGTAGGAGTCTAGGAGAGGCTGGCACTTTAGCTTGTGGTGGTGCCACGGCAGCGGCGCACCCATGGGAGACAGAGCGGAGTAGTAGAGCAAGTACTGAAAAATTCCAATCTTGCTCGAGTCGAGATGCCTGTCTAGCTTTCTCTAACAGATTTCTAAGTGAGATAGATGGATGGTCGGTTCATCAATGCATTATGCAGCCAATTATCAAACAATGCAATCTTTGTAACATACCCAACTATCTTAGCGTTGACGTTTTTATCTGAAAGTGAGAGCAATGCCAAAGCTTAGGTGATATTTTAGTAGTGGATTCAAATCCAACGGAGGGATCCTATTTTTTTTTCATCTGAAAAGTTATATCCGATATATGGTAGCACATGAACACACTAATTAAACTGTTGAGTTTGCACAAAAATACGTTGGCTATGATTTGGAGGGAATTTGGGAGCCCAATTGTCGGGATCTAAATATGAAAATATGGACTCTCTAGGTATAATACACTAATCCAAGATCACGTTAATGCACACAGTCTTAACATAGATGAGTATCATTTCACACAAGACGAATATAAAAATAAACGACTAATTTGATTAATAAATAACGGTTGTGACCTTATGGTCGACCTTAACATAGGCAACCGACTGAGATCAAGACCTAACGATCACCATCCTCGTAAAGCTCTTCCTCGAAAGCAAGTGACAATTCCTCCACTTCAGCTGAATGATTGCACCAAGAATGAGTACTCCGAATACTCAACAAGTTGTACCACATAATGCAATTATAGATGGTCGCTTATTCCAAAGAAAATGACTTCTCTTGTTATTTTGTAAAAACACAACATTTGCAATTGAATACAAGTAATAGATCCAAAGTGTAATTCAAAACAAATAAACAATGATAGTTTAACAATTATTTTCACAAAGACATCAAGCCTAATCAGTTTCTTTCACACAGCTGTATAAGTGTTCTTACACAGCTGTCTCTTTCCAATTATTTTTTATGAAAATCTACCCCTCGTGTAAAATACCCGAGTATGTCCATGACCACGGACGCGGCTATTCGAAAAGATTGATAAACACTCTGCAGAGGTTGTACACTTTACACACAAGATATAACCAGTGTAACTAATACTAATCATAACAAAACCTTTCCGAAACTTCACCTTGACGATTAACCCTCTCGATGTGGTTTACCGTCGTACCAACCCTACCACAACGTTTTGATACGACACACATCGTTGTACCTAAAGACGGCGAACCGCTTATAAATATGACCCTGCCACAGTGGTATACACCTCCACCCCTGAC
Source organism: Ampelocalamus luodianensis (assembly GCA_036346255.1). Classification (NCBI taxonomy): domain Eukaryota; kingdom Viridiplantae; phylum Streptophyta; class Magnoliopsida; order Poales; family Poaceae; genus Ampelocalamus; species Ampelocalamus luodianensis. The sequence goes on from CM070628.1 coordinate 9,027,517, forward strand.
ACACGGTCTATCCTACATGCATGAGTAGTAATTGCCAAGATTCCATAGCTTACTAAGTTAGGCCTGCCCCATATCAGGAATGCTAGCGACTGACTCGGTTGACACGTAAGCAAAGGTGCATAGGTGGCGATGACATGGCAGACACGTGGCATCTATGTCAGCTCGGCGACAGAGGCTCAGGTTTTGATGGTCGTCGACGATTGCGGCCTCAGCGAGGCGAATAGAGGGGTGTCTCGGGTAGCTGATGTGTGAGACCCGGTTTATTAAGCTTGTAATACTTAGCCTTCCACTGACTCTAGTATCACAAACAAAATAATCTGTTCCTCGATGGACATGTGCTTCCCAGAAAATGCAGCACACATACATCTTTACAAAAGTATGCATCAATTCCACACATCAATATAACAAGTCTAGCAAAAGACATACATAAATAATAAGTTATTACATAACAGCCGACCGACCAAATGACATAAGTATTAAGTATCAGCGGAAGCAAAAGGTGTCATAAGATGGCTTAAACTAAAAGACGACCGGTTAGCCACATAACCACAGGACAACCGATCGGACCGCTAAGCTAATCGCCCCACACACTGCCACAGCACAACTCACAAAAGTGAGGTCCTTCAGACTCACCTTCTTCCTCTGCATACAACAAGCAATGCAGATGAGTACAATAATGTACTCGTAAGACTTACGGATAACAAGCCTATACATAACTACATGAAAGTTGTATCAAAGGGAATTGGTTATATGGTTATTTGGACGCATAAAGCAATTTTATTTGCAATAATGTAATAGTTTGAAGGCAGTTTAACAAATCAGTTTTTAAGCATTGAAATAACAACGAGTAACAATAAGTAACAAGCAACCACCTAGAGGTGACTAACCCAATAGCCACCACACATACCATGAATCCCTAATTCATACCACCTATCAAGTTTTAATTAAAATATTGTAGTCTAACTCTTGAAAAGCTTACCCAAGTGTGTCCATAACCTAGGATGAGGCTATTCGAATAGTTTTAACCCTGCAGGGGTGTACTAATGTACCCACACTTCAGACCGCCTTTAAGCCACATGATTTAGCACACTTCCAAAGGTATGCCAGCACAGCTAAGTCCTACGAGATATTTTCAATATTGTGTATCAACTACGAACCGCTCGTATGGTCCATACGCTTACATTGTAAAGCCGAAAAGACAACTACCCCTCGGGGTAAAGATTTTCGGACAACTAGAATGCTCCCACACCTATCCATCTCATTTTACCATAACACAACACACACACGCCCTCTTGCAACTCGTAGCCAACACACGCCAAAGTACTACGTCAAGAGAGGTCACATTTCCCTCTAGTGTGGTTAGCACACAAAATTTATCTAGATAACAGAGACTCACAAGATGTTCGGTCCTTAATTGACTCGGGCACCATTCCAGTGACATCCAAAAATCACACCATCTTACCATTGTGCCCAAGTCTAAATCACTTTATTTTTAGTTTTAGTCTTTGCAATTAGACATAGCACAAAGCTGAAATATAGAAACATAGTAAGCATTTGTGTGATCAAGGTTATCGACAAGTCAATAACCGTCATTTCTACCGATAGTTAAGCATGGCTAAGCAATAAACTCGTAAACTACTAAGTGACAAGGGTTCATCCAACGAACCCAAAATCACAGCAAGTAATCCTAGGCTCAGTAGTAGAGGATAAACATTTGCCTACCGAAAATGCATCTAATGGGTCAACTATCGATAATAGTTAAAAACAAGATAGCAATGCATACGTAAAATTTGCAAACAACATATTAGAATTTGAAAATAATAGAAACAACATGATCATATGATGTTACACTGCTTGCCTTGCTGGAGGGCAGAGTCTGGCTGCTGTGGATCGATTCAAGATCAATATTATCTTCGGAACCTAACGCGAAAAGGCGATAAAACCAATAAGAACGATGAACACCAAATAAAATTAAACAAAAAAGTCACCCAAATCTCATGAAATTTATACAGCAGTTAGGGGATGATTTTATACAATTTTAGGAACAAGAATCATGCAATTTGGATTTAGTATGAAAAAGTTATGGCTAAAACAATTTCTCTCAGCCTGTTAATTCAACTAAATTAATTACTGGTACTGATCATGGCAAAAATTTCTAGAATGATCTAAGGTCTGAAATTTTTATGTTGGGTAGGTAATGGCTTCCTAAGATCAGCAAAGTTGAGCTTACTCAATTTGGAGTTAAAATGAATTACTTATGATTTTTCTAAGTTGCAAAACTAGAACATGTCATTTTTCAGGAATATGAACATGAGCAAAGCCTATTTCATATTAAAGTATGCTAACAGGGAAATTTTACAAGCCTGAGTTTGCTCAGTTTGGAGTTATACAGAAAAAGTTATGCATTTTACAAGTTTCACATTAATTTTTGGAATAATCTAAAATGGCTGAAATCAGGTTAATATTGTTTATAAAACCTTCCGCTAAAGAAACATGTCTAAAAGCATTTTTAGATTAAACTCCATTTAAACATGAATTTATTCCAACAGGAATCAGCTAAAAAGGTTTTAAAACGAAATAGATATAAGTTTTCAAAGTTTAAAATAATTCTTAGTTGATATATAAAGGCTTACCGAATTATAATCAACCTTATTAAAATAAAGTGACGTGGACGAACGTGGGCCCTTGATGCGAAATCAAACGGCCTACGCGCACGAAGAATAGCGCACACGCGCGATCAAACGGAGCTCACCGTTGGATCTAAATCCAACGGTCTACGCGGATTGGGACGTTTAGGGACCCGGACAGCCCAAACAATATCGACCGCAGATCGAAAAATGGAAGGCTCAGCGCGCCGCGCTCTTCGGTGGTCCGAACGTTCAAGGAGATCTGAGCCACATATATCAAAATGAACGGTGAGCGGGGACTTAACGCGCTAAAGAACCTAAAGTGCTGAGGAGGTCTAAGCCGTTAGATTAAGATCCAACGGTCTAGAGCTGATGGAGAGGTCCTAAAGTTAAGGATTTGCGGAGGAGGTTGGGACGGTCAAGATCTACCAGAGGAGGTCTTGAACGGCCTAGATTTAACCGGGGAAGGTCCTACGCGATAAGATCTAAAGGAGGGAGATCTCTACGGCTAAGATCCCGCGTGGGAGGTCTTCAACGGTCAAGATTTACACGAGGAGGTCCTCAAGGACAGGGTTTTCACAACAAAATATCTGGACGGCTCAGATCACCCAAGGGAGGTCCTGAACGGTCTAGATCGAAGCGGAGGTAGGTCCCGAGGTCAAATACTTTACGAAGGAAGGATCTAACGGCTAAGAGCTAATCCACAGAGGTCTTTCAATGGCTAAGATTAATTCTAGGAGGTCCTGTGACTTAGTGTTTTACCGGTAAAGACTCTACAGTCCGGATCTAATCTCAAAGAGATCCTGAACGGCTGAGATTGAGCGGAGGGTGGTCTTAAGACTTAAGGCTTTACAAAAATAAATCTAAGGCTCAGATCTAAACCTGGGGAGGTCGTGGACGGTTAGGATGAAACCGAGGAGGTCTAATGACTTGGCAAAAACGCGATAAAGTACAGAGCTCAACGTTGAGCTCGCCGGCACATCGCCGACGACCAAAGCCACGGCGGTGCTAACCAACTATGCCAAAATGTTCCTAATACTATTGCGGACCTAGAGGGAGCACTTTTGGCGGCGGAGCAGGCCTAGAACGCCAGCGAGCCGGAGAAGGGTGGAGGCTAGTTTTCGGCAAAATCCGAAAACGGCAAAAAGGTTCACTATGACCAATTCTAACTAACGCTCGAGCTCTACGGGACTATCTGAGACTCACGAGCCTAGGAGAGGTTCACGGAAGACGAGTAAGCCGTGGCGGAGTAACACTGCACCGGACTGGAGAAGATGACGACGACAGAAAGCCTTGAGCAACCGGAGACAGAAATAATGATCAGGGTAGCCTCACGATAACCCAAAGACGGTCCGAGACCAAGGGATTGAGCGGAGGAGGTCTTACCGGAGATGAGGACGAAAGGGGGATCTGCCGGCCGCGGAGACCTAAAACTCAAATCCAAGTCGTTCTTGAGAGACAAACAAGACTCGGGTTAGGGGGTAAGCTCCAGACGACTAGGTGGTCCAATCCAACAAGAAAAATAAGGGTGGAGGAACCACTGGAGCACCTAGGCCGCCGACGGAGCTCCACGGCAACAATGGCGTATTTGGGTGTTTCCGGAGTTTTGGTCTCCACAAACAGAAAGTGAGCTGGGAGGGTGGCTGTGAGTGGAAGAGGTCCAAAGAAGGACCTCGGGGGCGTTATGAAACCAGCGAGCAACGACACAAGAGAAAGAGGGGCCCCCGCGACGAGCTACGGCGACTTAGAACCGTGACATAGCTAGGAACGGCGGGAGCAACGTGAAACACGGCTTTGGCCAAAAGCATCACGCGCAGCTACGGCCTCAACAGGCAGGCGTTGTCGAAGGAACGAGATGTGACAGGATCACGCCGCGCACTGTTTATGCACATGGCGCGAGGAAGAAGAAGACAGAGGAGGTCGGGGAGGTCGTGAGCGGTCCGATCTCGATCGGACGGTTGAGGTCGCCCGAGAGCTCCCGAGGTTCAAAAAGGGGTAGGGAGGTCGTGAGCGTTGGATGCAAATCCAACGGCTTAACTCGCGAGCGCCTGGTGCGGTAAAGTGGGCTTGGTCCAACCGAGTCGGTTGAGTTGGGCTCGGGCTCGGGCCCGAGTCTGACTCAAACCAGAATTTAAATTTTTGATTTTTGAGAATGGCTGAACTTTGGGGAATTGTTTGAGGTAGCAAAACAGCTCCAAAAATCCTGAAATTTTTACAGGAGCTTGCTAGCTAAGGTGTTGACATTTTGTAAAATTTTAGAGGTTTTGGTGCTGCACAATTTCCTCTAAAAATTCAGCAAGATGCTGGACTAGGGTTTGACCAATTTTCAATTTGGTTCGACTGACCTCCAAATGCATTCAAACAATTTCTAAAAATTGTGAAACTTTTCAGAGGGGTCACACCTCAACCCTAGAGCTTGGGGAAACCATTTTCAGAGGAGGTTCATAGAATTTGATAAGAAAGTTTTTAGAAGAACACATTTAGGGCAAAAATGACTTGTGACTTTGTATTTCCATAACTTCTTTACAACAATTGTTCAAAGCATACAAGAAATACAAGGTGTAAGAAAAAGTTTTAATTTCTGCTCATTTTCTTACATTTGAAACACAAGCCTAAAACTTGGGATGTTACATGATGCGACGGGGATCACGATGGTATGCTTACGAGGGCGAGGGGATGACAGAGTTGACTGGCGGTGAGGTTGAAGCGGTGGCGGAGATTCGGGCTTGACGAGACTGACACTCCGGGGACGCTTCAGCGACATGAAGGTGGTAGGGACGTAGATCTGGGTCTTACGGACTCAACGATGGTGACAACGTAGCTCTAGATGCTCTGACGGCGGCGGAAGACCTCGTCGAAGCTTGCGGCAGTGGCTTCCTTCTCTGAGTCATTCCGGCGGCTAGGGTTAGGCTCTTGGGCGACGGCTGCGTGTTTTGAGGTGCGGAAGCCGAGGGCTACCTTCCCCTTTATACTCAAGCGACTGGGAGAGTCCTAAATGAGCACATCGAGGAAGACCCGCAGTGGAGGAGTCCAAGCCTTCTCCTACTCGAAGACGATGAACAATACTCGGTGGAACCCACATGGCAGGGGCAGGGGCTCAAGCGAGTCTGAGTCAGAAACAACTCCAAAGAGGCTAACGGGTGGGCCAGGTGTGGGCGCGGGCGGGAGAGAGAGATGGGTTGTGGGCTGGAAATCGGAATAGGGTTGGGCCAGGGTTAGGAAATTTAGCATGTTAGATTTTCCTGAGATTTAAATAGGTTTTGTATTTTAGAAATACCAGTAAATCCAAATGGCAAATTAAAAATAGCAAATGAACTCGAAAAAATTCCAGAAAAATCTGGAAAATATTTTCAAGCACAAAGAACTCAAATAAAGTAGTTTTGGAATTAGTGGATGTTCAGATTAGTCACATTAAATGGTTTTGACATTTGAAAGTCCATTTAAGCTTTATTAATTCCAAATAAAATTTGATGAATTTTCTAAGAGACTAAACTACTCAAAAGGATTTTGGAACTAAAAAAATTAGGATGTTACACCAATCCCCAATGATGCTAAATTTTATCAAACTTTTTTAGAAAACAAACTAATTATAATGTATTTTACTAAAGTCTACACCAGTATATATCGGTTAGTATATGTCTACATAAGGACAAGCACCCGACATCCACCTTGGATTTTGCATCAAGATTTATGTCATTTCTCTTCCCTATCAACTTCGAAAACTTTTAACTCGAAATTCGAAGATTTTCAACTCAATTCTCCTTTTAGTATGTGTAACTTTCAGCTCAATTCTCATTTCTACCTAAAAAAATCAGCTTTCAACTCATTTTTTTTTTTTTTTGTTAATACTGTAGTTGAAAACTAACAAGTCAAAATCAGCAACTTTCAACTCAAACCCGATTACTTTCAACTCAAACTTTCCCACTTTTAGCTTAGAATTTCTAGTTTTCAACTCAGCTTTCAACTGAAAAATATCGAATTTCAACACAAAAAAATCTGGGTGGGTAGCTACTGAAGGGAGCCAAATATTTCCCTCTATATAATTGCACTAGTCTATTTTAAAAACCCTGGTGCAAAGTCACTTTGTTAATAAAACTAGCCGAGTGTTCGTGCGTTGCAACTGATTTTAAATAAAACTTAATATAAGTTATAAACTTAGAAAACCGATATATATGTGTGTGTATAGTACTTATCCCTACAAATGAAAGTTTCATACATAATTTGCATTCAATCAACAAGTCACATAGAATATTATCACAAACCACAAACATAGATAATCTAATTATCCACATAAGATCCTTCATGTATCTTATATATGTGTGCATATATTTATCCACAAAAAATCTCACCAACTCAAAAGGGGGTAGATGACGTACTCACCACCACCATCAAATCGTTGTTTTATAATAGTAAAGATAAAGATATGGTGCAAGGTGAAATTTACTCTTAAAAAACAAATAGAATTCCTCTAGTACTAGTACTAGTATATTCATGCTAGCCAAATAACCAATAAACCTCTACTGCAGAAATTGCCTTTTCTTCTCTTGTCACGCTTACAAACATCCACATGGCACATTTAATGTAATGTTGTGATTTGGAGTGAATGGACACCCCTAAACCCACTGCCCATGGTAGAAATAAAAAGGAGCTTTTCAGAACACGTTCTCCACCTCTTGCTACTCTTGTTAATCCTCACCTGACCCCTGTCCTACACACACGGAGAGGGAGAGGGAGAGGGAGAGAGAGAGTTCAGGGATCTCAAGTGCAAAGTTTTAACAAGCAGGGCATTTCTGGCGTTTCAGCTGCAAGGAAACGAAGCTGTGCGTTGCGCCGTTCGGCGAGCTCGTTGCCCGCAGACGAACGGCAGCAGTTGCTACCGCAGCTACCGTCCCAACTTGTCACTGCGACGCAGAAGTGCAGCCAGGGTGGGGGCGCAGGGGAAAGGGCGTGGGGCCCCCTAACGACTGCCATGCGGCCCAGCCCCGGCACCGCGCCACGACAGGAGCGGCCTGTTGCTGCTGTATTTTGAGCAGGTCGGGTAGTGTCATGCTTCGTTAGTTTTAGAACTTTTTCGCGCCTGGGGCAGTGCTTCCAGTTTCCTGTGCTTCCACGCTGCCTCCCCTGACTCTTCCTTGCGCAGATCTGATGCAGATGTTGAGATAAAGCCCAAATCTGGTATCTGCGCGTCTTAATAGTATCGAGATTGTTGCATCTTAATTAGAGCTCAAAAGGATGCACGTCCGTTCACTTCGATGAAGCCACGTCGCTGTGTCGATAGGGAATCTAGCAGCGTCCACGTCCATGTACGGAACCATCAGCCGTAGTTGATTCTCATGCCGATCCAGGGCGGTGGAGACCGTAAACTCACGCTAGCGCACTGCTTTAAAGCCATTTCCTACCATATAACACGCCTCACTGTCATGTCTAGCTCCTACTTTTTTATAAGTAGATCACTACTAACCAGAGCTAGCATAAAATACTGTTGAGCCAGGGCAAACAAACCGAACGTTGCAATGGAACCGGGCGGAGGACGTGGCCTGCCTGACCCCTGTTATTTCCGATCTCCAAACCGAAATGGCGCGCTTAAATATAGCACTGACAACAACATTGCAACGCCCGGCCGGACGCGGCCGCGCGCTGTTTCGCGGGGCCCAGGCGCACCCCGTCGCCCCTGCCCCTGCCCCTGGCACGGGCACGCGGCACAGTTCCGATCTGGGCGATGGCCGGGGCAAAGATTCTCACCGGTACAAAGCGGAGTTATCCGCCAAAATGATATCGTTCACGATAAAATACTAAAAAATAGTTCTTTTGTGAGCGAATTAATAAAAATAGCATTAGTTTTGCACTTAAATGCCACGGTAGGGGGGGCTACCGAGCCCTGAGCGTGCAGTAGGTCACGTGGCGGGCTCTTGTTTAGCGACAGAGCGCAGCAGGGGGATCGGGCAATAGGGGCGCGGTAGGGGGTCCGCGTCGCCTGTAGGCAAGTTTGTGGTGTCATTTTTGCCAATTCACTCGCAATGAGGCTCTTTTTGCTATTTAGTCATACAACCATGTTAATTAAGCTAAAAACTCCGCATCGAGAGTTTTTGGTATAAATGACACTGTTTCGTGATGGAATAGCAAAATTAGCCTATCGGTGAATGAATTAGCAAAAATAACACCGTGGACGCGCCGCTAGGCAATATGTGCCCCTACCGCACCCCCATCGCCTGACATGGGGATCCCGCACGCCCACCGAGCGGATGCGCAAAAAAAATCGCACCAGTTTTTCACTGTGTTGCACGAATAGTGTATGAACAGTGCTCAGCTGCGCTGTTTGCGTGTGGTTTTTTTGTTCATCGGTTTGGTGGCGCGCACGGGATCCCCCGCCGCACGGTGGAGACACGGCAGGGGCACATGTTGTCTGTCGACATGTTCGCAATGCTATTTTGTCAATTCGGCTAGTGGAGAGGCTATTTTTGCTATTTCCACCCATAACTCACGCAGCGGCTGCAATTCAATATAATTTTTTAAAATAACATTATTTTAAAAGGTAATTACAAAAATAAATAGCCGCCCCAAAAAATTACACAAATGGCTCTCTATCGCTAGTTGAACTAGCAAAGGGAGCTGTTGACCAATCATTGGTTACTACATGCTTGACTCAGCGGCGAGAAGCTATCACCAATTGAACTAGCGACAGAATACCATCTATAAAAACCTGGAAAATTTTATTCAAAACTCATTTTAATTCCAGAAAAAAAAAAAAAAGAGAGGAGGAGGAGAGAGAAGAAATGTAGCAAAGCTCTCCTAGTTCGTCGCGGAGGAGAGAGATTGACAGAGCATCAGATCCGGTTGTGCGGCCATCTTGTAGGTATATTTTTTTGTGACTTTGTTCATTATGTAGAATTAAGTAGATCATTTGAGTTGTGACGAGTAGAATTAAGTAGAATACCGAGTAGAATTAAGTACATATAATTCAGTAGAATAGCGAGTTGAACGATTTAGAATTAATCAGCAGAAATAGGAAGACGCCTATTACAAATATGTTACAAATAATCATAGCTTTATTTAGCTTTCCTTTTGTGCGTGGTAATTATATTGTTAATGTCGAAAATTAATTGTAAACTATGAAACTAGGAAAATAGGAAGAACTTTGTTTATTGTTTATATTTGCCCTTGAAAAATATTTAAAAATATCCTGTAAATTTGAAGACCCTATTACAAATCTGTTTAAATTGCTAAGTAGCCTAATTTTGGTTTTTTTACATGTTTCGTGGTCCTTACAATGCATGCACTTAATTTTTTAGGTATGGCACACGCAGGCCATTACGAGTTGCTTGACCTGGTGATTGACGAGTATCACGTAGCCACCTCAGTACTATCCTCCCACCGGAGGGCGAGGCGCCGATTGAGCATGGCACGTTGCGGCTGCGCACGCCCATCATGGCATGGAGGTTGCACCTAGACTGGCTTTCGAGGTACGTGTAGTTCTCACCTTCATGCACTCAATCGCGGTCTGACTAGTTTGCATGGACTCACGTTTGTTCTTAATCGTTTGACGCAGGTTGAGAGTGGCAGGCCTTCTTCTACTCGCGAGGATGGTGGAGGCGACGTGGGAGGATGACTAGGACCACGGTCCTGGTCATACGTCTAAGCATTTTTCATACGATCGGGCCTTACTAACGGCGCTGGTTAGCGGCGTACGACATCCCGGCCACGTGGCGCACGGACCTCCTAGCGAGGTTCCACGATGTGCTACTGCTGGGCAACAGGTACAAGGAGTTCAGCAGCCCACACGAGGCGACGTTGAGGTGGATCTGCCAGTTCTACGTAAGTCTTCATAACTATTGTCCTCTCGCATCAATTATTATGTGAATCTTGCTGACGTGTACATGTCCTTTTGCAGCCCGAGCGTATGGCAGAGAACGTAGGTGACGTCATTGTTAGGAGGCACTTTGAGGCCTACCTCATGTGGCTGTTTGGGTGGGTGATGTTCCTAGGATCCCACGGCGACAGTGTCGACAAGCACTACGTTCGGTATACACGTGAGCTGGTGGACTGGGAGGTGGACGAGATCGAGCCGTACGCCTGGGGTCCGGTCGTGCTTTGCGCAACATATCGCGCACTATGTGACGCGTGCCACCGTACCCAGGACAGCACCATCCTCTCCGGATGCCCGCTACTTCTGCAGCTATGGTCCTTCGAGCGCTTCCAGATTGGATGACCACAGCTGGACTTCAGAGCGTACATGGTCAGCTTGTACGCCGAGGATGACAACGTGGACCGACCGACCATGGGCACGGTGTGGTGTCGCCGACGGGTTAGTTTCATGATCATTTATTATTTTTCGTATTGTAATCACAATTTCGTGTGCTAAGTTTTCAGTATTCTATTCCACAGGTCACCTGCACGCCGATCACTTCACAGGGTCCTACCCGGAGTACGTTGCGATGTTCAATCAGCTGATGGGTGACCGTGTCATCTGGACACCGTACACTCAGGAGAGGGTGGACACGCGTGCGCCCGAAGGATTGTCGAGCCTGTGCACGCGAGACTACATGTACTGGTACACGCGGAGGACCTTGGTGCATGATGTCTTCGTGGAGGAGAAACAGGTGCAGCGGTCATGCGTTAGTTTGATCTACGACAGGAGGTCCCAGCCCCTTGGGGGGATGCGGGTGCCGACGCACGTCCGTGCGTAATTTGACGCTTTACTTATTTCGTACAATGTGCATTACGTGCCAACCAAATAATTGTCTTGCCGTCCACAGGTACGCTAGGAAGGGAGTACGTGGCATGATCTCCTGGTTGGACAAGATGTCCTCTTGGGTTACGGCTTGGAGCGGTGCGTACAACGACCTCATCCTATGTACGACTGATCCCTACGACCCCGAGACGTACGGGGAGTACATGGTGTGGTACGCCAGTTGGACGAGGCTTTGCTACGTCCAGGTCGTGGTCAACCCACCACGACACGAGGTTCTGACGTTTGACACGTACCCCACCCAGCCGGACTCCGCTTTCCACCGAGGATCAGGGAGGCAGTGAGACGAGGCATACAGATCGCGATGAGAGACCCGGTGGACCGACCAGTGCGAGGACGAGGGGTCAGCCGAGGTGGTTCACAGCCACGGGCTCCTGCCCCGGATGTGGAGGGCGTGTTGTCATGGCACTATGGTTGCAGCACCGCGGGACACGCGAGGCAGGAGTACGCGAAGTCATCAGAGCACCCTTCGTGCCACTAGGTATGACCACCTTGCTTGCTTGCGTAACATCTTTTTGCTTTGTTTTCGCCATGATTACTAACGACAATCTTCTTTTGCAGGTCCTGACCTCCACCCGTACATGGGGTAGGAGTACGCGGAGTCATCGGGGCACGCCTTCGGGGCACCAAGTATGACCACCTTGCTTGCCATGTAACGTCCTTTTTGTGGTTTTCATCATGATTACGTGCGTAACGCAGTGCTTCACAGATCAACCACTGCCTTGGGAGGACAATTACTTGTCGCATGACGAGGCACACCTCAGGGACTTCTTCTTTGGCCAACGTGGCACCCAGTTCTTTGTAGGGGCTTCTTAGCAGCACGGTGCGCCGGGACCGACCCAACCGACACAGGACACCCCCTGGCGACTCCACCTCAGGCTACTCGTGTCGGCCGAGTAGTGAGGCAGCCTGATCCTTTGACATACTCGAACCATTGTCGGGCGAGGCCAGGGGCGACACGCGGGGTGCGTTCCAAAAGGGGCCACTAGTAGATATTTGTTCATCCAAATATCAGTCATACCATGTAAATATTAATTTCTGTACAAGTATTATTATGCTAGTCTCGTGTTACGATATCTATTTTTTGCGAGCAAACCGAGACCACATGTACGATTCTGCATCGGGACACCCCTACACCACTCTCTTTCTACTCCCTCATTCCCCACGCTAGCTTTACGCCCGATCTGACAACACACTACGACGCTTACTTTTCAGAGGGAGAGAGCTTTGCACAGCGACGTGATCAATCTCTGCAAAGCAGGACGTGACCACTCTATGCAAAGCAGGACGTGACACCCAAACGCGAAACACATCCACGCCTCATCACAATGGAGCCGCTACAGCTGCATCTGCTCTCGCTATAAATACAACGCTACTCAGCCAGCAACTCCACACCAACAACGCTACCAAGAAAATATGGACAAGGAGAGGGAATGGGAGAAAATCTGTAAGCTTCTGAAGGACTGGGTGTCTCCTCATAAGATCGTTGCTCGCCATCATACATTTAGTCAGCAGCCTTACACACACCAAACTTTTTCGGAACTCGTAGATTTGAGAAGGTTGCTTCGCAGTACGCCCAATGATTATGGGTCGAGCCGTGCCCCCCTCCTATACCCGCTGAACGCCCTCCGAAAGGGCCCTAGACAGGGATGGCGCCACCCCTTTGTTGGTGTCGAGACGCCTGCAAGTGCGTCAAATCAACCGATGAGTGGACCATTGAGGCAACGCTGTTGTTGCTGCCTAAACTACGGCGCGGACTACCCCAACCGCAGGTTTGACACGTAGAGCCACAGGTAGCCGATAATGACATCGTATTTCAGGGCACACTACTATTTTTCTTCCCGTTACGCCGTAACCACGTCTCTCTTCCCACCGGTCTCCGCCGCACCTATGCGACTTCAGCCGGTGGATCGACGACAAGATCTACCCGTACGATATGTGGATGCTGCTGACACGAAAAGCTCGGCCAGGGAGGACATCAAGGACCGTGAAAGGCACCTCGAAGAGCTGCAGGCTGAGAAGGACGGGAATGAGGGGCGGGACAGGCTGAATGAGGAGCAGGAGCGTGAGCATGCCAGGTGACGCGAGACCAAGAGGCAGCTGAAGAGGGCCATCGTGGTGAGAACTAAGGCGCAAGGCGATGAGTACAACACCGAGTTGGGCCGCAAGGGCACATGGCCACGTTCCACGCAGTTGGGCCGCAAGGGCACATGGCCACGTTCCACGCAGTAGTTAGACCTTTTTCGTTCACATGTCCCATGTATTTCTAATTATCTAAAGGCATGCATGTATCGTCCTTGGTTCGTTAGCCTGCGTGCCATATAACCCTGTTGTCCGATCAACTATCGTGTTGTTATCGTTGCGTCATTTCCCTATAGTTCTTCAATGGAGTTGCGTTGCAGCTATTTATTGGAGCTCATTCATACATTACACTTTTATAGGTCGTGAAAATCACTATTGGTCATCTCATCGGTCAAACATTGTTTCCCAGAAGTAGGGAAGAGTATAGTATATTTAGAATATCCCAATACCTCGTCTACACCGCTGATATACATTGCTATCAAGACATGTATATCACCTAAACATAACCAAGGATGTTTACATACCATACGAGTACGTCTCCATAAAGCTATCCATTGTCGCTGTTTAATACAACATAAGTACAAAAAAGTATAGCATATTTGGAATATCGCACAACCTCCTCTAGACCGCTAATATACCTTACGTTGTCGCCGCATCGCAATAACACTTACCTTATTACTTACGAATCATTGGTACCTCAATCGTCATCATAAAATTCTTCAGAAATTCATCGTACTAGAACAACATGTGACGATCACAAAATGTTATTGTGAGTTTAACAGATTTCGTATTGTTGAAAATCTACGAAAATCATAAATAGACCAACTAGTTTAAGGTTTGAGCTGGCGACAGGGAGCTGGACCGGTGACAGAGGGCTAACAGGGTTCTTATCGCTAGTTCAACTGACGACAGAACTAGCGATATGGATCCATTTTTGTAATTGTTTGGGGCAGTTATTTATTTTTTAATTATCTTTTAAAATAATAATATATATGGATTTTTTTATATAAAAAAGTCCAATTCAATACCCCCGCCTGTGCAGAGTGCAGAGTGAGTGCGCACGAGCTTAGCTGTGCGTACGTACGTTGCAGCACCGTACTAGCTGAAGCAAACTTTGTCTACTCCATTCTCGTTTTGTAAATTGTAATCCCACACAACTTTTCTGTGTGTGTGTGTGTGAGAAGTTAGTGTTATCTGATGTTGATGTTCACGGAGAAATATCTGCTGAGGTTGTGTACTGTGCAGCTTTACCGCGAGGCATGCTTCTCTCCACGTGATGATCTTCCTTTTCCCCTGCGGCTCTGCTCTGACTGCACTGCATGGCCAGGCCAGAGAGAGAGAGGAGAGAGATGTGAATGATGGATGGGGTGTGCGGTGCGTTTGCGAGGACAGGCCCTTTTCAGGGGTGGCAGCAGCAGGCAGCGACCTCAATTGATTACCAGTACCCTCCTTCCTTTTCTGCGTACTAGTTATTGCTTTGTTCAGTCTCTGCTCTCTCTCTCTCCATTGTTGGTTAAGAGTAGTTCTCACACCTCTCTTTCTCCTCTTTCTTTGCCTCTGTTTGGCGTTGTGTGTTTGCTGCTGCTGTGTGCATTGCATGGTGCATGGATTCCTCCCAGCATTCCATCCCCTGGCGTTTTCTCAGTACTTTTGGGCATGGCGACTTCTGACACGGGAGATGGGCGCGAAACTAGATGATTCATCATCGATCGTTCACATGCACGCTTCCTGTTCTCCTCTTCGTTCGTTGCTACGTACTCTACTACGTACTCGATCGCTCCTAAATCCCAACTCGGTTTTCCCGAACACTGTGCGCACGTGCTGCTCTCCAGTTCCATTACGCGCATCGATTCAGATCACAGTTGCTCAAACGTTTCATCAGAGGAAGATGGCAACACACACAGGTGACACAACGGTAGAGGATGGTGTAGCTCTCGCTCAATCGTTCGCTTCGTCTCCAATTAGATCGGTGCTCCTGCATTGGACTGAACAAATAAACGGGATTTCACATTTGCACGGACTTACGAGCTCCGCCTAAAAGCTAGTAAAATGTACACTGGTGCGCCAAAGTGGCAACTCTATTTACTATTGTAAGCGCATGTAATTCAGAATAAATGCATTGCTGCACGAGTACCATTGAATAGGAGCATATCCAGAAGCAGAGTAAAAACCCTTGAGTTTTTCTTCTGAAAAGGACAAAAGCAGCGGCAAATTTTCCACCACGCTACAGTTTCGCTAATACATGGATGCCCAAAAAGTTAGCAACAGGCACCCACGGCAGACGCTGGATGTGTGCGGACTGCGGAGGCTCTCAACCGTCGAATCACATCCGTTCCACCTCCGCGCACGAGGGAGCCAAGGCAATACCGAGCCTGAGGGCGGCAGCAATTTCGTTTCGACCACTCCTCCCCCGTTCTAGTGAGCAGCATAGGATCGGGAAAAAACGCAAGCTAGTTGTGTTTTATAGGGCGATATCGACAAAGATACAGATTTTAGGGTTGGAGAGACCTAGTTCTATGTATGGGAGATTGGATTAGTCATCACCTAGGCCGGTTCAGCACGAGCACTAGTGTTGTGATTGGGTCCACACCTCAGCCTAGCACGGCGGCCTGGCAGCACCGACACCGAGGAGGAGGAGGCCGGAGGCCAGCGCGGAGGCAGTGGGGCACGGGAGGCGACATGGCCGACGCTGTGGCAGGATAGCCGTGGGGGGGGGGGGGGAGAGGCGGGATCGAGCCAGGCTGGCATGACCATTGTGCCAACATGCTTACAATTGTTGGGCTCGTGTCGGCACTGCCCATTTAGCCCGATTAGCTCGTTTGGCCTGAAAAAACGATCGAATATACCGTTTTTTTGGCCGTTGAGGCTTTAAAAATAGCAAATAAATAAACTCAAATTTTTTCTTCTATAAATAGCCACCATACCATCTCGTTCAGCACTTATTTATTCCTCAATCTATCTTACGAATTCTGTTGTACAAATTTAGAATCCTTGTGAGGTAATTTGGCAAAATTCAAAAAAATTATGCCAAATTTTGAAAAATTCAAATTCCAACAGTAGGTCGGCAAAAGAGGTACAATACTATTTGTTCATATATTTTTATTGTTATTATTTGTTATGCTAAGATAAAAATAATAGTGTGAGTTTCGATTTTACAGTTTTCGTTATAGAAAATTACGATAGGTTTGCTCTTGGTGATAATGGAGTTTCACCGGATAATATTGCATCCTTCGAGAATGTCGCTGCCTCAAACCAACCGGAATTATTACCGGAAGGGCAAGGAGGAGTACTGTCATCAAGCTCTACGACAACATCTTCATCGGCAACCACTGGAGCAAAGAGCTCCAGGACGAGTACATCGGGAGTATGGGAGAAATTCAACAGGACAACCAAGGAAGACACGTAAGGAGTTTAGGTTCCATATGTTGTTTGTAAAATTTGTCGTTATGAATTGTTTGTAAAGTCTTCAGGTGGAACAAGGCGCTTACTTAGACATGCTGCAAAATGTAAGGCTAAGCAAGGATTAGCGATGAGACAAACACAGCTGCAGTACAACCCTGATGATATGGTACGTAGCCGGGATTACAATCATGAGGTAGTCCGTCAATTTCTTTGTCGTTTAATTGCTTCTGAGCATTTACCTTTAGGCTTTGAGGAGTCCACAACTTTCGAAACTTACATAAAGACTGCGCGTAATCCTAGATTTTACGCCAGGGTCCAAGTGGACATGGTATATGACAATTTAAGGGCCGTCCCGCTGAAGATTCGCCCGAATAAAGAAATCAGAACATTAGGGGATGCCGAGTACAGTTTTATCCAATGGCCCAAGAAGGACATCACCCTGGACCCTGCAGTGCCGCTTCCACCTTTGATTCAGAAGGCCTCTCCAATAGGGCCCTCAATGACTCCACCTCAACCTTCGATTTAGAAGGCCTCTCTAATAGGATCCTCAATGACTCCACCTCAACCTTCGCTTCAGAGCTCGCCTCATCGGTTCCCGTAGAGAAGACGTCGAAGGAACAAGAAAAGCGTGTCGTCGTATCGGTTCTCGAGTCGTCTTATAGGAAGACGCGTAGTAGGCAAGTTGTTAAGTCCAAGTCGAAATCACATAACATTAAGGCGTCTTCGCCTCCCAAGTCCAGGACATACCGCCTCGAAAGTCTGTTGGTGTCCAACATAGTATTAGCCTATGCTGGACTAGGTTGTCAGTCTTTGCATACCTGGTACATGCATAAGACCAAAGATAAAGGGTGCGATTCTGGAATCATCGTCAGATACGCGAATGAGTATTTCCTCTACTAGCCGGGACACTTCGTCGTGGGCTTCAACAACTTATTCGACCTATTCAACCTCAAAGCCCTCGACGCCTCTCTTCTATGATGTTGGACACTATAAGTGTGTACAATCAAGTTCTACATTCACGTTATACCGATAAATATTACAACTCATTGCTTATGTATAGATACATGATGAAAAATGCCCGAGGATGCGGAGAACCAGTGGGTTTCCTCGACCCACACGTGGTCTCTGAGCAAACCATCAAGCAAGAGGCATCCTATGTCGTGAAATACATAACGGCGGGATTGTTTTCTCATGACGACAAGGACTACATAATGGTGCCCTACAACCAGAAGTAAGTGCTTCACTACTTGCTATACAAATTTTATTTGTACTTTATACGCAGCACGAACTTAGGTTTAATGACTATAGCAACATACATAATCGTAGCTTCCACTGGATCCTTTTAGTCATTGTACCAAAGAGGAATAAGGTAATATACCTTGATTCCCTACTCAACAAAACCCACGACTTCACCCTTGTGCAAAGAATACTCGACATGTATGCTCATTTCCTCCATATATGACTCTATTGTAGTCTTCATTCGTTTCAAATGGCCGATGATAACATTTTGAAGACATGTAGGTCATTCATCGCCTATGTTGCCGATCGAGGGTTATACAACGGATCGAGCGCCACACTGCAACACAGGATGCGATTTTCGGTAAGCGCTACAACACAATAATCCTATATTATACTTCGTAATAATGCATCTCGAATTGACTATACATATATATGTAATTCTATTTTTGCAGTGCGGCCAGCAAAAATAAGAACAATGTGCATTGTACGTTTGCCATCATATGCACGAAATCATGAGTGCTAAGATGAACGATCCTGAGGTTTGTCAATCTCGCGATAATTATTTCCTAATTATAAATTTAAAAATGTATGCTAACAACTTTACTCGTGCTAGCGACAGGGTTTGAACATATCGCTATATTCACTTGTTGCGAGCGAGCTCTTGGAGGTTCGAGGGAGGCTCTGCAGCTTCATCATGATGGGCATCATTCACGCCGACAGTTGGTAACTAGAACCGTCTGTGATATCATACGTATCACCGACGGTTTTTGAACCTTTTGTGATAACCGCTGTTATCACAGACGTGTCAAAACACAGACGGATCAAGAACCGTCTGTGATGAATGTTTCTGTAGTAGTGGCCACAAATGCTCAAACTCATTTATGATGAATCTTGGATTTCTTTATGATTTTGACCAAAATTTATCTGAGTGTTTTTTGCTTGGCTGGACTGACCGGATCCCCGGTCTGAGTCACACGGTCAGCTTTTTCTAGAGAGCTCCCTATTTGCATTTATGATGGTCGGAATGACCGCTGGTCTAAATCCGAGCTAACTGAAACCCCGGTTTGGGTTGCGCGGTTAGCTTTTTCCAGAGACTCTTTTTGACTTCACCTTTTCTCAAATTTACTATCCAGACTGACTGCTGTTGGAGGGCCGGACTGGTCGGACCTCCGGGTTGATTGACCTGGTCAGTTGTTTCTAGAGAAGGGTGTTTTCGTGGTTTGCTACTAAAATCTTCATGCCAGACTGACCGCAAGTGATTACCCAAACTGACCAAACCCTCGGTCATACAAAGCAGTTAGCTTTTTCCAGTAGCATGTTTTCTCTGTTTTGGAATTCTTTGAGCCCAGTCTGACCAGACCTTGAGTGGGCGAACTGACCGGACATGGCATAATGGATAGTTTCTGTAGCATTAAATGCAGAACAATTGACCATTATACTACAATGAATCGCCCTGCCCGATGCTCAGTATTGACCGGATTTGGATTTTTGCATGATTTCGTGCTCCAACAGCTAGTAAAGTGTGTCGAGGCTAAAAATACCTCACCCACTACAACAAGAAAGTTTTTAAGAACCTCTTTGAATACTCTTGAGCTCTTTGCTTGTTCTTCCACTCTTTAAGAGCATAAAATTCATCTTGCAAAGGTTTTTCAGGTGCATTTGAGTTGAGTTTGATTATTGTGGCACTTGAGCACCTTCAAGCGATGAATCATTGGTTTATTACTCTTGGAGATTACCATCTCCTAGACGGTTTGGAGAAGATGATTCAGTGATCTTCTCAAGAAGTTTCCTAGGAGACCCGGGCATTTGTGAAGGTTGGAGCTCGCCTTGCTGGAGTGGAGAACAGCTACCTCTAGTGATTGAGGAGCGCTCGTGTGGAGCCAGCTTGATTTCACTACTACGTAAAAACGTCATCACCAGAGCGGTTCGAAATCGTCATCGACGCATTTGCTTGGAACCGTCTGCGTGTTTTGTACGCTCTGTGATAAGCGGCGGTTATCACGAGCAGTTAAAAACCATCTGTGATAAGTCACAACACAGACGATTCTAACTAACAACCGTCTGTGATATCCACATATCACAAACGGTTCTAGTTACCAACCGATGCGTGATACGCCACAACTCTGAGGGCGATTCTAGTTGCCAACCGTCAGTGATATCCACATATCAGCGGTTCATAATGGAACCATGCATGATGTACTATATATCACAGAAGGTGCTAATTACGAACAACCGTCTGTGATATCCACATATCACAGACGGTGTAACAATCAAACCGTCTGTGATAGTTTTCTCAGCCTAACTATTTTTTCGGCTAGCCTCAGGAATTGCTAGCCATGCCCTCTGAAAACAAGCAGACAGAAAATATCACAGATGAATCAATCGTTGACAACTCAAAGCGATCATTTATAACTCAAAATCAATTACAAACGAATATGTATCAAAGATTGTCGCTAGAGTTACAATTGAATTACAACTATTCAAAGTGAATTACAATTAATGAATCAATTGTTTCAAGGTCGTTCAGCGGTGTTGACGGAGTAGTGAAACTCTCCGTCGGCGTCAATGATATCCGTCATGATGAAGGTGCAGAGCCTCCCTCGAACATCCGAGATCTCTCTTTGAATGAGTGAATCTAAATCTATATTCAAGCCATGTAGCTAGCAAGAGTAAAGTAGTAAGCATATATATTTAAATTTATAATTAGAAAATAATTATTGCGAGATTGACCAACCTCGGGATCCTTCAACTTAGCACTCGTGAGAATCGCATATTATGGCAAGCGAGGAATGCACATTCTTACGCTTTTCTTTGGCAAGATGCAAAAATAGAATTACATATAGGTATAGTCGGTTCGAGGCGCATTATTACAGTATGATATAGAATTATTGTGTTGTAGCACGTGCATCAAAATCGCGTCCTGTGATTAAGTGTGGCGTTCGTTCCCTTGTATAGCCCTCCCACGGCAACATAGGAGATGAACGACCTACATGTTTCCAAAAAGTTAACCTCGGCATTTCAAACGAAGGAAGACTACAATAGAGTTATGTATAGAGGAAATGAGCACACCTGTCGAGTACTCCTTGCACAAGGGTGAAGTCGTGGCTTTTTTTGACTAGGGAATCAAGGTATAGTACCTGGTTCCTCTTTGGTATAATGACTAAAAGGATCCAGTGGTGCCTACTCATGTATGTCGCTATAGTCATTAAACCTAAGTTCGTGTTACGTATAAAGTCCAAATGAAATTTGTATAGCAAGCAGTGAAGCACTTACTTCTGGTTGTAGGGAACCATTATGTAGTCCTTGTCGTTTTGAGCAAGCAATCCTGTCGTTATGTATTTCTCGACGTAGGATGCGTCTGCCAAGATGGTTTGCTCAGAGACCATGTGTAACGTCCCAAAATTTGGCTTTTCAAAAAATCTTTTGAGTAGTTTAGGTCCCTGAAAAATTTCACTAATTTTATTTGAATTAATAAAGCTTAATTTGGAATTTTCTAAATTAAAAATATTTAATTTGACTAATATAAATATTAATTAAATAAAACCTTGTGTTATTTGGCTTCCTTGTCTTTCAAGGAATTTTTGGGTATTTTCTGAGATTTTTCCGGATTTGTTTGCTATTTATTTGACTTCCTTGATTTTTGGCCTTTTATTTTAATTCCGAAAATCAACATTTTCTCTGTCCTACCCACGTGCTAGAGTAAACCGTGATTTACTGTTCATCGTGAACCTCCAGCCGAACCGAACCAGCAGTCCAGAACGTGTACGCATGCAACTGAAAATTTCAAAATTCTATATCTTCCTCCACAATGCATATAAAAGCGAGCCGTTTGCGCCCACGCGTCCGTCTTGATCTCCTCTTCCAATCCCCCAAATTGGTTTCCTCCAAACCGATCTATTTTCGTCGCAATCTCCAAAAATCCGATCTCCTACTGAAGGTTTTCTCCGACGAACTACGCCTTCATCCGACGTCCTCCGGCCGAACCGTCTGCTGCGTTGGCTTCGCGTCGTCGCGTTCTACGTCATGGTTCCTTCCTCTTCGTCCGAAGATCACCGAGCACCGTCGGCCATGTCAAGCCCTAAAGCCGAAACGTGTTCATCGCGTTCCTCGCGCCTCGGTGAGTTTTTCCAAAATCCAACGCGTCATCTTGTGCCCTCGTCAATACCTATTTTCCCCTCTTGTAGATTCAAGTTTCATCCACCGTGCGCGAGAATCAAAGCGCTTCTCTCTCTTGTTCATCGTCCTTCTCAGGCCAATTATTCCGCAACCGTTGATCCCGTGCCTTCAACTCCACCACCGTTGAGTTCGTGTATGCGCGTTCACGCCGTGCTCACCTCCATTTCGCAGAGCATCACCGGAAGTGTTACTGCCTAGTGAGGCCACCGCTCTCTGCGTTCTTCGCGTCATTTAAGTCGCATGGAGCAAAATCTTGATGTCCGACCGCGTCATTATCTCCGCTCGTCGTTTCCTTTCCGTTTGCCCTTCGCCACCATCGGTTCGCCTCCGTTCATCCGGTACTTCGTGAGCAAGAATCAGCCTACTAATCCATTCACTATTCATGTCATTGGTTGTTTAGCCGTTCCTCTGTTCGTTTCTTTCTGTTGTTTCCTCCCTGTTGCCATTGCCTCTCTATGGCATGGGTCCCTGGTTATCTAACTAATCCAGCCATTCTCTGGTTGCTCTTGTCTCCCAATTGATTGATCCAAATTGCTATGCGCCATGGACCGGCCGCCTCTCTCTGTTATGAGTTTTCAACAGCACAGCACGTGTGTGTCCTGTTCTCACTCCTGTTGACTTGGTCAACATCTTTGCCCATTCCTTTACATGTAGACCCCACATGTCATCTTCCTAATTAAAACCCTAGATTATTTCTCTCACTTACATGCGGGTCCCGTATGTCACTCAACCTTAGTCAAACCCTTGTCTATGAGCTTGGTCCACCGTGGACTAGCATATCTCTGTGGACCTGGTCCATAGACCAGTGGCCCACATGTCAACCCCTAATCTTATTTTCGGGAATTAATTTAATATTTGAAAAGCCATTTATCTTATTGGTCCCACACTCTCTCTACCTTATTTCTGGAATTATTTTAATTCTAGAAATCCATAAATACCAGTCGGTCCCGCCTATCATACACTCATTCTTTTTCTAATATTTTCGGAATAGAATATTTGAGAATATTCCCTTGAGCTTTTCATCATTTCATGTGAATTCCAATCTTCCGAGAGCCATATCTTCTTCATCCGAATTCCGATTGAACCCATTCAAGTTTCTAAATTCATCTAAATTCAATATCTACCTTTCAGGACCATTAAATTTCAATTTGGAGTTTATTTGATTTGTCATTTTGAATTTAGTTTATTTTGCGCTTTATTTCTCGTTAGACGCCGAAATCCTGGAATCGTCCGAAGGAGCTGAAGATGAAGCAAGTAGAGGATTGAAGATTAAATAAGATCACCATTGCTATAGCCAGGCAAGTCATACCTTTGATCATATTGAACCCAGTTTTCAAAATTACTTTGATTCTAATTATTGCATTTACTTTAAGTAATTATTTAAATATTTTTGGGTTTAGCTATTAATCCCATTTGTTATATCCACTTTGTCTATTGTATGTCATAATCTTTTGTTACCCTAGATTGGTTCATATTTAGTTGGTGCTATGGTATTACCAACGTGGGTTGGTTAGTACGAGTAGATTGCTTAGCCATGCAACGAGTCACCACCATCACCTGAGTTGCAATTATAAATTTGACTAAGTGATTATGGAACTTTGTGATAAAACTGTGTGTGCTATGTGTTATTACTTTGTGATAGCATGTATTGCACTAAACCAACAGGGTGGGAAAGGATTAGGACTGAGGCAAGTGGTGGATATTTTGTGATATGGTGGACTTTGTGAATGGGAATGATAATATTTGTGGCATAGTTATAAAATAAAAGTCTTACCTTGGTCAATTAAGTACTTAACTTTGTGCGCCATTGAACTGAGCCTTACTGTACGACCACATGTCTGATATGGGACAGGCCTAACTTAGTAGGTTATGGATTCTTGGCATTGATTACTCAGGCTGTAGGTTAGGCTATGGGTGGAGGTGTGTACTACAAGGTAGTCGCATCACGGGGCGGTTCGCCGTGTCCCTGTCCAACGATGTGTGTTATGCCAAAGCGCTTCATTTGGGTTGACATAGCGGTTTGTAAGCACGTTGGGAGTGTCAATGTTGAGATGAAGTTTCTGAAAGGTTTTGTTGTGATCAGCTCTGATCCAGTTGATTGCATCTTGTGGGTAAAGTGTACAACCTCTGCAGAGTGTTAAACAATCTATTCGAATAGCGCGTCTTGATCATGAACATGCTCGAGGATTTCACACGAGGGTAGATTTTCATAAAACTATTGGGAAGGGACGCTGTGTGATTTAAGTCATATGGCTGTGTGAAAGAATTTGGTTAGGCTATGTGTCTTTGTGAAAACAACTGTCAAATTAATATTGTCTATTTGTTTTGAATTATGCTTTCAATCTATTATTTGTATGCAATTGCAAATGTTGTATTTCTGCAAAATAACCACAGAAGCCATTTCCTTTGGAATAAGCGTGCATCTATACATTGCATTCTGTGGTATGACTTGTGAGTACGGTTGTGCACTCACGCTTGTTGTAAAACTTGCGCCCAAACCTACAGAAATGGAGAAATCGTCAGTCAACAAGGTCTACTTCGAGGATCGAGAAGAACTAGGTCGCGCACCCCAGCCGATTGCCTGTGGGTATATGGATGGGCTTCACTGAAGTTATTTCGTTACGTTAGTTGCGACTTCATTGAGTGTTATAGCATACGAGGCATTAATTGTAAGCTTTGACCTTAAGGTGTTTACTATGATATTTATTAGTCATCTTTGCATATGGAAATGATATTTCATCGATGTTGCCATTGTGTGCACTAGCGTGATCCTGGACTAGTGTAGTATACACAGAGGGTCCAGAATTGTATTTTTGGGTCCCGACACCATGTGTGGGTCGAGGAAACCCACCGGTTCTTTCAATTGCCGGGCATTTTTAATCATGTATCTATACATAAGTAATGAGTTGTTATATTAATCGGTATTACGTGAATGTAGAACTTGATTGTACACACTTACAGTGTCCAGCATCGTAGAAGTGAGGCATCGAGGGCTTTGAGGTTGAATAGATCGAATAAGTCGTGAAGCCCACGAACGAAGGCGCGACTCGTAGAGGAAATACTCTTCCGTATCGATGGTGATTCCATCAGCGCACTCTTTCTCTTTGGTCTTGTGCAAGTACTGTATGCAAACTCGACAACCTAATCCAGTAGTAGGTCGACATCGTGGTGGTCGCCAACGGACTTCCAAAGAGTATTTCTTAGGGTTAGAGGCGAAGCGCCTTTAATGTTCTTCGATTTGATTTGTCTGAACGACTTGCCGCTCACGCGCTTCGTGAGACGCACTCGGGAACCGTCACGACGACACGCTTTTTTTTTCGTTCGGTGTCTTCTCCACGGAACCGATGAGGCGCTTCGGCGAAGGTTGAGGTGTAGTCATGGAGGGTCCTGTTGGAGAGGCATGGTCGTGTCGAGATGGTTGGGGTGGAGTCATCAAAGGTTGAGGCGACACTGCAGGGTCCAGGGCGATGTCCTTCTTGGGTCCTGTTGGAGAGGCATGGTCGTGTCGAGATGGTTGGGGGTGGAGTCATCAAAGGTTGAGACGGCACTGCAGGGTCTAGGGCGATGTCCTTCTTGGGCCACTGGATAAAACTGTACACGACATCCCCTAGTGTTCTGATGTCATCGTTCGGGCGAATCTCCAGTGGGACGGCCTTAAAATTATCATGTACCATGTCCAACTGGACCTTGGCGTAACCGTGCGCCACCTGGGCACCGTGCTGCACTATCCCTTCCTTGCATGGATACGCCACCCCCCGCCTAGGGATGGCAATCGGGCGCGACGGGCACGGGTAGTGCTCGCCCATACCTATGCTCGCGACCCTGATTTCCCCCCACGGGCATGCCCGCGAAGGACGACGGGCGAAGAATCTCGCCCATGCCCGTCGCCCGCGGGCACGCCCGTTTACCCGCGAACAATGCACTATCGCCCGTGGGTACCCATCGCCCACGAGCATGCTCATCATATAAACAATGCACATATTAAATTCATCACAATTCACACATTCAAAAACTAATAAAATACATCACAATTCACACATCAACTTCAACAAGACAACTAATAAAGTTAAACAAATCGATCTTCTGTAGGAGTAGGAGGCGGCGCGAATCCCCTTTCTTCATTTAGAAGAGTGCTGGACCTCTACAACATCAAACCATAGAATATACACTCAGGCAGATGGGCAGTTGTTTCAGAGAGTTACATCTTATATCTTAGGTGCAAACAGTGTTCTGAGGGGGCAAAAATGTTGTTGGCCTATACACCCATGGTGCACTTGAACTAGCATTGCTCACAAAAATAATTACTGGCATTCGGTTAGCGGTGTTAAGGTAGAGACTAGTAAGGCGTGTCTACAAATCAACATCATCGTCCCAATCTGTTGTTCTTAAAGGGATGAACTTTGATCGGTCAGCTATGGCCCCTCTAGAGCCGCTTGTCCTTGAAGAAACTATAGTCATTGCAAGCGCTAAAGAAGCGCTGATCGAAGAATCCGCGAGGGCAATCGATAGTGAGCATGTAGCCTGTAAACACTACAAATTGGAGCATCGATTCAGATGATAGGCATATGACAGATGAGAGATGCTTCTTTCACTGGGAGCATGAATGATAGGCAAACACTACAAAATGGTGAGCATTAGTACCAGAAATATCAACCAGCTATTATTAGCATGTAGTATAAGTACTAGATCTACATATCCAAGTAGTAAAGTTTAACATCAAGAACTGGAGAGCTCAGTTCATGGACAGATCATGCATTGACTCCACTGAGGTCTTACTTCTGAGTACCTGACGGCCGGAACCGGGAGGAGGGCGGCGGCCGCGAGGAGACGGTGGACTGGGAGGAGGACGGCTGGGAGGAGGGCGGCGGCCGGGAGGAGGCGGTGGATCGGGAGGAGGAGTGGAGGACGGCCGGGAGGAGGACGCGGTGGACCGGGAGGAGGGCGGCGACCGGGAGGAGGGTGGCGACCGGGAGGAGGCAGTGGACCGGGAAAAGGGCAACGACTGGGAGGAGGCGGTGGAATAGGAGGAGGACGCCTGGGAGGAGAACGCGGTGGACCGGGAGGAGGAGTGGAGGACGGCCGGGAGGGCTACGGCCGGAGGAGGAGAACAGTCGGGACCCAAAATTACGATTACGGAACCCTGCGTGTATAATGCACTAGTCCAGATCATGCTAGTGCACACAATGTCAACACAGGTGAATATCGATCCACTGGCGATAAATAAAGTAAAGCGATTAGTTTGAATAACAATTAAGGGTTTTGATCTTATGGTCGAGTTTACACTTAATACGCCACGCAGGGCTAACAAAGAATAAAACAGCAGCGGAACGGAAATAACTTCAATGTAGATCCCATCAATTCACCACAGACAACCGACTGGGATCTAAACCTTAACGATCAGCAACCTTCGGCGAACTCCCGCTCAGCGGCGTGACTCCTCCTCTTACAGTAGGTTTGGGCAAGTTTTACAACAAGCGTGAGTACACAACCGCACTCGCAAATCATACCAGAGAATGCAATTTATAGATGCAGGCTTATTCCAAAAAAAAGGCTTCTGTGGTTCTTTTGCATAAAAGCAACATTTGCAATTGAATACAATAATAGATTGAAATGCAGTTCAAAACAAATAGACAATATTAATTTAACAGTTCTTTTCATGAAGACACAAAGCTAAACAGATTATTTCACATAGCCATATAATTGAGGTCACATAGCTCCCATCCCAACATTTTATAAAAACTACCCCTCGTGTGAAATCCCCGAGCATGTCCATGATCATGAGGCGCGCTATTCGAATAGATTGATTTAACACTCTGCAGAGGTTGTACACTTTACCCACAAGATACAACTAGTGTAGCAAGCACTAATCATAACAAAACGGTTCGGAAACTTCATCTCAAACATTGACATCCCTGATGTGCTTTCCCGCTAGACCAGCTCATAAAGAACTAGTATAACACACACCGCTGGACAGGGATGCGGTGAACCATCCCGCGATGCAACTACCAAGTAGTAACACCTCCACCCTGTCACAAAGCCTAACCTATCCGCCTGGACATCAATGCCGAGAATCCATAACTTACAAAGTTAGGCCCGTCCCATACCAGGCATGTGGTCGTACAGTAAGGCTTAGTTCAATGGCGCACAAAGTTAAGTCCTTAATTGACCAAGGCAAGACTTTAAAATTTCTAACTAAATCACAAAGATCATTATCCCCATGCACATAGCTTCCACCATATCACACAGTATCCACCACTTGCCTCAGTCTAAATCCATTCCCACTCAGTTGGTTTTAGTGCAACACATGCTATCACGAAGCAATAACATACAACACACAGTTTTACACAAAGTTCCAAAGTCACTTAGTCACATTTAACATTTGCAACTTACATGAGATGTGAGACTCGTAGCATGGCTAAGCAATTGTACTCGCATCTAACCAACCCACATTGGTGCTATACTGTTACCAACTAATAAACCAATCTAGGGTGACAAGGAATTATGACATACAAAGTCAAGGGGTGATATCAAATTGGATAATAACTATGCCCAAAACATTTAAATAAATAATTAAAGTAGAATGCAATACTTTGAAACAACGTAATTTGAAA
The DNA here is from genome assembly GCA_036346255.1 of Ampelocalamus luodianensis. Taxonomy (NCBI): domain Eukaryota; kingdom Viridiplantae; phylum Streptophyta; class Magnoliopsida; order Poales; family Poaceae; genus Ampelocalamus; species Ampelocalamus luodianensis. The sequence continues at coordinate 9,056,400 of CM070628.1, forward strand.
ACTGGGTTCAAGATGATCAAAGATATGACTTACCTTGGAAAAGGTCTATGTACTGGTCTTGATCTTGGGGTGCTCCTTCTTCTCCAAAATTCCCCGACGAATCGACGTCTACTCGCAAACGGGACAAATAAACAAAATAAATAAATAACAGAGGCAAAACATGCGCCAAAAATTAAATAAAAATCTCAACTAAATAAAAATTTGAATGGGCTCAATCGGAGTTAGGATGCAAAAGTTATGAGCTCTGGAAGATTGAATCTAAAAAAAAAACCTAATTTGGATTTTCTGGAATTTCCGAATTATTTCTTAACACAAAAATTAGATTATTGCGTAATGCCGACGTCAGCAAGGAATTTCGGGAATTAAAAGAAATAAAAAGAAATTATTGACATGTGGGACCCACATGTCAGAGACACGGCTCACGGTGGACTAAGCCCACCGAGCCTCGGGATCTGGAGACCGTGGACTGCCACGTGGATCCGATGCGGACCGATCTTAGCGCGACACGTCGGGCGATCGTTGACCGACGCCGACTCAGCGTATACCGTGCGGTCGACGGGGATGCTACGCGAGACGACACGTCGGCACCGGGGCGAGTGGCGTGCCACGTGGGCGACTACGTCGCTTCGGCGACGGCGGATCGCTCGGGAACCAGCGGTAACGGCGGCGATTCACCGGCGGTGGACCGTACCGGCGTGTAGAAGCGCTGTGCGAACTGTTGGTGCAACGCCGGTGCTTAGGGTGGATGGTGGCGGCCGACGGCGAGCTCGAGCGCGGAGAGGTTCGGCTTTTGTCTAACGGGGTTTTCGGCGAGGTTTTGGCGACAGCGAGGGCTCCCGGAGGTAGATCTGGCGTCACTGAACCCGGTGGTGCACTCGATGATGACACGGCGACAGCGGCGGCCCAATTCAATTGTTTAGCGGCCGCCAAACCCTAAATCACGGATTGCGGCGACGCCGAGGCGATGGTGAGGTGAGTGGCGGCTACGGGTTGCGGTCGAGAGGCGAACAGGGGTGCCTTTATAGGTCCGGGAGGGCTAGGGCGGCGTCTGTGGCGGAACCCTAAAAGAGTCGAGATGAACTCGCGAGAAAGCGGAGATAAAACGGAGCGAGATACGATTTTGATCGGAAGGATGCGGGAGGTTGGGATAAGATTCTACGCGTTTTCTAGAAGGGGTCTGTTTAAATCTCGCGTTGTCATCTGAGCTGAAGCTCGACCATAGCGGCAAAGCGCGCGCCGCACGCGAGGACGGCCGTGCGCGGGGCGAAGACTCGGCGTGTGGGGCCCACACGTCGATGGAGTGCAGCGGCGCGGTCAAGCCAGCGAGGAGATGGGACGGAATAGCGAAGAGATGGGCCGGAGGAAAGGAATTCGACCTGAAGAGTTTTTTGAGATTTTAAATAGCTTTTTCTTTTTAGAAAATACCATAAATTCAAATAAGCAATAGAAAATAGCAAATGAACTCAGAAAAATTCCAGAAAAATCTAGAAAATAAATCTCAGCACATAGAACCCAAATAAAATAGTTTTGACTATTGTTCAAGTTGGGATTATTAACATTAAATGTTTTTATTGTAATGTCCAATATTAAGCTTTTGAATTTAAATTCAAATAAATCCAAATGGTGACTTTTTCCCTACTAACTATTTAAAAGATTTTTAAAGCCCACTGATCAATTTGCAATATCTTTAGTACTAGATTCAGTTCACATGTTGTGCTTGGGAAGAGACGTAAATTAAAAACCCGTCAGAAGAACATCTGGAAGAAGCGGTCAATTTTTTTGGAACTTGCCTTATTGGGAGCACTTAGAAGTTAAATCCATTGCATCGACATCATGCACGTGGAGAAGAATGTATGTGATAGCTTGATTGGTCTCTTCTTGAACATTAGTGGCAAAACAAAGGATGGTGTTAACGCACGGCGTGACTTGGTTGATCTGAACATAAGGACCGAAGTTAGCAAGGAGACCGATAAAGGACGAACACACCTTCCACCGACTTGCTACACTATGTCCAAGGCGAGAGAAATGAATTGTGCGAGCTTGCATGGTGTCAAAGTCCGTCACCGTTACTCCGCTAACATTAAGAAATTTGTTTGTATGCAAGATTTGAAATTAATTGGTATGAAGTCTCATGATTGTCATGTCTCGATGACACAAATGCTTCTGTTGCAATTAGGAGTATCTTGCAGAACAAGGTCCGAGTGGCAATCTTGAGGTGTGTTATTTCTTCAACTCAATTGCTCGTAAGGTCATCGATCCCCAAGGACTAGATGCTCTACAGGGCGAGGTGGTGACGACTCTATGTCATCTTGAGATGTATTTCCCTCTGTCATTTTTCGATATCATAGTCCATCTCATTGTTCATCTTATGAAAGAGATAAAGATATGCGGTCATGTGTTCCTACGTCATATTTACCCATTCGAGAGGTATATGGGAATTCTCAAGTCCTTTGTACGGAATCGATCTCGACCGGAGGGCAGCATCATCGAAGGTTATGCAACCGAAGAAGTCATTGAGTTCTGCGTCGACTACATGGCTCAGGTGGAACCGATAGGTGTGCCTCTATCTCGTCATAAGGGAATGCTAGATAGTATCGGGACCATCAAAAGGAAATCAATCACTTCCGATCTAGATACGTACGCTCAAGCCCATATCACGGTCTTACAACACATGACCCAAGTGTCCCCGTACATCGACGAGCACAAAGACATGGTACGCCAACAGAATCCAAACCAGTCGAAGGTAAATGAATTCCAATTTAACTCTATCCAAGTGAGAGGCTTAGCCGAATGCTGAAACCTCAACGATCATGCACGTTTGCTCGCTTTGCGGCGCTACATGATTGTCGATTCTCTTTCGATTGAAGCACTACACCGAGTGAGTTAAAGGGGATCCATTAACAATGAGTATGACTTATATTGGCTCCCAAGATCAACGACCAATATACTCATACCCTCCTCCAACGTTGATTACATCCATACAACGATACAACAAGAGATAAAAAGACATACTGACATAATAGTCAAAGTCTACGACTTATTACATACCACCACCACCAAATTCAAAGTAAAGTATCAAGTAGCGTGAAGCAAATAAATAAAGCAAAAGACCAGTAGTGGTATGCCCATCACCCGTCAAGAACCGATGGGGTTAAATGATAGCACACTACTCGTTAGTGTCACCCAAGTCAACACTAACAAGATCGCCGGACTCATAATCTTCCTCACTGAAAAGGCCAAGAAACATCCGTCGAGTACAAGTGTACTCGCAAGTCTTACACAAATAAAATTAGTTATGCATAAGGGTCATTCAAAGGACGGCTCATATTGGTTTAGTTTTGCGAAGAGAGCGCAACAAATAACATCCTACACATACTAGTTTTCATGTGCCCATTTTAAAATCAGCTTTGAAGTAGAAGTAAAGCATGTAGTAAAGCATTTCAGTAATAAACAATTGAATCATACAAAGACCAAAGTGGTAGCCCACTTTGATGTACTAAACACATGAACATCCCGTTCATGACGAATACCAAGTTCAACCACAATTTTAAATCCAAGTCTAACAATAAGCAGCCACAAATTTCAAGCGGTCGTCCATAACCGCGGACACGGCTATTCGAATAGATTTATACCTGCAGGTGTACTACTTTACCCACACGACTTGATTAGCCCGTAAGCCTCCAGATGCCTCCGAATATAGCATACTTCCTATGGTATGCCGGCCGGGTAAATCAAGATATGGTCGTTTTTAGCGAGACGATTCCATTGGCTAAGTCCCCAACCTGTGGCTCCTAGGAAACACAAGATGTTAACATCTCCATCCTATCGGCCCAAAAGGAACATAAGTTTCACGGTCCATGCCCTTACAATTTCACCACCGTGGGACTCAACACAACAGAACCTTCCCCCTACTTAACCATACGGCACCCATATACCGCGTGTGATAGCACGAAAGCTGCTTGAACAGCAGGTACCCAAAGTTCGGTCCTTAATTGTCCAGACAAGCCAAACCACATACCCAATTCTCTTGCACGAATGCACCATCACTAGCCATCACTTGTCCAGACCAAAGGCTCATTTAAAATGACAAAATTTAACTTATAAAACAGATTCGAAGATCTGAAACAAAAGTATATAATGAGAGTTGTGTTTATCCCATAATTATCGGGTTATTCCCGACAATCAAACTACCGGTTCTAGACTTGCATGGCTAAGCAACTCGAACAATAACTTCACTCATCATAGCATAACATTTCAGTAATGGAATAATTCAAGGATAGCCACAATGACAACGTAATAGGATGTGTCTAACTATTCAACACAAAAATAGCGACATTATCAAAATAGCATGCAAGCAATTATCATTGCATCTACCCTAACAAATCTGGGATCAAATATGATGCAAAAAGAAAGTTCAAAGGATGCTTGGCTTGCTGGTACAAGTAGCTGCTCACTCTCGATGGCGTAAGTGTCGATATCAATATGCTCGGATCTATATAATTATAACATCAAATAAATACAGAAAACAACTTAAAAACCAAAATGCTCAAAAATGCATGATTTTTCTGCAGTAGTTAGGTCATGATTTTAGATGGATTTAGGTAAAAGAATTATTCCATTTGAAGTAATGAATTAGAAGTTATGCTATTTTGAACTTCATGTTTCATTAAACCTTAAGTCATGTAATTTAATTATTTGGCCAAAATTTGTAGAACAGCGGCGGGGTAGAGGATTACATAGGTAAATAGGTAATATTAATACAAGTTCAGAATAGTTGAGTTTGTCCCATTTGGAGTTCTTATGATTTAGTTATTGATTTTCAAAGTTATCAGCCTTTTATAGTATAAAAATAATGGAGTTAAAGATTATATTCTCCCAAAAATAGTTTCTGTGACAGAGGTAATATGGAGACTATTTTTAGAATTAAGTTCACTGAAAATGAAAATTATCAAAAGTGGTCTCACTGTTTTTGGAGTTTCTAATAATTACTTATGCATTTTTGAAGTTATCAGTCTTTTTCCTATTGTAAAAATAATGGTTTTAATGGATTAATCTCCAAATAAAGCTCTCTGCTAGAGAAACATGTTTGGAACTAATTTTAATATAAATTTTACTAAAAGTGAAAATTTCCAGAAGTGGTTTCATGTGATTTGGAGTTAAAATCAATTAGTTATGTATTTTAGAAGTTATTCATATTTTTCAGTGTAGCAATAATTCATTCTCAGAATTTCTTAAGCGGCTAATACTTTTCTTACTGAGCGCCGCGCTAGCCGCGGTCAATGACTTGCGGGATCCGTGAATAGTATATTTTTCAGTTTATCTCGAGATTTAATTTGCGTTACGACTAGTGGGTCCCACATCGGTGACGCGGTTCAACAGACTTGGTCCACGGTGCACGCGCACGGTGCACGGGCTTAAGGCCTAGGCCCATATGTCGATCACTCCACTCCACGGTATAACCCGCGATTTTACGTACACGGGACCCACGTAAGCACCATTTAACTCGTTAAGACATCATTTAATGTTAACCAATCATTAGGTGATTTAATGACGAATCATGGTCCTAATGACCTTGCTACATACGTGCGTCGGACGGATCGACACCTGCCGCTGGTTTGCGGCGGCTTGCCGGCGATTCAAGCCACGGCGCAAACCAAGGCATAAACAAGCGCACAATAGTATGGCGCCCTAATGAGAGTGGTCTCGGCACGAGCCGCTTTGTCACCGCGGCCAGCCGGAGTTGAGCGGCGACAAGCTTACGGCAAAACCGCAACAAGCAAGGTAAAGCTCGCAAAGAACCCCTGGCGAGTGCCCGTGTCCTAGGGACTATCGGTGAGCTACCTAAGTAAGGAAGGGTGCTCGAGGAAGCTCGAAGGCACCGAGCTGCGTCGACCTGAGAAGGAAATGTTGACAATACGGCCGCGAGAGAGGATCCCCGAGCAAAACCGAGTGAAATGAGCGATCAAGATGGCTTCTGAGAACACGAGGAAGCTAAAGAAACAAGGGATTGGACAAAGGTTTACCGAATCCAAGTGGGAGATGAAAAGTTGCTTCACGGCCAAGAATGATGCAAACTTCGATTCAGCAAGGTCCTGCCGTGCATTACCCAATTAAGTTTAGGGGTTTCACTCAGGGATCTAAAACACATAATATGACGCGCTAAGTCGAGGATAATACCTCTCGTAGACGAAGAGGACCAGAAGATGTCCTCGGGTGCACGCTCCGGACGCTACCGAGAGCTCGAAGATGGAACACGAGCTACAAACGACAAGAGAGGCTCGCATTAACCAAAATGGATAGGGCATTGAACAAGAAGGAGGGAGGAACCATGCGGAGGAAGCTTACCCTAGAGACGAGCTCAGGTCGACTTCCTCCTCATCGCAACCGAGGAGAAGTGAGGGAGAAGGAAGGGCTTCGAGGAGTATTGCTCGGGTGATGACGGAATGGAGGCGGCGTGAAGTGGGAACGCTCCGGAGTGGCGGAGAGGGGCGGTGGAGTGACGGCGTGCCTGGTGCCGTTCTGTGCATGTCGGAGGAACTCGTCCGCGTGGCACGGATGCTGCGTCGCCAACAGACGAAGGAAAGGAAATCGACGGTGGGTCCGGCATGGCGGCGACTCAGGTGAGGCGCGATCGAGGTTTAAGTGGATCAGCGCAAGCCGTTGGATCGCGAATGGACGGACGGAATTGGTGGGGACTTCGGACATGTCGGAAGGGTGCGTGATCAGGGCCGTTGGTTTCCGATCGGGTGGCTCGCGTGCGGAGGTGTAGTTAGGTGGTTGGGCCGAGTCGGCTCGCCGAGTCGGACTCGAGCCCAAGGAACAGTAGCCTGGTTCGGTTTGAGTTTGACTGAGAATCTAAAGGTTTTCTCCACTTTGACCAAGGTTTTAAAAATAGAAATAAATTTCCAAAAATCATGAAATAATTTGTGGGGGTTCCTGGGAAGATATATTCCCCACAAAAATTATGAAACCCCACTATTCATATTAAAATTTGTGACATTTAAATTCAAACATGTTGTATGTCTATGAATGTTGTTTGAATTTTAATTAGGTTCAAACTAGTCCCAAAAATTTTGGAAAAATTATATTTATTCATGAGAATTAATGTAGTATTTAAATAAATTGGTTCCAGATGATGATCACAAGTTTTTATTATAGATTCGAATTGGAATGTGAAATTTGATGTGTATGTTCACCTCAAATTAGATTTTCCAAGTACAATATATTATGGAAATGTTTTAAAACCAATAATGCATGCTAATGAATTACATATTAATCCATTTTAATTATTGGGGCTGTGACAAGACGGTTCTATAATTGAACCGTCTGTGAAGTATCACAAACGATTTTATTTCCAAACCGTCTGTGATAAGGCGTCCTCATCACAGACGGTTCTTTACCAACCAAATGCGTGAAGTATCATGACGGTTGGTAATAAGAACCGTCTGTGATTTGGCATTATCACAGACGGTTCCAAAGGGAACCGTCCATAGAAGTTCAACACAGACGGCTCCTTTGGAACCATCTATGATGAGACGTCCAGTATGACCTGTTTTGTAGTAGTGTTTGTTCAAGCTCCTCAATGTGGATTAGTGGAGATCGACAAGTCTCCGAGACCATGAGAAAACCTCGGTTGTCTACATAGTATGGTTTATCTTCTCGCTCTTCTGTTTGTGCATTTACATTTATAAGTAATTGTTCATCTTGTTTAGATTGTTTAGCTTAACCTTGAGTAAGTAGTGCACTTAGAAAGCCTTAGATTACTTAGGTTTTAATTTGTGAAATTGTATTTCATAGTTTCTATTTTGTAAAATCTGTTTTTAGCCAAAAGATTTAAAAAACCGCCTATTCACCCTCGCTTAGTCGGTTATCCTTGATCCTACATGGGTGAGAAAGCCTTGAACCCTAAGTATGGCCCCAATTGTGGTTGGGTGTTATGACCTTCATCATGATTATCAGGAGAACGAGGCCGTCTATGACGATGGTTAGAGCACTCACCTGGGCCTACGCTGGCGAACACGCTCTGCTGGGGCGGATTGTCTTCTTCACGGTGGTTGTTGCTGTGATGACGATGTCTAGAGGTAGAGTGGTCTGCCCTAGAAATGGTTTGAGACCTTGAAGATTGTGTAAGGCTCTGTACTTCTGCAGTAACATCTTGCAGGTCAGTAGCCAATGAACGAATGACCAGAAGGTCATGTTCGTTGTTTTTGTCTGTCTGATGGTTCGCGATGGCACTCGAAAGTATGCGAATACAGTTGATGGGAATCTCTGCCAGCGAAGGTGATGGTACAATATTTAAATCTCTTACCATCGTCCTCGGGATAGCCTGGACTTTAGTTGGCGGATGCTGGTCATCACTTGTGTTTGTGATAAGCCTCCTGGATATCCCCGACGCACTGTCATGGTACTGGCAATGGGCCTCCTCATTGCCTTCTATTTGGTGGTGATGAGTTGATTGTTGCGTTATTCTGTAACATCCCAAGGTTATGTTACCAAAATAAAATTAAAATAAAGTTATTGTTCTAATTGTTCTTCTGAAATTTGCAAGAGTTTGATTGCCTTATTTGAATTCTTGAAGGTTTAAAAGTCAAAATTTAAAATTTAATTAAAGTTCTTGAAGTTTCATTTGGTTTTATCTAAAAAATAAAATTTTAATTAATTTCTAGAATTTTCTGAGTTTTAAAAGCTTTTTCCTAAGTCTTTTCAAGCCAAAAATAATTTATGTGCAAAAACTATAGCCAACTTTAAGTTGGAACTATTTTACTTAAGTCCTAAATAACTCTAGAAATTTCTGCGAATTTTTCTAGAATTTTTGGGATTTATTTGGTATTTTCTAAAGCCTAAAGGAATTTCTGGAATTAAATTAATTAGAAAATCAATTTGAATTCCTAATAACCTTTTGGGCCGAATTGGCTCGGCCCATCTCCTGGTTTCTCCTCCTCGGCCGCTTTTGGCCCACTTGGCCGCCCCGCACTCACCCCCCCCGCACCTCCTCTCACCTCACTTCCGCGCGGCCCCGCCATCACCGCACCACATCACCGGCGTGGGCCCGCCACGACCTTCTTCCTCCCATCTCCTTCCTCCTCCGGTAGAGTCTCTTCGCCACCATTAGCGCCCAAGGGGAGCTCATCCATTCCGCATATCCCTCCCGGATTCTTCGCGGTTTCGTACGCGTTAAGACCCCCCACATCCGGCCGCACTCATTTCGGGCATTAACCCTTACCTTAAACACTTAATTGCGCAATCCCCCGCCGGTGAAGAAATGGCCATGCGACCCGATCTCCTCCTCCGTGACCCTCGCCTATAAGAAGAAGCAAGTGCGCATTCTCTCCTCATTCCACCTCATCACCCATTTCTTCTCTCCTCCGCTAGTCTCGCCGATTTTCGACATTGAAGACCGGTGGTCAGAGCTCCTCTCAACGGTGATTTCACCGCCACCGAAGGTCACCCGTCGCCGCCGCCTACACCTCCGACACCGCGACGCCTAGGGCTTCTCCGTGCACGCACCCTCTACCTCCGAACATCACTAGGGCGCCGCCGCCCATTTTCGGCCTAACCTCCGCCGCTTAACGTCCCCGCCGCCGGCCACTCATCGCTAACCACGTCACTAAGGTAAGAACCAAGTCCCGTGTACTTAGCTCGTCCGATTGGCACCCTCGCGGCGACGGATGACCGCCGATTCGCGGCGAGCCATCACGCCGCGCGCCACCTCGGTCTTTGGCGTGGCTTGCCACCGCGACGCCAGTGGCACCACCTCACAGCCGCGTGGCGCCACATCACCCCACCGCCACGCAGACGCCACCGGCGCCACGTCGCCACCATTGCCCATGTGGCGTCGGTCAATGCTGCGTGGCACCCACCGTTCCCAAATCAAGGGTCCATGAACCCGATCCACTAAAAGCGAACCACCGACATGTGGGTCCCACATGTCGGAAAACCTTGTAATTCTTTTAAAATTTCCGAAAATCCCTGCTGACGTCAGCATGCGCAATAAACCGAATTTCCTTTAGAAAAATAATTCAGGAAATTCATAAAATCTGAAAATTAGGGTTTTTGATATTTAGAACTTCCCGGGGTTCGTTCTCCCTCATACGAACTCCGATTTTGTCGATTCAAATTCCTAAATTCATATAAAATCAAGATATAGCCAACCAAACCAAAATTATTTAATTTTGGGTTCATTTGATCAATAATTCCTTTAAACCTTAATTCATTATTTCATGTAATTCCAATCTTCTAAAATTCATTTCTTTTGCATTTGAACTCCAAATTGGGTGGTTCAAGTTGCAAAGTCTGTATAAAATTATAACCTAGCTAACTAAATCAAAATATTTCTATTTGAAGTTAATTTGATCTATCTTTTTGAATTTATTCGAATTTGAGTTGAATTTGTCGTATTTTCACGATTAGACTTCAACGACTTCGGAGAATCGATTTCGCCCGATTGAAGAGCAACATAAGAGGATTGATTTTGATTGTATGATCATCGTGATCGCATACACTTGGACTACGAAGATAGTACTTGTGAGTACTAGGTGACTGTTAAGAAAAACAACGTCACCTCAATACGGGCGTTACGTTGGGTGATCATTAAGAAAAACAACGTCACCTCATCAAGCAAGGCAAGTTATACCCTTGATCATATTGATCCCATTATTTTGAATTATTGATATTCTGTTTTAAATTATTATCGCATGCTTATTTATATTCGGTAATATAAATTCTGTTTTCAATTCATAGTTATACCTAAATCCTTTGTATGACCAATGTTGATATTGAATCAAACACATTGACACCTAGGTAAAACACGGTTGATCGATAGTATGAACTAGGATCATTTAAACGTATTGCTTAGCCATGCTTATAGACCAAACTTATGCGATTTGGGAATTTGACCAACAATCAATTATTGTTTAAATTGTACCCTTGGCATTGGTGTGTCATGGGAGTTTTACAAATGACTTGAAAAGTAAAATAAAAATGGGTTTCGACTTGGCGAAATGGATGATTGGTGGGTGCGAGTTTATGCGGGCTTAATCTGGTTAGGGTTAAGGCCGGGGTTTTATGGAAAATCGCCCAAGTCGATTAAGGACCGGTCTTGGCGCATGATCTTTGCGCTAACAGTACCACCACATGTCCCGTATGGGCGGGACTTGGCTAAATAATTTGTGATGTCTTAGTGTCATTGGTGCTATGTTGTTGGTATGGGTGTTGGTCGAGACATGAGACCCATCCGCGCGCGATGGGGTTTCAGGAGGATGGTCGAGTCCAATGGCGTGAAACCTTAGCGCACGAATACATTAAGACGAGAACATTGTAAAGGCCTCGACACGTGCTCTAGGCACCGCCACAGAAGGTAGTGAGCGGTGGCATAGATATATGTCGGACAAACTAGAGAAGTCTTGTCATGTGGGTAAAGCTGTACAACCTCTGCGAGTGTAAAACTATTCGAATAGCCGTTAATGCTGTTATGGACATGCTAGCGAGAACTACTCAAAGTTAGATTTTGGTTTTGTTGGAAAAGACTTCTTCAAAAGCTGGTTTATCCAGATGGGAATTGGCGAAGCCATGTGATAGGAGGTGTCCTTCACCGTTCATGTGTGAATGTTACGACTATAAAGCGAGAATTTTATAAATTTTAGTTATAAAATAACCGCTTTGGAACCTAGTACAAGTATTTAAAGAAAATAATCGCTTATGCAAATAACCCTATAAGCCATCCTTTGTTACATCCATATGCATGTCATTACATTGCTTTGACGGTGTAACTTGCGAGCACGGAAGTTGTGCTCATTCTTGCTTATGCAACAAAATTTCGAGAGGAGAAGGACTTTGCTACGGCGTGGACCTCGACGACTAGGCGCTTCCCGGTCGATTGCTGTGGCGATTAACTGGACCCTCCTACATCTTCGTCTTCGTGTTTATTTTATTGTGGGCCTGTAAGCCTCCTTTGTAATCAACTCTGTTGTTTATCAATAAAATTGTGATATGATTTTGTTACCATAATTGTTTACTGTGTGAACTAGCTACTGATCATGGGACTAGTTCAGAAATGCCTGAGAGGATGCAGGATATTAATCCCGGGTTCTGACATATTCCTAAGCCAAACGTTTGGCCTACTCCTGGGCCTCACGTTGTTCATGTGTTGCTCGTTGCTCGTCGGTCTTGTTAGCGTTGGCGACTGCATATGCAAGAAACTTATAGCAAATGGAGGGTGAGAACGTCCCATCCTCATCAGAGGAGGGGTAATAGTCAAGATCTCAGAGTAGATGTTCTGGAGGTGATTCTACCATAACCTCAACATTGACACTATCAATGAAATCATCATCAGCCGCCACGGTATTGGCATCGTGATGACTTGTCTCTCCAATTTAGACAGAAGTAGGAATGTACTCGTCCTCGGAATTTCTTGGGGGCGAAAACGACGTCTCTACCGTCTTAGTCCCAACCGGTTGGGTTGAGAGCTGCGTAGATTCTCCCTCGGAAACGAACTCGAGGTAGAAATCGCACATGCATGCCTCCTTGGGGACGTAGTCCTCGTCCATGAGGTCGGCGTAGTCGGCAAGATCAAATGTGTTCTCATCCATCGGTAAGGATGTGAGAACATCATGGTAATGATCTCTACCTTGATGGCACCCTCCTTCTAGCGTCAACTGTCGATAATCGAGACCCAATGTCCCTTATCGACCTTACTGGGAAAACAATATGATACCACAATCAAAATATGGAGACCTTTATTGTCGTGGAGACAATGAGAATGATATTACAAGATATCGTGGATGTGAAAGATTATCCAGGTAGTGTTATCAGAACTTATTTGTAATTACACGGGCTACCCCTTTAAGCTATTAAAGGGGTAACAGTTAATGCTAATAAAGGCTCCTTATATCTTTACGTACGTTCCTTTGTTGAGTCTTGAATTGTCGTGTTTTTTAGCCAACTGTTGTATGTTGCCAGATGCGCTAATAAGCGCTCTCACATTAGTCAAGTGATAAAATTCCATGTCAATCGACTAGTTTGCTGGTCGGGGATGACCCAAACCGTATAGTTAGTCGTGTAGTATCCATGATTGGTCGTCTCATGACTCAAACTGGTCTACGACCAGTTTGGCCATAATAAAAGGGATTAGAGTTTCTTTTAATACTAGTCGTAGATTCGTAACCGTTACAAAGTCAGCCCTTAATATGCGGGTCTGCATTCACAGATGCTCTAACTTTGATCAAAAAAATATTGACCTAGTCAAGAATTCTCATCACCTGGAGAGCGTGACGTCAGAGAGGGAGGTGGTGGAGAGGCGTTTGCACTCCTTCTGCAGTGAGAGCTCGGTGAGGCGAAAGCCCTTGTGCTACAGGTACTACTGTACCTTCTTCTCCATCTCCTCGTCCTCCATCGTGAGCACGCAGGGGAGCTCTAAGGTTTAGGGCCCCGGCTTGAATCCATGCGAGTTGGGGGGGTGTCAGAGCAGCGAAATGAGGAGGATCGGAAGAAAGACGGGAAGATGCGAGGGAGGAGGGTGGCAGCATGGCTTCGAAGAGCGCATGACGGCTGAGGCGGAGCGGTAGTCAGTAAACGGTGGCTGAAGCAAGTAAGATGAGTAAGGTGAGGAGGAAGAGGACAAAGACAAAATTGTCCAAAGGGCAGATAGTTGATTGTCTTTCTAATTTTATGGTAAAGTATCATGTATAATAAAAGCAATGACAAATTATAGAAGCCATGTAAAAAACGTAAAAATAAGAGCAAATGATCAATTTTCCATTCGCCAAAACAAAATTTTCTATTGGCGCGTGCTATAAAAAGAACATTACGAAATGTCACCAAAAAAACATTGTGAAATGGAGTCATGTACAGGTAGAGTATTTTTTTTTTCCAAGAACAAAAATGCGAAGTCATCCATCAATCTAAGCTGGGCAGTGACATTGCCTCGGGCAGTGCAACGATCACCTCTCTCTCCCTCTCTCCAGTCCAATCGCCGATCCTTTGTTCCGCGTCGCTGTCGCGTCTGCCCGGGCGTTCGGCTCTCCCTCTCTCCAATCCAATGGCCGATCGTTTGTTCCGCGTGGCGCTGTACGCGCGCGCGGGGATCCCTCCCGTACGGACGCACAGGATTCCATCGCGACTACGCGAGTCACCACGTCCTACGGCTCCCGCGTACGTACGTACGGACGGCGTCGTGCCGGTGGGGCGCGAGCGGGACGGGAGTATGTCATTTGTTCGTCTACCACGTGGGCCCGGCCGTAGATAGATCCTACGTGGCTACTACGCTAGTACGCTACCACGGCGTACGCGTTTAGGGCGTCGTAGCCTGCAGAACCGGTGACGTTTCTGAGTGCGCTGGTTTTTGTAAGGCATCACGGCTTCACTCCTTTTCAGCTCATTGTACTACTGTTAAGATCCGTCTATTTTCTCACCGTCTGATTTATATCAAGATTGGTGGTTAGGTGAGCAAGGTTGTGCACTCCGATGGCCGCTTCGATGAAATTCGGGCACTTTTTAGGCTTTGGGATTTCCGTTGGCACCAACGAATAGATCTCGCACGCGCGAGATGACGACTCAACGGTTGGAGGCAATCAGGGCAATGCTGGCGGTGGCACCCCCGACCACAAGTTTCGGGGACGGTAGTGGGCAGTGGAAGTAAACCACCGTGCAACGGGAAGTTTATTTAGGTTTCAGGGTGATCGACACCATCAGTAGCGGCGCCATGGGCAAGCGGCAACGAGGTGGATCGGACAAGGAGGGGAGTGGCGAGGAGGGCAGCGTCGGTGGCCGTTGAGGTGCATGGCATGTTGGCGATTTTTTTTAAAAAATAATATAATTTTAAAAATATTTACAAAATAAATAACCGCCCCAAAAATTTACAAAAATATGTCCATGTCGCCAGTTTAACTGGCGACAGTGACCCTGTCGCCCCCTGTCCCGGTTGAGGTATATATTACCAGTTGAACAGGCGACAGGAAGCTATCGTCAATTCAACTAGCGATAGGACCCTGTCGCCAGTTCAACTGGCGATATATTCCTTCAGTCCTATTCTACTTAGCCAGTTTTTGATTTTCAGAAATTTTAAACGGTACGAAATCTGTTAGACTCGCAATAATATTTTGTCATCGTCGTATGTTGTTCTACTACGGTTAATTTCTGAAGAATTCAGCGAGGACGATTGAGGTATCAACAATTCGTAAAGAGAAAGGTAAGTGATATTGCGATTCGCCTGGGAATTCATACACACTGATATTACAGAACTTGTAGCAGAACGCTATAACACTTAATGGAAATGATAATTCATAACATTGGCAATAATATATTACCACTGTTCGTTTTTTCTCGTGGTCGCGACCTCAACGTCTCCTATGTGGACTGCCTCGAGTCGGGGCACCGGATGAGGTCCCCGCGGCGACGTCCGGAGTGCCGATGTCTCCTTGGTCCTGAGGATTTCGCGTGGGGCATGTCTTGAAGGTGTGCCCGGACTCCTGCAAATGTAGCACTTCTTCGTCTGACGTCCGACACGCCTCGTCCATATCGTTCCTAATGCGCCGCACCTGTCGCCGGCCAACCTTTCCCTTGAGCCTACCAATGTCTACGGCCCAGATTAGTTGCTCCCAGATAGGATGGCCAGTGAAATGACCAATCACGACGTAACCATGCATCTCCCCACTCCATGTTTGCATCACCGCCTCCTTGGTGAAATAGTCAGAGAGGTACTGGTCGGGATGCTACGCCACCGTCGAACAGGCGGCCATGATATGGGAGCAGGGCCTATGCAGAAGAAGGGGCTTGTTGCAAGTGCATACGCAACTATCGCTGCGTAATGTGCCCTCATGGGTGATCCTCTCACGGTTCGTCCCGCGACGTCCTTTATCCCTGCACATTATCTCGAAGCGAAGCTCTCTTGTGCCCATCTTGAATGCCCGGTGCATCTCACCCTTCTTGCTCTTCTCCTCCATGTATTTGGTGATCATGACGGAGTAGAGTACTCTGTCATTTGCCATGACGAGCGACGCATTGCTGCGTCTGTTAACAAAGTAGTTTGTGGTACTGCGGAGAATTGCCTCCATAATACCAACCAAAGGGAGGCACCTGGCGCCACGCATGACCCAGTTGTACACCTCAGCTAGATTGGTTGTCATGATACCATATCGAGCACCACCCATGTCATGTAGCAGCGATCACTTCTCCTTAGGCTCGTGCTCAATCCAGTCCGAGAAGCATTTCACCTGTGCCCATGTCTTCCTCGTGACACTAGGACCGCCTGTGGGTAGTTGTGGCAATGCTTCTGGGGCCTGGTCAGCGTTTGGGGCAGCCCTTCTCGCTGCCTCCATTCTGTGGGTTTGGGTCCGGTCATCCAGAATCTTCCAGAGTGTTTCGAACTTCCACTGCTGGTTCTGATTGCACACCCGCTTCAATAGGTTCATCAAGTCCTTGTTGCGGAACTGCTTATAGAAGTTTTCACCCAAGTGCCTCATGCACCACCTGCTCTGTAGATCCGGCCATGCAAGTGGTACATTCTCTCTTCGTTGTAGCTGAGTTATTGCACGCAGCAGGCCTGCGTGCCGATCATGTATGAGGCATACGTTGGGACAGTCTTGCACAACAGAAATCCTCATATTCTTTAGGAACCAGAGCCAGCTATCTGTGTTCTCACTTTCAACGAAAGCGAATGCCACGGGAAGAACTTGATTGTTTTCGTCCGTCGCTATTGCAGTCAGTATCTGGCCCTTGTACCTCCCAGTCAGGAATGTACCATCGATGCACAAGATTGGACGACCGTACCGGAATGCTTTGATGCATGGACCAAAGGCGAAGAATACTCGCTGTAATACCCTCTTATTGGGCCACGTTGGATGCGTGGTGTCTTAAATGTCGACATGAGTGCCGAGATTCCTGTCTTGTATGACTCGGAGTTGCCTAGAGAGGTTGTGGTAGGAATCCTCGAAGTGCCAAATCTTGATTCTAATGCCTTATGTTTTGCCCTCCACCTTGGCATAGCTGATAGTGTACTAGAACCTTGCCTCAATGGCCTGAATGATAGATCGTGGCTCAAAATCTAGATTATCCACGATCTCACCGTACCTTAGGTTGGCGATGAAGCCTGATGACAGGTTCCAGTGGGACTGCACTGACTTTGTGACGATACATGTGTGAGGGACCACTATAGAGAACTTCCAGTAGGTGTCCCACTTAGGCTGAAATGCGTGCACTCACCTAGGGTATCCCTCTATGCCGCACTTCATGTCGTAGCATCTTGGGGTAGACTTGACGACGGTGAATGTGCGTCGCACCGACAATGCCTAAAATTTGACCGCATCCTGCACGACCTCCTTGCATTTGTACATAGATCCTAGTCTGACCTCGCTCTGGTCGTACTCCCACAGCACACGGGAGCCTTCGTTGACAACGAGGTTGTCGAACTGGTATGTGTTCCACTCGGATGGAACCGCCTGCTGGTCCGCATCATCCTCGTCATCGGAACCCTCATCTTCGGACAATGCCATGTAGTTCCGGTCTTCGAGATCCATCCTTTGCACTAGGGCTTCCAGCTCCCCACCCTAGTCAGCAAGCCCACTAGCTTGTCTCATTGAAGGAGCTACTTCGGCATAGTCTTCATCGACGGTATCAGCAACCTCTTGTCTTTCAGCCATTGTGTGCGCCGCGCTAGAGTCCCCGATTTCTTCTTCGGTGTTAGCAACCCCTTCTTATTCAGCCGCGGATGCTGGAGTGGGTTTGGCATATGCCTAGACCAGAAGGACCAATTTTCACCATCTCTCCCTCGCCATGCGTACATATGACCGCCATGAATTTGTTCCCTTTAGTGCACTAACTCCTAATACGTGGGCTGTCCTGCCTGGGGGACATGGCAACTCAATGTCAGATCGTAGATATCACGGTCCACTTGAAACGTGTGGAACAACCACCGCATCACAGCGTCGAATGTACGCTACTCAGGTCTTGGTAGGGGCACGTCCGCTGACTGGAAATAACTCAAATCAATTCCCCCGGGGCCCTCCATAATAGTCCCTCGACCATAGTAAATTTTGAAATTGACGACGTTAGACATATTTGACGCACTGCAGTGTAAAAAGCATTTACGCGATTAACTATATATCTAAAACTAAACAGCTCACGAAAAAATATTATGTAAAACGTACTGCACTACATAACCATACATCAAAAACTATGTAATCCATTCTGTTAAAAACATTACCCGAGAGGTGAGCAACCGACCAAACAGCACTTCGCTAGCTTTTCTTCTCCTCTCTCTTTTCTCATTTTCTTTTTTGTGAATAAAACTGAGTCCTGTGTCGAATATTCAGGGTTTCAAGAGGGTTTTATAGGGGTCAGGGGCCTGTCGCCAGTTTTGTTGCTAGTTTAAACGACGATAGCTTCCTGTCGCCAGTTGAACTGGCGATAGATAGATCAACCGATGACAGGGGGTTCAACTGGCGACAGGGAGTCATTTTTGTAATTTTCTGGGGCGGCTATTTATTTTTGTATATATCTTCTAAAAATATATTATTTTTGGAAAAAAATTGCAACCGGTTCAACTGGTGACAGGAACCTGAAACCCTAAACAACTTGCTTTGTTTGTGATTTTTGCAGAATTGCAATGGTACGTAATGTGTTAAACTGACAATAGGATTTTGTGATCGTCGTGTATTGTTCTAGTAAGGTAAATTTTATAAGATTTTTTTGAGGGCGATTGGGGTATCAATGATTCATAAGTACGAAGCCAAGTGATATTACAATGCGTCTGGGAATTCATACACAACTCCCTTAGAGAACTTTAGGGAAATAACGCAACGATAACAACACGATATTTAATCGGACAAGGGGGTTACATGCACGCAGGCTAACGAACCGAGGACGGTACACGCATGCCTTTAGGAAAATAGAAATACATAGGATATGTGGACGAAGAGGGTAGAACTACTGCGTGGAACGTGGCCATTTGCCCTTGCGACCTAGGTCGGCGTTGTACTCTTCACCTTGCGCGTTAGCTCTCACCGCGATGGCCCTCTTCCGCTCCCACTTGGTCTCCCTTTGCCTGGCATGCTCACGCTCTTGCTCCTTGCGCTGCCAGTCCCGCCTGCCCTGCTCGGCCTCCTCAGCTTTCAATTCTTTGAGACGCCTTTCACGGGTCTCGATGTCCTCCCTGACCCAGCTCTTCTGTGTCAGCAACCACCACACGTCGTAGGGGTGGATCTTGTTGTCGATCCACTGCTTGAAGTCGCATAGGTGTGACGGAGACTGCGGTGGGTAGAGAGAGTTGGTTACGTCGTTACGGGAAGAAAAACAGTATTGTACACCGAAATGCGATTTCATTACCGGTTGCCTGTGGTTCTGCGTATCCACGGCGTAGATTGGGCAGCACCAATAGAGCTGACCAATGGTCCACTCGTCGGTTGATTTGACGCACTTGCAGGCGTCCCGACACCAGCATAGGGGTGGCGCCACCCCTACCGGGGGCCCTTCTGGAGGGCGTTCGGCGGGCATAGGTGGGGGGACGCAGCTCGACCCTGAATCGTTGGGCGTACTACGAGGCAGCTTCCTCAGATCCACCAGCTCCGGAAAAGTTTGGTGTGTGAAAGGCTGCTGACTAGCGGCATAATGGCGAGCGACTGTCGCATGGGGAGATACCTAGTCCTTCAAAAGCTTGAGGATTTTCTCCTATTCCTTCTCCTTGTCCATGTTTTCTAGTTAGTGGTGCTGGTATGTCGTTGCTGGATGAATAGCGCTGTATTTATAGCCAGAGCGGACGCAGCCGTAGTGGGGGCTCTATTGCAATGTTGTGCGGATGCGTTTGGAGTCCGTGGGTCACGTCATCCTTAAAAGCTGGCTCGTCGGGTCACATCGTCCTGAAAATGTAGCTTGCTTGGTCACGTCATCAGAAAAAACTGGCTCGTCGGTTCACATCGTCCTGAAAAGCTAGCTCCTCTGCTCACGTCGTCCTAAAAAGCTGGCTCGTCGGGTCACATCGTCCTAAAAAGCTAGCTCGTCTGGTCACGTCGTTCTAAAAAGCTACCTCATCGGGTTACATCGTCCCGAAAAGCTAGCTCATCTGCTCACGCTGTCGTAAATAGCTGGCTCAAGAAAAAAATGAGATATCAAAACACGAGACTACCATAATAATAGTTGCACATATATTAATAATTACATGGCTACCATTTCTGATATTTACAAAAATAAATATCTACTAGCGTCCCCTCTTAGGGCGCACCCCGCGTGTCGCCCCAGGCCTCGCCCGCCGATGGTGCGAGTACGTCAGAGGGTCAGGCTGCCTAACTACCCGACCCAAGGGAGTCACCTGCGGTGGTGTCGCGAGGGGCTGCTCCTGCGTCGGCTGGGTCGATCCCGGCGCACCGTATAGCTGGTAAGCGTCCAAAGAGAACTGGGTGTCACGCGGGTCCCTGAAGTCCTCGAGGGGTGCCGATAGGTCTGCATCGTTTTGAGACAATGCATAATCCTCCCAAGCCGTTCCTGCGAAGCATTAAGTTACAAATATAATCATGGAGAAAAGGACGTTACGCAAGCAAGCAGGCTGATCTAACCTGCTGGCCCGAAGATGTGCTCTGACGACTCGGCATACTTCTGCCCCGCGTACGGGTGGAGCTGAGGGCCTGTAACAGAAGATCATCGTTACTAACTTGTGAGGTTCGAAATAAAGAAGCGATATGAGCGTGTCCTAGTCACCTCCAAAATGTCCCGCGGTGCTCCGCCCACGGTGCCACGACGACGAGCCTGCCACGTCCGCGGCAGGAGCCTGTGGCCGTGATCCACCTCGGCTGACCCCTCGTCCTCCTACAGGTCAATCGACCGGGTCCCTCGGGGTGCGACAAGTCGCGATCTAGACCCCTCGGACCGCAGCATCCCTGATCCGCTGCAAGACCCCTCTCGTGGCCCCCAGCGTCATGTGCTGCGCGGAGTCAGCCAAGTCGATAATCTCCCTGTGTAGATCCGTCTGCACAAATGAACAAGTTAGAAACATAAATCTGGCAAATTACATATGAATTGAGGACGGTTCAATACATACAGAGCGGTGAAAAGCGGAGTCCGATTGGGTGGGGTTCGTGTCGGACGTCACAGCCTCATGTCGTGGTGGGTCAACCACAACACGGACGCAGTGAAGCCTCATCCGACTAGCGTACCACTCCATGTACTCCCCGCACGTCTCTAGGTCGTAGGGATCATTGCCGCATTGGATGCGGTCGTCGTGCGCACCACTGCAAGCCTCAACCCAAGGGGCCATCCTATCCGCCCAGGACATCGTGCCCCGTACTCCCTTCCTAGTGTACCTGCGTACGACAAGACAATTATTTAGTAGACATGTAAATCACATTGTACGATAGTAGTAAAACGTGAACTTACGCGTAAACGTGCGCGGGCACCCACGTCCCCCCAAGGGACTGGGATCTCCTGTCGCAGACCGAGCTAGTGCATGACCCGCTGCACCTGGTACTCCTCAACGAAGACATCATGCACTAATGCCATCCGCGTATACCAGTACAAGTAGTCTCGTGTGCACAGGCTCAAAAGTCCCTGGGGCGCGCGCACATGCACCCTCTCTGGAGTGTACGGTGTCCAGATGACGCGGTCATCCGTCAACTGATCAAACATCGTAATGTACTCCGGGTAGGACCCCTGCGAAGTGATCGGCGTATAGGTGACCTGTGTAATAGAACACCGTAAATTTAGCACTGAAAATCATGATTATAATACGAAAATAACCCGTGCAATGAACTGGTGACAGGCGGGTGATAGGGTCCCTGTAGCCAGTTCAACTGAACTGACGACAGGGACATATTTTTGTAATTTATTGGGGCGGCTATTTATTTTTGTAAATATTTTTTAAAATTATATTATTTAAAAAAAAAATCGCATGTTGGTGGAGGGTGCCCGTCGGATAACAAGGAGAGAGAGAGTTAGGTTTAGGAAGGAAGACCTCAGTCCCCGCACGCCAAGTGATTACATCCACCCTATGTAACATTGTAAATAGCAAGCTAATCAGTGATGAAGTTAAGACTAGGATTGTTCATTCGGTATTTTTGGTAAATATGGTTTATTGATTACAATATTTTTGGTAAATACGATGCTTTTAAAAAAAATATAGTTCGATATCGTTAAATACCAAATTATTTCGGTATGATATCGGTAAATATCATATTTACCAAAGTTGATGCTAATTGTAAAACAATATGACGACATTTTAGAATAATAACAAACTAACAATGATAGCCGATAGCAAGCAAACAAAATTATGAACTATAGAACCACTAGCTGGCAGCAACATACAAGGGAGTAAAACACCAAAAACACAAATGCACACATAGAAAACAAGTAAACAACAGTCGCTAGGCCGCAACGGCAGTGGCGGGAAACCAAACTCAAGGTCGTCCGAGCTCATGTATTGCTTCTAGGGTCGGCACGTATGGCGGGAGCGCCTTTGGAGCGGACAGGTCATAGGGCTCGGGCGGCGGGGTCGGCAAGCGCAGTAGGTCAGCGCGCGACGGTGAGTACGACAGATGGAGCGACTCCGGCTATGACGGCGACGCGTTGACTATCGGATGAGGCGGCGGACAAGGAGGGTGTATGGACCCAAAATTACGATTCTGGATCCTCTATGTATAATGCACTAGTCCAGGATCACGCTAGTGCACACAGTATCAACACAGGTGAATAGCGATCCACACAAGCGATAAATAGAGTAAACGATTAATTTGAATAATAAATACTGGTTTTGACCTTATGGTCGAGTTTACACTTATTGAGCCACGCAGGGCTAACAGAGAATAAAATAGCAGTGGAACAGAGATAACTTCAACGTAGATCCCATCAATTGACCACAGGCAACCTTCGGTGAACTCCTCCTCGAAAGCAGGTGTAGACTCCTGCTCTTCTGTAGGTTTGGTCGCAAGTTTTACAACAAGTGTTAGTACACAACCATACTCGCAAATCACACCACAGAATGCAATTTATAGATACAGACTTATTCCAAAAGAAAAGTCTTCTGTGGTTTTTTTGCATGAAAGCAATAGTTGCAATTGAATACAATAATAGATTAAAATGTAATTCAAACAAATAGACAATAATAGTTTAACAGTTGTTTTCACAAAGACACAAAACTAGACATATTATTTCACGTAGTCATATGACTTAGTTCACATAGCTCCCATCCCAAACATTTTATGAAAACTACCCCTCGTGTGAAATCCCCGAGCATATCTATGACCGCGGACGCGGCTATTCGAATAAATTAATTTAACACTCTGCAGAGGTTTGTACACTTTACCCACACGATACAACTAGTGTAGCTAGCACTAATCGTAATAAAATGGTTCAGAAACTTCATCTCAACATTGACACTCCCGACATGCTTACAAACCGCTATGCCAACCCAAACGAAGCGCTTTGGCATAACACACATTGTTGGACAGGGATACGGTGAACCGCCCCGTGATGCGACTACCTTGTAGTACACATCTTCACCCATAGCCTATCCTACAACCTGGGTAATCAATGCCAAGAATCCATAACCTACTAAGTTAGGCCTGTCCCATTAGGCATGTGGTCGTACAGTAAGGCTCAATTCAATGACGCACAAAGTTAAGTCCTTAACTGACCAAGGCAAGACTTTCATTCTCTAACTATGTCACAAAGAGTATCATTTCCATTCATAAAGTCCACCATATCACTTAGTATCCACCACTTGCCTCAGTCCAAATCTTTTACCACCCAGTTGATTTTAGTGCAACACATGCTATCACGAAGTAATAACACATAGCACATAGTTTTACACAAAGTTCCATAGTCACTTAGTCAAATTTAATATTTGCAACTCAAATGAGATATGAGACTCGTAGCATGGCTAAGCAATTGTACTCGTATCTAACCAACCCACGTTGGTTCTATGATAATACCAACTAAATAAACCAATCTAGGGTGACAATAGATTATGACATACAAAGCCAAAGTGGTGATAACAGATTGGATATTAACTATACCCAAAAGCATTTAAATACATACTTAAAGTAAATGCAATAATTTGAAACAAAGTACTTTAAAAAACTGGGATTCAATATGATCAAAGGTATGACTTGCCTTGGAAAAGGTCTAGGTACTGGTCTTGATCTTGAGGTGCTCCTTCTTCTAAAAAATTCCCCGACGTATCGACGTCTACTCGCAAACGCAACAAATAAACAAAACAAATAAATAACAGAGGGAAAACAACTCAAAAAATTAAATAAAAATCTCAGATAAATAGATCTCGAATTTAGATGAATTTAGGAATTTGAATAGGCTCAATCGGAGTTCGGATGCAAAAGTTATGGGCTTTGGACGTTTCAATCTAAAAGAAAACCCTAAAAACTGAATTACTGAAATTTCTGAATTATTTATTAACAGAAAAATCAGATTATTGCACAAGCATGACGTCATCAAGGAATCTCGGGAATTAAAAGAATAAAAAGAAAACACTGACATGTGAGACCCACATGTCAGTCTCACGGCTCACGGTAGGCTAAGTCTACCGAGCCTCGGGACCTGGGCGCAGTGGACAGTGCCATGTGGATCCGATCTGGACCAACCCCGGCGCGACACGTCAGCGGCGGCTGCTGACCAGGGCGCTGACTCGAGTGCACACGCGCAAGCTAACGAGGACGCCACGTGAAACGACACGTCGGCACGAGGGCTGAGCTGGACAAGACGTGGACGTCCACGGGGCTCGACGGTGACTGGTGGCGCTCTGGACCACCCGACAACGGCGAACGGCGGCGCCTCGCCGGAGGTGAGTGGTACCAGGAGGTAGAGAATGCGAAGGCGATCACGTAGAGATGCTCACGGGTGGTCGGGGATATCTGTGGCGGCCGGCGGCGAGAGTTGAGCGGCGGAGAGGGTTCGGCTTTTGTTGGACGGACGCTCTGGTGAGGTCTAGGCGACGGCGAAGGCTCTTGGAGGTAGATAATGCAACGGCGAACCCGGCGGTGCAGACCACGAGGGCAGGGCGTCGTCGACGGCGGTGCAATTCGAAGAAAACGACGGCGGCGACAAAAACCTAAAAACCGAGTTGCGGCGGCGCTAGAGCTCGGGAGGAGGTGAGGGTGGCGACTCTGGGTTGCGGAGGGTACGACAAACCTCGGGAACCTATTTATAGGGCCGGGGCGGCACGGGATAAGGAATCCCCAATTTGGGATATCCTCGGGTTTGTTAAATCTAAGCGATAGAGTTCGATTTGATCCCAATTGAAAGCAGTACGGGTGCGGGATAAACGGGGATAAGATTTGGCGAAGAAATCCGGGGCGGTTTAGTTGGGATAGTCCCGTTGTCGGACGGAGCTTGGAAGCGTAGCCATGGCGGACTCGAGAGAGGCTGCGCGAGGACGACGCCGACTCGGAGACGAAGACCTGACGCGTGGGGCCCACGCGTCGTGGGTGCGTCTTGCGCGCGTGAAGTCGAGCCGCGGGCTGGGCGAGCAGAGAGGAAATGGGCCGGGGTTTAAGGATTTCGGCCCGAAAGATTAACTGAGATTTTAAATAGATTTTCTATTTTAGAAAATACCAGAAATTCAAATAAGCAATAGAAAATAGCAAATGAACTCAGAAAAATTCTAGAAAAATCTAGAAAATATATATGAGCACATAGAACCCAAATAAAATAATTTTGACTGTTGTTCATGTTAGGATTATTCATATTAAATTCTTTTGTTATTAAAGTCCAATATTAAGCTTTTGAATTAAATTCAAATAAATCCAAATGGTGACTTTTCTCCCTACTAACTATTTAAAAGATTTTTCAAGCTCAGAAAATTAGGATGCTACAGAGGGGGACGTCGACAGCATCGGGGTGCAGTGCATGAGGTCGGAGTCGATAACGGGGTGGCATGGGTGCGGGGCGCGGGGCGCACGGTGAGGGCGGGGTAGAGGTTCAGATCCATCCTTCTACTCCTCAGCACGCGGCATTGTCGGCAGCCATCCAGCGGCGAGGCGCCAAACTACACCCCTCCACGCCACCCCCTTCTATGTAGTCCCCCAACGCGCTGCCGTGCATGCAAGAGGGAACCAAAGGCGCGTCGTCACGTGGGGCTGGCGCATTGGGTCATGGCTCTCGGTAGTCGCGGTCACCGGTCGGTGCTGACCTTGGGTAGAGCAAGTAGGTGATTGCGGTCGGTGGCGGCAGTGACGAGAGGTGGGAAAATTAGGAGGCGAGATGGTAGAATAGGAAATAGGAAGCACGCGGTGCGCGAGCGCGAGGTCTAGAGTTCGATTTGCACGGTTTTTAGCAGTTTTTTACCAGAAAAATAAAACATAAAAACCCTAATTTTTTTCGGTAGGGTTTTTTCGGTTCAGTAGGTAAGGTGCACAACCGTAGTTAAGACAAATGATTAGCCCCTCTCGTAGAAAGGAATTAGGGCCGCGAGATGAGATAACGGGGATTTGTTGCAGCCCCAAGAGGCAGCAGCGGCCAGATACGAATACACGAGAAAAAGGAGACGGATTATAATAACGAAAACGGGCTGTCTTATGATTCTTTGGGACAGAGGCAGCCTTTCCGTTAGAATGTGGATTGGGAGAAAAAGCAGCTGGGGATCGAGCAGGGGGAGTGGCACTTGTACCGTCCAGCAGTACACTCCCTCACCCATGATTTTAAAAAGACTCGCCATGGAAGTACTGTATTCCACAAGCCAATCATGTCGCTTTTTGTGCAAGCGTATGCATGCATTGTCCACCGTTGGAGTTGTACTTGTACCTTGTATAAATCAGCATCTTGTTGTGCACAATCACGTACTCCATCAACTTGCATTGTCTGACGTACGCCTAGCTAGTATCTCGGAGGGAAAAAGCTGAATCTTCTGCATTTTGAATATAGCATCCATGCTAAAGTACATGGAGCCTAATTAGAGAACCCTAGGTGATGGATACGGCAAACATCAAGATGCGTTACACTAACATGCCCTCGTTTCACTGTGACAGTGGTAGTACTCCTATTAAAGTAGGTTATTTCTGCAAACATTCTCACAATGAACACAACAATACCAATGCAGTTTTCCTCTAGAGATACTGCGACGTACATTCAGTGCGCATTGGAGCGACCGAGCCGGCCTGTAAGACGGGCAGAGTATATCAAAAATAAATTTTCTGCGGAGGGTCTTGACAGGGGCCTCTCGTATCCACCATTGATCTGCTACAGTACAAAAGAGTGAATGAAAAATCAGACGACGAGGAGGAGGGTCCAGAGAATTTGCTTCCGAGTATATCCCAATAGAAAAGGTCGTAATCACGTGACTCCCACCCATCCATCCGGCCGCTCCTGGCTCAACTCAGTTTCTTGCTCTCGCTACGCTTTAGTACTTGCAGCAGGAGCACATTGCCAAACACCACAGGGATAAGTCAACTCAATCAGAGCTCGGCTTTGCGGAGACAGCATCGCAGATTCGTCACAGAACCACGCTGCGATGCATGCAGCGCCTCGAGCGTCGCTGCAAATCCTGTTTGATCCGTGAGTCGCATCAGAAAAAAAAAGTGAGAGAATTGGATAACCATTGTTAAAGATTGGTTTCATGCTGTTGAATCGAAAGTTGAAACCCTCGGCAAAAAGGATGTTGCAACTCGCAACGCTAGCTGAGCAGACATATGGTTGAATTGTATCTGGCAGTAGTCGTGTTACGACTGGTCCACAGCATCCGGGACACGGGAAATTTGTAGATTTCAGGTCATGTTTGGAGCATAGGATTTTTTTTTTTCCAATTCATGTAAGAATTGAACTATTTGCTATGAAATTCTTATAAAATTTCTATGTCCAAACAGGACTTTACAGTCGAAAAGAAATGTCCATCCTCAGTAGACGCAGAGTTTCTTGCGACTTTTTTTTTCTCTAAATTAAAAATTAGTTGTACCTCATACAAATCACCGTGCCGTGCTACTTAAAAGGAACCAATTGATGGTACTGTGGATGCTAGTATGCGTGTTGGTACATACGAGCTCAAATAAACTAGTAGACAGTAGTAGTAGTACTATAGCCCATACGGCCCTAATCTAGCTGCTGTACGCGAAGAACGGGAGTAGTAGTTTGTGCATTACTGGACGCTTAGACCACACATGTTTTGCCCGTGACATTGTCTCTCCACCAACAAAGATTAATTCCGGTCAAATCCGCGATTAAAATTGGTCTTTAACGACCGTACCAAAACAACTCAGAGCATCTACAATAGTTTATTTCTTAGTTTGTTACTAAGAGAAGAGAGTACTTAATCTAATAAAAAGAAACAAATCTTCCAATGGATTGTTTCTCGAGCTTGTGTCTAAGACTTTAATTGCTACAAGTGTACATGACTCTTGATGATCAATAATGAAGTATAATTTTGTGGCCTACATGTTTTAGCTTATTTATCATATCAATAATAAAGTCAGACTGTACAAATGATCGGGTGAATATTTTGCTTTAAGACAGTGGGACCCATAAAACACATTTTTAGGTAACAAGTAAGTCTCCAATAGAGTAATTGATTGTTTTTTGTGTCTTAGTATTAACAAATTTGATAGTTTCTTCATCTAGAAACAACCTCACATTCTCTCCTCCACATCACCTAAATGATAATGTAGCAACCCCTTAGAGCATCTACAATAGTTTGTTTATTAGTTTGTTACTAAAAGGAGAGAGAGTACTTAATCTAATAAAAAGAAACAAGTTTTTCAATGGATTGTTTCTTGAGCTTGTGTCTAAAAATTTAATTGCTTCTAGTATGCATGATTCTTGATGATTAATAATGAAGTATAATTTTGTGGTCTACATGTTTTAGCTCATTTATTATATTAATAATAAAGTTGGAGTGCACAAATAATCAGGTGAATATTTTGCTTTAAAACAATTGGACTCACAAAACGCGTTTTTAGGTAACAAGTAAGTCTCGAATAGAGTATTTAGTTGTTTCTTGTGTCTTAGTATTAACAATTTGATAGTTTTTTTATTTAAAAATAGCCTCACCTTCTCTCGTCTATATCACTTAAATACTGACGTGACAATCTTTTAATAACAACTGACGTGGACTGTTGTAGATGCTTTTAGTTAAAACTGAGATGGACTGTTGTTGTAGATACTCTCGTAGATGCGATGCGAGGCCTACGAGGCTACAAGAAAGAAGCCGGCCATGGTTCAGACTTTCAGACGTTCCTCGTGCCGCCTACGAGAATTATTGGAGCTAGCTAGCGGGTCGGAGAAGCGTAATGGAACGTCTCATAAATGCGGTCCGTAGCCAAGTCTCCAATCTACGCGAGCTTAAGAGGAAGGGAAATGACCGCGCGCAAGGACATTCAGCCATTCACAATGAATGTTAGTTGGACTTGTTCAGTACGATTACTCTTATATTAATTTAATATAACTTGGAGAGTGTGGTATAATAAAAGCTAGATGAATTCTAACCTAATAGGATTAAAACTCTTAGTTGTCTTTAGAGTAGAATTCATATTTCACTTCGAAGAAGGTCAGAAGGATTATATAAAGTTATGAGGTGCGATTATAGAGAGCCAAACATGTTATAAGCAACTCATTCAAAGTAGAAGACGCATGAGAGGATTAGATGATAGATTATTCTTTAGCACTGGATTTTTGTATAACGAAATAATCCGAAGATGTTAAAAGGTTTGAGAGGGTTATGAGAGAGCGATAATGTCTTACTCTTTTGATGTCGTGGTTAAGAATTTTGCGGTCAGTTTCATCAAATCTTTTTCTCTCGTTATGGTTGTTTCGTCGCCGTTATTTCAGTTCTCTCTACGAGATTCATCTACTTCGTTGGTAATTTTATGCATGTTTGTGCCATATCTCCCAAACTCGAATTCAATCTAGAGCAGATGCGTCTAAGGAGTACCGTGACACGACATAACTAACCGGTCGAGCCCACGAAAACTTTTGGCTTACCTGGGCTCATCTCGTGGCACAGTAAGACGAACCGTTCGTACGTACGTGCGTGCAGCAAATGGGTTGCTACGTGTACGACTGTACGTACAACTTGCCCTGAATTAGCCAGGCAGGTGCATTTGCTCCACGGCCATACCCATACGCCTATGCTCTCAAAGTCTCACCTCTTGCTTCTCGGTTTTTTTTGTTCGGTTGCACCTACACGTATAAGTGCGCACAGTGACGTCTAACACTGTCACGCGCACAGGCTACTGGTGCTGGAGACTGGGGTCTCATGGTATGGCCTGTGCAGAGCGGGATGAGCTCGAGACGTACGGACGCCACCCATGTCGGAAAAAAAATCCTATAGGACCTGGTCTATGACTTTATCGATGTAGATTAACTTCATCACGTAACACGTGTCTTTTTACGAATCTCAAAGCGTGACATGCTAATCTTCAGTATTCAATTCGTGAAAATTCACATCAGTGATTTATGATGTTGTACGCTTTGAGATTCGTAAAAAGACGTATTCAATACGTGAAAATTCACATCAGTGATATATGGAGCTGTGCGCTTTGAGATTCGTGAAAAGACACATGGGGCTGTGCGTTTGAGATTCGTAAAAAGACACATATCACACGGTAAAATTGATCTA
Organism: Ampelocalamus luodianensis; assembly: GCA_036346255.1. Lineage (NCBI taxonomy): Eukaryota > Viridiplantae > Streptophyta > Magnoliopsida > Poales > Poaceae > Ampelocalamus > Ampelocalamus luodianensis. The sequence continues at coordinate 9,086,932 of CM070628.1, forward strand.
CATTAATAAAGTTATGGATCCGCCCAGGCCTACACGCCGAGGGACGCGAACCGCGCCGCGCGCGCGTGCGTGCCAGGCTAATTTTGTGGTTCAACGGCGGGCGCGGTGCGCCTGCGCGCTGCTACGCTGCGGCGTCTGGGTTAAAAATGAAACGACCGCGCGGCGCGCGAGCAAGCACGCGCGTACGCGAGCCGCGGCCGAGGCGGAAGGGTTGCGCGCGTGGGTGAACCGGCGCCGCGCGGCCCAGGTTTCTGAATGGAAAAACGTGCGTTTTGAGCAGATTCGTGACGCGCGCGCCGCGTGGTGGTCAGTTGTATCACACGAGTTGAGATAGCTTGCTCCGAGCAAAAGCGACGAGACGAGAGAGATTGCATGCAGTGCAAGGACGCAACAGCAACACGGTGGCCCATGGCCGTATTGGCAGTACCAGTGCCAGTCACTCGTAACTCTAGTAGTTTTTTTTTGAAGAAGAAGAAGGATAATCCAGTTTTTATAGAAACCACGTAACTCTAGTAGTGACGTTGGGTTTTCACCTCTGCAGTAAAAGAAAAAGAAAAAAGAAGAGGCGTTGATCAGTGAGTTTCCCTTGCCGTCTGTCAACATCTCAAGTGAAGCCACCCCTAGCCGGCTAGCCGTAGGCGGGGCCTCCCCGGCGCCGCGCCCTTGGCCCCACGTGTCGGCTTCCGATCTTTTGGTTTGGCTTTGGCCTCCCCGTCGCAAAAGACACGCGCCGACGGGTGGCTGTACGCCACGGCGAGCTTTTTAGTTGCAAGCGACGTGATGACTTTTTAGCATAGCGTTTTTTTTCTTTCTCACCGACATGTAGCCGGGCCCGCCGGTTAGTGGCAGATACGTACGCATTTCTCTACGTACCGTTTGTGGTGAAATATAGAGGGTGAAAAGCCCTTTTTTTACAGTGCTCGGCTCGCCGGCCGGCCGGCCTCGGGAAGGTGCCGGTGCTCGACTGGATTTGTGTGTGCCGTAAACGGACGTTGGTGTTCTTCGTGGTAAAGAAAACCCATGTTTGGTAGCAGTGGCGTAGGGAGATCTTAAAACTTGTAAAGTCAACTATTATAAAATCTTTAGATTTTTATAAACTGATATATAAATATTAGTACTAACTAGTTTTTTTTTCAAAAACCTTTGGGATCATTTGATCCCGTAGAAACAGCCTGGCTACGCCACTGTTTGGTAGCCCTTGACACACACTATTGCTGGAGTATCATTGTAATTTGGGCACTGTGTTTGTCTTGTCATAGAAAAAATATATCTATGGGCACACCTTATTTTGAATTAACCCGTGTTGGTGGTAGCCCTTAGATCAATAGATCATGAAATAACACGCTCTTTAGAATTAGAGTACCATGATTGTAACATCTAACATGGGCATTGTATTTGTTCCGAGAAAAAAAGATATGAGCACTATATTCAGACGTTATTTCAACCACTGGCGTTTTACTAACCTTGTACTTGGACAGAACAATCAATAGAGCAAGTTCGTAAAACCCCTAGCAAACCCTGCTAAATTAAGGTGATGTTCACGTTGCACAAGGTTCGACTCTCGAGTACAAACATGGTGGTATGGGGAGGGAGGTGTCTTCACGCAGGGAACTATTCCTAATCTCCAATGGGAGGGCAGCACCTGTCCAATGTCCACTGCTAACTTGTAGACTGGTACTACTAGTAGTACTCCCGGATCCTTCTGCCTGCCCATACAGAAAGGCCTGCGTTTATTGCTACTGTGGACACGGTTCCAATCCATCGAGTGCATGCGCCAAGTTTTCCATTGGGAGCCACCACTGTTTCACCATCTCCTGCACGAGTTATGGAGCCAAATGATTTGTCTCCAAGCACTTCGTCTCCTTTCCCCATTCGGATCGAGGCGGTATGGGGGCTTTGTGGGGGAGAAACGAGTGCGTCCTGTTCATCAAAGCCGACGCGTGGGGAGCGGGAAGGCGTCGTGTACGTTCATGTGCAAAGTGCAAACCAGCAACTCAGCAAGTATCCTCGACGTAAGGAGCTTAGCAGGTTTTTTACTAGCTTTATGTTGTGTTATATCCGTAGCGAAGCAAACTTGGCGGCCCATCTGTGTGCCAAGCAAGCTTCAGTTAGTAGACATAGATGCTTATGGCTGAACCAGGCGTCTGATTTACAGGCATACTGTTTGCAAGCTGGTTATAATCCAGCTGATTAATGAAATATGCCAGTTTGCAAGCTGGTTATAATCCAGCTGATTAATGAAACATAAGCTCTGTTTCTCAAAAAAAAAAAAAAAACTATCCTCGACGTACATAACCTGTATCAACTATCAAGTGCAATTCTAGGAGAAAGTGCCGACATTGCTTCTGTGACACCTCCTTGTTGGTGATCTGGCGGTGTTTGACCGGTTTATGGCCTGTTGGTAGCACAAGAATTCCGTAGAAATTTTTATAGAAAACAACTTAGGAACCTGAAGGATTTGCAATAGATTGCGATGGTTCAAACGGGAGCTGTGCCGTTCTTTTCCAATTCGTACCAAAAGTGAGTTGTTTCCTACAAGATTACTTATGCCCCAAACAAGCTATGACCTGTTTCATTCCTGCGTTCAAACATGCCCTAAGAATCCGCAAGAGTACGGACACACCATGGCTCTGTCGGAGCGATCGGGCAAAGGTTTGCAAAAACTTCACATTAAAAAGGGCACAGTACCAGAAATATAGCACAAGGACGTGCGGGGCTGAAACAAAACCGGACGCTAAACACATACAGATGAACAAATCGAGAAAGACCTAGGTCGCAACTACCAGCTACAATCACCTTCATACAAGCAGTTTAGACAGGTCTAAGGTTCTCTGAAACTTGACTTCCAACACATTTACAATCTTTCATCCCATCTTCTAATTAAGAACCCTATTGCTTCCATATCTGCGATCCGTACATATGCTACTCAACATAATTCTGCATTACAGTCTCCAAAAGGATCTATCTGCATCAAACAAGTGAAATGGCTGCTGGTTGTGGTGTTCCAGCGGCAGGGTTCCAGCATGCACGGCGATGAGTTGTTGAATGTGCCAAAAAAAAACTATCCTTGCTAATGGCAAACGATATCTGGAAGGATACAAGGTGACTCGATGCATATTGCATCCCATGCTACATAACAATTCAAACACATTCAAGCCTCCTTTCTAGTTATCCTGTCAAACGGCGAAAACAGTGGTTAAGATATGGTAATCTACCATTTAAAAAAAACGTAATTTACCAAATATAGTAAGATAGTACAGAGGTTTCCAGACCTGAAGCAATAGATTCCAAGAGCATCCTTGATTTCATGCACAACCGAAATGGCAAGATGAAGGTAAAGACCCACTGTCACAAATAAATAAAACGCTGAGATGTAAAATGCTGGTCGTGACTTAGAAGTTACATGATATAAGCAGGTAGAACTTAGAAGTTGACATCAATCCAGAAGGTATAAATTAATAAGGATACCGCGGAGTATGCATCAAAGGATCAAGAAAAAAGGGTTTATGTTCTGAGGCAGGTGTTGCATGTGATAACTTTAAGATGCAGCGTTACATGATTTAAACATGAGAATGAGTCATATGCCTGCATGTGGATCCCTGACCATACCCAGGAATCTAGCGCAAAGATGATGAACAGTTATCGTGCTTGTGACCTACCTGTAGGAAATGTAGGAGCTGAGTAGGCTAAACACTAACCAGTAACTCGGTGTCAGTCTATCAGAACAGAAAACTTGGGGATACTTAACTTGATTCCTTCTTTATAATACTATCCCAAACAGCACCTTAAAAATCTATATGGCACTTCAGGTTCCAAGACATGCAAGGTTATCCAATTGAAGAGGTCGAACAGAAGATTAATGTCAACCAAGCCAACAAGTTTCCATAAAAATGAGTGGTCATACAATAAAACTGAAAAGGCTAGAGTACTTCAGCATTCAACACTTCAAACCGTTAGGGTAAAGAAGTTCACCTGTGTACGAGCAATACAGAAAAAGAACCAGAAGTTCATCGGCTAAAGGAGTCCTGTCAATAATAACAACGTATCATTCGGCATGACTGCATAAAGTGTTCACTTGAGATATTAGCAGTGCTATCCTGCTAGGTGCAGCAAAGATATAAGAAATTACCCATCATTAATCTTTGCAGTGAGAGCATTCGCAATAGCAAAAGGAAGAAACACCAGAGACTGAAAAAAGAAATATTTAGTCATTACTTCAAGTGATTCTTGCACTTGGTATATGCAGATAGAAACAAAACATGGCACTAGACATACCATGCACATGCCAGTTTTTAGACCTTTGGGCTCGTCACATAAATGAGCAAGTATCATCCTTCCCTGTCAATGGCAATTCATTCATATAATGGAAAGATGAGCAGTAATTACAGAAAAAAAACAAGGATGATAGTAGATTAGTATTATGAGCTATGCTTGCTCCAGCACATATAACATCCGGTGAACTGTCATGAGATGCTTGTTCAGAAAACAAAGTGCCACTGAATGCAGCATATCTGTATAATCTGTGGTCCATGTTAGTCATAAGGGGCTTTGCTTGACTCCTGAACTGCATATCCAGGTGCATAATGGGACTACCGTATATACAGAGATGACTTGGATGGTTGGATGTAACCTGATTATCGATTTGTGAGGTTGCAATGTCCAATCAAAGTGCCTTGAAAGGACTTCTAACTCTCCTACAGATCATGAGGAAGCTTTGCAACAAACAGAAATCTATGGGGATATATGCTGACTGAAGACAGTAATCAAGGAACTGCATGTTGGTGGCACCTCACATTTCATGAACATAAGAAAATCCAATATGATGTACGGTTTGTAAGACCAAACTAAATAATATTCAGTTCAGCTCCCCCTTCAGATGCAAAGCAAGGTTAATCATAGTCAAGTTGGTAATGGCTAGTTGCACAAATAAATGCTGCCGAGGGACCAACTATGATACAAGTGCAATTGTCTTGATTGGTCTGTGTTATTTCAGATGCAGACCAATTGTCTTGATTGTCTAGGGACCCAGAGTTATTTCAGGTGCTTCGATTTACACAATATAGCCATTACTGTCATATAGCTTAGTTGGTTATCTTATTTGGTTAGATGGGCTAATCATAACTTGATTGTAGATGCTTACTGCCTTTCATTTGCTAGTAGTTTACTAATGAAGTTCCACAAGTCAAGATCGATTCAAGACAATTTTCTTCTGGTGAGACAGTCCGCTCGCCTTCTCCATCAGCAGAAGAGAGCAGCTTTTCTATTAAAACTGGACATTGCGCAGGCTTTCGACTCGCTGTCTTGGCCTTTCCTATTGGAGGTCCTTACGCGCAAGGGGTTTGGGCCCAAGTGGAGGGAATGGCTAAGCATCATGTTCGATCGGCGTCCACGGGGTTCTCATGCGGCAACCAGTCGACCCATCTCGCATGGTCAGGGGTTGCGCCAGGGAGACCCATTGTCGCCTTTGTTGTTCATCATAGCCATGGATGTGCTGAACAACCTCCTCGCGGTGGCCGAATCTGCCTCCTTGCTCCAGCCGATCGGCGGTAGGCAAGGCATCCCGCACCGGCTCTCCCTCTACGCCGACGACGCGGTAGTTTTCCTCTCCCCGGTCGCTACTGGTCTGCATGTCATCAAACAAATCTTACAACTATTCGGCGAGGCGTCGGGCTTGCATACAAACCTTGCCAAGAGTTTCATCTCGCCAATTCGATTGCAACATCGAACAAAGCGCACTCATTACCAATGAATTGACATGCGCAGTTTCAGATTTCCCATGCAAATATCTTGGGCGGCCACTATCTTTGAGAAGACCTTCAAGAGCAGATTTCCAACCATTAATTGATAAGGTCGCAAACCGCCTGCAAGCCTGGCAAGCCGGCATGATGTCCCAAGGAGGGCGGCTAGTGTTAGTTAGGGCGGTGCTAACATCCATCCCAGTGTACAGTTTTATGGCCTTCGACCCACCCCTTGCAGTTATCAAAGAAATCGACAAAAGGAGAAGAGCTTTTCTTTGGAAAGGCACCGAAAATGTGTCGGGAGGCTATTGTCTTGTCGCAGTCGGCCGATGCAGCCGGCCCTCTAGTACGGAGGACTGGGTATTCACAACCTGCATGTTCTAGGCAAGGCCCTCCGCCTACGTTGGCTTTGGCTACAAAGGTCATGGTCGACAAGACCTTGGAAGAGCTTGCTGGCGCAAACTGGACGTGTTGAGGAAGATATGTTCAGTGCATCGCTCACCATGGAACTTGGCAACGGTGCTAATACCTTGTTCTGGTCAGACCACTGGCTCGGTGGTTGTAGCATCCCTTCCCTCTTCCCACGCTTGGCTAGGGGGGTTCCCACTAGACTGCGGAAAACCAGATCGGTCGCTCAGGATCTACACGATAACTGCTGGATCTCGGACATCAGGGAGCTGGATCCTCACTGTGTTGGCGAGATCCTTCATCTTTGGGGATCGTTGCAGTCCATTAACCTCCACATGGAGCACCATGATAGGGCCATCTGGCGTTGGGAAGCCTCAGGTCACTATTCCTCCAAGTCGGCCTACAAGGCATTTTTTTGGGCTCGAGCGAGTTTCCGAGCACGGATGCTATCTGGCGCGCGCGAGCCCCTCTGAAATGCAAAATTTTTGTGTGGCTTGCAGTCCATCGCCGCTGTTGGACGGCGGATCTCCTTCAGCGTCGTAGTCTTTCAAACCAAGGTGCTTGTGTTTTCTGTGGGCACTCCCTAGAGACCATCGACCACCTCCTCGTCGGGTGCGCTATCACCTCCCAAGTTTGGGCGCACTTCCTCACGCGTATGGGCTTGCCTGGCGCCGTCCCGGTTGGTCTGCCGTCTTTCCAACAGTACTGGCTTTCCGCTCGAGGCGTCCTATCTCCGTAGGCAAGAAACAATTTGGACTCCTATGTCATCCTCATTTCCTGGATGCTTTGGAAGGAACGGAATAGCAGGGTCTTCAACAATGAGACGAGTCCCCTCCACCTTACGCTACGATTCACGACGAGCATCGCCTCAGCGCATGGCGATGCTAGCGGTCGGGCGCCTTCCATCGGGAATAGTCATCCTTAGGTCGTTTTGTGTTTTGTGTTTCCGGTTTTTGTCTTTTGTTTCCTGTTTTTGTTGTTGTTTCTATTTTCCTTTCTTTCGTTTTGTTTTTCTTGTCCTTCTGTCTGGCCCGCCGGGGCCTTTCCTGTATCACATTTCTTCTTCTTAATGGAATAACGAGCAAGGCTTTTGCGCGTTCTTGAAAAAAAAATTCAACTACAACAAATGTATCCACAATTTCAGCATTTTTAAATTTTCCTCCATTGCTAGAGAAATTGATGTGCTCCCATCGTGGAAAAGACAATCCTACGAGGCTGTAGAAGTAGCACATGATGCCCACTGGTTTCCCTCAGAAAACTCAACTTGCACACCTTAAGTGAACTCCTCTGTTTACCATCTCCAACCATGGAGGAAGGTGAAAGCTTTGGGTAACCAGTTCCACATTAAGTAGCAGCCATATCATATCTACACAAACCCATTACCATCTCCAACCATGGAGGAAAGTGAAAGCTTTGGGCAACCAGTTCCACATTAAGTAGCAGCCATATCATATCTACACAAACCCATATTCTTAAAGACAAATTTGCATTGAATTCAGACAGAGATTGTATGGTTACAGGATATGGATATGGATTGCATTTCAGTATTTGTCTGATAATACTATCATTCTTAGATTTGTTATTCACTTAATACAAAGTTAAATGCTTTAGCTTTCCAATGAGAACACATTTCAAATCAATGAATCATACAACATAATACAAACGAATCTGGAGAAGATTTTCTATCCTCAATAAAAAACTTGATAATGAAACTAGATACAATCCAATCCTAGGTACTTTATGTACATACCAAATCTGGATTTAGATGTTTTCGAGGGCATTGTCCTGTCAGATTTAGATGGCATTGTGAACTCGTGTCAAATTCAGGTGATTTCTAAAGACCAAAATACTCAGTACCATCGCAAACATCACTCAAAATACCATCGACGTGTCACTGACAGTGGCAGGTGACCCTAGCGCCACTTGTCAGCCTCACATACGATGGTATTTTCCAATTCATATATCTTTGTATTGGTACCGAGCAAATTTTCTCATTAAACAATGCCCTTCCCTTTTAACTCCATAGTGAGAGCCATCATGGGGAACTCTAGTCTAAGGTGTGCAGTCTTGTTTAGTCTTGTTCCAGTAGAAACCAGAACTACTAGATTAACAGTTTGTTTGAGAAATAAATGAGACCAATACCTAAAAACATTCATTTGGTCTGGCCATGTTAGTGCTTAGCCAGTTTGAGTTACATCTGTGCTAGGAAAAAAAACAAATTAGAAAATTAACATCAAATATAGTTCTCTATAGTACTAAGTGAGTCGGCGTCGAAGAATCCAACAACAAAAAAAGAAACTTACCACCAAATATCCAAAAGCAAAACCAGTTCCGATCACAAGCAAATGTGGCTGATTCCTCATAATATCTGAAGGAGAAAGATAACACCTGCACAACAAGTTAGAGAAAACAAAATATTTCATTCAGCGAATTGTATCCTTGCAATACAAGACAACAATGAATAAGTTTTCTGACACCCATACCAGACAGCAACTCCAGCTAACAGCGCAATAAAAGGAATGAGCTGCAAGCCAAATATATATAAAATATATACACATAAGAATAGAAGCATTAAGTGGTATCTTTTGAGATAAAAGCAAAAGTAACATTTGTTCTTATAAAGTGATTTGAACAAAATATTAACAAATCATCACATGCAAATTGGCACTGTCCAAATGCACAATGCTAAAACCGTTTGGGCACCTGTTCAAGATAAAGCAATGATGCAATAAAATTGAACATAACAGCTAACACCAGACTTTGCTATTTTAGATGCTCCAGGGGCCTATAAGATTTGTAAGGAACTAGTTGTTTATCAACTTTTCTGCATTTGTATTGCAAAGATATATAAGCCTAATGAAAAAAAAAACTATTCATAGACATAAATACACAAAGTAAAGAGTATTCACATCTAACAATCCCAATTATTGCTCGCTTAGGGTCATAAAGTTTTAAATGGGTGAATGGCTTAGTGTTTCTAAACACACACTAGTGAGACCAAGACGGCTTCTACAACTTCAAATAGTACCAGCTTCTAGTCTTCTACATATGAGAAATGCCAAAAGCTTACCATCGCTAATGCCAATACCATGCTTCCTTTTCTCGCGTCAACTACTTTTTGGACATTACTGACACTGTGCAACAGGAAAATCAAACATTTGTAAGCAAAGATGATTAAAAATAAGTATGTGGCACACTGCTGTTTATTACTCTAGCATTGTTTTATGGAAAATGATACAGAAAAAAAATCACTTGCAAAGGTATTGATTCGTGAACATGAAGAATCAATCATTTGCATGCAGTTCCCAAGAGTTTTGGGTACTGAATAAACATAATAGTAGAATAAATCATTTGTAAACAAAGATGATTTAAAAGATAAACGGCAAAAGAGTGCTATTTGTCTTGCTTCATGTTATGGAACTGTCACAAAAGTTACTTGGGAAAAAGAAGAGAGAAAAGGGAATTTAAACTCACTTGGATCCAATGGTAGGGATTACAGCAAACAAGATCATAAGAATCAACACAATAACGTATAAGGGGGTTTCTGATACAAGTGAAAGCAAGGAAATCAGAAATAGTTCTCGTAGCAGTTATGTGGAGTATTTGTGCACTATGTTGGCAAACGGTGCCACTTGATGTAAGAAGCTGACATGATCTTGCAGCAAAGGGTATAGTAAAATTATACCTACTTATGCTTGCAATCAAACAAGAGAGAGTAATATACAAATAGTAAATATGCAATTGTGTTCACAGAAAATGAAAAAGCATTTGGTCGTTCCCAAAGCAACAAACCTGGAACAAATGGGAGTGGAACCCAACTAAAAAGGGGTAGTGATTTCCAAAAATCTTGTGCCCACCATTCAGCACCTAGATCGGGGAAGCAAATATCAATTTATTATACAAGTGATTATCCAAGAAGAATGTAATAAAAATCTACAGAAGTTATGTGCACATTGAGATTATTAGGGAAAATTACCAGTAAGAAAAGTAAAAAGATGGGATAAATAGATCAGCATCAGGCCCTCCGTTGGTCCATTTATTACAGGAAGAATGAGTGTATTTGTAAAGAAGCTGGTGGCATGAGAAGTGTAAGTACCAACAAACAACAAGCAGACCTTTCATGAAATCCAGGGATTAGCAAATGTGATGAAAAACAAACATGAAGAACAGTAGCCTGACATTTCAGGAAGCAAATGTTAAAAGGTGAGCCAGTAAAATTCTTAAGTGAAATAATTGGTTACCACAAGAACTGACAGAATTAGAAGAAATTATAACCAACATGTCACATATACAGAAAAGGTTACATCATGAAACCAGGATAAAGCAGGACAGTCATAATATGTGATAAGAAAATGAACACATGTGATGTGCAAATTTGTTCCCCAAGACCCCAACCATGAAGGTGTCAGTCCAAATTGGAGCTGTTTTATTGCATTTTGTCATGTCACATTACTGTCTGATCAAAACAAAATGAAAAAAAAAAATAGTTTACTAGTGGAAACATTATAAAACTATTTCCTCAAAACTTTAGGCTCTACAATTATCCTTATATGCCACTGAACCTTCCTGAAATGCTTCACTGTGAGGTTTACATGATAAGTCCAGACCCACATGTCACCGATACACCCGCTGGCACATAATATAGGGACATGCAAAAAAGATTCAGTCGCATCGCCCCACTAAATCAAACTTCATGACACACCTGGAGATAAGTCGAGACTGCAGTAGGTATGAAGTCTAAACTCTGATATGCCGAAACGGCTGGAAGGCGGAGTACCGGTATCCCGATACGGCCCCAATTCGTATATGCTCTCATAACTAATGATGTTGCACTTCAGTGTTCTCATGGCTGAACTGGTAGCAGGATACATTGATAACTGAACTGGTAGCAGCATATAGTTGCTAGACTATATGATGTTGCATTTCCATTCGTATATGCTCTCATAACTAATGATGTTGCACTTCAGTGTTCTCATGGCTGAACTGGTAGCAGGATACATTGATAAATTTACATCTATGCTAGTTGCTAGACAAATGGAGTAAAAGTCCATCATTTCCATTTGTATATGCTCCCTGGGACATTTCTATACATTGCAGACAACTGAAATAAAGGTAAAACCCTTGACTGAAACTTATCAAGTATCGTTTTTTATATTTTTAATATATATACATCCATGCCGTATCGGATTTTTTTTGGGTAAATGGGGTATCGCCATATCCGTACCGCCGTACCGGTATCGCGTATCGGTGCATCATAGTCTAAATGTTTCTACAGTAAGCAACATCCTGGAATTTAATATTTTGATCAAAACCAGAAAACAAAGGAACTTTTTGTGTGAAAGATGAGAGCAATTATTGCAGAAATATAGAGTATGAACACACCAAATGAGTTCCAAGATTCTTACTGTTCCCACGTAGCAAGATAGAACGGAACAGCAGCAACTACCCAAAAACAAATTGTCAACCTACCACACATCAAGGTGCTTCCAAGGGCCAAGGCTTCAAACTAACCACAGTATAAGGATGAAGTCAGTCAAGATAGATCAGAGCAACATCTGGTAGGTGAAAGGAGAAGGTGAAAGGGCTTAGAAAATCCTTACAGCACAGGCAAGGGCATCACATCCTGTCAAATGACAAATTTGCATATTGTAAGGTGGATACATTGAGAGAGAGAGAGAGAGAGAGAGTACCATGATCAAAAAGTTCTCCTAGAGGACTTGATGAGCTAGTGCGCCTCGCTTGTTTACCATCAACAGCATCAAAAGTCTAGCAGGGTTACAATATAACAATGTTAAAGCAGATGCTATGAGGCCACATAGTTGATAAAGTCAAATCAATGAACAAGATGACATCAGAATTTCCAGCTTTACTTCACCTTGAGAAAAAAATATGTAGTTACCCATTTGGAATATCAAGTTTAGTTTCACACACCTGGTATAAGAAGAGAAGTAACCCATGGGCAAGATGGACCCACCTAGGGGGAGCTGTGTCGAGGCGGGGTGAATATATCTGTGAAATTAGAATCCTATAAGTAAAGAAAAGAAGGGGTGCTACATAACATGAAACATGGGATGCATCAGAAGGTGTCAAGGTTGGAAAATTAGCAGCTCACTTTTTTAACAGCTCCCCAAAATTTTAACTAAATCAATTAATCAAGCAATAAATACACTCACATAGCCAAGCAGTGCCGATACAACTAGAAACATAAATCCTGTGAGCGTGATCTGAAATTTCAGAAAGCATCACCATGGACAGCACCAGATGAAATAAATCCAAGGAAGAATTGACAATCCATTGATCAATCTCTTACCATATTTGGTCTATATGTGGATCCATACATGCAAATGTAGAGAATTGTAAGTTAGTACAGAAGCTTTGGTAGGAAAAGAATATAAATACAAACTAAAAGGATTTTTATTTGCTGTTTGCACAAGGGTTAAGCTTAATTTACTGATGATTGCATATCTTTGATATGTTGCTAGGGAGCATCTTGCTGTGCAGGCTCCAATTGTTGGTCATATAAGGGGATCATTAAGTCAAAGCACATTTCTTAGTACATATGGAGTAGCGTTTACACAAGGTAATATGAGCACACTTGATAATTATTATCTCACACCATGAAAGCTGTAATCATAAGTTTACTAACTTAATTACACAGTCAGATAGTGTGTGATTATTTGAATTAAACCCCGATCACTCAGCCATTGGCCATACAAGTGAATCATCAAATCAAAGCATAACTTACAAGTTAAAATTAAGGTCATATAAGAGGATCATTAAGTCAAAGCACATTTCTTAGTACATATGGAGTAGCGTTTACACAAGGTAGGTATATGAGCACACTTGATAATTATTATCACACCATGAAAGCTGTCATCATAAGTTTACTAACTTATTTACACAGTTAGATAGTGTGTGATTATTTGAATTAAACCCCGATCACTCAGACATTGGCCATACAAGTGAATCATCAAATCAAAGCATAACTTACAAGTTAAAATTAGGGTCTACACTAGGCAGGAACACAAGCAAACATGGTAATCACTGCCCAAAAATATGAAAAACAAATTTGCATCAATTCATTTATAGATATTTGAGCCATTGATTACAGAAGTTAAAGTCCACTGTGATCCTAAAGCGTGCAAAATACTTCTTAGCAGCAGTTGAATGAATACAATTTACTCCTGCCCTGTTAAGAGCAACTGGCATGGCATACTACTGAGTTCTGAGTTAACTGACAATAACTTGACAAGCTAAGGTAAATAAACCCCCAAAAAATATTTGGCTAATCTATACAGTTTAACACTAACCATATGTCAATACTATCAAGTGTCAACACTTCCCTGATTAAGTGGTTTCTTCTCCTTTCAAATGTTAAAATGAATTATCATCACCTCATACACTGACACATAACCAATATCAATATCCAAAAGACGAAAATTGCGTGGAGAAACACATGGATTGTTGCTCCCCCACGTAATCAAATTTATTCACCCATGCGCACCTGCTCTAACGCGATTAAACACAAACATCTACTGGCTCAACCGTACTAACCAATACTAGGGAATCAAGCGAGGAGCAGAGTGGGAGGAGGCGTCGGGGGAGGGAGGGGACTCACGGCATCCAGAGCGGGAAGAGGGTGACGCAGCGGCTCCAGAAGGGCTGGAGCACGTACTTGGCCACCACCGAGTGATCCTGCCCGCTGTACCTGTACCGCTTCAGCGTCTCCACGCCGTGCGCGCCGATGTACCCCATCTCAGCGCGGCGGGGGGTTCGGGAGGGTGGAGGGGTTTGGGGGCTCGAGAAGATTCTGTAAGGGTCGAGACGAGTGGGATCGCGAGGTTGGAGACCAGTGGGGTGAGAGTGGTGGCGGCGGCTTGGCGAGATCGCGAGGCGAAGAAGGAAGCAGAAGCGGATCCTGGGAGGGATGGGCGTGGTTCGATCCGATCGAACCGGGCCTGCCAATCTGCCCCGTGAAGCCCAGATCTGCTAGTGGGCTGGGCGCAATGGGTCGCCCCTTTTGCCGCAGCAGAGATGGGCCACATGACCCAATGGATATGATGGGTCGGCCCTTTTCTACATAATGTCATTTGCTCATGACCGTCATCGGCGCGATGTTGTGCCTCCTGGCGCGCCACTCCGACTGGCACCAATGTATAACTTGCCAGATTACCTCTCTCTAATAATCTCCATGCCAAAATTTTCTTTGCTGCATCTAGGTCCTCCATCTCAAATTCATTACTCAATTGTGCTTTCAGTTTTGCTATTTCTGACTTATCTTTTGCAGCAATCAACATATCATCAACATAGAGAATCAAATAAATGGCTGAACCATTAACAGTCTTTAAATAGACACAACTATTATAATCAGACCGCTTAAAATTATGAGAGAGCATAAAGGAGTCAAATCTCTTGTACCATTGCCTAGGAGATTGCTTCAAACCATAAATAGATTTCTTTAATCTACAAACAAGGTGTTCTTTTCCAGAAATAACAAAACCTTCAGGTTGGTCCATATAAATGTCTTCTTCCAACTCCCCATGTAAGAATGCAGTTTTAACATCTAACTACTCAAGTTCATAATCATGCATAGCAACAATACTGAATAAAGTACGAATAGAACTATGCTTCACAACTAGGGAAAAGACATCATTAAAATCAATACTTGGAATTTGACTATAGCCTTTAGCAACCAACCTTGCTTTATACCTTGCTGGTTCAGTGGAAGAAATATCTTCCTTTCTTTTGAAAATCCATTTGCAATGAACATGCTTCTTCTCCTTTGGTAATTTCACTAATTCCCAAGTACCATTCTTTTCAAGTGACTCCATCTCATCATGCATAGCAGTTATCAACTTATTACAATCAATGGAGCTAATAGCCTCAGAGTATGATGAAGGTTCTGTATTACCTTCAATTTCTTCTGCTACACTCAAAGCATAAGCAACAATGTTAGCTTGTTCAATCAACCTCCTGGGTGGATTAATCTCCCTCCTAGGCCTATCAACTGCAATAGACCGTTGTGGTGGCTGCTCAACAATGGGAGTATCCTCAACAATAGGTGCATCATGAACAATGGTATTTTCCTTATCTGATGTGTTACCTGAACTAACAGAGTGCTCCACCTGAACACTCGAGTGCGCTTACTCTCAACAGAACGTTAGTAGGCGGTTTATCGAAGCATAGCGATTCATTAAAGACAACATTTCTGCTAATCACAACCTTCCTTGTTTCAGGATTCCACAACTTATATCCTCTAATACCAGATTTATAACCAAGAAAGATGCATTTAATAGCTCTAGGCTCTAATTTTCCATTATCAACATGAGCATAAGCAGTACAACAAAAACTCTCAATTCTGAGTAATTTGCTGGGGAACCAGACCATACCTCAATTGGAGTCTTCTTTTCAATTGCAATATTGGGTGATCGATTAATAAGATAGCAAGCAGTGGAAGCGGCTTCAGCCCAAAAACGCCTATGCAAACCTGCATTAGACAACATGCAACGTGCCTTGGAAATGATGGTTCTGTTCATACGCTCAGCTACACCGTTTTGTTGAGGAGTACCAGGAACGGTGTAATGCCTAACAATGCCTTCAGCCTTACAATATGATTCAAATTCATCAGAACAAAATTCCATCCCATTATTAGTGCGAAGTTTCTTTACCTTCTTTTCAATTTGCCTTTCAATCATAGTCTTCCACTCTTTAAATGCTAAAAATGCTTCTGACTTATGCTTCAAGAAATAAGGTCACACTCTTCTAGAATAATCATCAATAATTGTTAACATATAACGAGCAACTCCTAGAGATGTCTTACGAGATGGCCCCCATAAATCAGAATGCACATAATCCAAAATACCTTCTGTAGTATGAACTGAGGTATTAAATCTCACCCTCTTGTGTTTGCCAAACACGCAATGCTCACAAAATTTCGGCTTGCTGATGCTATGTCCATCAAGAAGTCCTCTCTTACTCAATTCTACCAAACCAAGTTCACTCATATGCCCAAGACGCATATGCCAAAGATTAGTAGCATCAGAATCGGATAATGAACTTGAAATTACAGCGACATTACACGATATTGTAGTACCTCGCGGATGGTACAAATTGGCGCTTTAATATCACTTTCATCACTATAAGGAGCCTTTTGATACCTTTAAAACTCCACCTTCACCGAATACTTGTACCCTTTACCATCAAGAGTACTCAAAGAGATGAGGTTCCTTTTCAAATCGGAATGTGCCTCACATCTGTCAAAGTTCGACAATACCATCAAACATCTTGATCTGAATTGAACCAATTCCTGCAACCTTACAAGATGAGTTATCACCCATCAACACAGTACCACCTTCAACAGGTTCATAGGTGGCAAACCAATCCTTATTATGACACATATGAAAGGTACAGGCAGAATCAAGAATCCATTCATCATTGGTCTTAGCACATCCAACAAAAGCAACAAGGATTTCTCCATTAGGACTATCATCAGCAACAAAGGAGGCTTTACCTTCATCATCTGGTTTACCTTTTGGCTTATAATGGTCAGTTCTCTTTTCCTTATTCTGCATCTTCCAGCATTCAGAGATGTCGTGCCCACTTTTCTTGCAATATTTGCATGACTTGTACTTGCCTCTAGATTTCGACCGGTTCTTGTAGCCGTTCGAACTTTTGTCTCGAGGTATATTATTTGAGGTCTTCTCCATTTGCCTGCGACGAATAAACAAGCCTTCTCCTTTCGAGCTTGAATTTTCAGAAGGTACCATCTGTTTCATCTTCTCCTTAGCATGCAAAGCTTCATGAACATCATTAAGAGTGAGAGTGTCTCTACTATATAATATGGTATTGTCGGGACCCAGAATTTCGATTCTGAAACCCTCTGTGTATACTGCACTAGTCCAGAATCACGCTAGTGCACACAGTCTCAACATAGGTAAATATCGATCCACACAAGCGATAAATAAAGTAAACGATTAGTTTGAATAGCAAATAAGGGTTTTGACCTTATGGTCGAGTTTACACTTATTAAGTCACGTAGGGATAACAGAGAATAAAGCAGCAGCAGAATGGAAATAACTCCAGCGTAGATCCCACCAATTCACCACAGGCAACCGACTGGGATCCAGACCTTAACGATCAACAACCTTTGGCGAACTCCTCCTTGAAAGCAGGCGTAGACTCCTCCTCTTCTGTAGGTTTGGGCGCAAGTTTTACAACAAGCGTGAGTACACAACCGTACTCGCAAATCATACCACAGAATGCAATTTATAGATGCAAGCTTATTCCAAAAGAAAGGCTTTTGTGGTTCTTGTGCATAAAAGCAACATTTGCAATTGAATACAAATAATAGATTGAAAGCAGTTCAAAAACAATTAGACAATATTAATTTAACAATTATTTTCACAAAGACACACAGCTAAACAGATTATTTCACATAGCCATATGATTGAGGTCACACAGCTCCCATCCCAACATTTTATGAAAACTACCCCTCGTGTGAAATCCCCGAGCATGTCCATGACCATGACGCGCTATTCGAATAGATTGTTTAACACTCTGCAGAGGTTGTACACTTTACCCACAAGATACAACTAGTGTAGCAAGCACCAATCGTAACAAAACAGTTCGGAAACTTCATCTCAAACATTGACATTCCCGATGTGCTTTCCCGCTATACCGGCTCACATAGAATTGGTATAACACACACTGTTGGACAGGGAAGCGGCGAACCGTCCCGCGATGCAACCACCAAGTAGTCACACCTCCACCCTGTCACACAGCCTAACCTATCCACCTGAACATCAATGCCGAGAATCCATAACTTACTAAGTTAGGCCCGTCCCATACGGGCATGTGGTCGATCTGATGAAGTTCGTTCAATAGCGCACAAAGTTAAGTCCTTAATTGACCAAGGCAAGACTTCCATGTTCTAACTAAGTCACAAAGATTATCAAACCCAAGCACACAGCTTCCACCATATCACACAACTTCCACCACTTGCCTCAGTTTAAATCCTTTACCACCCACTTGGTTTTAGTGCAACACATGCCATCACGAAGTAATAACACATAGCACACAGTTTTACACATAGTTCCATAGTCACTTAGTCACATTCAATAATTGCAACTTACATGAGAGGTGAGACTCGTAGCATGGCTAAGCAATTGTACTCGCATCTAACCAACCCACGTTGGTGCTACAATATTACCAACTAATAAACCAATCTAGGGTGACAAGGAAATATGACATACAAGGCCAAGGTGTGATAACACATTTGGATAATAACTATGCCCAAAACATTTAAATAAATAATTAAAGTAGAATGCAATAATTTAACACAAAGTAATTTGAAAACTGGGTTTAATATGATCAAAGGTATGACTTGCCTTGGAAAAGGTCTATGTACTGGTCTTGATCTTGGGGTGCTCCTTCTTCGACGAAATTCACCAACGAATCGATGTCTACTCGCAAACGAAACAAATAAACAAAACAAATACATAACAGAGGCAAAACAAGCTCCAAAAATTAAATAAAAATCTCAGATAAATAGAGCTCGAATTTAGATAAATTTAGAAATTTGAATGGGCTCAATCGGAGTTAGGATGCAAAAGTTATGGGCTTTGGAAGTTTTAAATCTAAAAGAAACCCTAATTTGGATTTTCTGGAATTTTCCGAATTATTTTCCTACTGAAAATTCCATAATATGACGCATGCTGACGTCAGCAGGGGTTTTTCGGAAATAAAAACAAATCCTGAGAAAAGGATAAGAGGCTGACAGTGGGACCCTCGGTCTATAGACCGGGTCCACGAAGATGGGTTCATGGTCTACGGGTGCATGAGTCCATGGAACAGTCAACTGACACGTGGGACCCACGAGTCAGTGACTCGGTGCACCATGGAACCGATCCACACGAGATGGATCTAGGGTTAGGGTTACGAGGTGGCACGCGGGCGCTGACTGGCGGCTGACGCGGGCGCTACAGAGGTGACACGTAGGCGGCGGGCTGAGGTGGCGGCTGACGCGGACCGCCACATCGACCAAACGTCGGCAAGGCTCCGGCGACCTTCGGTTTTAGCGAACGGCGGCGGTTAGGCGACGGCGAAGATGCGATCTCGACCGGCGTGACACGCGGCGAAGGTGGTGGCGATGTTAGATCTCGTCGACGATGACCACAACGGCGCGGCGGCGAGCGAGCTAAGCGGCGGGCGGCGACGGCTGAGGAGGCGACGCCAAACCAAGGTTCCTACGACGAAGATAACGCGCGCATCATGAAGGCCGTGATGCGGTGAACTCGAGGCTGGGCTTGATGTCGACCGGGCTCACCGGCGGCGCGCATCCGCGAAGAGCTCCTCGCGGCGCTAGGGTTCGAGCTCCAATCTCGGCGAAAAGGCGGCGCTCTAGGGTTCCTGGTCTTGGGGAAAAGGCGGCGGAGTGCAAGGCGATCCTCGTGACGCGGTCGCGGCGTTAAATAGTGCCCGGGAGCGAGGAGTCCACGAGCGGCACGGCGGCCCGGCGCGGCTCGGACACGGACTCTAGAGTCCGTGATGAAGACGATGAGGACATGGAGGGATGGGGCCCACATGTCGGCGGTGCGGCTTCAGCGCGCACGCGTGGTGACAGGTGAGAGGCCGGGTGGGATCGGGGCTCGCGCGCGGGGAGAGAGAGGCGGAGGTGGGCTGCGGGAGTTGGGCCGACGGCGGAGGGAGATGGGCCGGGTTAGGGAATTCGGCCCGAAGCTTTTCCGAGATTTTAAATAGGTTTTCTATTTTATAAAATACCAGAAATTCAAATAAGCAATAGAAAATAGCAAATGAACTCAGAAAAATTCTAGAAAAATCTAGAAAATATATCTGAGCACATAGAACCCAAATAAAATAGTTTTAGCTAATGTTCATGTTGGGATTATTCACATTAAATATTTTTTATTGGAAAGTCCAATATTAAGCTTTTGAATAAATCCAAATGGTGAATTTTCTCCCTACTAACTATTAAAAGATTTTTAAACTCAGAAAATTGGGATGTTACAGGTATCTCTGAAATTTGAAAAATAACTAGGCAGGGAACACAAAAGAATAAGACCCAAATTCTCATCCTCATATTTTACCTCCATCGACTCTAGGTCGGCAACGATCTCCTTAAATGCCGAAAGATGATCAAGCACATATTCTCCTTCTTGCAATTTATGAGAGTACAACTTCTGCTTGAGATGCATCTTGCTGGTGAGATCCTTTGTCATGCAAATTTTTTCCAACTTCAGCCATAATGCAGCAGTTGTCTTCTCCTTCAAAATATCCTGCAAAATATTATTTGATAGATGAAGGTGAATCTGAGATAAAGTCTTACGGTCTTTACGCTTGTCATCTGCGGTCCATGCAGTAGGTTGTTTTGCAAAACCTTCCAATGCATCATCCAAATCCATCTGTGCTAACACAGCCCTCATCTTGACTTGCCACAACGCAAATCTTGTGTCTCGGTCCAGGAGTGGAAGATCATACTTCAAAGTCGCCATGAGGAATAAAACCTGAAAATTGCTGGTACTGAACTGTGTAAACCTAGCAAAAATCACGACCTGTGTGGTACACCTTCTGTGTACTCGAATCAAATCTTCGAATCCCTGGAACACTTTGGGTGGATGAAGCAAAGATCTCCAAAACTACCAATGTGGCAGGAGCACTTCACGTGATCTGTGCTAACAAAAAAAAAACTTGCTTGGTGATAGATTAAACAAAAGGAAAATTTCTTGGGACCTGTGCCTTTGAGTGCTTTCGCTTTCTTGGATTTGGTCTGCTGAGTTTATCCTTCACGCACTAGTCTGGCAGATGACTTCCACGTGAAGTGGCGCTGGCTGCTACTGTGGTGCGCAGCGCCTGGGGACGAGCGCCAATGAAACCCGCGTGTGGATGACGCGCCGAAGAAAACGCGAGGCGCGTCATTGGACCGGTGATGGTGACGCACGCATCGCGTGGCGCGCCGAAGGACCGAAGGCTCAAAGCCAACGCGTGCACGCACGGGAGCTCTGCCCTCGGGAGCGACGCGGGACGGGAGACGCAGATTGAGGCGAAGGCGCGACGGTCATGACGGCAGCGCAGCAGATGCGATCTGCTATTTTTTCGGTGTCTCTTCTCAAACCCTAATCTCCTGTGCTCTGATACCAATTGTTAGAAATAATGCACGGATCAAGGGAGACGAGAGACACGAATTTTACGTGGAAAACCCTTGCGGGAAAAAACCACGGGCGCCAACCGGCGATGATCACTATATGAGGAGTGTTTACAAAATGCCGGGGATTACAATGAGGTGTGAGGCGTCCAGGCGTCCCCGTGCGGCTTACAAGAGGTATATAAAGGGACAAAGAGACTTAGAGTCCAAGTAAGAAACTAATCCGCTAATATGGTAACTTATCCGGATACTTCCATATTAGAAATTCGGATCACAAATATCCCATATTCAACAAGCTCTGCAAGCGGGCCAGCTTCATCGAGCTCACCAAGCGCTCCTTCGACCTCACCAGGAGCGCCGGCCTCGTCTCTGGCTACATGGCATAGCTCATCCGTGCGGACCGATGGCTACTCGACGATGTTGCTGTTGGAAGAAATATCATGACGACATGCGACTACGTGATGATGGGGGAGGGCCTGCTGGATGGAGAGAGAGAGGAGAAGTCCCACGACTGCTGACAGCCAGAGCTCAACAACATCCTCGGCTCCTCGCTAGGTGCCTTGGCGTGTCCGCAGAGGCCGACACGAAGTTGGCCCGGGTGCACACGGTCTGATAGCTCGCCGAGGCTGAGACGGCGACAAGGTAGCGGCCCCGCGGCGACGAGGTGGCTGTGAGCCAGAAGCAGAGACGAGGACTCGAGTGCTTCGACCCACGTGATCCTTTGGGTCGAATGGATTTGTCACAAACCCAATGGGATGAACTCAAACGATCTCAACTCAATAGTTTCAGTATCCAAAATCCAACACAATATGCAAGTAATGGAGATACAATCTGGGGAGAATGGAAGTAGAACTAGCAATTAGACTGGAAATCAGAGATCAAGACTAGGAACGAAGAAGAGCTTAGAAATCAGAGAAAGGGGATTTGGGGAAGAAGACAGCAAGGTGGAGGAGGAAGAAGCCAAGGCAAGCCTGAATGATTCTCGATGCCCCCTTCGGCCTCCTGTTCCTGCCCTTAATAGTCTCAACTGGATCCGCTCTTACCTCGAAAGCCCACGGCCCATGACGAAGCCCAAATTGTCAGCTAGTCCGTAACATTCCTCCCTCCTTGAATAAGGCTTGACCCCAAGCCAATACAAAAGAGATTTGTTCATTTTGAAACCCTTTTCATCCAGTATGAAACCGTGGGTTATAACACTGGAATATGGAGCCTTTCCTGTAGTAGCAATGCTGGTTAACAATGAGCTCTGGAACCATCCACGATGTTGGTCTGAACCTTCAAGGTATATATATCTGCTGGAAAACTAAGTCCATCTCTTCTAAAATGAGTGATAACTGTTCATCCAGATACTTCACAACTGAAGAATTACCAGCTCCCAGGACAGATAAACCATTGAATTGTCCAGCTTCAGCAGTGAAGTTTCCTTCATCATCCACAGGAGACATGATAGGAAGCCCATATTTTAAACCTGTTAGGTAATCTTCCTGGCCATGGCTGGGGCTAGTATGAACAAGGCCAGTTCTAGATTCAGTTGTTATGTAATCTACTCCAAGGACAACGGAACATTCATGGCCATTCACAGGATGGATATACCTGCAATGCTCCAAGGCTGACCCAGGAAATGATTTCCGGATCATGAGTTTCATGCCCCATTTGGACTCTAAAATTGAGACAAGGTCAGAAGCCACAATGATAAATGGTTTCTCATTCCCAAAGCTCAAAATACTCCCAAGTTTTTGTTGTTTTCCTCCAGATGTCGACTCACTTTCCAGTATAGATTGCAATTCAACTACTGCATAAGTAAGCTCGGGGTTCACAGCAACAGCAGTTACTTCAATTGAGTAATGTAACATCATCAAAAGAGGTTCTGCACGGCCACTTCCAGTAAAGAAGTGCAGCGGAGAGAAGACAGTCATGTCTGATGAAATAACGCAAGCTCTAGAATTCAATGATCCCATGCTTGTTTGGCCTCCGAGATCCCATGGAACAAGAGCGCGAAGAATTGTAACATTGATCTGTTCATTGATAGCATCCTTCAAGCATCAGACGTGTCTTGAGGTTGTCTGAAGAGCAACTGCAGTGTAAGGCTTGGAAGATCCAGGCCCAACTACCACATCAAAAGATGAAACCACAGTTTTCATTTGGTGGTAATAGTGCTTGTATTTCTGCTCTCCTACTATACCCACAGCTTCTGGTGACAAGCTCATGATCTCTTCATAGGTCTCCTTACTTGGCTCAACCAACTCAGAAAATTTTGCAACTACCTTTTTCAGAACATTTGCAGTTGCAGAACTGAAAATACAGCGGAGAAAATCTAGTTCTTCGCGCGTGCCTCGTAAGCCTTTGACCTGTAGCTCTTCCAGGGAATCCGAATGGATATTCTGATCTCTCCAACTTGATGGTTGATGGCAAATACAATCAGATGAACACGCACTATCTCCATCTTTGTGTCTTACAAAAAGGAGCAGCTTTCTTAAACCACCGCATCTCTTGATCAGGGGTACCATACTTGATCCCAACGCATGCCCACTTGGTTCCAGGGACGGTAGCAGCTCAAAATGATGAGAAAATCTGACCTCTTCCATTAGTTTCTTGTATCCTTCCAGATCAGGATGATTAGGGATGTGAAGCTCCAGGACATCGGTGTGCCGAAAATGCTTTAGGATCACGTTGAAGTTGGAATGAACTCCAAGCCATGTGAGAAATTTGGCAGGAAGCTCGTTGTTACAATCCCAACTATGGCATGCTTCCTCCCTGCTATCAGAGAATGCTCTATTACCAATGAACTCACCAATGGCTAACGCTTCACTTGTGTTGCCAGCCCAGTCCATGCTCATATTACTGAAGCTCGGTGTCCCCATGAATGAATTGTCACTTGGATATGTTGCGGTTTGGTTGATCGGCTTTACGCACCATGGTACACCCAAGTGAAGTATCGAAGTGCTCGCCTTGGTCGAAGTTCTGCAAGTCTGAAAAACACTCATTGACTACAGGAAGAACACCGGGACAATTCCAACCGATAGAACCATGGACAGCAATGTCGGATGGATCCGGCATAGCGGGAGGTGAGCACTACGGCTGCCTGTGGAGTACTGTCGTGGCGGCCACACTGCTTCCAGCCGGCGAGCCTGCAGCAGCTGCATGACAAACCTGCGCCTGGGGTACTACAGCGGTAGCCGACGGCCAAGCCAAGCTTCTGAACCTTGAGGAAGTACTTCTGAGCATGGCTTCGGATCTGCGTACCAATACTTCCATGAGGAGATTGCCACGGTGTCAGCCCTAGCTGAGCTCCTACACCCACGGTCTCCACTAGCATAGGCGGCGGCCATGGTTGCCTAAACTCCATAGCCCCACACGAATTCCCCAAGCATGTAGGGATCAATAGACGATGGGCTCGTTCTCTTCGACGGGTTGCTCTATCCACCATGACAATGCCAGTAGTGGAAGACTCGTCAGGACAGCAGGTGGTGAGGACGAGGCCGTTGGTGGAGAAGCCATAAGAGACGCCATCAGTGCTGCACATTCTATCGAACACCTTGTGTGCTCCCAACTGACAGTTGGATAGATTGGGTACGTGCTCGTTGCCCAAGTCGACGGGGTGGACGGCGGTGCCGCTGGATGTGGGGGTGAGTTCACCGGTGCCGTCACGTACCAGAATGGTGGCGTCCGTCGGCTCAGGGCTGGTGCTGGCGACGTCGAGCAGGGCGGCGATCGAGGGAGGACCCGGGGCCGCGTCCGGCATGAATGCGGACGTCCGCGAGTCGATGTCGTCGTTGGGACAATTCATCGAACGTCCGGTGGGCATCAGGGCGTCCAGCTCGCCGGTGGCGAGCGACCTCGACGAGGAGGCCTGCGCGGTAGGGTCACCGACTGGGGCACTTCTGCGCGAAGAAGCTGGTCGGAGATGACTGGATCAGCCGGCTTGGTCTCTGTCCTGACCTCTGGGCGGATGGGCCTCATCTCCTCCACCGAGGCTTGGATGGCCGCGCACTGGATTTGCAGCTGCTCAAGCAACTCGCCTCTCGCCAAGATCGCCTGGGTCAGCTTCTGGAGTTGTTGCTCCATCTCGATTGCGGTGCGCTGGTTGCGAGTTGCAGATCAAAACGGCTCTGATACCAATTGTCACAAACCCAATGAGATGAACTCAAACGATCTCAACTCAATAGTTTCAGTATCCAAAATCCAACACAATATGCAAGTAATGGAGATACAATCTGGGGAGAATGGAAGTAGAACTAGCAATTAGACTGGAAATCAGAGATCAAGGCGGGAGCGAAGAAGAGCTTAGAAATCGAGAAAGGGATTTGGGAAGAAGACGACAAGGTGGAGGAGGAAGAAGCCAAGGCAAGCCTGAATGATTCTCGATGGCCCCTTCGGCCTCCTGCTCCTGCCCTTAATAGTCTCAACTAGATCCGCTCTTACCTCGAAAGCCCACGGCCCATGACGAAGCCCAAATTGTCAGCTAGTCCGTGACAGGATTGCATCTACGTGTTGTCCTGTTTTGTTTTCGGGTGATCGAACTGGACCGTTCCCACCCCTAAACTTAGGGACCAACACTGCCGCCAAACAGTTAGAACATGTAGCCAAGCAAAGGAATGTTTTAAAGCTTGACTCCCTAGTTACCTCTACTTTCATACTTTCATGTGTGTGTTCTTGTGTCAAGGTGTGGGTGGGTGGGGTTGTTGGGTTGATCTCAACTAACCACCTCCGAGAATTAAGGGGCCACGCCCCACTCGCACCATGATCGGGGGCGCAACCAACTTTGTTCTGGTTTTGGTCCTGTTCACCTAGCGCAATAACAAAATGGGACTCGGCAGGCTTTCTACCGTGTGGATATAGGCTACGTCAAATCCAAACAAACCCGATCTATCACGAGCGCTGTGGTGAGCGAAGACCGAAGGCCCCGCTGTCACCGCGACATCGCCACCCTCATCCACGCCACTTCTACGGCCGCCGACCGGATCTACAAGTTTAATGGTATCTTCAAGTTCGGGTATGCAAATCTCGTTTTCGCTCTAAGGTTTAGGCTAGGTGTTCTTCAATAAGCTAGGGTTCATGTCGTTTAGATCTAGATTAGCCGTAGTTAATACCCACATTTGGTATCAGAGCGACCCTAGTCTCGTTTTAAACCCCAGCCGAACTTGTTCTTGCCCGGATCTAATGTTTAGTGGCTCGGTCTAGCATTTAGAAGGAGGGAACTTAAGAAATTTCTATAAAATCCTAACGAAATCCCGAGCTTTTGAACCCAAATCGAAACCCTAAAGTGCGGCGAAACCCAAATCAAAACCCTAAAGTGCGGCGAATACTTACGTTTTGGAGTCCACTAGAGTCTCTCCAGTCACGAGCGCCATCGTAGCTCCACTCGATGGCTGCGCGCGCGACTTCGGTCGCACGCGCGCGCCGGCGAGCAAGGCTGCGGCCGCACTGCCTAATGCCACGTCGCCTCAAGCCACAACTCCACGCTCTCTCCTGCGTCGTCGCTGGCGGAGCCGCTGCTGCCGCTCCGCGCGCGCGCCGCATCGTGCGTTCTCCTCTGCGTCGTTGCTCCGTTTTGTCTGGGAGGAGGAAGGGAGAAATGACGATTAGGGTTAGAGTTTCGATCTTTTATGTTTCTAGGGATCCATCCTCGGCCATCTGATTAAATCCAACGGCCGTTGTGGCTTTTTGCCGGCCGACTTCTTATGGGCTCCAAGCCGCTTATGGGCCGTGCGCGTGGACTGTTGGGCCGAATTTCCTTTTTGATAGCCTGCAAACATTGGGTTTTGAGTTATTTATTTATGCACTGTTTCAATTAATGTTTGTTGCACAATAACAATGTATTATTACCTTATTTTTTATGTTTTATCTCTGATTAAAATTGAACCAACGAGATATTTTGATTAGAGATTTTATGTTTTATTTTGGCATTATGTATGCACATGATTACATTCTGATCAACGTTGTTTGTAGTCGTGTGTCGCCATATTAATTATTAAGTTCTTTTTTATTTTCTATCCAACGGTGATATGGATTAGAACTGTAGTTTTGCATGTTGTTAATCAGACCAACGTAGGGTTAATTGCATGCAATACATCTTTATATTATTTCTAATTTTATCCTGTATTTTAATATTTAGCTATAAACGCTTCGAATGTTGCCACCACAATTGACAATATTGAGTAGCTTACGGGAAACAACTTCCCCGCTTGGAAAGAAAGAATTTATGTTGTCCTTGGAGTTTTGGACCTTGACTATGCGTTAAGGGTGACCGCTCCCGTTCCCCCCACGACGGTGAGGATAATTATGATGAGAAAAAAAACTTACAATGCTAATACTGATAAATGGGAGCGGTCCAACTGCCTGTCACTAATGATCATGAAGACCTCTATCTCAGTTGGGATCAGGGGAGCAATCCCTGATTCCGAAAATGCTAAGGAGTATTTGGCTTCAGTTGAGGAAAAATTCAAAGGCTCCACTAAAGTTTATGCCAGTACTTTAATCCAAAGGCTCTTATCTGTTAAGTATGACGAGTCCAGCAGCATAAGGGAGCATATTATGATGATGACCGATATGGCTGGAAAGCTCAAGGGCATGGACATGGAGATATCGATGGTTTTCTAGTCCACTTTATTATGACTTCTCTTCCTTCTGAGTAGACAACATTTAAGATAAATTACAATACTTAGAAAGAAAAATAGGGCATGAGTGATTTAATCGCCATGTGTGTCCAGGAGGAAGAAAGAATAAGGACGGAAAAGAAAGATTTTGCGCTTCAAGTTGGCGACCCTAACAAAAGGAAGTTCCAAGGGGATTTCAAATCCAAGAAAAATCTGCAATTCTCCCCTAATTCAGATAAGTCAGGGCCTAAGGTGCACAATGCACCTAAGCCCCATGTTGCTCCCGTTGGATCACTTAATGGGAATGAATGTCACTTCTGCAAGTATCTAGGGCATTTCTAGAAGGACTGTGTTGGTTTTCTGAAGTGGCACTCCAAAAGGGGTAATGATACAATAATGTTCATTGATGATTCTTGGTTCTTAATTCTTGGTGGATTGACTCAGGTGCAACTGTGTATGTTACCAACTCTTTACATGGATTCCTTATCGCGAGAACACTAAGAAAGGGGGAGTGGAGTCTTAGAGTCGCGGATGGAAAAGAAGTCGAAGTGGAATCAGTTAGATCTATTTCATTAATTTTAGATAGCGGCTTCATACTTCGTCTTAATAATGTAGCCTATGTTCCTTCCATCAGGAGGAATTTGATTCCGATTTCTTTATTGGATGATAATGGTTTTAAATGCAATTTTGGTAACAATAAATGCATTATTACGTTTAATTCAAATGACGTTGGTCTTACTTTTAGACAAGACAAGCTCTATATGTTTTCTTTTAATAAACCTCCTATATCTTTGAATGTATGTGATGCTAAGCATAAAAATAATGATGAGACTTCTTTGAAACTGTGGCACTGTCGTTTAGGCCACATTTCGAGGGGGGGAGAATGGAGCGTCTCATTAAGGAAGAAATTCTCCACCCATTAGATTTGTCTGACTTAGACCACTGCATTGATTGCATTAAAGGAAAATATGTAAAGCAAATAAAGAAGGGAGCCACTCGCAACACATGACTCTTAGAATTAATTCATACTGATATTTTTGGTCCTTTTCCTGTGACATCAGTGGATGGTTTTGATTCCTTCATCACATTCACTGATGATTTCTCCCATTATGGTTATATCTTTCCCATTAAAGACCGATCTGAGTCACTTGACAAATTCAAGATATTTAAGGCTGAAATTGAAAATCAACACAACCTAAGAATTAAAGTGGTAAGATCGGACCGTGGGGGGGAATATTATGGAAGACATGCCTCTTATGGGCAAATTCATGACCCTTTCGCTAAGTTCTTTTAGGAAAATAGCATTGTTGCCCAGTATTCTACACCAGATGAACCTCAACAGAATGGGGTAGCTGAGAGACGCAACCGTACACTTATGGATATGGTACAGAGCATGCTTAGCTATTCTAGTTTACCAACTGGTTTGTGGATGGAAGCACTAAAGACAGCTGTACATATTCTTTATCGGGTTCTTAGTAAATTAGTGCCTAAGACACCTTATGAATTATGGACTAGGAGGAAACCGAGTTTGAAATATTTACGAGTGTGGGGTTGTTGTGCTGAAGCTAAGATATTTAATCCACATATTGGAAAATTAGATCCTAAGGCAGTAAGTTGCCATTTTATTGGGTACCCTGAGAGATTCAAAGGGTATCGATTTTACTGTCCTGATAGGATAACTAAGTTTGTAGAAACAAGGCACGCTGTGTTCTTAGAGAATGATGAGGACCTAGAGCCCAGGAAAATAGATCTCAAGGAGAAGCAGATTTATGTTCCTTCACCGCTCATCCCAGATGCCTTTATTCCTATGCCTTAGGTGGTTGCACCTCCAATACATAATACTATTGTTGCACCCACTGTTGAGGTCTCTGAAATTCCTAATGTCGCACCTAATGATGAGCCTCAGTAGTTTTCTACAATAGCTGATGAACCTATTAGAAGATCACAACGAGAGAGAAGATTTGTCATCCCAAATGATTATGTTGTTTATATGAATGATGACATTAATGATATAGGGAAGGTAGATGATCCTACCTCTTATAATGAGACCATGATGAGTGAACATTCTCCTAAGTAGCTTGATGCCATGAAGGATGAACTAAAGTCTATGAGCACTAATGATGTATGAGACATAGTAGAAATTCCCGACGGAGTCAAAACAGTAGGTTGTAAATGGGTCTACAAAACCAAACATGACTCTAAGGGAAATGTCGAAAGGTTCAAAGCAAGGCTTGTAGCAAAAGGCTTCTCACAAAGAGAGGGGATTGACTATAATGACACTTTTTCTCCTGTCTCAACTAAAGATTTATTCAGAATCATTATGGCACTAGTAGCTCATTATGATTTAGAGCTCCATCAGATGGATGTTAAGATGACATTCCTTAATGGAAACTTGCAAGAAAACATTTACATGGCTCAATCGGAAGGTTTTGTTGTGGACAGCAAGGAGCATATGGGATGCCGACTTAAGAAATCGATTTATGGCTTAAAGCAAGTGTCGAGGCAGTGGTACCTCAAATTCGATAAGATCATAAGGAATTTTGGATTTAAGAAAAATAAAGCTGATAGCTGCATATATGTTAAGTTCAAGGGGGAGTAAATCCACCATCTTAGTGCATTATGTGGATGATATCTTATTGGCTAGCAGTGATAAGGATATGTTGTTTGAGATCAAGATAGGTCTAAAGGAGTATTAGGTTTATCTTAGAAGGCATACATTGATAGAGAACTCAAGAGATATAATATGCATAAGTGCTCTGGCTCGTCTGCTCCTATTGTTAAGGGCGATAAGTTTGGGATATTTCAATATCCAAGGAACCAATATGAAACTGATCAAATGAAGTCAGTTCCTTATACTTCAGCTGTCGGAAGCATTATGTATGCTCAAATATGCACGCACCCTGATTTAGTTTTTGTAACCGGGATGCTAGGCAGATATCAGTCAAATCCAGGATCAAACCACTAGAAGGTCGTTAAGAAAGCCTTACGCTATATGCAAGCTACTAAGCATTTCATGCTCACATATAAGAATTCTGATAACCTTGAAGTTATTGGTTATTCAGATTCAGATTTTGCAGGATGTGTTGATACTAAGAAATCCACGTCAGGTTATATCTCCACACTCGCTGGGGGAGCTATCTCATGGAAAAGCTCCAAACAAACCCTTACGACATCTTTAACGATGCAAGCTGAGTTTTTGGCATGTTATGAGGCTACCGGGCAGGCTATATGGCTTAAGAACTTTGTCCCGAGACTTAGAGTGATATACAACATCTTTAAACCACTCACCTTATACTGCGATAACGAATCCATAGTCTTTTATGTGAGTAATAATAAGTCAAGTGGTGCTACCAAACACATTGACATTAAGTATCATGTTGTGAAAGACAGAATCCAGGATCAAACCATTAGTATCAAGCATATTAGTACTAAGTTAATGCTTGCGGATCCACTTACTAAAGGCTTACCACCCAATATTTTTCGTGATCATGTTGCCGGCATAGATTTATTGGAAAGCCTCTGATTCTGGATAAAAGGACCTTAAAGCAAACTAACTCCCATTAAGTATAATGAATATCCATTTTAAGATGGGATAGTATACTATAGGTACTGGGGTTGTATGGCCTTCATTGGCCATGTGACGCATTACCTTGGTATGCTATTTTATTGAGAATGGGCTTATGATGTTAGCCTTACGATCAAAGGGAAGAATGTTGGGGTTGATCTTGGCTAACCACCTCCGAGATTCAAGGGGCCACACCCCACTCACGCCCTGATCGGGAGCGCAACCAACTTTGTTCTGGTTTCGGTCCCGTTCACCTAGCGCAATAACAAAAGGAGACTCAACAGGCTTTCTACCATGTTGTTCTAGCCTACGTCAAACCCAAACAAACCCAATCTATCACGAGCACTATAGTGAGCGAAGACTGAAGGCCCCGCCGTCACCGCGACATCGCCGCCCTCGTCCACGCCACTTCTGCGGCCGCCGCCGGATCTACAAGTCTAATGACATCTTCAAGTTCGGGTATGCTAATCTCGCTTTCGCTCTAAGGTTTAGGCTAGGTGTTCTTCACTGAGCTAGGGTTTATGTCATTAGATCTAGATTAGCCTTAGTTAATGCCTACAGGGGTATATGTGGTGCAAGCTGGTGTGTGTCTCACCAAGAGAACATATAATACCCTTGAGTAATTCAGTGTTTGAGAAAAAAGATTATGACCTGTTAAGACAACTTTGAAGTTTAGTGCCTGTGTGGTACCACCCACCAAGTTTAGGGACCCTCGGTGCAAATTCCACTACAATCCTTAAGCCTTTTTTGTTAATTATTGCAAGAAGTGTATTACATGTTGCAACACAATCAAACACTTATTGCAACAATTAATAAAAGGGCTACAACAAAGTGTTCAATACTTAGGTGGTTTTCACCCTATATGCTCGCGAAAGATTGTGCATTTCAATGTCCTCCGCCAACTCCGTTGTCCCTTAAGATGCAATTTCGCCGTCTCGGAATAATTTTTTCTAGAATACATAGGGGAACTACGTATCATTTTGTTGTTACAGGTAGCCAGAAGATTCCAGATGCTTCCATGTTGACTCCATCTTTGACTGTTTTCGCGATACTGACGTGGCCGATTATGTTTTGCCTTGCCAAAATTTAGTGGCAACATATTTATATAAAGAACCAATAAGGTTCAAATACAACCAGGTTGCTAGGGCTAGCTGAAGTATCCTTATACGGTTATACCCTTAGAAAAGAGTCTCTCCATCATAACCCTAAAATTTTACAGGGTTCCTACGAAAACTTCTACAAACTCATATGAGTTCCAAACAGGCCATGAAACCTTCACCAATTCACCGAGCCAGAGTACCAGGATGCCTATTGGTTTTGGACTCTTTCTCTCTCCAATCTGCACTCCTTGACCCTACCAATCGATCGATCAACGTGCGAATAAAGTAAATTCCCGAATCGAACCCGACGCGGCGACGCCGCAAGGCCCCAACCTACCGATCGAAATTGCTAGACGTCGTCGCCACCCCGCTACCACCGTTGCATCGGGGCAAGCAAACCGAGAACGATTGGAGCCATGCTGGAGAGGTTGCGCGCCATGTCGGAGGTGGCGTATGGGTTCGACGCTCACATGCACGACGACGATGACAGATACAACTTCGTCTATGACTGCGGCTACCGCTACCGCCATAACTACGATTGGCCCGACCCCGTGTCACGACTGTAGCTCATCTAGGCTTCAGGCTGTAGTGGATCAGAGAAAAGAGAAGGGGTGATAATGAAGATCCGATGGTCTAGATCCAAGCATACCGTTTCACCCGTATTGAATGCTGGCAATGCAAGTTGACTAGATGGTCATTAGAAATACTGTTAGGACAATTCACCGTTTACTGTTATTGCTGTTACTTCTTGTAATTCCATTTTAACTTCAGTAATCCATTTTGGAACTCAAGTTGCATTAAACCAGTTAATGATGAAAGGAAAAGTCAACCTCATTGATGCCATTTATCTGTTCTTAGGTAGGTTTAAAGTACAGTAGCTTTGTTCCCCATCTTTGGATCGATTCCAGATCGAGTTCATTCCCCAAATTGATCTACACTAAGCCCTAGTTCATGACAATTGATATCAGAGCATCCTTTTCCTTGGAGGCATGTTGGAATTGGGGCGGAAGGAAGGTTGGTGATTCCATTCACTGTAAAATCCCTATACTTCCTCCAGATTCTGGCGGCGGTAGAGTTTGTGAGTGTGTACAAGGAGGGTTCCAGACTTGATCTGCGGTAAAATGCCTGAACTAATTGCTCAAATCTTGGAAGAATGACTCTTGGTGGTAAGAAAGATAGAGCTGGTGATGGAGCCAAGGGTTCATAGTCAGCAGCGGTAAGGTAGGAGATGGCAGATCTGAAGCTTTAGGTAGAAGCTAAGATGGGAGCACTCCAAGGTGACATGAATGGTTTATGAGGTGAAATGGGCGAGATCAAAGAACTCCTGCATTCCTGGTGAAGCCGGTGATAGGAGACACTGATCCTCGGGTGCTTGATGCCGAAGCTAAAGGAGAGGAAGAAATGAGAAGGAGAGTTTGCGCTTTGGCTGATTTGGATTTGAACAGTATGGTAATCCCAAATCAATCTCAACAAGGTGACATCAACGCGAGCAACTCTCCCATGGTGCATTCAGTAGCACCGGGATCCAGAGGAAACATTCTGGTACCTCGTGCAGAACCCCCCACTCTTAACTTGCTAGGAGGTCTGGGTGGTAGAAGAGAAGTTAGGGAGCAAATGAATAGGATTGTGAACCAAGATAAGAAAAGAAGTGAATTCTTGAAATCAATTGCAAAAGGGCTTAGATTAGAATTTCCTATATTTGATAGTGAAAATCCTCTGAGTGGATTAGGCAGTGTGACAAATACTTTGAGCTGGCCAAAGTACCAAAAGAAAACATGTGTGATCTGGCTACTTCTTACTTGACAGGAAGAGCCGACAATTGGTTGAGGACCTCTGGAATTATGGCTAATCCAATCTCTTGGTCCATGTTGAAGCTAAGGCTTTGCGACTGGTTTGTAGCCCATAGTATTTATGACATCATTAAGGAATTTCATGCGACACAACAACAACAATCCACCGTGGCTCAGTACATTGATAAATTTGAGACGCTGATGGCAATTATGAAGAGTGAAAACCCCATATGGAGAGAAGACTACTTTGTGAGATGTTTTTGTTAAGGGGTTAAGGGAAGACATCAAGCATTACATCAAGCCACATAGGCCCTAGAGCCTTTTGTGAGGCTCACTGGATGTCTAAAGACCTGGAAAAAGGGGCCAATGCTAATGCAAAGAGGGCTAGTCCCTCATCAAGTATATCAGAGAGGAGGTTTTGCTAAAGGAGGTTTTTAGAGACAAAACTTCAGGAATGTGATAAATAGATAGGAACTGCCAAAGATACAGAGAAGAAAATTAACAAGCCAGTCTACCCTATGGTATTCACAAGAGAGCCTCGAAAATATTGGTATTGTGTTGAAAAGTGGATTCCAAGACACACATGCAAACAGTCAAAGCTGCTGAACATTATGATGATGGATCCTAAATGTATTGATGTAGGAGAGCTGAATCTAGCTATAGATCATGAGAAAGAGGATCATAATGAGAAGGATGAGGAATCATAATGAGAAGGATAAGGAACCACCAGAAGAAGATGAGTTGTTGCAAATTTCCTTACAAGCTTTAAGGGGAGTTCCTACTATGGCCACTTTTTCAGTGATTGTCACTCTAAAAGGAAAGAGAGGAGTGACACTGGTGGATAGTGGCAGCTCACACACTTTTATTGACTTGAAGTTTGCTACTAGTGCTCAATGTGTGACTCAAACCAATGAACAACAAAAGGTGACAGTAGCTGCAGGTGGAATTATGTATACTGGAGCACATTTAACCAATTGTGAGTATAACATACAAGGGGATAAGTTTATGGGGACTTTCAAGGTCTTGAAATTACAATCTTATGACATTATCCTAGGGTGTGATTGGATCTACACCCATAGTCCCATCGAGTTGAATTTGAAGACCAGAAAGTTGACTATTAGAAGAGAAGGACAACAAAAGGTGACTTTCTGTGATTTCACCACAGGACATCCTGAAAAATTCATCAATGCTATTCAGTTAAACAAGCTATGCAGCAAGGAGATCATGGGTTTCATGATACAACACAGTGAAGATAGGGGGAAGAAGCTTGATCATTCACTCCCCGCTGAAGTGGAAATATTGTTGAAAAAATATCATGCAGTGTTCTGTGAACCTACTAATCTTCCTCCTACCAGACATTGTTGAATAACAGGAACAAACGTTTATAGCGATGATTCGAGGTGAATTTTTCCTCATAGTTATAACACAAGTTGTCCGCATGTCGTTGCTCCATATCTTCCGGTGTCAAATAACGATGACGCGTAGTACGGCGAAGGCGTGCCACACTGGTCGTTGTGCCTGATCCCACGCTCGTTGCAAGGGCTGGTAGCGCGAGCAGGGTAGGTTTGGCGGCTACTGTTGCTGTAGGCAATATCGTTGTTGTGGTTGTACACACTGGTGGTTGGATCACTGTTTGGCTATTCATATGCCCTAGCAAGAACCATCGACATATGAAGACTCGTAGGATTTTGTAATTCGACATCGGTCCGAATAGGCTCCCGGAGTCCAGGTGTGAACAACAGTACCTACTGCCTTGGTTGAAGATGATCAACTCGGCAAGAATAGCCATGAATTTTTCTTGGTACTCTTCAACTGTGCCGATCTGCGTCAAGTCCTTAAGTTCGCCCAATGGGTTGTGGCGTATCGAAATCGCAAATTAACGTACTACTTGAAGTGATGCCAATTGGGTTCGCCCTCGTCTTGCTCTAGTTGAAAGTACCAATGTTGTGCCACACTAACGAGATGGTATGGGGAAATTCCAGCCGATGGAATCGAGGCGGTCATTCGGTCTTCAGCAAGCCATCGTTCGCCTGGCTGGATGGAGGTTGTCGAGATCGATCTAGTAGGAGCCGGCAGCAAGCCGTCGCCTACTGGTCACTTCTCTTGGACGAAAAGGCGACCACGAAGCTCGCCAAGCTGGACATCTTGTTGGTCGAAGCGATCCTGCATCCCGTTCATCTGCGTCGTCATGGTCGCCGTCAAGGTCACGAGCTGTTTGTGAATTGCCTCCATAGCAGCCCGATTCTTTTCCATATGCTCTGATACCAAGTTGTCACGACTGATACTAGAGCACAACACGTAGTCGTGAGATGCAGGGGGTTTTGGCCTCGGACCTTGGCGACCGGGAGTCGTGTTGCTAGTAGGACAGAGAGGACAAGGCACGAGGGAAGGAGATGCGCACGGAAGGAGAAGAGATAATAGAGGGAGGAAATAGATTTAAATTTCTGCTTTGCTTCACTGATCAATAACCGGTCCTATAAATAGGATCGTAGTCTCCTAACAAGCATCTAACCAGGACTCTCTCTCTCCCCTAGTATAACTCTTTCCTAACTCTCTTAATTGATCTCAACTCAAACTCCTAATTTAATCTTAACCCAAACTCCTAATCGGAATACCAATTGCCGATTGTGACTGGATGCCTACGTCTAGTCTAATGTAATCCCCACATGACAAGGTGCTTGTTTGCTTAATCTGAAGGTGGATTAGGATCATGTTCTGCGTTCGAATTACGATTGTTTATCAAGATTTTACTTTAGAATTTCCTCATTTCTTACTCTGTACTTACCCCCTGCGTCATATGTATTTTCTTTGCACCCTTGTTAGCCGAGCATTTTTCTCTTGATCGGAAATAGCAGGAGCGAACACTGAAAAATATATTCACAAATAGTGTTTTCCTATGGTAGGGGTCGTAAAGCCCTACATAATCAGAATATATATAGTTTTTTTTTCTCAGATATACTGCACCCAAATAGAAAATCGCTAATCGTTAATTTCTTTGTTTTTCTTAGGTCATTGATTTTTTTTCCTTTTATTTAAAGTCTGTTTGGTTCTTTTGCATGCCAGAATAATGGGATAAACCCCTCATATAAAGATACAAAAGTGCTAGCTTGTTTCCTTCCGCCATGAACGTAGCATTGGATTCTGTATGTGCACAGCAGCTAATTTGCTGCAAACTCTCTATACAACATTTTGCAGAAATCAATCCTCGGCAACCTATATAGTGTACACGGAGTTCAAATTGTTCGTGGAAAAGACTTGTTATGCGTACATGTTACAAAAGGGGAGACTGGTTGTCCAGGTCGTCCAGGAAGCAAGCAATTCGACCAAGTTCCTGACTTCCCAGCACAGCCAAGAGTATCTGCTGCCAGTGTGCCATGCAGCGCTAGCTCAGCGGTGCCCCCACTGAGTAAAATTATTGTTTTCTTCCTCTTTACAATTGAGCTATTGAAGCATATATATATGAATATGACTACTATAGAAAATGCTTCTATATATATGCTTTACTATATAGTATATATATATATATATATATATATATATATATATATATATATATATATATATATATATATATATATATATATATATATATATGACACTTTAGACTTTGGGAGTACATACTCCCACTTCGAATATACTACTTAAACGAATATGTTATACTTCTTTATCATTTTCAATATATTTAAATACCAATTATAAGATACTCCAATGCGACTTGATTGAAAATTTTTCATCGAAGTTCTTTATTTTTACTATATACCTTTTTCATATATAAAATATATATATACAAATTTTACTATAAAAAGTGGATTTTAACGATTTTTTTTTCATAGAACTCAATTGGAGTATCTTATAATCATTATTGGAGTATACTCAAGTAGATAAAGAGGTATCATCATATGATTTAAGAGGTATATGAGAGGTGGGAGTACGTACTCCCAGGAGTACCATACTATTTTTCTATATATATATATACACACACATAGATAGATAGAGGAAAAAAAATAGATCCTGACACTTTCATCGTGACACTTTCTGTAATATCTACCTCTAAATTTGCTTGAAGCAAATAACGATTAAAACACTAAGGTTTAGGCCCTATTTGGAACTCAGAAAATTTTCCGAATTGCTTCATGAATTGAATTCTTTTATCTAAAATCCTACAAAATTCATGCATTCCAAACAGGATCTTAAAGTTACAAACCAATAGAATGATCTATAAAGGTAAGAATTGATCAACTGATGCTGGTATGATTAGAAGTACGTAGGATTGCACCTGATGTGATCAGATCGCCCTATCACTTCCACATTCATTCACGGCCTTGCCCCCTCGATCACGATTGCAGCGGCCCGATGCTTTCTGTACAGGATCTAGGTTTTATAGATAATCAGTTGTATCTATCAAAAAATTGCTGGCATATTATCAAGAATGGTTTTTACAAGCTATGTGAGGACTTCTATGAAAATAAGATCCAGCTACAGCTACAGTGTATCAACAATTCACACATTACTTTAATACCAAAAAAAGTCTCCCTAGAAAGTGTAAATGATTATAGACCTACCTCACTTTTGAATTCCTCAAAGATATCAGCGGATCATTCTGCAAATTGTTCATAAAAATCAATATGGATTTATCAAAACAAGAACGATTCAAGATTGTCTTGCTTGGGCTTAAGAATATATACATCAATGTCGGCAATCAAAAAAGGAAATTATTATTCTAAAGCTAGACTTTGAGAAAGCCTTTAATATGGTGGAGTACAATACTATCATCCAAATTTTGCAAAATAAAGGCTTTGATAATAGATGGATTACCTGAATTAAAAATTTACACAGTTCTGGAACATCCTCAGTTTTATTAAATGGGGTACCAGGGAAATGTTTTCAATGTAAATGAGGAGTGAGACAAAGTGATCCTCTCTCGCCGCTTCTCTTCGTTCTTGTAGCGGATCTCCTGCAAGCAATTATAAATTAAGCACATCGAAGGAATCTCCTCAATATACCAATCCCGTTGACAATAGATGGGGATTTTCCTGTAGTTCAACATGCGGATGATAGCTTGGTCATTATGGAAGCTGATGCAAGACAATTATTTTATTTGAAGGGTCTATTAAATTCATTCGCTTTCTCCACAGGATTGAAAGTCAACTATAATAAGTCAATTATAGTGCTCATTAATGTTACTGATGACAAAATGTCTACCTTGGCAAACACCTTTGGATGTCAAATTGGTGCTCTTCATTTCACTTATTTGGGTTTACTGCTGGGAACAACAAGGCCAAGAGTATATGATTTTTCACCACTGATTGATCGAGTAGAGAGAAGACTATCTAGTTGCGTAGCTTATCTCTCTTATGGAGGGCAATTGACAATGATCAACTCGGTACTCTCCCACCTCCCAACTTTTTTACATGTGCTCCCTCAAGATCCTAGTGACGATCATTAATAATATTGATCGAGCTCGAAGGCACTGTCTTTGGAGGGGTTTGGATCTAAATGCAAAAGGTGGAAATCTATCCGCATGGAGTTTGGTATGCAAACCAAAAAACAAAGGGGGTCTTGGAGTTCTTAATTTACAAACACAGAATGATGCTCTCCTAAAGAAGAATCTACATAAGTTCTACAATCGCCATGATCTTCCATGAGTGAAGCTGATCTGGGAAAGATATTATCGAAATAATATTCCCCACAACACAAGGAATCAAGGCTCTTTTTGGTGGAGAGATATTATGAAAGGCATTACGATTTATAGAGGAACTACTATGGCAATAATTGGTGCTGGTACATCAGTGTTATTTTGCTTAGATTTTTGAAATTCTAATCTTTACGTCCCAAATATCCAGTGCTATTCACTTTTGCTAAAAACCAACAAATCTCGGTGGCTAATCTACTTCAAAATCCAGGTATAAGAGAACAATTCCACCTGCCTTTGTCTAGTGAAGCATTTGAGGAATATAATATGCTTAAGGAAGACATTAGGAGTTTTCTTCTAATTAATAATTGCCAAGTTAGATGGACATACATATGGGGCTCAGCACAATATTCATCTCAAAGATACTACAAGTTCTCTTTTAAAACTCTCATGCCATCTCGGTCACTCAAATGGAATTAGAAAAGCAAATGTGTTATGAAATTTAATATTTTTGCATGACTACTTTTAATGGATAGACTGAACACAAAAGACATACTACGCAGACGACATTATAATATTGATGATGATCAATATTTTGTCCTATGTCCAGATAGAGAGGAAGAAACTCTACACCATTTATTTTTTGGCTGCCAATTCAGTCAATCTTATTGGAATATTATTGGCATTAATTGGGATGATACGACTGATGTTCAGCTTAAAGTGGAAAAACGAGATTAATCTCCAATTCTATGTTCTATATGAAAATCTTTATTTTGACCACATGGCTTATTTGGAAACAAAGGAATGGCAAAGTGTTTGAGAATATCACACCGAATATTATTAGTTGAAAAAATCTTTTTAAGAGTGAATTTGCTCTGCATGTGCATCGAGTCAAAGAAGATTATAGTCAACATTTTTTTGATTGGCTGTGAACAATTGTTTGAGTTCTTTGCCCCTAGTGGGTTGCAACTTTTTTTGTTTTCCTTTTACCTTGTACATAAAACCTCTTTTATTTTTTTATTAATATATATATACAGTAGGGATCTTCCTTACTGTTCCTCATAAAAAAAAATCTGAAACATTGATTATCACCACATGGGCCTTCTCTTTGTTGGGTTGTATATATGTCTTTACGTTGTAACCAGCAAAATACATTGGATGACCTACTCTTTATGCAAAAGGATTAACATAATTAGTAGCATATAGTAATTAGTTCATCTTAAGAGAACTTCTCATCAACGGGAGGGGACAGCCCATGCCAGCCACCCTCCTCTCTGCCCCTGCCTATTGCAATGTGATTCGAACACTAGCGTCGACCCACGCTAGGGTGAACGTCGGGCCGCGCAAGACGTTGCGCCGCTACGACCCGCACAACCGACTGCAAGTCGTTGTTCCTGCGGTCACACGTTTTGAAGGTCTATTGTCCTATGTTTGTAATTTCTTCTCCTATAGTGAATTTTGTCGTAGTTTTTTCGTGGGAATTTTCTAAGTAAAAATCATGTCTGTTGTCTCTATATTCGTCTGGTATTCTGGCAACCTTCCCCTCGCGCAAAACGGCAAAAGTCCAGCCCGCCCGGCCGGGTGCGCACGGCACGGCACGGCACCGCACGCGCAGGCCGAGTGCGAGTGATTTCTCTGCTTTGCTCACTACCCATGCGCGCGCGGCAGGTGCCAGCCTGAGCGCCTGCTGGGCTGGCGCTGCGCTGCGGCTGCCACCGCAGGCCGCGGCGTGCAGACTGCAGCGCGCACTCTGCCTGCATGCACCTGACCTGAACGCTGGCCGAAGTGACCCATCCTCTGCAGTCCCTGCGCCCACACCACCTCACCTTAATTCCCAGCCAAACCCCACACCCCTTTGCGCGCCTCTGCAACCTGACACGCTCATATCTGTAGTGATGGTGTGCATCTTTCCACTGCTTCCTTCCAGCTGAGCCCAGAATCCTCCTAACACGAGCACAATGCTATTAAACTCGACCCCTTCGCCTCACTCCCAAGGCTCTATCCAGCTAAAGCTAGAACCGATTGAGGGTTGAGACCGAGCTCTTGGAGCTAGTGACACTGTGCTGCTGCGTTGTGGTTGAGGAGATGATGCTGAGCGGGCAAGGCAGCGGCGGCGGGAGGTGCCTGTTCACGGCGTCGCAGTGGCAGGAGCTGGAGCACCAGGCGCTCATCTACAAGTACATGGTCACCGGCACGCCGGTGCCGCCCGACCTCGTCCTCCCCCTCCGCCACCGCGACGGCTTCGCCATCGCCATCGACACCGCCCCCTCCCTCGCCTTCCCGCCTCACCAGCCATCCCGTACGTACGCAAACCCATTCCTCTTGTAGCTGCTGCACGTTCCTGCATCGATCGTTTGCTTGCTCACTCTTGAATCTTGATGGGTTGTACTGATGGTTGGTATGTGTGTGCATGTAGTGGGGTGGGGATGCTACGAGGCGGCGGCGCAGTGCGGGCGGAAGGCGGATGATCCGGAGCTGGGGCGGTGCCGGCGGACGGACGGCAAGAAGTGGCGCTGCTCCAGGGAGGTGTACGGGGACTCCAAGTACTGCGAGAAGCACATGCACCGCGGCAAGAACCGTTCAAGAAAGCCTGTGGAAACAATGTCCTCCGCCGGCGCCTCCTACCTTCCGTCTGCCCTCTCCATCTCACCCCCCGCGCCCGATTCGTCCAGCTACGGCCACCAACACCACATCGGCCGTGCCGACGCCTCCTCTGCTCGCGCTCCCTCTCAGATCAGCCCTCTCCAGCTCCGCCTCGACGCCGCCGCGCACGCGATGTCGCCGCCGTCGTCCTACCACAGGTACGCGCAGTACAGCACTTCTCCCCTCTTCCCGAGCGGTTACGGCTACGGGTCGTCAAAGGAGC
Organism: Ampelocalamus luodianensis; assembly: GCA_036346255.1. Lineage (NCBI taxonomy): Eukaryota > Viridiplantae > Streptophyta > Magnoliopsida > Poales > Poaceae > Ampelocalamus > Ampelocalamus luodianensis. The sequence goes on from CM070628.1 coordinate 9,129,787, forward strand.
ACGACGAAGCGGAGGTTAGGCGGCGGCAGCACTTCCTCGCGTTCGGGGCAGACCTGAGCCTGGACAAGCCGGCCGCCGCTGGCCACGACGCTGCCGCGGCGACGGAGAAGCCGCTGCGGCGCTTCTTCGACGAGTGGCCCCGCGAGACCAGCGACGAGAGGCCGTGGATGGGGGCGGACCAGGACGAGACTCAGCTCTCCATCTCCATCCCCACGGCCTTGCCCGACCTCGCCGTCGCCGCCGCGTCGCGCTACCACAACGGTACATCTTAGAAAAAAAAACAGTAAAATTAAGACAGCTTCATTCGCTCATGTGCAATGCGCTCATTGATTTTTGCATGGTTTTGGTTTGATACAATCTGCAGCAGATGAATGATCGGCGTATTTCGTTGCTGCCATCCTGCAACAGGAACTGCGTATTGCTGAAATGGTGCTTAATTCTTCTGCATGCGCTCATGTGAGGAGAATGCGGCTTGATAATCTGAACCCTGTTTCGTTTAAAAAAAAAAAACCCGAACCCTGCAGTGAACTACTAGTAGTACTAGTAGTACCCTGGTTTGATCTTCTTTGTAGCTAGTTTGTATCCAATCTTAGGTTGTTTCTTTAACCTTTTCGTTTAATGGCCAAAGTAATCAATCAAGGTGAGGTGCCATGACCAGGAAACGTGAAGAAAGAAGGTGTGCTCCTGTTTTCTTCGCTTGTTTTCCTGGTAAATTTCAGCCTGTGATAAGATCAATGCATTGTGACTTGTGAGCGCTTTTCTTTTGTGCGTGCCTTTTCCTTGCTCTGGTTCCTCCGCCTTTGATGGTTTGTCACATCCGTGGATTCTTCCTAAAGCAGCGCTCTACAGGCTCCACGACTTTTTTTAAATAATATATTTTTAATAAAATTACAAAAATAAATCTCTGTTTAATAAAATTACAAAAACAGTCTTCTATCGTCATTCCAAATGGTGAAATAACTATGTTGCTATTTGGAATAGTCATGTCGTCGTTTCAAACAGCAAGACAACATTCTCTATAAAAGATCCTAAAAATCCGGGCAAATTCACATTTATTCGGAAAACGGAGATAGGGGAGGGAAGAGAGAGTAGGGAGGAAAGGAGCTAGCAAAACGCTGCCTGTCTGACCGCCCAACTTGTATGTAATTTTTTTGACTGAATGTATTAGATAGTTTTAGATGTATGGGTACATTGTGTAGCATGTTGTAGTGCATTCTTTTAGGTGTGTAGTTTAGTTTTCGATATGTGGTTAATCGTATAAATCTTGTTTATAAAGTAGCATGTCGAATATGTCAGATGCAATCAATTTCAAAATTTACTACTGTCAAGGGATTGTTATGGATGGTTTCGAATATGTCAAATGCAATCAATTTTAGATCAGTGATTGTTAACCTAATAAGACGAGAGCAGCGTAAATAGGGCGCTATGATGTGGTGGTTGTATTACACCTTCAAGTTGAACCATGCTCTGCACAACCTGAAATTGAGCTATCTTGTCACCTAGTCACCACAGGGCACACATTAGGAGTTATTACGGCTCAAGAGAACGGGGTCATGACAGTCATACCTAAGAATGGCGAGGGATCGCGGGTGGGATTTGGTCCTTTTGGCCCAGGCATATGCCAAAACCATGTCTACATTTGCGGTTGAACAAGGGGTAGTTGGTGGTGATGCCGAAGAAGTTGGGGACTCCAGCCATAGCGCGACACACACAATGGCCGAATGTCGGGGAGTTACTGATGTTGCCAATGAAGATAGGGTCGTAGAAGCTCCTTTTGGTCCGGAAAGCTAGTGGGATTGCAGACGAAGGTGAGGAGAGCGAAACCCTAGTCGAAAGGATGGCGATTGAAGACCGGGACCACGAGGCATTATCGGGGGATGAAGGTTGGTTGACACGTTCCTGATTGGGAAGTACAATGGGCAGATAATTACTGCAATTGTGACGGACGGGAACAACCAGGTTCTTCCCTGGCGTTTGCATTCGTCCAAAGCGAGAACACCGACGGTTGGGTTTTTGAGGAACGTGAAGATTTCTGTTGTACAGAGCCGTCCTAACGTATGCCTCATACATGACTGACATGTAGGCCTGTTGAGTGCAACAACTCAGATACAATAATAGCAACACGAGCCACATCCATGGGTGGATCTGTAAAGTAGGTGGTGCATGAGGCACATGAGTGCAGACTTTTGCAAGCAGTTTCACAATAAGGATTTGATGAATCTTTTCAAGCAGCTGTGCAACAAGAACAAATAGAGCAAGGTCGATGCACTCTGGAAAACTCTAGATGAGTGGACGAGGATGCACAGAAGGGAGGCAACGAAGAAGCCCACCACAAACGTTGAAAATCTCCCTGAGTAATTGCCCGAGTTACCCACAAATGGTCCCAATTTGACGAGAAAGATCGACATGCAAGTGAAATGTTTATCGGACTGGATCGAGCACGAGTCTAAGGTGAAGTGGTTTTTTGCTACACAACAAGGATGCTGCTCGGTATGGTGCCATGATAATGGTGCTCGGTATGGTGTCATGACAACGAATCTAGTTGAGGTGTACAATTGGGTCATGCACTGCGCGAGGTGTCTCCCTTTGGTTGGTATTATGGATGCAATTCTGCGCAGCACCACAAAGTACTTTGTTGACCGAAGCAATATTGCGTCGCTCTCCATGGCAAATGACAGAGTACTGTACTCCATTATGATCACCAAATACATGAAAGAGAAGAGAAAGAAGGGTGAGATCGTAAGGCATTGAAGATGGGTACAAGGGAGTTTCGCTTCGAGGTACTTCGCTGGGAGAAAGGATGTCGCGGAACGAACCGTGGAAGGATCATCCACGAGTGTACGCTTGGCCACACTCGTTGTATACGCACTTGTAACAAGCCATTTCTTTTGCATAGGCCATGCTCATGTGATGGCTGTATGTTCGACGTTGGCGTATCATCTTGGCCAATACCTTTTTGAATATTTTACCAAGGAAGAGGTGATGCTATCCTAGAGTGTAGAGTTGTATGGTTACAACGTGGTTGGCCATTTTATTGGCTATCCTACTTGGGAGGAGCTGATCTGGGCCACCAACGTTGATAGGCTGAAGGGAATGGTTGGCTGGCGACAGAGACGATGTATCAGGAACGACATGGACGAAGTAGAAGCCGGACACCGTACGAGAAGTGCTCTATTTGTAGGGAGTCCAGACATAACTACAAGTATTGCCATGCGAGAAATGAACAACATAAAGGAGAGGTCGGTAGTTCGGACGCCGCCGCGGGGGCCTCATCCGACCACCCCATTCGAGGGGGTCGCCGTGGAGGTCGATATGACGTACGTGGAGGTGTCGGACACGGGGATGGTTTATCTTTTTGAAATATGTTGTGATGTAGGTTCTGCTTACTATCATTGTGATTTGTCGAACAACCATGTGATGGCGTATGTCCTATTTAGTTGTTTTGTTCGATGTACTGTTATTATGTCGTGCATCAAATTATTATGTGTAACATATGTATTACCGCTAATATTGTTTACCTTTACTTTCCATTTTTTTTTGAAAAAAATCCAAGTCCTATCACCAATTTAAATGGCGACTTAAGTCTCTACCGCCATTTGCAATGACGGCTGAGACATTCCACACCGTGTTCATGGCGGTAGGGCTTCTGTCGCCATTCCAAATGGTGACAGAAGTCTATTTTTGTAATTTTATTAAAGAGAAAATTGCACTGTAGATCTATGAAACTGCAAGGTTATGCTACTTAGCTTTCTAAATTTGTATTTTACTTTCTCAGCCCCTTGACCTTGCGAGATTGTTCCACTTAGCTTACTGAACTTGTATTTTACTTTCTCAGCTCCTTGAACTTGCAAGGTCGTGCCACTTAGCTCCTTGAACTTACGTTGAAGCGAAGTTCGTCAGATGCGATGCCGGCGACTTCATCCCCTCCGAGTTCGGTGGACTCGTCGTCACCCTGTTTCAGCCGTGTTCCTCGTCCCTATCACCTCATGGTGACAAAAACTGATTCTTCGAATCTAGGAGCGCACCGTGCTCGCGTCTTCGCCGTAGCTCCATGGTTGCAGCTTACCACCGCCCTCGCCTTTGCCTCCTCCGAGTCGGCTGTGTGTGAGAGAGAAGTACATTCCTAGTGCCAGAGCAGGGGGCATAGTATTTCTTTCTCTCATGGTGATTCGTCAGCTCAGCCTTTTCTGTTAACAAACGGTCAAATGGACTTCGTGCAGGGTGAGTAGCTTCTGTTTTGGCACTAGGAATGTACTTCTCTCTCTCATGGCCTACTCAAAGGAGAAAAGGACGAGGGTGGCGGCAAGTTGTGACGGTGGAACTCCGGCGAAGACGCGAGCATGGTGCGTTCCTGGGCCTGAAGAATCCGTTTTTGTTGTCGTGAGGTAATGGGGGCGATGAACGCGGTCAGAATGGGGCGACGATGAGTCCACTGGACTAGGAAGGGATGAAGTCGCCGACATCGCATCCGACGAACTTTGCTTCAACGCAAGTTCAGAGAGCTAAGTGGCACAATCTCATAAGTTCAGGGGGCTACGAAAGTAAAACGCAAGTTCAGAGAGCTAAGCACAACCTCACAAGTTTAGGGAGCTCAGTAAGTAAATTGCAAGTTTAAGGGCTAAGTGATACAATCTCGCAAGTTTTAGAGACCTACAACGCAATTTTCTCATTATTAAATATGCATTTATTCTATAATTCTATTAAAAATGTATTATCTTAAAAAAATTCTAGGCTCCAGCATTCCTTGCATGATCCATCTGGTCAAGCACACCATAAAACACGCTTGCTTGCGCATGCACGAGCAATACCCTACCCGTCTTGTGAAAATAAGAACTTCTTAGGGGTGCAAACGGGTCGAGTTAATCTCGACCGAATCGGTACCGAATCCAGTTGGTGCCGTATTCGGGATGGAATTTCAGTATCCGGTTGGATTCGGTATCGGTACCAGATAGTTAGTCTCGAATTCGATATAGGTACCGGATAGTTAGTCTCAGATTAGGTATAGGTACTGGATAGTTAGTCTCGGATTTGGTAGCAAAATTGGGAGAGCTAATATTCGACTGAATAGCATCGGTACGCGGATAGCCAGATAGTTATATGGCGGGATATCTGGAAACCTACCACACCGCACACCCCACTCTCTCTCTCTCATTTCCCATCTCTCTACCTCCCCCACACACCCCTCTCCCCTTGTCACCCGAGCTGCCCCCTCTGACCAAAACCCCCACTGATGACATCCCCTTGCTCCCCTCGACTACTTCTACCAATCCTACCCTCACTCACGCCGCCGCCGATCAAAACCACATCACTACCAATCCTAACGCCGCTGCCTAGCTATATCTAAACCGGCGACCTTCGTCACTGCTGATCACCTCCTTGGGTTTGTCTCACCTAACACCTTCTCCCAGCGTCGCATGGCTTGCCGTCGCCTACAACCGCACTGCCTGCAAACCCTAGCACCACCAAAGCCGTCGGATTCGCTCGGGCCTCTGCAATGGCGTTGAGGCCTCCCGTGATGATCCCTACCACCCGAGACCCTCAACGGACTCGTCAATACGATGACCCAATTGACACCATCGTATTACTCGACTCTGGTGCAGCTCGCCAATCTCCTCTTGGGCGACATCCCGACACCGACGGACACCACTACCTCTATGCCCCTTTGAAGAATCTAGACCTGTCATTATGTGTTAATGGAGTATTTTGAAAATTAATGACAATCATCATGTGGACTAACATTTTTTCATGAGTTAGTGAAATAGGTTATGTTCCATAATGATGAAGACTTTGGATGACGTCATGAGTTGATCGTCATCAAGTAAAAAGCTTGGAGTAAAGGATGCATCATGTGTTGATGCATATCAAGACTCGGTATAAAGAATGTCATCAAGTGTTGATAAGAATCATGTCAAGATCCCAAAGCAAAGGAAATTATTTGTTAATGATATTCAAGTCATCATGTGTTGATGAGCTTTCAAGTCAAGAACCCGGACTTGAAGTGGCGATGTGCGTCATCAAGTTTCAAGAGGATGCTCAAGGGAAAGGTATGGCTAGCTAGGGCTAAGGATGTGTTCCTAGTCTTTTACCGATCTCGGTGTTTGGTTGGGAGACCGGATTGCTAGTATAGGTTACCATACTATTAAGAGGGGTCTTGACTAGTAGCTTGAGTTAGTCTTGTGTTAATAGATCATTGTGTTTGCTCTAGCTCACTTTAACATGTTGCCTATATTTGCGAATGCGTTTTGCAAATAGTTGAGGCTCATGGTTAATCCTTGTAGCATGTGACTTTAGTTTGCGAATGTATTTTGCAAACGGTTTAAGTTCATGTACCTTATTCCTTGTGGCGTTGATTCTAAAAGTTGGCAAATGTATTTTGCAACTTGTTGAGAATCTCGCTTTTATCCTTGTTTGCATCACGCGTCAATTTGGCAAATGTGTTTTGCAAATTGAGTTAAAACGGAGTGCAATTTGTGGTGTGATTCTAAAAGTTAGTAAATGTGTTTTGCAACTTGTTGAGAATCTTACCTACGTGCCTTGTTTGCATTTCATATCTTTTGCAAATGTGTCTTGCAAAGTTGATATTGAAAAAGAAATGCAAAATTCAGTCTTTGAGTTTTGGAGCGGTCTGACCGAAATGCTTTGAACGGTCTGACCAGACCACGGTCTGATCGGACCCCCGGGTCGAGGACCCGGTCAGCTTTTTCCAGAGAGCGATTTTTCTGGTTTTCGGTCGCGCGGTCTGACCGACGTGTTTTGGGCGATCGATCGGCCGCCGCAGCGATCGGACGGCCATTGGTTGGCGGTCAGACCGGCAGTGCTCCAACGGCTATTTTTTCGACCGTTGGAGGGGGTGCGGTCTGATCGGCCACATGCCTACAGTCAGACCGGCTTGCGCTGATTTTTCAGCATAACTTCTCCCAACGACTAGTTTTTGTGTGTGGGCTATAAATACCCACCTTAACTGTGTGAGGGGAGATTGCTGGTGCCCCATTGAGTTTCATTGAGCTAAGAGCAAGCCTTTCATACTCTTGAGTGCATGTGTTGCACTAAGTGAGGTTAGAGAGCAAACCCTAAGTGCATGTGTTGCAATTAGGTAGTGGATTGTGTATCCATTGAGCTTAGACACTTGATTTGGTCAAATGAGAGTATAAGATTTGTTACTCTTGGTGTTTGCCGACACCTAGACGGCGTGGATGCGTCGTGCGTCGGTGATCTTCTCAAAAAAGCTTGTGAGAAGATCCGGGCGGTTTGTGAGTGGTTTGGTGTTCGCTATCTCTGGAGTGGAGAAAGGAGCAACCCTAGTGGATCGAGGTGTTAAGTTCGCATTGGAGCCGGTCCAAGCGGTTGGACTTACCTAGAGGTGTTGGTTCTGTTTGGAACCGGTCCAAGTGGTTCGACTTACCTCGGAGGTGTTGGTCCGCGTTGGAGCCGGTCCAGGAGGTTGAACTTACCTCAACGTGGATTAGGGGAGACCGGCAAGTCTTCGATCACCATGGGAAAAACATCGACGTGTATTTGTGGTTTGCATTCTTGCTTTACTATTGTGCAATTTACATTACTTGTATTAAATTGCTTATTCATATGTGTATGATTGCTTGTTATCAATAGTATTGCATTGTTGGTGCACTTAGGAGAAACTAATTGATTTAGGTTTTAATTGTGCAAAACCGTTTTGTTATAAGCTTCCACATTAGAAAACGGTTTTAGCCAAAAAAAAGTTTTAAAACCGCCTATTCACCCCCCTTTAGTCAGCCTCCTCGATATTACACCCTTCCTCTATCTTCAAGGCGCAACCGTGCTCGGCTGCTCTGTTGGCCGTTGTGGCAGTGTATGGTCCCTGTCGACCATACGATTCCATTCCACCGCTCCGAGCATCTGTGTAGTGATCAGCCGTGTCGAATAGCTCTGACATGGTTCTTGGTGGGTTGATATTGAGAACATATGTGAATCTTTTGTACCGCACCGCTTGGTTAAATGCTCAAATAACATAATCGCTAGTAGTATTTGGAATAGTATTTCATACTTCTACAAATCTTTCAACAAACTGACGTAGATTTTCTCCAGAAGTCTATCGAAGACGATGTAAATCATCCTCTTTTTCGTGTTTTGTGTAACAACTTTTAAAGTTGCCAATAATAGCATGGCAAAGGATTTTCGCAACTAAATATAAGACTTTTTTGACTGGTTAAACAACCAAGTCCGAGCAGATACATTTTCGTCGCCGCTTGTAGCCTCGACAATGGTAATGTAGATTTTGGGGAATTCTGAGGGATATTGCATCCCATCGAAGCTCTCTAGATGCCATGGCTTGAACTTCAGGCCAGTCGACATCTCTTAGCCTGGGTGAGAAAGTTCTGCACCCTGTTCTTGGGCCTCACGCTGTTCACATGCCGCCTGTTGTTCATTAGCCTCGTTAGCGCTGACAACTGCAAATGAGAGGGTGAGAACGTCCCATCCTCCTCAGAGGAGGGGTAGTTGTCGAGACCTTGGAGTAGATGGAGTAGATGTTTTGGAGATGATTCTTCCATTGCCTCAATATATTCTTCATTGTCAAGATCGTCATGAACTGCCACGGTATGAACATCGTGGTGACTTGTCTCTCCAATTGAGACGTGATTTGGAAGATAGCTGCCCTTGGGGTTGCTTGAGGGTGGAACTGATGTCCCCACTGCCTCAGTCCCAACGGATTGCGTTGAGGGTGGCGAAGAATTCTTCTCGGGAATGTACTCGTTGAAGTAGTCGCATTTTCATGCCTTCTCAGGGATGTAGTCCTCCATCGTGAGGTGGGCATAGTCGGCAAGATCGAAGGAGTCTCCTCGTCCATTGGTGAGGACGCAAAGAACATCATAGCGATGATGATCTTCGAGTTGATTCCGCTGTCCTTCTAGTGCTAATCGTCGATGATTGGAACAAGCAGTTCCCTATCACGCTTATCCGGAAAAATGATGTGAGATCACTATCAAAACAAAGATCCTTTATTGTTGTGGACACACTAAGTGTTTGTATGAGAATACAATGGGATGTTACTGGGATGTTACATAATCGATCGAATGATTGTGATTAAGAATGTAAGAAATTGTTGAACCTTGTTCTTATGAAGTACGTGGGCTAACCCCTTTATAACTAAAGGCGCCTCGCACATTCTCTAGTTGAGTCTTGAGCTGTCACGTCTTTTAGCCAACTGTCGCAACTTGCAAGATGCACCAATAACTGCTTTCCCGTTAGTCACATAAGAAGCTATCATGTCTCTCAACCAATTTGCTGGTTGGGGATTGCTCATAACCGTATAGTTGGTCGGATGGTGTCCGTAGCTGGTTGTCTCATGACTCAAACTTATCGTCGATCAGTTAGGCCGTGGTTTAAACTTCCTTTAAATACTAGTTGTAGATTCATAATTGTTATAAAGGTAGTCTCTCGTATGCAGACTATAACTTTGACCGAAAAGGTTGGTCACCTGGTGTGTCAGCCTGGGAGATGGGCAGTCCTTGCGGTGAGAAGTGAAAAAGGAGTTGAGCATGTCGTTGCTTTGGGAGATGGGTAGTAGCAGTATGGTGTCCCCTGCAGGTTGTTGTCGTAGATACCGCATAGGCGACGAACTGACTCACAGGCAATGTCCTGCACTCCTAGCTCAAATCTGCCTCGCTTGTACATGGCGGGGAATCGGTAACCCTAGGTGTTATCTCCCTCTCGTCCATAGATGGAAGCCTCCACGCTCCATTTGACGCGGTTCCTGAAGTAGACTCGGTGTCCCTCAAAGAAGGCACGCCTCTGGTACTGTAGGTATCCCAGCAACTCTGCCAAGTGATCAATCCAAAGACCCATCTTCCCGCCGTGAGTGATCTTGCACGGCTTCGGCATCTACAAAGAATTTGAAGAGGAGCGGAAAAGATTAGTAAATTGGTTTGATAAATTAAATGGAAGTAAGACAAGAGTAAGACGCTAAGAGTGAGAAGAAGAAACAATGGTAGAAAGCTATATTTTTCGCACTGGTTTGTTTAAGTAAAATAATCCTTTTACAGACTCATGGTCCTTATGATAGCGATCATTATAACTATGCTTTAGCCTACAGTCAATTTGGCTCTGATACCACTTTGTCGAGCCTGAATTTACATCTAGATACTGTGTATACTGAGTTAGTCTCATGATCTGTAGTTAGCTCACACAATATAATATCGATGAATATCACATCCATACATGATTTGAAAATTTTAGTTTACCAATTGAAAATTGATTTGAATTTGAATTCAGGTTTGGGAATTGTTTTGCACAGGATTAACTTCTAGATTTTTTGGCAAATCTGAATTCTTGACCCAAGGAAAATGTTTTAAATGTCTAAATTGCAAGGCAATGCTTTTGGAAATTCTTCAAATGCAACAAAAGTTTTTGAAATTCATGAAAATTTTAAATTGGCTCAAAATTATGTGTTACACATAACCTGTACATGTTACTTGTGTTGCTCGGGTAAACTGTAAGGGTGTGTTTTATTGTTTTAAAACGCAAGAATTTTACAGGAATTTTGTAGGAGTTTCATGTGAAACAGTTCAATTCCTGTAGAATTTGGGAAAAAATTTCACGTTCTAAACAGGATGTGCTATGCATCTCCGAGCTCTGCCGGTTTTACTGGTGTAGCATTGGTGGAGCTAGAAACTTATGACATTTAATTTATGGTCACGGTCACATAAACCACATGGATTCGCAAATAAAAAGGGAATTCCTGGTCACATTTTCCTGTCGCGTACATGATGTAGATTCAATTCAACAACCGATGAATCACACAGATCCACATTTCCTAGGCAAAGAATAGAATTCGAGATGGTTATGCTGTAGAAATAAAAACAACGTTTTAAGAATCAAAGATGTCGTTCACATCATAATTTCAAAGTGAGGCAAAGCCATGCACCTTCTGCTGTCCATGGAACAAAATCGGCCTGCTCCCATCAAGCTTGGTTGATGGGCCCTTTCACAAGAACTGGGCCGATATATCGGCTCAATATCCCCTTATTGTCATCAGTTATCTATAACCCTGCCAAGTATGATTTTCGATGACGTGGGTGAGAGAACGAGAAGAGAGAAAGATGTAGTCTAGCATGCACTAGACAATTTATGGGCGAGAAGTAAGATCCTTGTAGACGATTTTCTTCTTGTTGTACGACTGTCGTCTATACTCCACACACTTTATTCTGGTTGTATGGATGCCCTTAATAGGATCTATATACAACTTAGAAAGAAAGCATTGTAGATATTACCTTTAGTGTCGTCTGTACATAATATAGAAGGAGTTTATAGATAGATGTTGTCCGCGTTATTGTACATGCGCTAGGCCTTCAGTGGCACCACCTAAGTCGTTACCATTGACCACCAGCTCCTCAAACCTAACTCGGTTTCTTTGCTCCTGTGTGCACTGCCATTGCCCTCTATCACTCGGATCCGTGTCATCTGACCATCTAATGTCACAGCCTGCCACTGCTACTATCTGGTTCCTCCATGGTTGATCGAATGGCCAGTTTGTTGAGGCTAGGACCGCACTCCTACCATATCGATAAAAAAAAAAAGGCACATACGCTGACAGCGAAGTCTCAATTGATCTTCTTCCTATCGCCGCTTCTCTCTTCTTGCCGCCACTGTCTTTAGCCCTGCTATACATATACACACACCCTTTTGCTAGTTATAGGTCCCAATCAAGTTTAGACTTCGTTGCAATTTGATAATAGTTGTAGGAATTATATGCAAATTGTATTATATGTCCTCCATTTAGATTTTGTAGAACCCCTAAAATTTTTGAAGATTTATTTATATACCCTTGCTAGTTGTAGGTTCCAATTGAGTTTAGACTTGGTTGCAATTTGATAATACTTGTAGAAATTATATGCAAATTGTATTCTATGTCCACCATTCAAATTTGGTAAAACACTTTTTTTCTCTACCTGTGTATGACACTATGTGAATGGTACTAAAGTATTTTATTTTATTTAGCTTTTAGGATTTTTTTTAAAGTTTTTTACTACAAAATCAAGTGTCTGATTGGCATACTGATAAAAAATTATGGAATGATCATACATTTTTAATAATATGTTCACACATATCTAAAATTATTATTTATCAATGTTAGTATTTGTTTCTGTTATCACTCTGTAAAATAAGTTGTTTTCACAACTAATTGTGTAAATTAGCCAATTAATTGGAAAGAAAGCCAACTAATTATATATAGGAATGTTAAGTACCATATAAATACAATATTCATAATACATAGTTTAAACGACGCTAACATTTGATCAATCGATAATAACTTAATAACCGTCCTTTTACCCTATCTTTAAGCATTAATGGTGCACCCCCAATACAAATTTTCTAGCTCCGCCACTCCCACATCAAATGTACTAACTTCATGGCAAGCAGCAGCCATTGTGGGAACAACACTACCTTTTGTTATCGATTGAGAAAGGGAGCAACCTTGTTAATTTGAAGTTCCAATGTCTGAATGTTGGATGAGAATGACGACCACTTTGAACGAAAGCAATAATTCGTGGTTTATCCCTTGAGAACAAAACTACAAGTTCCAATTTCTCAAATTATCTAGATGGAGTTGAACAACAGGCTCAACCTTCGAGAGGAAACAAATAATGTACTTTCCTTTTGGAAATCACCAGGAAAAAATTGAAACAACTTTTTTTACCAAAAGCTTTGTTACGATCCAAGCCATCAATGCATGCTAGATGCGGTGGCAGGATTGCTGGCCGCTGCGATCATATAAGGAGGCGGCGGGAGCCATGCTGCACCTACATGCGGCGGAGGAGCGACGAGTGGACGACCGGCGGAGGAGGAGAAGACGGAGTTCTCATTTTTCCGGTCCATGTTTGGACCTTTCTTATTTTTTTTATTCATATAGGATGTGCGGACGAGCCTCGTCTGCACGGCCATAGGACGGACGCGGCGTCTCCGCACGGTGGCCGGCCGGACCTACCCACGCACCCACCATCCCCATCAGCCCATCACCCTGTCACTCTCCCCTCAAACATTTCATAGTTTTTTTTTTTTTATCATTTGTAGTTGCTCCAGATCTTTTTTTAAAAAGAAAGCTATGGAGTTGTCCGTAGCGTGAAGAGAAAGCAGTTTTTGGTACATCATTTGGACAAATCTTCAACTGATGATAACCTGATCGCAGGTTGATTTTCGAGAAGACCCCAACTTCTTTTATCTGATCAAACAAATTATCTATCCGGGAAAGTGGATACTTATTCTTGATGGTAACCTCATTGAGGCTGCCTCGATCTTTGTCTGAATTGCAAGTTTTGATTATTTCGAAGCTATTGTGTCTAAATTCTGCTCCTACTACTGATTCTTTAAAGATATTTGGCCTGACCGGCCATGGTATCTGACTTCTCTAGATCCCGTTCTTGCTTGTTGCTACCCGCCATAAGCTCCTCGCCGCCAACCTCAATTGCTTCCGCTGCTCCTTCAACTGACACCGGCACCCCAGTTTGGGGTCGTCATTGTAACACGAGCTTATACTACCACACCACTAGAAGTCAACCCGCGCCATTTGGCGTGGCTGTGTTTATTGTACACGGGTGGCAAGCTTCCAGTTGTTTGTTCTTTTGAAGGATATTCGGTGGTTTTCAGTTAAGTTGCTTTTCAATGACTGCAGGGATCTCATGATTATACAGATGACACAACACCTTTAGTGGAAAGGCGGGGGCGGCGTCGCCAATGTTGCCGCGGTATGGGCAGAAGAGGGAGATGTCGGTGATGGTGTCGGCGCTGGCGAGGGTCGTCGCAAGCGGGCCAGTGGCGGCAACAACGAGTGTGGAGGAGACGGTGGATCTCTCGTTGGAGGGAGCGTGGTGGAGCTATGCAGCCGTGCCACGACCGTTTGGGATTTTTTTGGCTTATAGCATAAATCCATCTTTTTTTGCTTAAGCAGCTTATAAGCAGTTTGCTTTTAAGCAAAACAAGGGTGTTTGGTAAATCAATGGACATCCGGTTTCGAGCAACTTCTAATGGGACTAGCAAAAACTATCAATACATGTGTATGTAACAAGACGAGCTTTGCAACGGTAGTAGAACCCCAAACGGATGATGGCCTCACTGGCAGCATCTTGCATCCTGAACTTGTCGGTCTCCCTCTCTATCGTGAAGCGGTACGGTCTGTCTCCTCGTAGATGCTCTTCGAGTAGATGGTGACTTACAGCATGTCGCGATCATGCTCAAGGCGCTCAATGTGACCGCAGAAGATGTGGTTGGCATGTGGACACCATGTCATCGAAATTTGTCCACCTAAATGCCGTACACGCGTCCACTAGTTTTCTAGTCAGGTTGTATCAGAGCGCCAGATTGCTCATGGTATTGCTGATCTTAGAAGTTTTGTGCGTCTGTTATTGCAGAGATCATCGAGATGGTTAAGTCAAAATAAAGCAAACCTGAACAAGTGTCACTATCTGTATCTGACCTGACAAAGCACTCCATCGTATTGTCAGCAAGTGAATCTCTAACAGACAGTCCATAGTATTTTCCGGCAACTAAGTGATATTTTGTAAAACATATTGATCCTGCATGCTTTCCTCCATCTCGTCAATTTAACTATAGAATCACAAAAAAACACCTTTTTCATAATGAAAATTGGAACCAGGGTTTGCCTTGTGTTTCTAAAAAGAAATCTGCTGCAGCTTATACCCCCTCCTTTTGGACAAGAAATAGAACATGGACTGACTCAGTGCATGTCCAAATTCAGTAGTGAATAAGTGCATAATGCCAAGGATCAAGCTGTCTTACCGACAATTGAGGAATCCGATGATATGTGTTTTCCCCATTGCCATCCATGTTGCTGGCATATGAGGTGCCATACGTCGAAGAACATGAGCGAGCGACACGGGAGAAAAGGAAATCGAGTATGTATAACATCATGTGTGTGAATATACATACTGGCGGGCAGTCCAGCATCAATGGACTACAACTTGGACAGAGTTGGCGCACATTGAGGTTCTACCTAAGCAGCGGTCGTACGACATTCGGACTTACCATGAGTACATCGAGTTGTGGCATTGGTTCGCAATGTCAGAGGATGCGCGTCCCTTGCCCATACCTAGAGTCCCGGCTTCAGTGGTTTTACACGCACGTTGCAGAGCCGGAAGAGCATGAGCGTTTTCTGCACTGAACAAAATCCGCGCAACTTTCCTGACGAATCACCATCCCCGCTCGATCTACTTCTCTGATGAGTTCCAAGCCAAGCTAGGCTCATCATCGCATGTTCCCGAGGTTTCCCCACCTTTTCCCCCTCTCCATTCGTTCAATTCATCGCCGAGAAGCACCGTCGCCGCCTTCCAAGGTCCAACACCTACTGCCCCTACGAGCCTACCTGAGGTTGTCCATGGTCATGTGGTTCCATCGCCTTTGTCCATTGTTCGGGCTTGACTGAACCGCGATGTTTAGGAATTGTTGGTTAGACACAAGATATATCATCACATTACTCTCCTTGCTGGCCATCATTCCCCGTACACTCTTTTGTACGGAATTAGCTCCTGGGAGAAAAAATGGACCCAAAAAGGAGGAGATGGGCTGGAAGAGCAGCTGGGCCAAGGCGGCTGGGCACGCGAGAGGAAAGGAATGGGCCGGCGACGAAAGAAACAGAAACGGGGGGTTGGTACGACGGTATGCACATCGGGAGAGTCAATTAGCAAGATAAAATTTCTGAAAGATTTTGTTATGATTGGTACTAGCTACATTGATTATATCTTATGGATAAAGTGTATAAACCTATGGGCTTACATGCCATAAGTCATAGAGGTCCTAATTGGACCCACAAATTATTTTATAAAAATCAAAACTAATTCAGGTAAGTTCTCGACATCGTCCATGACCATGGGCACAGCTATCCAGGCCGTTGATGATGGGGAGGACGGCGCACTGCTAGATGGTGGAGGGCTTCTCAAAGCCGTAGGCGTAGATGTCGACGAATTTTGTGTTCTTTCTCTATGAGATTTCACTATTCCACCCAATCCACCGGGCAGCGGAGGATGAAGGGCCAAGGTACTTGACCTCCTCGCGCCTGTCATGGAGAAGACGATGTCGCTGCTCTACTCGTGAGGGCTCCTCTGCCTTCGAGTAGATGGGCTGCCTTCCTTCGCCAGCCAATTGTGTCGTCACCGATGTTCCTCTGCCTTCATCCTCCCCACCATCTTCATCCTCGCACCGTGTTTTACGCCATGCTTCCCTCCCCTTTCCCGCACTACGTGAGGTCCTAGTGTCTCTGCAAAATTCCTAGCGTGTGTAATACGGAGCGTGCACGTGTGTGTGTGTGCGTGTGTGTGTGTGTGTGTGTGTGTGTGTGTGTGTGTGTGAGGAAGCCTCCCCGAAGGAATGCCTGTTACCTTCAGGGAGGCCTCCGACTTAATATTCCTACCTTAAGCAAAAATATTATTTCTGCTTCATGTTTAGGACCAGAAGGCTATGAGTTCATAATAAAGAACAATTGTTGTTCAAATTATTTTGATGATATGCTTTTATGGTCATGCTCCTATAAAACCTATTGCCCTGCTATGCTGTGATGTAATCAGCTTGAAAATAATGCCACAGTTTCCTCAAAAATATAAGGAGGGCGTATAGAAGTTTTTGGACCTGAGGGTAACGCTCTTTAGACCCATGCAAAACTTTACTAACATAGTAAACGGATTGCGGAGGTCCCGCGTGTGAAGGAGCTTGAGGAGCACGACGTCGGCGCGCTCGTCGGCCGCGGGGGCACCAAGAAGGGGTATTTTGGTATCTTCGCCAAAATACCGGGTTGGTGACCATAGAGAAACCACGGCCAGTTGAAATGGCGATAGGAAATACATTCTAACTTTTGGTGCATCTACTTTTAAACACGATGCAAATGGTTATAAAAAAATTTGAAACAATTAGACAACATTGAAACAAAATCAATCTACCACACCACAAAATTTGAAAGCTAAATTCAATATACATATCTAGAAACAAAAAAAAGACAAGTCCAGCTGAAAATGAAATTTGAAAATAAAAGAAAATGATAAAGCTACTATTCACTAAAATTTGCCTCTTTTTTGTTTCTCCTAATATATGTCGTATTTTCTGATGATTTTTTTTGGCAAAATGTTTGATTGCATTATGACTTGTCTAACCAAAGTTTTTCGAAATTTTTCATGATCATTTGCATTATGTTTTGAAGATGATACATATGAATACACAAAAAGTTAGTTTTTTTAGATAATAAAAGAGAAAAACTCTCCCGGCCAAAAGTTATATGCACTAGAAATACCCTCCGATCAAGCATGGACGAACTAGATGATAGCAATGGCAGGCTAAGGTCAGAGGATAATTGACACCTTGCCGCGCTATCGCTCGCTGCTGTCCTGCCAAAATATGTTGATGGGAAGGGAGGGGATCGGATGTGATTTACTCCTAAAACTGGGCTGCTGATGAAACCCTCAGCGGAGCACGAATTACTTTGCAAATCGAAAATTGAGAAATTCGTCTGATTTCTACCACATCCAAGAAATTATGTCCCAAATTCAAGATACAAAGCTAAATGGGAAACTAAGGTCATGTTTGTAACATAGGAATTTCACATGAATTTCGTAGGATTTACATGGAAAACAGTCTAATTCTTGTAGGAACCGGGAAAAAAAATTCCGAGTTGCAAACGGACCTGAAGATATGACATTCCCTGTAACTTTGACGGGGACTTCACCAATGTCGATTGTTTTAGGCATTTTGCGAAAACATTTCATAAAAGTGGCAAAAAAATATTAAATCTAAGAGGCGATTTAATTACCCGTAAAATCCTTACACCGGATTTCGATATAATTGTGCGTTTTAAATCACATGCCGAGGCCTTTTGAACAAAATATTACAAAACCGGGTAGATTTTAGAATCAAAATCCATCAAATCGTCCGCTCCGGCTTCGATCCCATCGGACAGGAAATCCATCCAATCTTCCATACTCCCTCTTCAGGCTCTTTTTTTTTTTTTCAAGGGAAGCAAGAGCTTTCATTAAGAGGAAAGGTTCAGGTTACAATCGGCATGGAAGCTGGACACAAGGAACTGTCAGCACATATTAAGCCACTTGTCCCCCACCTCCTGAGCACAGTGCACAACCCTGTTAGCACTTCGGCAGACAAAATTAACATTGAAATTAGTCAAACCTGAATTAAGCTCTCGGACTTTTTCAACTACGGAAGCGATCGCAGAGTGTGAAGGCTTCTGCGCGTTCCACAAGCTAACCAAGATCTAGCTATCCGTTTCCATAATAACTTTAGAGTAACCTCAACGATGAGCAAAGCTGGCACCACCTCACAAGGGCCAGGGCAAGTGCCTCGGTCATAAGGTGGTCTTCGATTCCAGTGTACAATTTACACCATGCTTTCAGAAAGCCACCCGTGTGTCGTCTCGCCACACCCCCTCCCCTGTTCCTGCTCTTCCTAGAGATACTGCAATCGCGCCATCCGTGTTCGCCTGGACCCAGGAGTCTAGCGGCGGACTCCACGCACAATGCATGTGATTTGCTCGAGGCATCTCCCTTTCCCTCAGCATCTCCAACACTGCTAATGTCACGTACGAACTCCATCGACTTATATCTATCAACATCATGTGTCCATTTATTCCGAGGACCAGATACATACACCACATAATGGTCACGACCGACGGCCTGACTTCTGAGAAGATATCAGCCAGAGAATGTCCGTTGCCCATGTTTCTCTATGGAGCTTAGGCAGTTTAATATGAAGAAGCTGAAGAATCTCTTCGCAGCTGCACAAAACATTCGTGCATGAGAACATGTGATCAGTACATGCATGACGGTAATTCAAAGTAACCACATCATAGAGAATTCCTTCCTTTAATTACCCGCCACCACTCTTCGGGCTCTTCCTCACCGATCTGACGCAACTCTCCCCAAACTCGCCTTCAACGGTCGCATCCTACAAAGTCCTTCTTACGAGGTCTTTCCCGCAAATTTCCTCCTTACGATGGCTGCGGAGTTCGATCAGAAGAAAGGTTGGATTCTTTTAGCCAAGCTTCTCCTCCCTCCTCCGTTCTCCGTATTGAGTTGCATGCACCAACCAATACACCCAAAAACTTAAGTTAATGAAGAAAGGTGGACAATTCACTTATACTTCAACACTCTCCCTCACGTGTAGACTCCCTGAGGCCTAAGACGTGGAAATAGAAATGAACTGCAATTAATTTTTTTAATTGCGCTAGCCGGGTCTTGAACTCGAGACCTCTTAGCTCTGATACCATATTGAGTTGCATGCACCAACCAATACACCCAAAAGCTTAAGCTGATGAAGAAAGGTGGACAATTCACTTATACTTCAACACTCCACTTACTCCTCCCATGTAGAGCTGGGCATTGGGCCGTGCCATGCCGGCGACCCAAGCTCCGCCGTGCCGGGCGCGTCGTGCCGTGCCGTTCGGCCCGATCCGCCGCCGTGCGTCGTGCGTGTAAGCCGCCTCGCCTCGGCTAGGCGGGCACGCCCAAAGCGTCGTCTTGGGGTCGTGCGTGCCACCAAGCCCGACCCTAAGTAACTATAGAGCGTGCGTGGGAAAGAGGGAGTGAGAGGAGGTGGTTGGAGGAATGGAGGAGGGGCGGCCGGCGGCACGGAGGAGGAGGCGGCGTCGGCGTATGGAGAGGAGGTGGTTGGAGCTAGAGGAGGAATCGAGAGAATGTGATTAGGGATTGTGAATTTTGGGCGAGGCCGGGAGAAGGGTTGGGGATGGGGTTGGGGAGCTCAAGAGGAATGTTAGGCTAGGCCAGGTGGCGAGAGGGTTATTGGTTGGGCCAGTAGGAATGGCGAGAGGAGGTTATTGGTTGCACCGGCCGAGATGGGAGTGATTGAGCGGTGAGAGAGGAGGATTGGGCTAGAACGGGAAGGTTGGCCCTATTTCGTGCGTGCCGGCCCAAACACGGCCCAACCGATCGCGTGCGTCGTGCGCCTAACGGGCGCATTTCGAGCCCGGCCGGCCGTAGTTCGTGTGCGCGGCCCACCCTGCGTGTCGTGCCGTGTCGTGCTTAGACCGTGCCGTGCCGCCTGTGCTTTGGGCCGGCCCGAAAAAGCACGGCCCAAGTCCCAGCTCTACTCCCATGGTTGCGAATTCGCAGTCGTCGTGAACTTCCAATCGGTCGGCAGCGCGCCGAAGCTGAGCCAGTCCAAGTTCAAGGTGCGACCTTTCTTTCTTGCCCTCCTCTTCTTGTCCTCTCCCCAATCCCCACACGATCCGCAAGTTCAGCAATCTACCTCTGATTATTATTTTGTAATTCGCCGCGAAAGATCTTGCATTAACTCAGGTTTTAGTGATTCAGTTTGTTACCGTGACTGCTTCGATTTGGTGGTTTGGCCTGGGCCGATCAAATCTGTAGTCGCGGCCACCTCAACATCTCCGAATTATTCTGGATTTCTGGGAAGATAAGAATAGTATTAGGGGGGATTACGCAACACTGCTGTAACAAGGCCGTACTAAATGTTGTTAGTTGGGGCGTCTTGCATCATTCAGAAAGTGGCCTTAACTGTAGCCATCAGGAGAGAGGGTTGTCATGGGAAGCAGTGCTTACTGTTGGGATAGTCCCACATCAGTTGTAAAAGGAGACAGAGTACGATTGATAAGGGTGAGGGTACACCTACCTATCAGACTAATCTTTTGGAGGAGATGGTCCAAAACCCCTTGATTGTTGTTCTATAGTTAGGCTTGCGGGTTAGCGGTCCAACAACCTAAGGTTGAGACGTTGGTTTAGCGGATCCGGGATTGAACACTGGTTAAGTGGTCCGATAACGTTGTCCAACACCCGCTTGGTTCATTAATAAGTCTTTGATACATGTCATAGCACCAGCGTTTGGCATGTACCTCGAATAAACATGTGTACACCAAGCCCTACACACCTGTCCATTCCAGTGATATTTGCCCATAACTTTTTTTCCAACTTGGAGTAATTCACCAATATTGCCTCAGGAATCAGGATGTAGTCGATTAGGTTTTTTCCGGAGTGGTGAGGATGTTGTGTGATTGTTTAATTTTTCAGCTAGTCTTGTATGGCCTGGTGGAAGGTGATAGCATGCGGTTATGGGATCCAACCTAGCTTCAGACGCGTATTTGGTAGTTTTACAGACAATATTTCCTGCTCAAGTTGTAGAAGGTCCTGATTTAGTGAGTAGATAAACCGCTCTTAAGTTCGTTATCTCGTGAAATTATATGTTAGTTTCGTTGGGGCGTCTTGCATCATTCAGAAACGTGGCCTTAACTGTAGCCATGTAGAAACGGTTATGATGGGGGGAAGCAAGCGCCTGCTTGGCTCATTAAGTCTTTGGTAGATGTCATAGCACCAGCGTTTGGCATGTACCAAGCATAAACATGTGTACACCAAGACACCAAGCCCCACACACCTGTTCATGCCATTGGTATTTGCCCAGGACTTTTTTTTTCCAACTTGGAGCGATTCACCAAGATTGCCTCAGGATGTAGTCGATTAGGTTTTTTCCCCGAGTGATGTGAGGATGATGTGGGTCAGTTTTTATTTTTTAATCTTTTTTAAAAATATTTTAAAGATAGTATCTTCTTAACTTTATTTTCAATTCTAACCCCTTTAGCAACACCACAACGCGTGACACAACGCGTGACGTGACAAAAACATGTTGTCACGCTATGGATCTTGGCGTGGCAAATGAGTGTTGTCACGCTACTCCTCTTGGCGTGACAGGAGTTAACCCAAAAACGGATGTGTGTTGGCTCGGGGGGCTATCTGGCAGATTTGGTCACGCCGTGGTCAATGGCGTGACAGCACAGTTTGGTCACATCACAGGTCATGACGTGACTAAAGGGGTTAGAATTAAAAATAAAGTTAGGAATAGCCTATCTTTAAAATAATTTTAAAAAAAAGATTAAAAAAATAAAAACTGCTCGATGATGTGTGATTTTTTTAAAATTTTTTTAGCTAGTCTTATATGGCCTGGTAGAGGGTGATAGCATGCGGTTATGGGATCCAACCTAGCTTCAGATGCGTATTTGGTAGTTTTACAGACAATATTTTCTGCTCAAGTTGTCGAAGGTCCTGATTTAGTGAGTATCTAAACCGCTCTTAAGTTCGTTATCTCGTAAAAATATATGTTAATTTCTTATGGTTCCTGCAATTTGAAACTAAAATTTGACAGGCTGTGTTGACCGTATCTTGCACCTGAACTTTTTTCTAATACTACTACAGAGAAGGTTATCACAGACGGTTCGGAACCGTCATCATAGACTGTTTTTGAACCATCTGAATTTGTGTGTCTGTAATAACAGACGGTTATCACAGATGTTTTTTAAACCGTCTGTGATAAGGAACAACACAGACGGTTTTTAGTTGAAACTGTCTGTGATATGTCTGATATTACAGACGGTTCTATTTACTAACCGTCTGTGATTAGAGATATTACATACGGTTAGTAAATAGAACCATTTGTGATATCAGACATATCGCAGACAGTTGTTGGTGAAAACCGTCTGTGATAGTAGCCCTTCATAGATAGTTTATACGACAAAACCATCTGTGATAGTTCTTTATACCTATTTTTTTGATTTTCGACTAGCCTCAGGAATTGCTAGCCTTGCCATCTGAAAATAAGCAGACAGAAAGTAGATAAATCATAGATAAATCAATTATTGATAACTCAAAGTGATCATTTACAACTCAAAATCAATTACAAAAGAATATGTTCAAGTATTGTCGCTGGAGTTACAATTGAATTATAACTACTCAAAGTGAATTACAATTGAATCAATTGTTTAAAGGTCGTTCAGCGATGTCGACAGAGTGAAACTCTCTACTGGCGTTAATGATCTCCATCTTGATGAAGCCGCAGAGCATCCCTCGAACCTCCAAGATCTCGCTCATAATAAATGCATCTAAATCTATGTTCAAGCCCTGTAACTAGCAGGAGTGAAATAGTAAATAAATAAATATATATATATATATATATTTAAATTTATAATTAGAAAATAATTATTGCGAGATTGACAAACCTCAAGATCATTCATCTTAGCACTCATGATTTGCTGCATATGATGGCAAAGGTAGAATACACATAGGCATGGTAGTTAGGATCACGATCCTACTCTTAGAGTCTTACGATTCTACGAACCCACGACAGCCTGTCGATCCGAGTCTCACTGCGGATCCGATCCTACCCAAGGTAGTTAGGATCGCGATCCTACTCTTAGAGTCTTACGGTTTCTGAACCCATGACTTATCGATCCTACTCGTAGAGACTTAGGGCAATTTTTTAGAGGCGGGCTTTGCGATATTTTGTTTTAGAGCAAAATTTGTTGATATTAATTTCGAGAATGAAACTATAAATAAACAAGGGCGTGCAAAATATTATATCGGTGTGGTAATCTTTGTTCTCTGTGAGTTGAACTATATCACCCATCATGTCAGAACCATTATGCTTTTCATTTGTGTGATAAAGTGTTTTGCCCCTTTTTGGTAATAAGTAAGTGGTAAACCTTATAAGAATCATACAAACTTATAGTATAGATGGTAAATATGTGTATTTTTACAAATCCGTAGAATCGCCGATTCTACGATTCGATACTACGATTCGATCCTACCGGAGGCAAATCGATCCGACTCGGGATCTCGACTCTGACTACCTTGCACATAGGTGATCTTGTTTTTGCTAGTGGCACTGCAAAAATAGAATTACATATATAGCTATAGTCAGTTCGAGACGTATTATTACGAAGTACGATATAGGATTATTGTGTTGTAGTGCGTACCCTAAATCGTGTACTGTGTTGCAGTGTGGCGCGTGCATTGAACTTCAAAAACAAAATACAATAACCATTATAATAATTCTATAGCTCATCGAATTGTCATTCTACTTTTTGTGTAGAATAATCTTATCAGCAAGCTGGATGGCCGTATTCTACCCTCTACAGAAGCACTAATTTCATATATCAGAATTCAAAAACATGGGTAAGCCATAAAATTTTCATAAGGGCAGTAGGCCGCACATTAAAATGCTAGACATTGCGGAATTGTTCGTACAATAGCATATCAAATGGTATCAAGCATATCACACGTTTCACGTCATTCCTAACAACATTACAATCTAATATTGTTGCTTCACAGTAGCAAGGTCCATACACAATAGCAACCTAAAAGATGCTTAGCTAAAATCAAGCCATTTCTTGTCTCCTTCACAGTAAAAGTTAAAGAGACTTAAAAGCTGGCTGAAGCTAACTGAGCTAGCAAACATTCAAACTATAAACGATTTTTCGTCCATAGGAATTTAAGTAGAACATTGCTTCATTGGTCCACTTCTTCTTTTGTTGAAAAACAAGGCACAAACTCTCTAAATGCCTCATCACAAGTTTTAATAAGAGTTCATTAGGCATGTATAATCAAAGTATCAAACTAGAGACGTACCTTCCGAGGTGGCTTTAAACCAGAATGTAGGCACAATCCTTTGGGTTAAAATGAAGCAACAACAGAAGGACATCACAAAAATGTAGGCACTTCAAACCGGAGACATACCTTCGGAGGTGACTTCAGATGGCGGTGGGGGAGGAAGGGGGAGGAGGAGGCCGAGCGACATGGCTCTGGCGTGGAGGAGGAGGCCAAGTGCAGCGGCTCGGGGTAGGAGGCGTCGGGGAGGGGGATTCGGGCAGCGCCAGCGTGACTTGGGTGGCCGTCGGGGAGGAGGCTTCAGGCGGCGACGGCGTCGAGGTCGGGGGTGCTCGGGTGGGGAGGCGAACGAGCGAGAGCAAGGGGCTAAGGGCGCTGGGGAGGTGAACGGGCGAGTGACGAGTAAGGGCGGAAACCCTAGCGTTCCCCTTCTATTATGGAACCGTATGTGATATGCTAGCGTTCGGATCATCCGATCATCACTTTTAGGCTGATCAATCTATCTACACTATGCACGTAACAAATTAGTATTAAATTAGATTAATAAACTGCAAGTACTCTTCCTATTAACCAAATATACTAAAATTGATTAGCGATTAACCTATAGCAAATATAGAGAGTTACATATCGTTACCCTCGGAGCTCACGACGAAAATCTCAAATATCCCACGAGATTCTCCTTCTCCTCCCTTCCTCCCTCCCTCCTCTCCTTCTCCTATCTTTAGCTTCCTCCTTTCCTTCTCTCTAAGGTGGCGCAATGGGGGAGGAGGCAGCAGGGGTGGCATCTCAAACCGTTCTTAAAGGGGTGGAGACGCTAGGGGTAGGGGGCTGTCGGGACGGCCGGATATTTATAATACCACTATTACAGACGGTTCTTAATAAAAATCGTTTGTGATAAGTATAACACAGACGATTTTTTGGGAACTGTCTGTAATGAGACGTCCAGTATGGTATGTTTTGTAGTAGTATATAACCTACTTTTGCGTTATCAGATTGGTGGAAACGAGATGTTTCTGAAGGTCGTTGAATTCTTCACCGCCAAATTTACCATGATACAGTGGTAATAGTATAGTTTGATAGTTTGCAGATGCATCTAGAGTAGAGTCAACGCACTTCGGAATTTTATATTTTTATTGACGATCTCTCTCTGTTTTGCCCACAATCTCTCTACGTGAACAGTGCGTTTTCACCTGATGAGTTCATAATTGACTTATATCTACTATTTAAAAAATTATAGTTGGTGGTCATCCGTCTCCTTACCTTTTCTGACGTCCGTTGGATCGGCGAGTGGGGCATCGACATCTCAGATCATATCGTTGAGCACGGTTGACGACCCAACATGATGGGACTATGATTTTTTTAACCCGTAGCAAAACATGGGCATTGAACTAGTTGTAAAAGAAGCACTTGGTGGTAGTGGTGAGTTTGTAATCTAACCTCTCACCTCTTGAGTTGATGAGATCTTTTGTGGATAGATATACGTATACATGCATATGTTACTATAAGGATCTTCTGTGGATAATTAGATCATCCACGCATGTGACTGTGATAAGGCTATTTGTGACTTGTTGATAGGATGCAAATTATGTATGCAACTTTTAGATGTAGAGATAATTACCTTATGTATATTGATTTTGAAGTTGAGAACTTATATATGTTTATTTGAGATCCATTACAACGCACGGATACTTGGCTAGTACAATATAAGATTCAACGGTCTCAGTACTTGTATGTGTCCTCTTCAATCTTACATCTCTTGAAATATATTGCTAAACAACCTTTAGTTGTTGATTGTGTTTACCAGTTTTGAAACGAATTACGAAAGCACTGTGCCTGCAAAGTTTGCAATTAATTCTATTTTATCTATTTAATTCCATGGACAAACTGAACAATAGCACGAATAATTACTCTGACCTAATCTTGTTGCCCTAACAATGGCTAAACATCTTGCTTTATTTTACATCACAGAACTTTGGAATCGATGGGCAGCTGATGGTTGACTACGCATCATGGATGGCATGGGGTTAAAGGTGTTAGTAATATTTATGTATATGGTATATCTAGATTTTAGGGAAAGTTTGTTTACGTAGTTCTATAATATTTATGCAGTATTAACTATGGATACTAGAGTTTATGTAGTATTCCTTCATGATACGTAGAATCTTTTTTGGATACGAATAGTCGTTTGCTCTCAATAAAATGGCATTTCTGTCATCATATTTTGTGAACTCGAGCAATAGAGCAAGAGAAAATCAGAAAAATTATTGTTGTTCCGATGGCATAAATTTTTTTCTTGTGTTCTTGCGTTCACATTCTAGGGTTCTATTGTGTTCGCGTGTGTTCGTCTTTAGTTTGGGCCGACAAAAGGTGTACTTGTTGGAAAGAAACTTCAGCGAACATGGAAAAGCCTTTGGCATAGAAAATTAAGTTTTCTGCACACTCCTAATGTAAAGTGCTGAGAGTTGAACTTCAAACTGATGCTCTACCGTACACGTTGATGTCTAACGTTGATGTCTAACATAATACCAATTGCAATATCAGTTTTCCCGGCTTTCATCTGCAGTGAAAAACTGAGCCATCTTATCTTCTTGCATCAGCCAGTCCATATATTTTTTTTTCTGTGGATCGCAGGGCTTGGTGGGCATCTTTCTCAATGCTGTACAGATACTACTGTTGCTGGGGAATACTCTCTTTGGCTGTAGCAAGATGCTTGATTTTTTTTTTTCAGGGATCGATGATCCTTTTTAAAATCCTCCGGTATAAATGGTCGCAGTTTTTGCGCGACCAGGGGCATCCACGTCGTCTTGTTTTTTCTCCTCCGTCCAATTCGGCGTTGCTCTGCGTCCCGCATGTCCGATTTTATTTTGGTTTTGCGTGCCCGCGATGCTTCGTGTCGTCGCTCCTTTACCCCTCCCACCACCTCGCCTGGCGCACAGCTCCTCCCTAGCCGTCTGCCGCTTCCTCCGCTTCGCGACCTCTGGGCACACCCGGGCTTCCTCTCCCTCGTCGCCGTCCGCTCCATCCCCCAGGAGCTCCCCCCGCACCTCCTTTGTGCCCCGTTTTTGAGCTCCTCGCAGACCACCACGATTCCCTCTTCCCCGGCCTCCTCTCCTCCCTACACTCACAAGCCAACACCCTCCTTCTCGAGTTATCATTATGCTCATGTCATTAAGGCAGTCCTCAATCAACTTCATCTTGACGTTAGCAGTGACATAGAACATGTTCTATTTTCGGCAAATAAGTACAACTAGCTTGGGGAAGTAAAGCCAGCCAATGTTGCGGTCAATTTTCCTCCACGTTGATGCCGCTCTGTCCATTTGTTAGAACTGTAAGATACTAGTACTCCGTAATTAAATTTTAATTCGTTTGCCAGGGTCTAAGCTCTAGAATTTTGTTTATTTAACCTTCTTTATTAATCGAAAAGACAGCTCTTCTACGAGTTTCAAAAAACAAAAGTACCGGCATACGCAACAATTCGGCGTTGCAACATACTACCTCCGTTCTCCTATGCATGTCATTCTACTTTTAAAATTTTGTTCTTAATACCTTTCATTCTACCTTTGAAATTTTATTCTTACTACGTGTCATCTACACTTTTAAGGTAACTTTTTACCATTTTTTCCTTCACATACCCCTTTCATTCCTATTTCCAATATCATTTACCATTATGAACTAAGTACTACACACAACATCTAAGAGCAATAAGTGATCAAATAATGAAAGATAAGATGATCTTTTATATACATGCCTTGGTTGTTGTGTAAAATCCTAAAATGACATTTATTCAGTAGCAGAGGGAGTATTAAATTAAGCATTGTTCGGTGCCGAAGAAACAGGAGCGAAGAGACTGGATCAAAATGAGGCCATCCATTTGATCGACCTTGTATCTATGATGTTGCGGCAGTAGTCCACCTAGGATGTATCTAATTTGATGCCCCATCAGATTTTAGATGAGCCTAGGAAGAAATAGAGAGAGAGAAGTGAGTTAGAGAGAGAAGTGAGTTGTATCCTGCATGCATGCTCCTTTGAGTAGACCAAGGCAACAAGATAAATCAAGATATTATATCTAAAACACTTTTTGTGGGTTCATCACTCTTCCCATAGCATTAAAGAATCATGCACCGGTTATTTTTTTTCCCCTCCAATCCACGTTAAAGAAGAAGCCGCACGAGGTACCCATGAGAGCCAGCGCTCGATCGTGGGTGGGTTGAGTGTTTCAAGCACTCTGTAGCCAACTGAGCCCCAGCTCAGTCCTCCATGCACCAATTATTTTTGTAGTGCCCTTTAGATATAACCTAAAGATTGTGATTTGTGGAGGTTGTTTCTATCTATTCATTTAATGTAGGGTTGAGTATTATCTCTCCTTTTAAATACAACTATATATATATATATTTAAGACCTTTTAGATAAGGTAGCGGATGCTCTTATATGTACAGAAGTTTATGTGGCCAAAACAACTCATATTTACAATACATGAGCAGTAAGAATTAATTAGGACCAGTACTTTTAGCTAGCCAGATCGACCCATGAGGCTCTAAGAGAATCTGAAGCACTTTGATACTGCAGATATTTTTTTTCCCTCGTCTGTACACCATTATGTAGTTTACAAAACACTAACGGAGAGAAGACCTGAGGGCTACCAGGCCGTTGCAGGTGAACTGTAGATCTGATCCCATCCGGTATAGACTGGTAACTTTTAGCATGTGGTTGACAAATACACACGCATGCAGCTACTGTTCAATATGTATACCATCTCTGAATGTGTATAGTGGCGCGTTATCGTTGGTTGTGAAATAGGAGTAAGCCGGAACAAGAATAATCCAGGTTGGTCGTCAAGAATGGGAAATCAGGTGACGAAGTTGACTATTACCTGCTGGCTTGGAAGTATATATATATTTGTTGGAATTTGCTAAGGAGTACTTAGTATTTTCTTACATTTTCATCCCTCGAATTTTGTGGCTTTGCCTTGTGATTCGTGCCTGGTGCTGTCTGATCATCTCTAGTGATCGACTTGGGAACTCCAACGAGTTGGGTTTCGGGTTCACTGGATTTAGGATTTCGAGGTTCACCTTTCGTAGACTAGAGTTACAAGGCGGCAACAGATTGGGTGTAGCGGTACCGCGGAGAGGTAAAGGCGACATCGCCAACCATAAGCTCAGAGGAGGGTTGTGGGTGGCGACAAGTGGGCATAACAGTGATGAGACCAGCGAGCAGAACGACGATGTAATGAGAGGGGCGAGTTAGGATTCAGGGGTGGTGTAGGACCGGCTAATGTGGTGCCATCGAGTACGTGGGAGGTCGCAGCATGTAGAAGAAGACAGGGAGAAGATGGGGGAGGTGGATCGCTGTCAAGACCCAATAAAATCCGAAATGGACTCGGTCGAAATCCTAGACAAATTTGGGGATAATAGGATTGGGGAAAAATATTTCTAGGAAGAAGAATGCTATAGTTCTACACTACATAGCTAGAGACACAGAATATGCTTTCAATCTTGTTCTCATTATCTCCAAGGATCAGGTTATATAGTCTTGAGAGTTTTAGAATTACAACATCGTAAGCAGCCCAAATGACAAATGATTATGGTAAATAGTACCACATAGTAAT
Organism: Ampelocalamus luodianensis; assembly: GCA_036346255.1. Classification (NCBI taxonomy): domain Eukaryota; kingdom Viridiplantae; phylum Streptophyta; class Magnoliopsida; order Poales; family Poaceae; genus Ampelocalamus; species Ampelocalamus luodianensis. Next base: position 9,159,781 of record CM070628.1, read on the forward strand.
TATCATAATCAAACTCAGTCGCTCGACCCTGGTTTACCGCACCCAGAGAGTTCATCGTGTCCGTTCACGCTTGCTAAGCGAAGTTGATGAAGTGTTAGGTTCGGTGTCGGCTTCACTTCTTTTCTGTTTGCAAATTCAGAGTCCTAACAATACCCCCTCCTTGAGTACAACCTTGTCCTCAAGATTTAAATCGAATAAATGTACTATGAATAAACAACATGTCTTCCCAAGTATCATCCTCTTGTGATAGACCGAGCCACCGAATCAACCATTGTGCTGCTACAAAATCACCTCGAGGAACAATTCTCGTAGCTAGGACAACAACAGGTTCAGTCTTGATGTTGCCATCAGCGTTAACCATTGGTAAATTGGGGAGCGGTACTATATTTGAACCGAAATGTCTCTTCAATTGGCAGACTTGGAAAACTGGATGGATTAGATATTCTTCTGGTAGCTGCAACTTATAAGCAACTTTCCCCCACCTTCACCATCACTCAGAAAGGTCCATAATATTTTCCCCTCAATTTCAGTGAACCCCTGAGACCAAATGTATTTTGCCAGTATGGCTGCATCTTCAAATAGACCATATCCCCCACATGGAAATGTATCTCTGTCCTCAACCTATCATCCTATTATTTAATCTTGGTCTGAGATTGTTGCAGGTTTTCTTTGAGATTTCTCAGCATCTTCTCCTTTTTTCTCTATTGTCACTCTTGCTTATGTTGATATGTTACAAGGTAGTGACATTTCTCCCAATTGTGGTGGTGGATACCCATACAAAGCCTGAAATGGAGTTACCTTTAGGGATGTGTGGTAGGAGATGTTATACCACCATTCGACCATAGATAACCATGTAAACCACTCCCTTCGTTCTTGGAAAACCATACATCTCAAGTAAGATTCCAAACATTGGTTCACCCTTTCGGTTTGTCCATCCATTTGAGGGTGGTAGGATGTGCTGAATGAATCTCAATGAGACCTTGAGTGACTTGAAAATATCTTGGAATAACTTGCTGGTAAAGATTGTATCTCTTTTAGTTATAATGGCAGTAGGCATACCATGCAGTTTGAACACATTGTCCATAAAGATTTGTGTCACCTGTTGCACAGAGTAAGGGTGTGCTAGAGCCAAAAAGTGAGCATATTTAGTCAATCTATCTACGACAACTAGAATGACATCCTTTTCTATTGATTTAGGCAATCCCTCAATAAAATCCATAGTTATATGGGACTATGCCATGCCAGGAACATGTAGAGGATCTAACAAGCCAGGAATGTGTACATGATCAGCTTTACGTACTTGACATACATGGCACTCAGCTATGAACTTCTCCACCTGCCTTCTTAACTTTGGCCAGAAGAACAATTTCTTGATCCTATAATAAGTTGCCCTTGCTCCTGAATGTCCTCCTATGACAAAAGTATGTAGAGACTACAGTATTTGTTGTCTCACGTTGTTCTGCTCCCCAACATAGATTATGTTCTTGTATTTAATGACCCCTCCTTCCAGGGTATACTGATGGTTTTGATTAGTATTTGAGTGAATCACCTTCAAATATTTGATATCATTAGGATCTTTAGGATAGCTGTTCTTGATGTCTTCCACCCATTCAGGTCTTATGTAAGTCATAGCATCACAGCATAGCTTATAGGCTCTACCCCAGTGTTGCCCCTCCTCGATAGGGCATCTGCTACTCATTCTCCTTCCTCTTTTTATACTCAATGCTGTAATCAAATTCCAAGAGTTTCAAGAGCAATTTATGTTGCATTCCCTCACTGAGTCTCTGAGTATCCATATATTTTAGGCTCTGCTGATCTGTTCTTATAATTAGATTACCCAATAAGTAGTGCCTCCGCTTGTTCAATGCATCCAGAATGGATAATGCCTCTTTCTCATAAATAGGCTAGCCAGCTGCCTTAACCCCCAAGGACGGGCTGATATAGGAAATTGGCCTTCCAGCTTGCATCAGTACTACCCCTATCCCATTACTACAAGCATCTACCTCCACTACAAAAGGCTGAGAGAAATCGGGTAAAGTACATGACTAGTGGTCATTATCTCTTTTAAGGCTTCAAATGCTTCATCCTGAGCTCTTCCCCACTGGAATGCATCTTTCCTTAGCATGCCATGCGGTGGTCTACATATCTCGGCATAACTTTTAATGAATCTTCTATAATATCCAGTCAGTCCTAGAAATCCTCTTAACTTTGACAAACCATTGGGCTTTTGCCAATTGACAATATCAATTATCTTCTTGGGATTTGTGTATACCCCCTTCTTAGATATGATGTGGCCCAAATACTCAACACTGGGCAAAAGAGCATTTGCTCATTTTTACTGACAGCATGTGAATCCTTAGAACTTCCAAAGTTTCCTTCAAGTATGGAACATGCTCTTCCTAATTTTTGATGTATACTAGGATGTCATCAAAGAATACCAAGATAAACTTTCTCAGGTGAGATGCAAAGATTTTGTTCATGAGAACCTAGAAAGTAGTGGGGGCATTGGTGAAGCTAAAGGGCATGGTAGTGCACTCATAATGGCCCAAGTGTGTTTTGAAAGCCATTTTGGGGATATCCCCTTCAGCCATTCTTATATGATGATAGCCTGACCTGAGATCTAATTTACTAAAGATGGTAGCTCTATGTAACTCGTCTCGAAGATCCTCAATAACAGGCATAGGAAATTTGTTCTTGACTGTCAGTGCATTCAATTGTCGATAGTCAACATATAACCTCCAACTCCCATCCTTCTTCCTAAACATCACACTTGGAGAAGAGTATGGGCTAATGCTTGGTCTTATCTACTTAGATTCTAGCATCTTCTTGATGATTTCTTCCATAGCTTCCTTTTGTTGATGGGTACTCTGTAGGACCTCAGATTAGGAGGTATTGCTCCTAACTTTAGATATATGCTGTGATCACATCCCCTGGTTGGTGGTAATCCTTGAGGCTTATGGAAAATATCCTCATGTTGTTCCAGAACTTGTTTAATATCAACAGAGTAAGAGTTCTTGTTTGGACCCTCTTCTAGCTCCACTATGTGAACATGAATGACATATCCCATAACCCCCTTCTGAATCATCTTCTATAATTTAGCATGGTTTATCACAAACCTCTTCCTGGGGATTGTATGATCCTTGAAGTTAACAGCCTTTCCTCCCTGGGTAATTCCTAATGTCCTCTTCTTCAAATCGAGACATATGGGGCTATGTTCATATATCCAATCATCTCTTAGTATAATATCATAACTCTTGAGCTTGATGAGTTTGAATGTATTGGTAAATTTCATTTCCCTCGATTCTATAATAGGTTGGAACTACAATGGCATCAGAAATCAATTCACCCCCACCGGCTACTAAAATTCTCCTTGCTAGAGTTGGCCTCACTGTGCAACCACACTTTATAGCCAATTCATAGCTCACGAAAGTATTTGTACTACCACTATCAACTAGAGCCACTACCTTCTTGCCACCTATATATGTTATCAAGGAAAAAGTGGCTAGACTAGTAGTTCCTTTCACAGCAAGAGCAGATATTAGCATCAATTGATCCTGGGACTCCTCATGTTAAAGATTGTTAAGTGTTGTTCTAAACCATCCCTTAGGTTTTTCATTAGCCTCATGCTCAGCTCCAACCTCCTCGTCCTACTCTTCTTGAAGTATATGGATGGTCTTCCCTAATTTACATTTGTGCTAAAAATGCCATGGTTCCTAGCCCTAGCAATAGTAATATTTCTTCTTCTCATGTTCACTAGGTTTTTGTTCAGGTTTTACCCCACCTTTGGTAGTGTTGGTTTGAGGTCCCTGCTGACCAGCAGTTTTGAAGTTATTGCCTCCACCAGCAGCATAATTGGTCCTATTGTAACCCCTAATCGTATTGGTCCTCTTAGCTACAATTGATTTCTCATACACTCTTGTATACCCATATGCCTCCAACTTTCCTTATGGCCTTTGCCCACTGACATCATGTTTGATTTCTCATCTGAGTCCTCCAATAAAATAGCTCATCAGAAAAGCTTCTTGTTAATATGGATGGTCGCTCTTGACCAAGGACATGCATTCTTCAAACCTGTCAATATAGTTAGAGACATTTGCAACTCCTTGTTTGATATTTTGGAGGTGTTCCACGACTTCATGTGCATTCACTTCATAGAATCTATATGTAAGAAACTTCCATTGACAGGATTCTTGCATATAGATTTCTCCGATAATCAAGTACTTGCACTCCAGGGAGTTGCACATTAGGCCCAGCAAATGGACCAATGACAGGATTGTATTGATTCTGATGGAATAAAATGTGATTCTAGTCAATCCCATAAGGGTTGCCAACCTATGGGTTACTAGCAGCATAAGCATGCATTCCTTGACTGACAGGGTTGATGGCCATCACTGTGGGGGTTCTCAATGAAGTGGTGAATACAGGAGTAGTGCTAGGATTCACTGTATTATCCTCAAAGGTAAACTAAACTGGAAATGGTTCACTTAGGAAATCACATTGGCCAGCTTGACTCGTGTTCAATTTCAGACTCGGGGGTATTGGGGCTCCACCCACATTCAGTTGTTCTGCTGCAACTTCTACTGCAACAATTGGAGCTACTACAGTACTTGGTTTAGGGTTTGTTACCCATGGAGTAGGCATCAACGGCTCGGATGGACATATTCTTTCCAAGAATTTTTTTTATTCCAGTGACGTGTCCTTTTAGATCTACTAAATCTCCCTTGATTGCTAGGATCTCGGGTTTCGCGTCGTACTCTTCTTCACCTTTCGTTTGATCGCCCTTAAACCTGATTCTCACCATCTTCCTTCCGGAATCACAAGATCGGTTTGAGGGATTTTACAGCTACAACCAACCTCTCCCCTCTTCCTCCTATGATTCCTCATCATCGCCAACTCATGCTCAAATCAGATCCAAGGATTTTACTATGATTGCTCACCAGCCCAAAGCCAAATCAAGTGCGAGATTGCCTCTATGTGACATATTGCGTTGGGTTCAGGGATTTCACAGCATCCACTCTATTCTTTCTACCAACCTTTACCAATTTGATCCACACTCCAATAATTGTGTTGCTCTGATACCTTTGTCAGGACCCAGTAAAATCCGAAATGAACTCAGTCGAAATCCTGGACAAATTTGGGGATAATCGGATTGGGAAAGTGTTTCTAGGAAGAAGAAAGCTATAGTTATATGCTATCTAGCTAGAGACACAAAATACGCTTTCAATCTTGTTCTCGTTATCTCCAGTGATCAGGTTATATAGTCCCAAGAGTTTCAGAATTATAGCACCTTAATCAGCAAGTAAAGTTTAGAGTAAACGTGTGACAAATCCCAAATGATAAATGATTACGATAAATAGTACATCATAGTAATTATCAGAATCAAACTCAGTCGCTCGATCCTGGTTTACCGTACCCAGAGAGTCCATCACGTCCGTTCATGCTTGCTGAGCGAAGTCGACGAAGCGTTAGGTTTGTTGTTGGCTTCACTTCTTCAGAGTTGTCTTCGCTTCTTTTCTGTTCGCAAATTCAGAGTCCCAACAATCGCTAGCAAGCCTCGCCAACGCCGACAGTGGTGCTGGTGAAGTGGTAGGACATGGAGGCACGATGGGTTGGCGGCAAGGTGACGGGAACGGTTAGGGTTTGCTATTTGATGGGGATTTATATGCGCAGAGGTGGGAAGTGTGTTAGTAAGGAGGACCTTTCGATCTCCATCCAATGGTCCAAAATCTGAGTGAAATAGTACTCAATTGTTGGCTAGACACTTGTCTGTTTGATGTCAATGTGTTTGCTTTAACTAGTTTGGTGTGAACTTGTGCAATGTATCATTTTCTAATTTCTACAAGGTCCAACACAAGCCATATATATATATACACTACTCTCTGCATGCAAGGAGGCAGGTATGCTATCGCCCTCGGTGGCACTCGGTGGATCACGAATAAAAATTAGAGAGGTGTATGATAAATTTTTTTAACAACTCAAAATACAATGGCACTCAATTTGAAGACACAATGTCATAAACTATATACAATGGCAGAATTTGGAGAGAAAATTTTATTATAAACTTATGTTTAGGTGCAATCATATAAACTTCCGATATGTGGATTGTCGGAGAGAGATATTATGGACCAAATTTAGAGGGACATGAGGATTATTCATGAGGGCTCCCATATTCTCAAGGCAACCTACTCTAATTCATTCATCTCTTCTCCAACAGTCCATATTGAAGTTTACATATATGTGTTTACACTAGGTATATCCTGAGAATTTTGGAGTCAAGATGGATTAAATGCCATCAGACTTTCGTCTTTTCATATTCTAATCCATTTTTTTTCAAGATATGAATAAATATCTTATTTGAATAAGTCATGATAAACTGATGTACATGTTAAACAAAAAAGGCATAACTTCAACAACTAAAACATCAATTCTGCAACAAATTATAGAATTACTATAACATATTCACAACATAAATTCAATTTCACATATCATTCGATAATATAATCCATGTTTTTCTTGATATGAATACAAATCGAATATGTAATTTCCATGTTATTATAACAAATTCTAATCTATATTTTTTTGAGATATGAATACAAATTGAATCTTAAAAGAAACAATCCACACTGATATTTTCCAAAATCTACATTAGTTTGGGCGGATATTATCCGCACTATTTTCACCTCGACTAAGATCCATATATTGTTGCAGAAAAGGCAGTTTTTAGCAAAAACACAGATTTAATTTCAGCATAAATAATTATGAATAAAGCAACATTCCAGTACCAATTAAATGACATAGTAGACATATGAACATGAAAAACATCCAAGTCATTTAAAAGGAACTGTATGCTCAATATACATGATAAGTGTACAAATAAAATCAGTATAAAGCTAAGATTTATTTGTTTGAGTATTGTTCTCAGAAGGCTAGTTGTACAAGGATTAACCTTGTCCATCTTAGCACTTATGCCAAAATGATCTCCAATTGGATATGATAACTTATAAATTATGCTTGAGCTCAATTTAAAACTTGCTATTCTCAACAGCCAGGATCAAGCAAATTAATCACTTTATCTATGCTGAACTATAGGAACAAAATTCACCAATATATCACTTTATCTATGCTGAACTATAGGAACAAAATTCACCAATATACTTCTAACATAATGTAGATCAGTACCTGTAGGAAAGTCACAAACAACAGAATGGAAAAACAGAAACAGTCACACGAAGTAAGCAATATTCACTCAATTAGTCACCGAAATAGCTAGCACAACAGAATGAAATAATTTGCTACATATTATAGGATAACAACAAGGGATCTAATAGCTCAAGGCAAAATCTATACACTACATCACATCCAGTTTCATTTGTGGCATTGAATCATCGTAGAGCAATTCTACCGAACCCACAATAATCACTTTGCAATTTCTCCCAGTACTAGAGATTGACAATCACAGATTGAAGGAATCACTAGCACAACACAAATACAAAGGGGTAGAAAAACGATTGTCGCAATACTCACGGAGCCGATAACACTCAAAGCCATCGAGAAGCAATCCAAACAAGGCACGCCGAAGGGCATTGTCCTAGAAAACCTAGCGCCCCGCTGTACCGCGGTGAGATGATGTGGTCATCGGAGATACAATGTCTTTCTTCGCACTTCGGGACATGACAAAAATACAAAATAGAGGTACAGGGAAGATGCCGCACAAGACCTCCAAATTGATGCTCCGGCCAGAAGCAACAAACAGAGCACCAAGAATCAAGGGAAATAAAGCCTCCTTCCTTTGAAGAGGAGGAAGACCCGGGAGCCACCCAGCTGTTGTGAACGGCCATCTCACAAAGCGCGGGGCCATTCGTGCCTCCAAGGGCGCCGTTGCCAGATCTCCCCTCTTCCCGCATGAGCAAAAACAAAAAAGAAAAAGGGGAACCCAAAAACCCTCTCCAGAGAACGCAACCGGATGAGGCTGTAAGAGCCAACCTTATCCCCTTCCCATTCCGACAGGTGGGCCCAAACCTCTTTTTATTTTTCTTGTTTTCTCTAATTGGGAAATTCCCAAAAATCCCTAAAAAAATCAGTAGTCCCCACCAATTTACTAATTTGATAATTGACACACAAAATCTTGTTTAATATACAGTTTTTCGACGATGGGTACCTTTCGGGTTTGAACCCAAACCTAGCAACAAACACTACGACTCTACACAGACAAAGGAAGACTACGCCTTGATCCAATACCTTGGTGAGAATTTTTGTCCAAGTTACATTCTGTACTAGGCGGCTTGCCCTTTTCCCTCTCAGGTTGGAATGTTACGGTCATATCCCCGTATCTAGATCATGAGTACTTAAGAAAGTATACCCTTATCTTTCTTTGATCACGACCTCACGGTCATACTCAAGTAGGTGAATTCTTCAGGGAATCCTGTAGGATGATTCCCGATACCATATAGGTCTCAAATTCATTAAGAGCTATTGCTCAACCTCCCATACAGAGAAGAACACTGTAGCTAATGGGTCCCTTTAGATGTGCTCTATAATCCCCACATAGTTTGTTGTCCTAGAGCCTAGTTCACAAGATCTCCAATCTCCTAGGATAGGTTACTACTAATGTGAGCCTTCACATGGGTATGAGCCCCAATCCCTTTGATGTTGCTAGGATGGTCTTTCGTGCTAATCCTTTGGTGAAAGGATCTGTCAAGTTCCTTTCAGACTGGATGTATTCTACAGTAATAACACCTATCTCTCTAGCATGTCTTACCAACTCAAGTCGTCTCTTTATATGTTTTGAGGACTTCATATTGTCCTTCCTACTCTTAGCCTTAACCAGAATGGTTTGGTTATCGCAATAGGTTAAAACCGCTGGAATTGGCTTTTCCAGCACAGGTAGGTCAGAAAGGAGTTCTCTAATCCATTCTGCTTCTGCAATCGCTGATTCTAGAGCTACCAGCTCAGCCTCCATGGTGGACTTTGTAAGGATAGTTTGTTTAGAAGACTTCCACGAAATAGCACCACCTGCTAGAGTGAATACATAGCCACTCTTAGCCTTCATTGTCATCCGAGTCACTAATCCAGTTAGAATCACTGAATCCTTCCAAGACTACCGGATGACCAGAATAATGTATTCCCAAGTTAGAGGTCCCTTTTAGGTACCTAAGTACCCTCTCTAGTGCTATCAAATGATCATCTCCTAGATTGGACGTATAATGACTCAATATGCTTACAACATATGAGATATTAGGTCTCGTTGCACTAGTTAGATATATTAAGGATCCTATAATTTGAGAATATTTAAGCTGGTGTTTTCCATGTCCAGTGTTTTTATGCAGCTTAACATTTGGATCATAGGGTGTGGCCGCTGATTTACAATCCATGAATCCAAATCTGGTTAGGACCTTGTCCACATAATGGGATTGTGAAAGAACAATCTCATTCTCACCCTTTATAAGCTTGATGTTTAAGATAACATCAGCTTCACTCAGATCTTTCATATGAAAATTCTGGGAGAAAAAGACTTTATTCTATTGATTGTATCCATGTTGGTCTCAAAAAGCAATATGTCATCCATGTAAAGATATAGAATGACACCTTCGCCCCCACTAAACTGATAGTAGGCATATTTATCGGCTTAGTCACAAATTATGTAACCTCCCACATTCCGTTAGCTATGATAGAATACATCTTTCTATGGACTACTTCCTTCCAGTAATCCACATCCGGGGATGCGTATGCCTCTGAAAGGGTTTGTGGTTCATCATCCACGACATAGGTGACATAGTCATCACCCAAAAACTTTTTAGTCGTCTACTTCTTACTCCTCCTGAACCATTAGGGTCAATGACTTCATTAGGTTTCATAGGAAACGCATGCTCAAAGAACGTCGCATCACGAGATTCCGTCATTACATTTGTAGTGACGTTACTCACCTTGGATTTGACCACTAGAAATCTATAAGCCGTGCTATTTTTAGCATACCCTAGAAAGACACAATCAACGGTCTTAGGATCCAGCTTTCTTTTCTTCGGTAACAGCACATGCACTTTTGCAAGGCATCCTCAAGTTCGAAGAAATGATAGTTAGGTTTTCTCCCCTTCCATCCTTCATAAGGTGTTTCTGAAGGGATATGGGTAGGCTACGCTAGCAGTAATTCAAAAACTACTATGTAAACCAGGAAGCCAAGCAAATAGATGATCACATATCATTACCACCAGACGCGTAGTGCAGCGGAAGAAGAGTCAGAGCAGCCTGGTTCAACGAAGAGCGTCGATGTAGTGGTCGTAGTTGATCGTCCGGCGCCCTCACGAGTTGATTGCCTCCTCCAGCAACCTCTAAAGTTCCTTGTGAAGATCGTGGATCGTCCTCAAGTGCAACAGCAATCGTAGTAGTGTCTCTATGGTATCCACACGTCCAGGGAAGGAACAACCGTACGCCAGTGTGCTAGCGCCAAGTCGCACGGCTGGGCTCTCAGGAAGATGGCGGCTAGGGTTTCGGTGGAGTAACTCACATTTCTCGCCTCATCCCAATAGCCTCAAGCATCTCCTTATATAGTGCCCATAACAGATTCTATCCGAATACATTTTGTTCCAACCTATTAAGTGTGTGACCCGTTAGGTTTATGCGTAGTCGGTTGTGACTCAGAAACCCTTTCCGACCACGAGTCGTAGCGGTCCCTAGCAGGACATAACGATTCCTGAATGCACACAAATTATATCGGACGAACCTTAATGCAACATGATCTACGACCAGGTCCTCATCACTTACGACCAGCTCGTATCTCGTCATGATCAGTCCGTATTTAAGTACGACTAGTTCGTAACTCCTTACGACCAGTTAGTACTTAAGTACGATCAGTCTGAAACTGTGTACGACCTGTTCGTATTTAGTCTCGACCAGTTCGTAACTCTTTACGACTAGGTTTTGACCACTCTGTGATTACGTTCGACTAGTTTATGAACAGCTTGTATCTCCATACGACCAGTCTGTAACTGATTGAACTAAATGACCTACTCGTGTATTCTCCCTTTGCCTCACGATATCTGGTTTGAACTCCGGGTGAGATATTTGTCATCCATGGACTGTTCAATACTTTCTCGATCGAGTGTGGGATAACCTTATGTGGTCAAACTCTTCGACTACCAGTGGCATGGTCATGCACTTTCTTTATCCGACCACTTCGAGGGGCCTAGAGATATCTCTCTTGTTATGTTAGGAGAGACAAATCTCATATCCGACCAGTCACATCCCTCCGCATGTTTCATAGTATACCCGAAAGCTACCTTTATAACTACCCAGTTATGAGTAGCGTTTGGCAACCCCTAAGAGTGCTATTACACATGTAGGGAACCATGCTGATCTCAGGTCTAAGGATTATACATCATCATTGCTTGAGACCAACTAATGATACATAGAATCATAACAATCTCAGTAGTGTCTCAAGGTGGGTCTAGCCAACCCCATGTTCTCTAACATGTGTTTACATTATTGATTCGATATCCCTATATCCATGACTAGTGAAACATGGTCATCAATCAATACTTGTGCTGGTCGTAGAGTCACTAGTGTTCCGACCAGTGACATCCGACCAGGGATACCATTTAGAACGACATCATATAAGTTAAAGAGCTTCACCAACAAGTCACATACTTGTTAATCTTTATAACCAATTATTCATTCAAGGAGCAGAATAACATTTACTCAATAACTCATAAACATAGATGTGATACAATCATCTCTATGATTGCCTCTAGGGCATATCACCAACAGTTTCCTCCTGATTGCGAGGTGGCACCCTATAGAAGACATAATTAGCTGTGAGAACTGCTTCACCCTACCTATAGTCCGACATACTTGAATTTTGTAGTATGGCATTAGCCAAGTCACAAAGAGTTCGGTTCTTTCTTTTGGCTATTCCATTTGATTGAGGTGAGTATGGTGGAGTAATTTCATGAATTATTCTACTTTCTTCATAGAATTGAGAGAATTCATTAGAGACGTATTTGCCGCCTCGGTCCGACCTTAACCGTTTGATTTTCTTTTTTAGTTAGTTTTTCACTTCGGCTTTAAAGATTTTAAATTGTTCTAGTGCTTCATCTTTCGACTTAAGAAAGTAAATATAACAATACTTAGTCGCGTCATCTATGAGAGTTAGAAAATAATATTTGCCACCTTTAGTTAATATTCCATTCATCTCACAAAAGATCAGAATGGATCAGCTCAAGTGGAGAGGTGCTTCGCCCTTCAATGCTATGAAAAGGTTTTCGGGGTTGCTTAGCTTGCACACACACTTCACACTTTGAACTCTTCTCATAATTTTAGCTTAGAAATTAACTCAATTTTCTTAACTGCACAATAGCTTCAAAGTTAACATGACATGAACGTGAATGCCAAAATATCATGTAATTTATTGCAATAGAAAACATTAAAAATATTTATATTAATAAAATCAAGAATAGATAAGCAGAACATGTCTCCGTTATCATAGCCTTTGTCCACAAAAGTTCCAAATTTGGTCAACAAAACCTTATTGAACTCAAATACAAGTTTTATTCCTTGCCTTCAAAGCATAGACCCACTCATGAGGTTGCTAGTCATTGTAGGCACATATAACACGTCTTTCAAAATGTGTGTTTTGCCTTAAATGAGCTTCAAGCAAACTTGTCCAATCCCATGCACTATTGCAGCGGGCCAGCGGCTCTGCTCCCCATCAGGACGGATCCACCACCTTCACCCTGAAATAAAGAGAAACATGATTCATCAGCACATATATGTCTAGTAGCACCTGTATCAATCCACCAATCAATTGATGAACTTGCCATAAAGGCATGAGGTACATACCCTTCAGAACTGGGACTAGCCAGTACGACATTCACTTCGGCCTTTCGGCCTTTATGCTGAGCAGGAGAAGGACCCTTGTCTTTACGATTGCAGTAATGGTTGGCTTTGTGACCAGCCAATGTGTACACAAAGCAGATAATGCCCTCTTTTTTCTTCATTTTCTTTCCTTGCATTTTGATTTGGGGCTGATTCTTGAACTTTGGCTTCCTAGAGCCTCCAACACTCTTGACCTCCACCTGATGAGCCTGGACTTGAGCCTTACCTCTACTGTCGCCGGCTCTTGCTCGCTCTTCGACATTAATAGCTGCTGACAGTTCATTGAGTGTCAAACGCTCCTTTATATGTCTTCGAACAGTCACAAAGTCACGCCACGAGGGCAGTAACTTAACCAAGATGGCACTAACGTGAAAACTCTCTGGTAGGAGATAGTCATACTGATTTAAATCACGTAATGGAGTTGAAGCTCATGGAGCTGCTCCATCACCGACCGCCCCTCTACCATCTTGCAATTCAAGTATGCAGTAGTAATAAAGGACTCATTTCCATTATCCCCTTCAGAATACTTCTCATCTAATTTGTCCCAGAGTTGTTTGGCATTTTTGAAATTGACATATACATCCAAAAGCTAGTTTGATAAGATTGCTAACAACCGAGTTAAGACTGAGTTGTTCGCATCCTCCCACTGCGTCATTTCAGTGGTTTCCAAAGGGAACATAGGAGGATTTGAAATGACCCAGAAAAGTCTGAGGTTAGTCAGCTATAACTTGGTTTTAGCTTGCCAATGTTTAAAGTTGGCACCGTCAAACACTTCCGGCTTAACGACATCTTACGATGAAGCCATTTCTTGAAATATAAGTTTTTTGGATTGTTGTAGAAAAGGGAGTTTTAGCAAAAATGCAGATTTAATTCCAGCATAAATAATTATGAATAAAGCAAAGTTCCAGTACCAATTAAATGACATAATAGACATATGAACATGAAAAACATCTAAGTCATTTAAACGAAACCGTATGCTCAGTACACACAATAAGTGTACAAATAAAATCAGCATAAAGCTAAGATTTATTTGTTTGAGTATTGCTCTCACAAGGCTAGTTGCACAAGGATTAACCTTGGCCATCTCAGCACTTATGCCAAACTAATCACCAATTGGATATGATAATTTATAAATTATGCCTTGAGCTCAATTTAAGACTTGCTATTCTCAACAGCCAAGATCAAGCAAATTAATCACCTTTGTCTATGCTGAACTACAGGAACAAAATTCACCAATATACTTCTAACATAATGTAGATCAGTAACTGTAGGAAAGCCACAAACAACAGAATGGAAAAACTGAAATAGTAACATGAAGTAAGCAATATTGACTCAATTAGTCACCGAAACAGCTAGCACAACAGAATGAAATAATTTGCTCAATATTATAGGATAACAGCAAGAGATCTAACAGCTTAAGGCAAAATCTATACACCGCATCACATCCAATTTCATTTGTAGCATTGAATCATCATAGAGCAATTCTACCGAACCCACAATAATCACTTTGTGATTTCTCCCAGTACTAGAGATTGACAATCACATATTGAAGGAATCACTAGCACAACACAAATGCAAAGGGATAGAAAAATGATTGTCGCAATACTCACATAGCCGATGACTCTCAAAGCCACCGAGAAGCAATCCAGACAAGGCACGCCAAAAGGCATTGTCCCAGGAAACCTAGCTCCCCGCTGTGCCGCGGTGAGATGACGTAGTCATTGGAGATACAATGTCTTTCTTCGCACCCGGGAGCCACCAAGCTGCTGCGAACGGCCGCCGCACAAAGCGCATGGGCCGTTCATACCTCCAAGGGCGCCGTCACCAGATCTCCCCCTTCCTGCATGAGCAAAAACAGAAAAGAAAAAGGGGAACCCAAAAACCCCCTCCAGAGAACGCAACCGGATGAGACTGCAAGAGCCAGCCTTACCCCTTCCCGTTCCGACAGGTGGGCCCGAACTCCTCTTTTATTTTTCCTGTTTTCTCTAATTGGGAAATTCCCAAAAAGCCCTCAAAAAAATCAGCATATATAACGGCGGAACAGACATCGTAAGGTCCCTAACCCATGTACATATACGGTGACTTACTAGTTCTTCCAGTCTTTTTCTCCATCTAACTTTCAACACTGTCGTTCCCAATGACCATGGGGATTGAACTGTTGAAGGTGATAAACAGGGCCACGTACTATGTATAAATACGGCAAGTCGGCAACAAAGCTGGAACGAAAGGCCCTGCCACACACACACACACACAGAGAGAGAGAGAGAGAGAGATTATGGGGAAGAGGGCGTGTTGTGCAAAGGAAGGGGTGAAGAGAGGGGCATGGACGAGCAAGGAGGACGACACCTTGGCTTCCTACATCAAGGCCCACGGAGAAGGCAAATGGAGGGAAGTCCCTCAGAGAGCTGGTACTTGAAATGATATGTAATTTTTTTTTTTTGTTTTGGCCACAATTAAGTTTTGAAGAACGCACGGCTATATGTATGCGTGTGATTGATCGACGCAGGTTTGCGGCGTTGCGGCAAGAGCTGCCGGCTGCGGTGGCTCAACTATCTCCGGCCAAACATCAAGCGCGGCAACATCTCCGACGAGGAGGAGGAGCTCATCATCAGGCTCCACAACCTCCTGGGCAACAGGTCTCAGTAACTGCACATGAACATATGCATGCATCCACGAATGCTGTTTATCTTCAATTGATCCATTAATTTCTCAAATTAAAGTTTAACTATATGCATGCATGTTTACACTTGCAGGTGGTCTCTCATTGCAGGCAGGCTGCCTGGCCGAACAGACAATGAAATCAAGAACTACTGGAACAGCACGCTCAGCCGGAAGGCCGGCGCCGGCGGCGGCACGAGGGTCAGCACGCCCGACGGCGCCTCCCAAGCCACAGACGCCGCGGCAGCGTTATCCAGCTCCGAGCTGGGCCAGGCCGCTCCACGCGCGGAACCCAACGCCGGAGCCGCTGGCCGGACGGCGCCGTCGTCGGCTTTGTGGGCGCCCAAGGCCGTGCGGTGCACGGGCGGCCTCTTCTTCCACCGGGAAACGCTGACCCCGCTCGCCGAGGCGCAAACCGGGGGAGTGGACGGAGATGACTGCAGCGGCAGCAGCTCGGCGACGTCGGCATTCCCGGCGCCCGAGCCGTTCCTTTCAGGCGGCAGCGACTGGATGGACGACGTGAGAGCCCTGGCGTCGTTTCTTGAGTCCGACGAGGACTGGGTCAGGTGCCAAATGGCCGAGCCGCGAGTGCAGTAGCACACGTGCGAATTCAAGTAGTAACCAAAAACCTACGTACGTTTGTAGTATATGCATAAATCATCATACAGGTTTCTGGCTTAGATCGCAACAGCACACTATGATCAAGCGAGAGCTTGGATTCACTGAGAATCAGCCTTGTTAATGCTTGTCTTTGATAAGTTTTAACTTTCAAGTCAGACTTCTACTGCAAGAAAAACTTCCCCGAGTCAGACTTAATTATCAATTTTTTTTGGCGGACTAATTATCAGTTCTATACTTTTATATATTATAGTAACTGCTTGTAACCTGTCAAAAATCATATCCTCGCGGATGCACTTAAAGACGTTATTTTTTTTAAGGTAGTGACCGGCGCACATGTGATTTTCTTAATTTGTACACTAAATCTGATGCGGACATCCCTGCTACTTACATATATGGTGCCTTGGACGGTACCAAACTACAAACGAAGTTGTTCCTATATATTCGACATAAAAACATCGAGGAGAAATCGTTTGCTAAACCGGGGTTAAAATTATATAAGAATTGTTTACTACCTAAAAATTTAATTCAAGATTGAAGGATTAAAGGTGGCTAAGAAAAATCAGGAGGGAGCAGCATACATAATATACACAAGGAGAGCAGGATGCACATGGGTGCACGTGCATGGGACCACGTGCACCAGCCGGGTGCATGGAGCCGTTGTCAGGAACTGGTGTGTTCATGCCTTCTATTGTTTGTACAATTTCTCAGGGATTGCTTGGATTGACCCATCATGGTCGCCTGATTCGTGCGCTCGCCTCCGTGATGGTTGTGTGGATTGGTTTATTCATGAGAGTTGTGGTCTGATAGCGCTGTTGTGGTCATATGCTCGACGCAAGACTGCTTCAACTTCAGATCGTGTTGCTATCCTCAAGTTATCCTCGTTGTTCGTGTGTTCATCGTCATCGCAAGATCAGGCTACCCATATCAGAATCATTAATTGTTGCCCTATTTCATATATATGTTGTTTTTCTTATATGAATTTCTTGCACTACTGTTTGCAAAACATCTCAATGCTGCAGATTTTTAGAGAAGTGTAAGTATAGTGCAAAAACTTTTTTTACAGCATTTGTTTTACTACAATATGTGGTATTTGCGGTAGAATCAAAATTGAATGTTGCGACAGTAATAGAACAATATTGTGATAAATAATTTGCCATTTCATAATGAAATATTTTTAATAATTTCAGCAACTTTAATTACAAGTAAATAACTATTACAAGTGCCTGGAATCTCTTTTAAAATAAGTTAAGGACCCAAAGATTTTAGTTCCTTCTTATTTGTACTCTCTTAAAAAAAACCTTCGCAGCATTACCGAGCAGCTGGGAATGATCCCACCGTGAAACCTCAATCAAATCTAACGTCCGATTTGTATCAAAAATAGGGGTGAAAACGGCACATATATTTCCCGCCCGATCCAGAGCAGACGTTATCTGGCAAATTGGGACGGAACGGATATCTCCTGGTTTCTTAATTAGATATCAGGCAAACAAGTACTCTCAAGACTGAAATCTAAATGTTCGCCTAGCCTAGCCCAATAGCCATCTAATTCCCTAACACTAACCCGCACTGACTCAGCCCGTCAGCCGCCACACGACCACACCGCCATTGCCACACGCATCCTCCTCCTCCTCTATGCCCATGCGCCGCATCGTCCTCCTCCCTCTGCGCCCGTGTGTCGCATCATCCTCCGCCTCCCCAGTCCCCACACCACACTGTCACCGCCCCCGCCGCTACATCATCCTTTGCCGCCGCCGCCATCGTCGTCCCCTCTTCGCATCCTGCTCTACCCCCGGCGCCATCTACTCTCTGCATCCTCCTCCGCCGTCGTCGATCTCGTTGCCATCATCCCCTCTCCATCCATCGGGAACCACAGCCGCCGCCGAACGGGGTGAGTTCCCTGAATTTGTTCAGAGTAAAATATTGCCTAATCATCATTTGCTAAATCGCTAGACAAATTGTCATCCATAAGTTCTTTGCTGGAACAATAACCCATATAACATCAACATCCAAAGGACCACAAAACTGAGATGTAATCACTACTACAAAAAGGCTAATACTAAACGCCTCATCACAGATGGTTTACCAAAATCGTCAGTATTAAATACAATCACAAACGGTTTTTGTTTAGCGACCGTCTGTGTTACTAGCTGCGCTAAAAACCGTATGTAAATAGATAATATCACGGACGGTTCATGTTGAAGAACCGTCTGTGATATTACTAAATTCACAAGCGGTTATTTATTAGAACTGTCTGTAATGAGAAACAATTGGTTAGTCGATTTCGACCAGTTCCTTGAGATTGATCTTTTAAAGTGGTCGAAGTTGATCTCTAACAGAAGAAAGCAAAAGATATGTAATATGGTAGGCACCTTGTTCCTTATGTGAAACTTCACTGTTTTTGATGTGTAACTTCGATCAACAGAAGAAAGTAGAAGTACACTTCACTTTATCAAAAGTTACACATCATAGATAGTGAAATGCTCACTTGATCGTAGGGATATTGTTCTTCTACTAGAAGATATGTAATCCGGTAGGCACCTTGTTTATTGAAGACTTCAAATCCATAGACCAAACTGACTTTCCGAACACCTTAATTGAAGTCATCAATGGATTTTATTCTTTTCACGGTGGTCGGAAAGTCAATTTGTTCTGTGAATTGTATCTTACTAGAAGGGTAGGGAGATGAGAAATTTATGAAGAAATGGAAGAAAAGATGGGAAGTTGAGTGATTTTTTCTTAGTTCTACCATTCTGATGGTTATTTATAGGCCAACAACTTGTGGCGAGATTAAACGAATAAAGACAGAAGTCCGACGGATAGGATTTATTATAATCTGCTTGAATAAATCGTTGGTAACTAAAGTATCATCGTCTTTTCGAAATTTTTTCATAACTACGGTTTACGCTCCTTTTCCTATCTTCTCAGGAAAAGTAATTCTATCTTTACAACTCAAGTTGGGGGCCTTATCACACACAGTTTTTAAGAAGAACCGTCTGTGATTACAGACGTCACAGACAGTTTTGAATAAGAACCATCTGTGATAATTCCCATATGGTTCTAAATAAGAATCGTCTGTGATTACATACGTCACATACGGTTTTTAAATATAACTGTCTGTGATAATTCAATGTTTCGGCTCCCGCGCGATGCGTCTCTTCGTCTCGCGCGCCGATGTTACAATGCGTCTCTTCGTCTCACGCACCGACGTTATAATGCATCTCTTCGTCTCGCGATCGCGTCTCTTCGTCTCGCGCATCGGCGTTACTCCTTGTTTTATACGAACGATCATCGCGCGCCATGGTGAGGACACGCATACGGTATTGATCAATACATACGCAGCTAGCTAGTACTGTCGATCGGGCTCCATAGTGAAAGCAGAGTATGATAGCGAGGACCAAGGCAAGGAGGTCAATGATCGCCATCGTTCTTCCTCACAAAGTCGTCGTCGTCATCATTGGCCATGTGGCCACGAGCTCTCCTCAGCTCATGGTTGACCTCTGCAGCCTACGAGCCACGTGCAAGGCCATGTACAGGCGTCCAAGGAGCACGCCATGGGAGGCACGTAGCGCTGGAGCGGGAGGAGGCGATAAAGTGGCTAGACAACAGCGCCATCTCGCCGTTGTCAACTACCTGGCCGGCGCTGGCAACCCGGAGGCCTACTTCATCGTCGGCTTCACGCTCGTCTTCGCACACCACAAGACCGGCCGGCCTACATGTTCGGCCTCCTCCTCTACACGACCGACGAGGCGCGCGACGTTAGGAAGCACTACATCAGCCAGGTCGAGGGTTAGCCGGCCGACGGCGGGTGCGAGACAGCCAAGAGGACCAACTAGGAGTGCAAGCGGTGCCGAGGCTCGCTGCGGACGTGGTCCAGGTGGCGACGCGGGAGAAGATGGCTAGGCCGTAGGGCCGGGTCTTGGCGCTACTAGAGGACGGCCACTAGTGCATGAGCATCGAATGCAACATGTCGGTAGGGTGGGACGACTACGAAGTCTTATGCAGTGAGGGTTGTAGGATTAGACATGAGTACACCAAGTTCTTTGTAAAGGTGTTGAACTACTTGAAATAAAGCATATTGTCGTAAAATTAGCAATTTTAGCATAGTTTTAGCAAATATTCAGATATAATTCCTCGCCATTTTTGTCAATATTCTTCACTAATTAAATATGACAACCGTAAATCAGACTTTGAACTGAAACTAATGTTTTACTAATATGTGAATGTGTCATATGTTCTGAATTTGTATTTATGTATATGAGAATGTTTATTATCACAGACGGTTATTTATTGAACCCGTCTGTGATATGTATTTATCACCGACGGTTCTACTTTTGAACCGTCTGTGATGTCCAACCCTATTTATATATGGACTCTAGGGTTTGCCCACCCCCCACACTCAAATAAGTAATACATTTCTCTAACTCTCTCTGTCCTCCCCGTTGTTGTACTCGACGCCAGCCACCTCCTGCCGAGCCGCACACTCTCCCCAGCCGCCGCCTCCCCGAGCAGGTCCCGAGCGCCGCCTCCCCGAGCCCAGCGTGCCTCCTCCCCAAGCATGAGCCGCCTCCTCCCCAAGCCCAGCATCCCTCCTCCCTGAGCCTGCCTCTTCCCCTCTCCCGAGCACGCGTCGCCTTCAGCAAGGTACCTTCAAAGTGTGTAATGTGGACTCAGGTTTTCTGTTTGACATCATGATGCCCTGTAAGCATTGTTCTTCCTACCTACTCAATAGTTTGTTCAATATAGGTTGAATTCATGAGTGGTTTATGTTACTTTTGCTTATATGTTGTGTTGTTGGATATATTCAATCTCTGTGTGACTTGTGTTACATCATAATGCCCTGCAAGCATTGTTCTTCCTCGCCATTTGTGTAATTCCCTTCTTTGAACCTCTGTGTGATTTGTGTTACTTTTGCTTATATGATGTGCTATTGGATATATTCAATCTACTCTGTGGTAGTACTAGTACAAAACTGTTGGTTGGGGAAGAGTGCTTCTTCTCCTAACAGGTAATCCAATAAAATTTCCTTTCTAGTATGACAGTAAGTACATGCAAAAAGATAGCATTCTTCCTAAATTACAAGCTTCAATAAAATTTTCTTTATAGTGCAAACAAGTAGTTCATTTTGCAAACAAGCTAGTATCCATGGAGCTTATACACAAGGATATGTAGCATCACCAAAAAGTACTACAAAAAGCCTAAACATTTCAATGGAGCTATTGAGTACTTATCTGAAATGCTCCCTTCCGTAACTGCGGAGTAAGTGCTGGGGTGGCGTACTAATTGAGGAACCAACACACACCCATTTTTGCCTCACTCTTTCCTCTTATCATGATCTCTTATCTATAAAATCTCTAAACAGTAGCTGCTTGTGCCTTTAAAATCAGCTTCACACATGCGTTGCTACGGATTAAAAAAAAAAATATTTCCCTAACATGTCAAACTGTTGTTCCTCTGCTGCCCTAGTGCCCAGACAAACTCCATTCTGGTCTGTGTAATTCCTCTGTTGTCGTACTCAACCTACATCGCGCATTTGGTAGCTTGACTTCACAACCACGACTCACGTCGGGCTTGCACTGCACAACCAACAAACCGCCATGACCAGCCAACATCATTGTTGTGGCATCCAAGCATCTTCATCAGATTTATCAATGAGTCGGTGATTTCCGTCTTTAATCCTTATGTTCGGTTGTAACAAGTTTCTAATTCTTATCGTATTTAGTGTTCTAAATAATGGTCGTTAAGGCCTTGTAAACAGCCATTAAAACAGTAAAGGTCCCTTGCCCATTACATTTATGAACATTTCAAGATTCATCTGTTTTATCGAGCGTTTATTCAGTTTAACGGCCGTTAACGTTTAATAGGCCCATTTATTGGGTAAAGTTGCAAGATTGACATATAACATGGAACATTACAACATACATGAATGCTAGGTTCACTGTGACCAAAATTAGTTTTGAAGGACCTTTGGAGTCAAGAGTGCTTTGAGCAACGCATCTAGGTTATGACACACTCAAGACAAAATCGTATAGAATTTGAAGTACTATTAAATCAAGGTTCAAAAAGAAGGCAATGCCGAAAGCATAGAGGTGGGAAAACAACACCTTTGATGCAATAAAGACATGGTCCCAGATCGCCACCCAACCACCCAATGTTACATAATCCCCCAACCCGTGTGCTCATAACAGGACAAATCTCAAAAAACAGCCTCAAAGAATTATATGACATGCCTAAGCAGAATGAACACTTCATCGATGAGATGATGGCATAAATACGTTGCATAACCAGCAATCCCTACTTGTCCGCAAATCATGCAGCATTTTCCAATCACCACATTGTGATCTATCTGCAAGACAAATTGTCAATTCACGGGAAAGGGGGAGAAGGGTTCAATCATATAAATAAGGGTATAATACCTGAACCAGATTATCAATCTTGGTATCATCTCCAATCACTGTGTCTCTCCAACTGCAGTCAATAAATATTGGAAGTTTTCAGCTAGAGTTAGCTGCAACCAAACAGATAATCAGATGGAAACAGCAGATGGATTAAAAAGGTAGGTATGTTAACCAAGCTACACATTATTTGTCTTAACCAAGCTACACATTATCTGGATATCAGCACTTTGACTCTTAGAGTGTGCAACTTTCCAATATTAACAGAGTACAGAACACCTAGACAAGATTATAAGGCTGACAACTGACAAGTGACCTGCCGCTGTCAATGCATGTATTTGCGCCTATCTCCACATGGTCCCTAATTCTTGCATACAACATCTGAGATATAGAAAGCTTTTTCAAGGTGCACCTATAATTTGATGTTTTGATTTGATTTCCTAACTACTTCCTAATCCAGCACAAAAGAAAAAGGCTACGAAAATAGGCAAGAAACATACCATGTTTTAATCAGATGATCAGAGTAGCTAATGTCATAAAGGAAATGGCATTGGCAGGTCTAAGGAACATCTATATGCTTGAGCCATGTGAAGGTTTTCCTTCATTTTCGTCCTAGGAACTACCTATGATCAAAGGCGGTAATAGAACAGGCACATCTTGAAGAATGCAATAGCACGAACAAAATAGGAAAGTCACACAGGTGGATGTGAAGTTCATAAGGATTAGTTTAATAATGGAAAATTTGGTTCTATTGTATATATTACATGCATCAGAAGAAATATCTTGTACCTAGCAGGCAAGCAACTACTAAGCACTGGACCACAACAGTTGCCAATGGAACTGATTCTTACTAATTGCTACAAGAATTTTTAGTTTTGGACAATTTGTCAGTTGAGAACCTACTGTCAAGAGGAGATCATAAAAGTGATAGACCACTCTTAGTGTTTGTAGACTCTAGTTGAAAACATTATATGATTTTTCTATTTGGTGGACTTCGACTTCACTTAGTCAAATGATGTAGTGTCTAGTGGCTATCTCTAGAAACTAAATGTACAGGTGGTGATTATCCAGAATTAAAAATTTTGATAAGTTTGTTTTGAAAATGGCAAAAGAAAACTGTGTACAAGTGGTGATGAACCAGAAGGCAACGTCTCAGAAGTTAAAAAAATATGCTAGAATGTGAAAGTACAAATCGATGGTTCCCTGGAATTCTAGACATTTTCAAATTTAAGGGGTTATCTAAAGCTACTAACTAAAGTACTTGAATTCCAGAAGAACTATTACGTTCACATCACCATCAGGTCATTAAACTTCTACCTGTGCGTTCACGGCCGCCCACAGATGATGCTACTCTGCCATATCTGTAACCTGTGCTCAGGTTTGAACTGCCAGAAGCATCTGCTATGTTTGTTCTAAGGTTACATGGACAGGAGAGCAAATTTACCAAACTGTGTATCTGTAATGTGATATATATGTCCAGTTCAGTCATGTACCTGATGTATTCATATTTGACTGCAATGGATAGAATATTTTTCCATCATCAACATCTAGGAGAAAAGGGTCCATTAATAGTTCTCGTGCTGAGAGACTTTGGGAAGCTTTGGCGATGCACTTCTCTATAAAAAATTTAACTTCAGGATCCTCAATCTTAGCTAGTGAACCAGGCTTTTCACCCTGTAATAGAGTATAGTTAGTTGATAGTATTGCACACAATTTTCTACAATGATGATTGATCAAATGAGGAATGCATTGCCTAGGACATAAGTGCAATAAACCCAGTTGATAGAGCAGACTATGTACCAAATCAAATGCATGCATGCTCTGTAGGTTGCAATCTATCCAGGAAAAAAGGAAGGCAAAGCAAAGTTATTTCTTTAAAAGTCAAAACTTGAGGTTGCCAACAAATAGTCGAGTATATCTAATACAACAAAGTCCAAAGGCATTACTATTGAAATTAATTAGTTAATATGCATTAGCCACCAAGAGAAGTATCTGTCATAAAGAAAGTTCATGAATTCTTTGATAATGATGCATTACTGATTGCTCACGAAGAAATAGCATGAAAACTCAGAGCTTTGAGGCTGTTCGCTCCAGTTCACGCCCAAATGCAAGCAAGACTCGTAGCCACATCAAGATTCAGGTAAAATGGGCCACATTGTAGACTCAAATCGATCTAAAATATCGCTCCATTCCTCGAGAACTCAAAACGTGATTAAGGGGGACAAAACAAATGGGGGGAAAGTGGAAACACAGACCACCGCGGACGCAACGACCCACATGAGGGTGGTCCTGAGCCTCTCTCTTGAACTGAGTTTTTTTTCAAGAACACAGCAAATATTATGCAAATATTCTTCTTTAATTTCCTCTAGATAAATTCAATGGTACATCCATACATGTGCTTAAATCATCGAATTCACCAATAACCAATAAAAAGGCAACCCATCTCAAAATGTAGATATAGGCAGGGTTGTAAGCTGTGAGAAAATCAACATACCTTGGTTATTAGCTGCATATCCAACTCCTGCAGTAGCAACTAATGCTGGAGAGCTTGCTAGGATCATGGATTAAAATCCCGGCCGGTAACCGCCGGTTACCGGCCGGTTACCGCTTACTGGAGGGGGGCCGGGATACGGGATCCCGGCCGGTAATCCCGGACTTTTCAAATTCAAATTCGAATGATTTTTAATCAAATTTGAACGAATTTCATCCGAAAAAACCCGGTTTGACCTGTAACCGGCCGGTTACCGGTACCGGCGGCTGGCCGGGATCCATCCCGGGACCGGGTTTCCAATCCATGGCTAGGATAGTTCCAAGTGCACAGATGCTACATATGGGGAACTTGCTGCTCCATTGCCAGCGGAAGTGTTGACACTTGACAGGAAACAAAGGCTGGGAAACCCGAGGGGAAACAGGTGAAGGTGCTCCAGGTGGGGCCATAGGGAATGATGTCTGAAGTAAATTAGCAGGCACTGATGTCATAGGAGTAGACATATTCTGAATGGGAAATAGTGGCTGTTGTGGTGCTAGACCAGCAGCCATTGGAACTGAAACTGCTGGTCGTAGTGGAAACTTTGCTTGTGCTTGTGGAGCAGGCCAAAGTGGAGGACGGGCCATCAATGGATTGAATGCAGGATTATAGCTGCCAACAAATGTGAAAAAATTAGAAAATGTTCCAAAACGAGTGCTTACACTATGATCACACAAGCATTGGGTAATACACGATTTTTTGAAGTAGACTGATTCTCAAAATAAATAAATAAAATAAGTAGAAGGAAAAAGAGAGAATACATTGGTGGGGCTACACCATAAGCCGGTTGTGGAGGAAATCCCATGCCCATCAGACTAGGCATAACAGGAGGCCGTATTGGTGGAACTTCCACTTTGGTCACCTTCGATGAAGGATCTTCCTCTGCATGTGGAACAGATGTCAAATAAAGGAAAACAGTGTGCTCATTGGGAAAAAACATGGCAAGTTCGACTCCTAAGGAAATTTAGTTTCCTACACATGCATAATTTAATTTGCAGATCGAAATTTTCTCTAACATGCGAGCCTTACAGTGCTGTTTACACAATATTCAGGAATCCTATAATTTCTACCATCATCGGTCATCATAATGAGAATTCAACCCAACAAATGCTATGCAAACAAGAAACTACAGCAACCCTGCCCTTCGAGATCACAGTGACTGAGCAACTACTCTAGTTCTCCAAAATAAGAGCGAAACTGAAAAACTACATACTGCAGTGAAGAAATTGCTATTGTGGTACCTTCTCCATAGTGAGCAGCAAGTACATCTGGAGGAAACCCTTGCATTCCGAAGATCTTAATCTCGGTGGATTCCCTTTCAGGTTTTGCATTAGGAATCCTGTAGTCAAAATAGTTTCATACATCCATAAGTAACAGGGTAGAGATGTTAATTGTGCAAATAGAGCAGTTGATGTACCACTCATTTGTTGAGATTGCACAGCTGAGGAGAAAAACTGGACAGAGCTAGTAAACTAAAGGAAGTTCAAGAACACCAGCGAAAAGAAAAAAAAAAGAAAAAGCATGTTGATCTGTCCATAATGCCACAATAAGCTACATGGGGAGGTATCCATCAAAACACGAATTGAACATTAAAAACTAAGCAAAACATCGTTCAAACAAAGTAAAGCCTTGAACTGAATAGCTCGTGCCCAGATTGATCCGATCGTAAAAGGAAAACATGAATGAATCCCAACAGAAACGAATCACAGGAGAAACCCCGAACTGAACTCTCCTTTAACAAATCACAGCCCACAAAGAGGACGGTCACCGAGCTATTTTTTTAGCATTTGCACCTATTCTACGCTGGCATCAATACAAATTACAGAAGTGATTTGTCTGTAATTTCTGAAGCGCACGTGAAACCGCCTACGCCCTTCTCACGTGCACGTGAAAATCGATCTAATCAAGGATCAAAAGTGTCAGATTTTGAAGCAATTATCATCGCCTAATCCCAAATCTCAGCTATTTCCGCACCGAGAGAAGAGACTGCCGGATCGAGGCGGATGCAGATCGAGGAGGAGGGGGTAAGAGACGAACTTGGTGACGGACTCCTTGTGGACCTGGAGGACGTGGATGGCCATGCCGCCGGTGGTGGAGGGCTTCTTGTGGGAGGATCCTCCTCCCTCGCCTGGTGGTCGCCCCTCAGTGGGCCCCTTGGCTCGGCCCTCTTCGCCGAGCCTCCTCCCATCCTCTCCTCCTCGGGATGGAGGTGGCTCCCGCGTCCCGGCCTCCCTCCTCGACAGACGGGCTTCGGCTCGGGCCTCAACGCCCGTGCGCGGCGTGGTGCAGCGCGGGCGAGGGCAGGGGAGGAAGAGAGGGCGGTGGCGAGGAGGCGGGCGACGCGGGCGAGACGACGGTTGGAGGGGAAGAGGCGGGCAGAGGTTTTTGCGAGGGGTTAGAGGGGAACGGGGGAGCAGAAAACGCTAGGCGAAACCGATTTTAGTCGTACGTGGGTGGCGAACCGGACACGCGAGAAAGATCAATGGTCACGTAGCACGAAAGAGAATGGATCTAAGGCTAAGTCTCGCGAAGGAGTACGAACGATCACCATCAATTATTTCTTTTAAGTAGTAGGGATATGTACACACATACATAGAAAATTCGTAGTTCCTTGTTAGCTAACTCAAGGTCTGAATTCAGGTAGTTAGCTCGCTTCTTGGCTCTACAAGCATTCAAAGGATTAGCATGAAGCAAATCACACACTCCAGTGTCAGGTTCAATGAGGTAGGTCGTGGTTCACCTGTGTTTAGGATGAACATCCAAGGAGCGAGCTAGCTAGTTGAATTTAAACCTCAAGTTAGCTAACAAGGGACTACGAACTATGTATATATATGAAACCAGTTTTAAATGCACAAGCAGCAATTGCTTGGAGATTTTATAGAGAAACAACTATTACAGACGGTTTCTTAGGACAAACCTTTTGTGATACATTAACTATTACAGACGATTTTATCTACAACCGTATGTGATATATAAGTTAGCATAGACAGTTTCATCTACAAACCGTCTGTGATACATCAACTATATCACTACTATAAAATAGGTTATACTCGGCGCCTCATCACAGACGGTCCCTTTGGAACCGTCTGTGTTGTACTTATCACAGATGATTCTTTTGGAATCGTCTGTGATACGTAACTATCACAGACGTTTTGTAAATAAAACTGTATATGATAATTCACAGACGATTCTTAACAATAACCAAATGCGTGATGTCTGCGAAAAACTGTCTGTGAATTATCACAGACGGTTCTATTTACAAATCGTATGTGATGTCTTCGAATATCACAGACGGTTAGTATTTAAAACCGTCTGTGAATCATCACAGACGGTTTTTACCACGAACCGTCTGTGATTATAATCATATCACAGATGGTTTTGTAAATAAAATCGTCTCTGATACTGGTGAGAAAACGAAAATTTTTATTTAATGGGTGGGCTGCCGAAACTCGCTTTATATTAACCGAGTCTCCTCGCACCTCCATCTCCTCCTTTGTCCTCTCTCCTCTAACCGAGTGTCGCTGTCTCGCCCTGACCTTGCTCCCCGGCCTCCCCCGAGCTCGTCGCCCGCAGCCGCCTCTACCACACCCCGACCTCGTCATCGCCGGCCTCCCCTAACCTCATAGCTCATGGGTTCTCTCGACATCGTCACCCAAGGCCTCCTCCACTTCGTCGCCCCAGCCTCCCACAACCTCGTCGCTCCCGACCTCCTCCACCTCGCCCTGGCCTCGTCGTTGCCGGCCTCCCCCAACCTCGTCGCCCCCGACCTCCACCTCAGATCGCGCACTATTCGGTAAAACTACCATAACTTTTGCATATGAACTCGGATTACGATATTCTTTGGCTCGTTGGAAAGTTAACGAAAAGTTCAATCCGAAAATCCATAAGCCCATATCAAATTCATTCACAAGGCTCGGGAGGCTCCAGACAAAGTGAAAAGTCCAAAATAAAAGGTCATTTAGAGTCTCAAAACAGCCTCCGAAGTTCCATATATAGATACTCGGGTCCAACTGTCCAGCAATTGATTGATTTGGCTCAAAAGTCAATTTTTTGTAATAGAAAAAGCTATCACAGACGGTTCTAAACAATAACCGTCTGTGATTGCTTTTTTCACAAACGGTTATTGTTTAGAACCGTCTATGATAGCTTTTTCACAGACGGTTTAAAAACCATTTGTGATGACCTCATATCATCATAAACACATAAATTCAAACGGTTCAAAAAACGTCTGCGATGACAGTTTGGAGCCTCCTGTGATGACCCTCTCTGTAGTAGAGTATCACAGACGGTTCTGCGTCAATAACCGTCTATGATAGTCTGTATCACATACGGTTCGGACCTCATATCATTTCTGATCCATAAAGCCAGACGGCTCACGAAACCGTCTGTGATGACATTTTTGAACCGTCTGTGATGATCTTTTCTGCAGTAGTGAATCTCTACGAAAACCTAGATGTTGAACCCATCAAGCAACAACACAGCTTTTTTTTTAGATCACTATGAATGATTTCAGCTCATTGATAATGTTGTAAGTTCTATAGCTCAATTAGTCCATAATAAGCATGAAAAGACACTGCCTTTTAGTTTGATCATTGGGCAGAGCATGACTCTTTAGTAAGAAAACTTTTGGGTTCTGATAAAAAGAAATATACAATGAAAAGTTCTTATACTAAAAACGTAAATTTGCTCCAATAAAAGCTAAAACTAAGCTAGTCATTAAACCCGATAGAATTATTTGTATGAATCTAACGATTAAACTTTGTTTTTTAGTTGAACATCCAATTATTTGGAAGATAGCCACAATATATTATTTCCTGTTGCCATCTTTTATATAACCCTGACATGTTGGGTTAGAACAAAAAATCTTTTATGACACGGAGAAATACTTGTGAAAGATTCATATCTAAACTTATATAGACTTAAGCATAATGCAGGGGTAGTACTTATACCATCATGTTGTACTCATATGGTGGTTTGGTCGAATATATGTTATTCTATGTATGCGCGCACTATCCGTATATTTTTACCCGTTTCTGACCCGAATCCGGCACATATCCGTTCCGTGCCCGTATCCCGAATAACCCAAATTTGTATCCATATCCAGCTTGCCCGTTTCTGCTCTGAATCCGAGAAAACAAATATAGATTGGAATACGGGAAGAACAATATCCGCCCGTATCCGGCCCATTTTCACCCTAATCAAAAAGCGATGAAAAGGATTAACCTGTACAAATGGACCAACGTTTCCCTGTCTGTCTACTTCAATTTCTTCTTCTGTCTGTCTACTTCAAGATTGCACGATAATGAGAAATGGAAGCATTGGCATTGCTAGCTTATCTGTGACCCCATGCTCGAGCATGTGCATATGTATACATGCATGGACCATATCTAGGGTCTGCAAAAGAAGAAAGTTCAAAGGAAACCGAAGACAAGCAAAATCTGCATGTGAATATGATGCAGCTGCCTGTATTGTGCCTCTGGGATGGCAGTTCAGAATGAGACATGGCTCCTCCCGGAAGGCCGGACGGAACAACAGCCGTCGCCATCGGTTTAATCTTGCCTTTATATGCATGTCGGGATGCGATTTACAGATCATCACAGGACACAGGGGCGGAGCTACAGGTGGTTGCCGGTATGCACCAACACAACTAAAAAGTTATCAAAACTCATAGAGTATATAGATATTATGGTCAAATTGTTTGTCTTCTTAGACTTTGGTGGGGATCATTGTACGTGAAGTGTACGCTCTCATTGAAAATTTTCAAGCTCCACCACAGGTCGAGACTTGCATATGCATATGACTGTTTCTAATTCCGATTGGTTGCTCTGTAACTCGCATCATCCAGTTTTTCCTGCAAAAATTCCACGAGATAACTGCACCTCGCTCCCGTCTGTTCCACCTGAAATGCTGCCAAAAGCGCTGCAATTTAGTCAATGTGCAAGCAACATCGTATAGCACAACATTGCTCCAATCAAGTGATGTCCACGGACAATGGTACAAGAGCACGTATTTTCACCAAGTGTACATGGAAGCTTAGCAGTCAAGGGACTGGTTGAATTGGTTAATTTGTGCCAGATTTATCATGACCAAAAATTTGGTCAAAAACTTCTTGATATATCCAAGATTTTGCAAATAATTGGCATGAAAATGAAGGCCAGTATGAACAAAATCTTGGCAATAGTTCACATATGCCAGTCTTAATAACTAGCTAGCCGATTTGCCCACGAGATTGCGCGAGCAAGTTAAGAGAAGTTTGTGTTCGTAATATATAAAGCATGCAGAAATACAATTAAGTTCACATGCGTGTGATGTGTATGTTTTTAAAAAACCAAGACCAGAACTCTGTCGTTCATTTCAAAAAGGAGAGAAATATAATCCCCGAATAGAAAACACCATCCTCGAATAGAAAACACCAAAAACACTGACCCCAAAAGGGGCACCAACACAGGGAAGGAGTCGTAGACCAGACCTCCAACCAAAACACCAACACCACCAACAAGGCAACAACAAAAACACCACCCCTACAAACAACAAAGCCTAAGCTAGCTATCCCCCAAGAGTCATGCAGGGTATGTTGATATTGTATTCTCGTATTCTATAATATTGTCTGAACAACAAAATCTGAATACTTCACATGATCTGATAGCTCTAGCAAATGCTTCTCTCAATTCTGGCCGTTTGACTCGGCTAATGCAATGGATGGTCTGTGTTTTTTTCCCCGATGATTGCTAGCCTAAAATCTAAAAAATTAAGGTTTATGCTGCCTTCGGTTGGAGATAAAAATCTCCAACCCTTATCCCTTCCTCATCTCAATGACAGGTGAGCCCCACAACTTCTTTTCTTTCTTTTCTATTTATTCTTTCCTCAAAATGAGAAATTACCAAATAGCTCTCAAAATATCCGACAGTCCCCACCAATTTATCAATTTGATAAAAGATGCTTAATGTCTTGTTTAATATACAGTTGTTCGACGATGGGTACCTTGCGGGTTTGAACCCAAAACCTAGCAACAAAGACTACGACTCTGCACAGACAAATGAGGACTTCGCCGTGATCCAATGCCTTGATGTGAGAGTTTTCATCCAAGTTATATGTTGTACTGGGCAGCTTGCCCTTTTCCCTCTCAGGTTGGGACGTTATGGTTATGTCTCTGTATCTAGCTCATGAGTATTTAAGAAAGTTGTGAGGACCCCAGTTTATTCGACTTGTAATGCTTAGCCTTCCATTGACCCTAGCATCACAACTCAAATAAATCAAGCCTCGAGATATGTATACTTCCCAGAAATGCAGTATACACACCCTGTTACAAAATCGTGCATCAATTCCATACAACAGGTCTAACAAAAAACATACAATATAGAGATTTAATACAACAATGGCCAACCGGCCAAATAACAACTAAATAACAATTAAACAGCGGAAGCGAGAGTGCCATAAGATGGCGATAAACAAAACAACCAATTAGTGTGCCTTTACCCACAAGGCAACCAACCGGGCCACTAAGCTAGTCGTCAAACCCGCAGCACAGCTCACAAAAGGGAAGCCCTTGAGGCTCACCTTCTTTCTCTGCAACAAAAAATATTAAGCAAAGCAACTGAGTACAAAAATTATTTTTGTACTCGCAAGACTGACGTGTAAGGGTAACAGAACTATAATTAACTACATGCAAGTTTTATTTAAGTGGAGGGGGCTCTGGACTTACTTTTAGCATAAAGCAAGTTTTCATTTGCAATAATGTAATAGATTCAAAGCAATTTTGACAAACTGTTTGTAATTGTTGAAATAACAATGATACAATAATAATAACAACAAAAGACAACACGAAGTGACTAACCCATTAGTCACCACAACAATAGTATGAATATCCATTCATACCAACCCATCAAGTTTTAATTAAATGTTGTAGTCAAGTTCTTGGGGGGCGTATCCGAGCGTGTCCATAACCTAGGACGAGGCTATTCGAATAGTTTTAACCCTGCAGGGGTGTACCAATGTACCCACACTTTAGACCGCCTTTCCACCAGCCACGGTTAGCATACTTGCTTTGGTATGCAGGCACGGCTAAGTCTAACAAGACGTTTTCCAATATTGTGTATTAACTACGAGCCGCTCGTATGGATAGAAATCCATACGCTTACATGGTAAAGCCGAAAAGACAACTACCCACAAAGGGTAAATCTTTTCGGACAACTACCATGCTCCCAACACCATCCCTCCTGCGACCTCCTGCGACTCGGAGCCAATACACGTCAAAGTACTAAGTCAAGAGAGGTCCCATACCCCCTAGTGTAGTTAGCACGCAAAATACTCAGTACGGTGGTGCAAGTAACTCGGTCCTTAAATGACCCGGGCACCATTCCAATCACACCCAAAAGCACACCATCTTACCATTGTGCCCAAGTCGAAATCATTTTGTTTTTATTTTTTTATTTTTCACAAGTAATCATAGCACAGAGGCTGAAATATAAAGTCATAGTAAGTTTGTGTGATCAAGGTTATCGACTAAGTCGATAACCGCCCAATTCTACCGGTATCTAAGCATGGCTAAGCATCATATCGTAAAGACAAATAAAAGGCCCTAAATCATTCACCGGGCTCTAATTCACCAGTGAGAATAATATTCCTAAGGTAGTGGCAGGAGTGAACAATTTCATGGCAACAATGCAATGGGATTAACTACCTCTAATCGACAAAATTAATCATTGACACAAAAGCATACATACGTACGAGTAAAACAAAGTATTAGATTTTAAAAGTAATGGGATTGAGTGGATATGATCAAACTGCTTGCCTTTGCCTTGTTTGAGATATTCGACTTGCTGCAGAGGATCACTCTCGATATCAACATCATCTAACGATAAAAGCGCAAAGCGAAAAACAATAAAAACACCAGAATGCCAAAAGTATCAAAAAATTAAAAACACAGAAGATAGATTATGAATTTAGGAACAAAAATTAGTTGATTTGGAGTTTATTTAAATTAGTTAGGATTTCTTCTTCTGTTCTTTCCAAACTCACATTTTCATATTATCATACATCAAAATCAATCCTCTTATATGCTCTCCTCTTTTGTGGACTTTGATGGTGATGGTGTGCACATCTATTAGCTACAAACATTTTACCACATTTTAAATAGCTCACTATTCTATGTACCCTTCTTTACTGTTGTAAGTCCTTTAGACCTACAAATTGCTATAGGAACACTGACTAGCTAATTAGCCAACTACTAGATGCTAATCAGATTTTTAACCAAAATTGGGCCTCACTTGACACTACTTTCTAGAAAGATGCAGCTCCCTTTGTTTGTTCAAGCAACCTACAAAAGAGCATCTTCAGGAATAAGGTGCTGCTAGCTAACTCCCTACAAGATCTTGATTCCTAAACAGATTAACTTTTGTAGAGTGATAACCAATAGACCCTTGTATTTTCCTAATCATCTTCTAATTCTTGACAATTCCTTTTTAAGAGGAAGAAGCTTAATTAGCAGCTTACCCTCAAATGTTGTTGTCCAAAATTTAAGTGGAGCTCTACTGACAAAGTTGAATATCTATCTTCATACCTGTTTTTCAGGTTAGTTGGTTTCCTCCGGCTCAAACTCTAATGGATAATAAGAATCTATTAACAATGCTAACTACTTGCTTTAGCAAAGCCTTTAGCTTATTGCCAACCTCTACTATTTTTCAGATTTGGGTGCTACTTGCTAGAAGATTGCCTATTGACTAATTAGATCAATACAAATTCTAGCTACTGAATTGGTCAAGCTAACAGCCTCCTTACAAATCTGACGCTTTCCAGACTAATAATCATGTAACCTTCAACAGCAAACACAATTCAGAACTAAAATGCTAAGCTTTCTTATAAGTTCAAAACTAAACTTTTGTTAATTCACTGGATGATTCAACAGACAAACCAAGTTTCTAACCTTCTAAACCTTTCTCTTCTCTGTTTTTCAATTCACTGACAACACAGAGACAAAACTTCAGAGAGCTAAAGTCTAACTTCTTTCAAAACTCAACTTCAAATTTGTTAAACTAATCAGGAAGACCTCAATACATTGACATAATTGATTAGCAGCAAAAGATTTGGCTTAAGGGAGTGGGCCCCACTGTCAGCCACAGGGAGCCCGAAGGAGGAACAGGGGAGGCTCGGGCGTGGCTCTGGTCATGGCTCGTCGCCGGCGAAGGAGTGGTGGCGCGGCAAAGGCGAACCCAAAAATGGGTTGCCCGGAGTAAAAGGAAGCTAGGGGTGGTCTCGGGGTGGCCGGAGAGGCACGGTGGCGGCTGCTGGCGATGGCGGCGCGATCGAGGAGGTGGAAAGGGGGCAACGGCGTCGGAGAGGAAGGGGCAGAAAATAGTGCACGCATGAGCATGAGTAGGGCTCAGGGAACTCACCGGGGTGCTCGGTGATGACGGAGAGTGGCCGGAGAGAGTTGGCGACGACGAGCCGGCGGTGGCACGGGGTGGTCACCGTGGAGGGGTCCCTGTGGAGTACGAGAGAGCGGGTGAGTGATGGGGTGAGGAAGAGGGAGTCTAGGTAATGCTCACAGAGGAAAGAATTGAGCTAGAGCTTGCTGGAGGGGACGCGGTGGCGGAGAAAGCGGTGGAGGCCGAAGTCGGGGAAGAAGCCGTGCGCGCAGCTCCTCGGTGGCGGTTTCTCCAAATTGACAGAGGGCTTTTGCTCCTCTAGGCGAAGGACACGTTGTGGCGCTGCCGTCGCGGCGGGGATCGCGGAGCGGCCGAACGCTTGGAGGCGGCGCGGCGTGCTCACGGGCTCCTGGTGCTCGGTGAAGAAAATGGACAGAGGAGGGGAAGGGAAAAGCTGGGGTAGGTGGGGCTCTCAGCGGCTTTTGTAGGAGATGGCGGATGTTGCGAGGTGGAGGCAGCAAGGGCGGCGAGATGACCGGCGGCGTGGCGTGCATGCGGGCGACAAGGCGCGGGCGAGCTGGCGCGCGAGCGAGCGGGCGCAGCTACCGCGTGGAGGAGGAAGTCTGCCGGTGGGGTCGGGTCGTCAGAGAGAGAGGAGAAAGTGGCTCAGGCGAACCGGTTTGGTGCAGTCGGGGTCTGGTCGGGCTCGGGTCGGCTGAACAGTACTCGGGTTTGGATTAGGTTTTATTTTTGACCGAAAATAAGCAAGTTTGACCTAGCCGTTTGAAATAGAAGTAAAATTTGAAAAATTCTAAAAAATTTTGTGGGCATTCTGAGGTTCACAAGTAGGGCTGGAAACGAGCCGAGCCAGGCTCGGCTCGGCTCGCTCAGGCTCGAGCCTGCAGCAGGCTCGGCTTGAATTGGCTCGTTTTGAGAACGAGCCAGAGGAACAGCTCGGCTCGGCTCGAAAAGTGGCTCGAGTCGGCTGGGATCGATTGCTATGCAAAACTGGGAACAACAGCAGAGTGCATCCATACCATAATCCATTCAGATTCAATCAACAAAAATCACAAAATCATCAATCAACAAAATCAGTGCATGTGCATCCATTCAATCACAATATTCAACAATCAGTGCAGGCGTGCAGGCTGTGCAGCGGCGCGGTCGAAGGGGCGGCGGCCGGCAGGAGAGAAAGGGGATCGGGCGGAGGACGTGGTCCCGACTGACGGGGGGAGCACGGCCCGTCGATGCTGCAAGGAAACGCATGCCCAGCCGCTCCTCCCGCGCGCCTCCTCGTCATCCTTGTCAACCTCTTCGTCATCCTCGTCGACCTCGTGCAACTCCGGCAAACGTACGGTAGATCTCAGGCGCCGACGGGGTCGCGGAGCTTCTGGAGGCAGCGGTGGCCAGCGGCAGCGGGTGACGTACCGCATACTGGTACATCTACTCCTCGTTGCCCAGCTGGTTGTAGCCGCCCCAGTCCGCGTTTGCCACCCTCGTCGAATCGCCGGCCACCACGCCAGCCGCTTCCTCCATCGCGTCAGCACCGGATCCTCAGCGGCGGGTGGAGGTCTGGAGGAGGGGGAGGCGGCGGCGGCGGGTGGAGCTGGGCGTGGGAGAGGGGGAGGCGGCGGGTGGAGATGGGGGAGGGGGAGGCGGCAGTGGAGGCTAGACGGGGCGGCGAAGGACAGGGCGGCAGAGGAGCGGCGTGGTGGTCGCCGGACGGGGCGGGAGCTAGGACCTAGGAGAGGAACTGGGGAAGGGGAAATGGGGAAATGGGGAATTCGCGTTCGCGTGGGGGTTAGGGTTAGGGAATACGCGCGGGGCTGGGGACGTGGGCCGTGGGCCGAAGGCCGAGTTAGTGCCCGAGTTTGCTGGGGGTCTGGAATGGATTTCGCCTGGCTCGTTTGGCTCGCGAGCCGGCTCGAGCTCGGCTCGAATTTTCATCGAGCCAAAAGGTGGGCTTGGTTCGGCTCGAAAATTCACGAGCCGAGCCCGAGCCATGACGAGCCCGAGTCGAGCCACGAGCCTCGAGCTATTTTTCCAGCCCTATTCACAAGGGACTTAGGAAAAATAATTTCAGACATTTTATATACTAAAATTTGTTAATATTAAATTACTTTATAATCTGCATTTGGGATTTCATTTGAATTTTAGTGAAGTCAGAAACACTTCTAAAAATTTGGTAAAAATAATTACAATTTAGTATAAATAATCTAGTATTTGAATAAATTATTTTCAGGAACTTTCATTCACACATTTTTCTGGAATTCAAATAGAAATGGAATTTAAGTTTAAAAGTTTTGAAATTTCCAACCCAAACTTTAATACAAAACATCAAAAGTTTAAAATTGCACACAAGTTTTAGGAAACCAAGAGCATGACCAAGAGATACAACAAAAGTTTTTAGGCTTTCATACTTTTATACATGTGAAATACAAACCCTAGTTTTGGGGTTGTTACAAAAGTATATCCTTATCTTCCTTTGATCGCAACCTCACGATCATACTCAAGTAGGTGAATTCTTCAGAGAATCCTGTAGGACGATTCTCGATGCTATATAGGTATCGAATTCATTAAGAGCTATTGCTCAACCTCCCATACAGAAAGAGCACTGCACCTAAAGGGGGACCCTTTAGATGTGCTTTCTAATCCCACACAGTTTGTTGTCCTAGAGCCTAACTCACGGGATCTCTGATTTACTAGGATAAGTTACCACCAATGTGAGCCTTTACACGGGTATGAGCCCTATTTCCTTTGATGCTGCAAAGATGGCCTTCCGCGCCAATCCTTTGGTGAAGAAATAACACTCGTCTCTCGGCATGCTTTACCGACTTAAGTTGCCTCTTTATATGTTTTGAGGACTTCATATTGTCATTCCTACTCTTCGTCTTAACCAGAACGGTTTGGTTATCGTAGTAGGTAAATACAGTTGGAATTGGCTTTTCGAGCACAGGTAGGTCAGAAAGGAGTTTTCTAATCCATTCTGCCTCTACAGCCGCTTAGTCTAGGGCTACCAACTCAGCCTCTATGGTGGACCGTGTAAGGATAGTCTGTTTAGAAGACTTCCACGAAACAGCCCCACTTGATAGAGTGAAAACATAGCCACTCGTAGCCTTCATGTCATCCGAGTCACTGATCCAGTTAGAATCACTAAGTCCTTCCAAGACTTCCAGATAGCCAGAATAATGTATTCCCAAGTTTGAGGTCTCCTTTAGGTACCTAAGTACCATCTCTAGTGCTATCCAATGGTCATCTCCTGGATTGGTCGTATAACGACTCAATCTGCTTACAACATATGAGATGTCCGGTCTCGTTGCACTAGTTAGATACATTAAGGATCCAATTATTTGAGAATATTTAAGTTGGTCTTTTCCCTGTCCAGTGTTTTTATGTAGCTTAACATTTGGGTCATAGGGTATGGCTACTGACTTACAATCCGCGAATCCAAATCTGGTTAGGACCTTGTCCACATAATAGGATTGTGAAAGAATATTCCCATTTTCACCCTTTATAAGCTTGATGTTTAAGATAACATCAGCTTCACCCAGGTCTTTCATATCAAAATTCTGGGAGAGGAAAAACTTCGTTTTATTGATTGCATCCATGTTGGTCCAAAAAAGCAATATGTCATCTACGTATAGACAGAGAATGACACCTTCACCCCCCCCCCCCCCCACTAAACCGATAGTAGAGATATTTATCGGCTTCGTTTACACAAAAGTCGATCGATGTCATTGTACTATCAAATTTCTCATGCCATTGCTTAGGAGCTTGCTTTAGACCATATAAGGATTTAATCAATTGACATACTTTCTTCTCTTGCCCTTCAACAACAAAACCATCGAGCTGTTGCATACAAATCTCCTCATCCAACTATCCATTTAGGAAAGCGGTCTTTACATCTATTTAATGTACTTAGAGTTTGTATGCTGCAGCTAGTGCTAAAAGCACCCAAATTGTGGGTAAACGAGCCAAATGAGAGTATGTATCAAAATAGTCTTCACCCTCTTTTTGTGTGAAACTCTTAGCCACTAAATCCATTTGTAGCCCATTGACTTGTATCCAAATAGGAGGTCCGTAACCTTCCACGTTCCGTTAGGTATGATGGAATCCATCTTGCTATGAACTGCCTCCTTCCAGTAATCCACATCTGGGGATGTATATGCCTCTGAAAGGGTTCATGGTTCATCATCCACGATATAGGTGACATAGTCATCGCCAAGACACTTTTCAGTCATTTGCCTCTTACTCCTCCTAAACTCCAACTCCCGAAGCAGTGTTATCCACCCTAGGAAGAATAGAGTGTTCATCTGAAACATTAGGGTCAATGACTTCATTTGGTCTTATAGAAAACACGTGTTCAAAGAACGTCGTATCATGAGATTCCATCATTACATTTGTAGCAATGTCACTCGCCTCATATTTGACCACTAGAAATCTATAAGCCGTGCTATTTTTAGCACACCCTAGAAAGACACAATCAACAGTCTTAGGACCAAGCTTTCTTTTCTTCGGTAATGGCACATGCACTTTTGCAAAGCATCCCTGAATTCGAAGAAATGATAAGTTATGTTTTCTCCTCTTCCATCCTTCATAAGGTATTTCTTCCTGATTGCGAGGCGGAACCCTATTGAGGACATAATTAGCTGTGAGAACTGTTTCACCCCACCAATAGTCTGATATACCTGAACTTTGTAGCATGGCATTAACCAAGACACAAAGGGTTCGGTTCATTCTTTCGGCTATTCCATTCGATGGGGGTGAGTATGGTGGAGTAATTTCATGAATTATTCCACTTTCTTCACAGAATTAAGAGAATTCATTTGAGACGTATTCACCGTCATGGTTCGACCTTAACTGTTTGATTTTCTTTTCTAGTTGATTTTTCACTTCGGCTTTAAAGATTTTAAAGTGTTCTAGTGCTCTATCTTTCGACTTAAGTAAATATAACAGTACTTAGTCGCATCATATATGAGAGTTAGAAAATAACATTTGCCACATTTAGTTAATATTCCATTCATCTCAAAAAGATCAGAATGGATTAGCTCAAGGGGAGAGGTGCTTCGTCCTTCAACACTATGAAAGGGTTTTTAGAGTTGCTTTGCTTGCACACACACTTCACACTTAGAGCCCTTCTCATAATTACAGCTTGGAATTAAACTCATTTTGCTTAACCACATAATGGCTTCAAAGTTAACATGACATAAAATGAAAATACTAAACATCATGAATTTTATTGCAATGAAAAACATTAAAAATGTTTACATTATTGAAATCAAGAATAAACAAGCGGAACATGTCTCCGCTATCATAACCTTTGCCCACAAAATTACCAAATTTGGTCAACACAATCTTATTGGACTCGAACACAAGTTTTATTCCTTACCTACACAGCATAGACCCACTCATCAGATTGTGAGTCATGGCAGGCACATACAACACGTTTTTCAAAATGAGTGTTTTGCATGAAGTAAGCTTCAAGCAAACTTGTACAATCCTGTGTACTATAGCAGCGGCTCTGTTCCCCATCAAAACGAATCCACCACCTTTACCCTAGAATGAAGACAAACAGAATTGATCAACACATATATGTCTAGTAGCACATGTATCAATCCACCAATCAATAGATGGTCTTGCCATAATGGCCTGAGGTACATACCCTTATGAAATGGAACTAGCCAGTGCGATATTCACTTTAGTCTTACGGCCTTTATGCTGACCAGGAGAAGGACCCTTGCCTTTACGATTGCGATAATGGTTGGCTTTAGGACCAACCACTCCACAAACAAAGCAGATAATATCCTCCTTCTTGTTCTTCATTATCTTTCCTTGGATCTTGTTCTGGGGTTGATTCCTGAACTTCTGTTTTCCAAAGCCTCCAACACTCTTCTCCTCCACCTAATGAGCCTTAACATGAGCATTTCCTATACTGCCATCGACTCTTGCACGCTCTTCGACATTAATAGCCGCTGACAGCTCATTGAGAGTCAAGCGCTCCTTTATATGTCTATGAGCGGTCACAAAGTCGCACCACGAGGACGGTAACTTAGCCAGGATGACATTCATTTGAAACTTCTCTGGTAGGATGCAGTCGTACTGACTTAAGTCACGTACATGAAGTTGTATCTTATGGAGCTACTCCATCACCAACCTCCCCTCAACCATCTTAAAATTCAAGTTGGTAGCAATTATGAATGACTCATTTCTATTATCTCCTTTGGAATATTTCTCATCAAGTTCATCCCAGAGTTGCTTAGCATCCTTGAAGTTAACATATACGTCAAACAGCCGGTTAGATAGGATGGCTAACAAACAAGCTAAGACTGAATTTTTCGCATCCTCCCACCGCGTCATAGCCGCGATTTCCAATGTGAACATTGGAGGATTTGAAATGACCCAAAAAGTTCGAGGTCAGTCAGCCATAGTTTTGTTTTAACCTGCCAACGTTTAAAGTTAGCACCATCAAATACTTCCAACTTAACAACATCAGACGAAGAAGCCATTTCTTTATAGATTGGTTTTCTGAATTGTTGTAAAATTGGTAGTTTTAGCTAATATTCAGAATTAATTCCAGCATAAATTACAATAATTAAAGCATATTTCCAGCAACATATAAATGACAAAAATGACATATAAACATGTAATTTCTTCATGTCAATTAAACAGGATAATATGCTCAAAAGATAGAATTCAAAAACAAATAAAATTGGCATAATTCTCATATTTTAATTGCTTGTTTATTGCTCTCAAATGTTGGGCTCCTTAAGATAAAATCTTGGCCTCCTCGCCACTAAATTCTATACTATTCACAAATTAGATATGATAGGGAAAATCCAAATTTGGAGCTCTAAAGAATGCTTAACTAATATGTCAAAAATTTAATCTCTTATACAGCAAGTTATTCTGCCAAACAACAGAGGATTGAAATTGCTTAACAATGCAATCACAACTATAGCATTTCAGTCAACAGAGAAGTGAAAGACTAACAAAGCTAAAGAATCACAAATTGCACTATGTAAGCATATCAATTGACAGAAGACCAGCAAGGTCACAGATCATCAAATCAGATTAGTAGACACAGTGCAACCGAACTAGCTGGAATTAACAGAGCCAAAAGCTAGATATATAAATTGATAATAGTAAGCAACACAATTAGAGCTCAAAACTGAATTAGCTATCACTCCAATTTCAGTATATGACTATTATCTTCACTGAGCTATTAAACTGAACCCACAGACATTACCTGCAAAGTCTCCCAATACTAGACTAAATTACATAATGTAATTAACTGGCACAGCACACAATGCTCAGTAATGCAAAAAATTACAATCAACTATACTCACGATGCAAATGGCACTCAAAGCCACCGAGTAGAACTGGGTAAGGCACGCGAATCACAATGTCTCAGAAAACCAATCGCCCCGATGTGCCGCGTTTGAACAGACATGGTCGTCGGAGATATAATGACATTCTTCACAATTTGGGACACACCAAACATGAAGTTAAGGTACCAGGAGTTATGCCACACAAGAATCACCAAAAAGATGCTCCGGCCGAAAGCACCAAGCGAGCACCAATTACCAAACTGAATGCCTTCTTCCCACACCAACATCAAGCTAAGGCTAGTCGGTTCCCACCTCCAAATGGCGCAAATTGAAGTCCTCACCACACCTCAACAGAGAAGAAGATGCAAGAGGGAAAAACCGAGATGTGCAAGGAGGAGGGGAAACCATTTCTCCGCCGACAGAGCCAAGCATAATCACAGCCACGCAACAGCTATCAAAGCCTCAAGAATCGAAATCAAATCGGTGAAGACGAACCAAAAAGGAGGAGAAAAGCTCACTATTTTCGGGGGTGGAAGAAAGAAGAGGGGAGAGTCGGCATATAAAGAGGAGGACGAGGAGCTCACGCCACCAACGGACGGCGTGGAACTCACCCAAGCAGCCAGACCGCTTGCCCGAGTCGCGCGCCACTGCAGATCCGAGCCAAAGGCCAAAAAGCCCGAAGCCTGCTTCCTTCGGTTGGAGATAAAAATCTCCAACCCTTATCCCTTCCTCATCTCAATGACAGGTGGGCCCCACAACTTCTTTTATTTTCTATTTATTCTTTTCTCAAAATGAGAAATTACCAAATAGCCCTAAAAATATCCAACAGCTAGCTCTCACTGATTCTTCTTGTGATGTTAAAGTTCTAACTAAGTTATATAGAACTGTACTATTGGTCAAGTTATTTAACTTTTTATGGGAATTGCTAAGATGGGATTTTTTTATTTAAATATTACAAACATAACTATTGCTGAGAAATGCATTCTTCTATGTTAGCAAGTGGAGTAGAGA
This sequence comes from Ampelocalamus luodianensis, assembly GCA_036346255.1. Classification (NCBI taxonomy): domain Eukaryota; kingdom Viridiplantae; phylum Streptophyta; class Magnoliopsida; order Poales; family Poaceae; genus Ampelocalamus; species Ampelocalamus luodianensis. The sequence goes on from CM070628.1 coordinate 9,203,549, forward strand.
AATTATAGTCTTTGTAGAAACGACGTCATTTCTAAAGAAGAAGCTCCAAAGTTTCAGGATATGAGATCTATGTTTGCATAGTAAGCGCTTCCGGAGAAGCTCCAGAGTCCATGGGGACGAGGTCCAAGGTGGCGCTGAGGAAGAAGGTGGAGAAGCTGGAGACGGCCTTCTGCTGCCCGTTCTGCAACTACGCTGGCAACGTCGAGTGCACCATCGACCTCAAGCTCATGAATTCATGATCGCGCAAGGCCTACTGTTGCGTCAGCAAGGAGAGCTACTCCACCAAACTCCACGTGCTCACGGAGCTCATCAACATTCTACAACTAGTGGATCGATGACTGCGAGCGCGTCAATGACGCGTCGTCCGGCGGGAGTACTCCTATGATGGCAATGATGATGCGTTATCGGTTTCCGACTTTGATAATTAATTCAACATTGTATTTGTTGAGTTTGAGTGTGATACGAATTCAGTTTCCTACTCTAATTCATAGTTTTGCTTCTACACAGAATCTTTCATTTACAACTATAAATATATCTCTATGCTTCATAGGGAAAAGCAGGAGTTTCATTGTAAACATATTTTTATATAGCGATATTACTGTCATACACTCGTAGTTTTTTCTCGAAAGAGTTTTTCACATAAAATTTGTGTCTTTCATTCCTATTTTTACTGTATTATTTACAACAAGTGGTATCGAGCATAGGAGATTTGAAGAATAAACATTCCCGTGACTCACGAGATGCAATCCGAATCGGCGTCGAATTCAAGGTCGTCTCCGCGTCAAAGACAAGGAGCAGTTGTTTCTCCGCAAGGAATCAAGCAAAAAGCATGAGAAAAAACATTAAACCCAAAAAAGAGCAGGCAAAGATTCTGTCGGCTGGCTTTAGTTCTTGAATTCGTCCTGACGGAAAATGCTACATACACACACCAAGTGATTTGCTAAGCACACACGAGCAAGCATACTAGCAACTCCGGTCTTCATTGCTTCGCGTACACAGAAGTGTACCCAAGATTCTGGGAATTCTTTGCTAGGTACACATAGGTTTGCACCAGCAAATTTGGGATTTCTTCCGCATTGCGACTTTGAAGTATGATCTTCCATTGCTGGATCGTGACACGAGATATTCTCTATGGCAAGTCAAGATAAGATATGTTCTTGCACAACTCGATTTGGATGATACTTTATTGGGGATCGATAAAATGCCCACCGCATGATCTCTTGAGTAGAAGCAAAGAAAAGATCGTAAGATCTTATCTCATATTCATATTCGTCTATCAAATAATATTCTGCACAAGGTTTTGAAGGAGAAGACCGCTGCTGCATTATGGTTGAAACTAAAGCAGATTTGCATAACCAAAGATCTTACCGGTAAGATGCATTTAAAGCAGAAGCTTTATTCGCACAGGATGGCGGAAGGTGGGCCATTATTGAACCACCTGACAGCATTCAAAGAAGTAGTCTTGGATGTCGAGTCTATGAAGGTAAAATATAAGGGGCAATTCGCTATATGCCACCGAATAACTTTAGATCTTCACAATATGCCACTGGTGTCTCACTGACATATGGGTCTTGAACCCACATGTCAACCTCACAATAAGTGACATATTGTGAATGATGTAATTATTCAGTAGCATATTGTGAATTTTCTTAAAATATAATGATGAAGATTTTGGTCTTATTCTTTTATGCTCGTTGTCTAGTTCATACTTTATGTTCAGTGATACTATTCTATATAGTCAAGATGCCCTTACACTTAATGAAGTCTATGCAACACTACATGTGAAGGAAAAGATGAAACTCATGGTTTCAACGAAAGTTCAAATTCGCATGCAGAAGGCCTAATTGTCCATGGCAAACAACAGGAGAGGAGTTCAAACCGCGATTCATGAGGCAAAAACTCAAGCAGAAATTACAAAGGCATATAAAAATCTAAAGGCAGATACAAGTTGTGCAAGTATTGCAAGAAAGATGAACACAACATATCTGAGTGTTGGTGGCTAAAAAAAAGGAGAAAATGAATACAAGAGGATGATGCTAAAGCCACCATTGTTACTAAGTAAGATTCTGATGGAGATGTTCTCGTTGTCTTTGCTGGTAATTCTAAAATCGGTGATGAATGGATTCTTGATACAGCTTGCACTTTCCACATGGGTTTGAACCGAGATTGGTTCATGAATTATGAAGCTACACCAAGTGGTTCAGTGTTAATGGGTGATTATTCACCATGCAAGATTGTAAACATTGGTTCTATTCAGATCAAGATGTTTGATGGCACTATCAGAACTTTATCGGATGTTCAACAAATTCTGGATTTGAAGAGAAATCTTATCTCGCTGAGTACTCTTGATGCTAAAGGGTACAACTATTCAGGTAGAGACGGAGTTCTGAAGATCTCTAAAGGATCGCTTGTTGTGATAAAAGGTCATATGAAAGCTGTCAAATTGTATCATCTGCAAGGTACTATAAATTTAGGTAATGCTTTTGTTACGTCAAATAAATCATCTGATTCTAATGCTACTAATCTTTGGCATATGCGTTTGAGGTATATGAGTGAAATTGGTATGATGGAGTTATGCAAAACAAGACTCGTTAATGGTCAAAGCATCAATAAGTTGAAGTTTTGTGAACATTATGTCTTCGACAAGCAAAAGAGGAAGAAGTTCACCACACAACAATTCACTCTATAAAAAGCTTATTGGATTATGTTCACTTTGATTTGATGGGAGAATCTCATGTTCCATTCCTTGGAGGTGCTGGCTACATGTTGACCATAACTGATGATTATTAAAGAAGAGTTTGGCCATATTTCGTGAAGCACAAATTGGATATGTTCAAGACTTTCAAGGAGTGGAAGATTATGATTAAAAAGTAAGCTGGTAAGCATGTCAAAAAGCTACGTACTGATAATAGCTTGGAGTTCTGTTCTGGAGAATTTGAAACATTATGCAAATTAGATGGCGTTGTGAGACATTACACTGTCACAGCTGCTCCTTGGCAAAATGCTGTTATCGAACGCCTGAACAGAACTATTATGGAGAAGGTATGTTGGATATTATCTAACTCCGGCTTATCTAGGATATTGGACTGAAGCCACATCCACTGCTTGTTATTTGATCAATCGATCACCCAACCTGGCAATATATAAGAAGACTCCAATTGAGGTATGGTCTGGTTCTCCAGCGGATTATTTAAATTTTAGAATATTTGGATATCCTGCTTATGCTCATGTTAACAATGGTAAATTGAAGCCTAGAGCCTCTAAATGAATTTTCCTTGGTTATAAATTTGGTGCAAAAATATATAAATTGTGGAACCATAAAACTAAAAAGGTGGCTATTAGCAGAAGTATTACTTTTGATGAATCTCCTATGTTGCATAATAAGCTATCTATTGATGTTCTCGTTGAGAAGCAGATGAAATCAAGTATGTAGATGGAGCATATTATTGATTCAGGATCTATACCAGAAGCCAAAAAGAAAAAACATACATTATGTTCCTGTTGTCTTTCAATCACTACAACGTTCCATTGCAGCCGACAAACCTGAAAGAAATACTCAAGCTCTCAAAATATTGATTGTAGAAATTGATGTTGTTACTTATGCTTTGAATGTGGCAGAAAAAATTGAAGGTACTGCAGAACCTTCCACTTATTCAGATGTTGTCTCTTCTAGTGATTCAGAGAGATGGATGGCCGCTATGCATGATGAGATGCAATTTCTTGAGAAGAATGATACTTGGGAGCTAATCAAGCTGCCAAATGATAAAAAGGTTATTCGTTGCAAATAGATCTTCAAAAAGAAAAAAAAATATTTCACCAATAGAAAAGGTTAGTTATAAGGCAAGGCTCATTGCTAAAGGATTCAGCCAAATTACAGGTATTGATTTCACAGATGTCTTTTTCCTAGTTGTGGAGCATAGTTTCATTCGTACTTTACTCAGCATAGTGGCTATGCATGATTATAAACTTGAACAAGTGGACGTGAAAAAATATGTTCTTACATGGGGAATTGGATAAAGATATTTATATGGAGCAACTGGAAGGTTTTGTCTTTCTGGAAAGGAGAATTATACTTACAAGTTGAAGCAATCTCTTTATGGTTTGAAGCAATCATCCAGAGAGTGGTACAAGAGATTTGACTCATTAATGATCTCTCGAGATTTCAAAGATCCAATTATGACAGTTGTGTTCATTTGAAGACTGTTAATGACCCAACTATTTATTTGCTCCTATATGTTGATGATATGTTGAGTGCCACAAAAGACAAGGCAAAAATTTCAAAGTTTAAAGCACAATTGAGCAGTGAATTTGAGATGAAGGATCTCGATGCAGCAAAGAAGATTCTTGGTATAGAAATTACCAGAGATAGACGGTTTGAAAAATTATACTTAAGTCAGAAAGGATATATTAAGAAAGTTTTTTTGCTATTTCAACATGTATAAGACCAAACCGGTGAATAATCAGTTAGCTGCACATTTCAAACTTTCTTCAGTGTCATGTCCAAAGTTAGATGATGAAGTTGAGTACATGTCTAGAGTTCCATTTATCATTGCAGCTGGTTCACTTATATATGTCATGGTATGTTCTCGCCCTAATTTATCTCAATCATTGAGTGTTGGTAGTATGTACATGGCCAATGCTGGCAAAGAGCATTGGAAAGCAGTTCAAAGGATTTTTCATATAATTGCGGGGCACATCTTATGCTTTTTTACAGTTTGGGAATGCTAAAAATGGAATCATTGATTATGTGGACTCAGATTTTGTTAGAGATTTAGATAAGAGAATATCTCTTACTAGTTATGTATTCATTATTGGAGGATGTGTCGTTAGTTGGAATGCAAGCATGCAAGCTATTGTTGTCTTTTCCACTACAGAAGCCGAGTATATAGTTATTTCTGGAGCTTGCAAAGAAGTTATATGGCTAAGATGTTTATTTACTAAGCTTTGTGAAAGTACGTCTTGCACTACAATATTCAGTGACAGTCAAAGCGTTATTTGCCTTATGAAGGATCAGATGATTCATAAGAGAACGAAGCACATTGACATCAGATATCAGTACATTTGAGGTGTCATCGCCCAAGATGATATTAAAGTCAGCATAAGAGCATCTTTAGTGTATTGAACCGATATCGATTCAAAGTTATGCCACATAAGCATTTTAGGAACTGAGGTTATTTTTCTCCAATGTATTGAACCGATTCCTACTAATAACTAGGACCCACGTTATATTAAAAAACTACAAAATAATAATATCTTCTCTCAACCGCACTCTCTCCTATGTAGTTGTTTAATGCTTATATGAATTGTTTAATGCTTTGAATCGATTCCTAACTAGGGTTCGGTTCCATGCATTTTTTTGTTGGAATCGACCCCTCCAGTGTATTGAATCGATTCAATACCTTCTCTATCCTCATTTGAACCGACTAAAATACAACATTGGAGATGGTCTAATAAGTACTCATGATAATCCAGCTGATATGATGACAAAGCTAGTTTCTACCGTTAAGTCTGAGCAAAAGCTTTGCTCAAACTTAGTTGGTATCATTCGGTAGTTCTATGGACACTTGGCGCATAAGGTGTCCATGCTAATCTGTTTTGAGGAGATCACATTTTGTTTTGGCTACAAGAGGAATTCGTCTCAAGGTGGAGATTGTTAAGTTTAAGTGTGATACGAATTTTTTCTACTCTAACTTATAGTTCTACTCTACATGGAGTTTTTCATTTAGCACTATAAATATATCCATACAGTCCATAGGGAAGAGCAAGTGCTTCCTTGTAAACATCTCCTCATATAGTGATATTACCATCGTGCTCTGTGGTTTTATCCGAAATAGTTTTTTACGTAAAATTTGTGTTTCCCGTTCCTATTTTTCTGTGCGTTATTTGCACCAATATTTGAAGTTTTCGCGCTTCTGCTGAAATCGCACACAAAGCAACATTGATCATATTGCTTCCTTCCCCCCCTTTTTTTTGTCCGGTTGTAGCTCAGTTTTACTACAGTTATGCGCAACTGGGGAACGATCTCCCCTGTGCATCCAAAGGGCCACCAATTCACGGTAATCCGTTTCAGCAATCACTTTTTCATGGCCCCTTCGTCTGGGCAAACCGACATCTTCATGAACTCACCAATGCTGCTGAGGAAAGGAGCACTGCATATGACTCTATGGCTGTAAAAAAATTTCAAATGCGGCCGTTAGCCATAGGATCAAGCACTTATTCCCCCGTGGCACTGTACCATACAAGGCACTTGTACAGTCGATGGTGAGGCTTCTCTGAACCGTAGCCCAGAAAAAATGTTTGCCAAATTATTTCTCCCGTTCATAGGTAGCTGCTGATCAGTAGATGTGTTGTTCAACTTCTTTTTCTAAGTTCAGTGACAGTCTAAGCCTAGGAACTTTTTCGTTCATCAATCTTTCTAGCTAAGCTTCGCAATAGTTCACCAAATGATATAAATGTTATAACAGAAAGTTATACAAAGTCTAACTTTCCCATTTCTATGGCCCAATGACGATGTGTAAAGGAAATCAGGAATGAAAACAATCGTAGCATAAATACTCATTTCATACACTGCTGATCCAGAGATTCATTATCTGGCACAAAAGAAGCCGCAAGACGCTAAGCATGTACAGAGATTTTCTGAAGAACTTCAGTACAGGCTACAAAACTAGTCATCAGTTGTCATACTCTTAGATCTCCAAGGTATGATCATCAGTTGTTAGTTTCCCCACATTCTATCTGCTCTGGCCAACAGCGATGGGCAATGGATTTGGGCTGACATAGCTAAGCTCAACTTTTTGGGGCAGAAGGTGGTATCTAATGGACATCTCCTCGAATATTTTCTTTAGTTCCATGACGAGCTCAGATCTCCTGATGTTCTTCTCCCGGATATTCTGGAAGTTCATCGTGTGCTGGACACACAGAGACATGTTGATCTTGTTCACGTCCAAGATGTCCTTTAAGTTTACCGTGTGGACAGGGTTCCAGTGAGTTGGTTTGCTCTCTATGTACCTGAAAGCCCAAAGAATTGACCAATGACAACTGATAACATGGATCAAACGAACATGCAGTGAAGTTCAGATAACTTATTTTTTATTCATACCATATGCAGATTTGCATATCCATATATGAACAACTACTGAACTACACCCCTCTGGAGTTCAGATATACAGAGTGCTGGCAGCAGATTTGCTTAAGAACAATGTTTGGAATAAGATGAAATGTGAAAACGGAGACAAAGTTTAAGAATTCACCATTTAATTCTGGACCTCAAAGTTCCAATGCTCTCAATTGAAGTTGAAACACCAATGGCAAAGTCGATGGTGTCATACATGTTAGGGCTTCGGTAAAAGTTGCTGATTGGCTTTGTAGACAATACAGAGTTTGGATAATATATCTTCTCATTGTCATGCTTCAAGAAAACAGTGGTTAATATATTCATTTCTTCGACAACCATCTATCATCAGTGTAGATACATGTCAATATCATAACTTAACATGAAAGATCAATGAAAACAGGAACTGAGAACAGGGTGGTCTGGAAGTGACCTGTACTCCATCGATGACACAGCGGTCGCCAACATCAAATGGATGCATGATGAATACAAATATAAGGGCCTCAAATACAGTCTTGCATGCATTTCCAAATATGAATACCACAACTAGAAGCTGGGATGAGATGACAACAAGGATCTTGGTTGTCGCGATGCCCATCAACAACAGAGTGATGATGATGGTTACAATAATGACTAACACTCTGATCAGGTTGTGAAGTTGCATAACTGCGGTTTTTGTGTCATTCAGAGAATGCCCTAGTGATTTGCGGTCAAGGTATGCCTTTACCTGGGAGTAAAATAACAATCAGTCAAGCAAACAGATAACTTTCAAGTACAGATCAAGTTTATCCATGTTGAGGCATCAAAATATACAAGACATATCAGCTCTTGCTATTTTGTAGTATCATGTATTACTTTCCTTTCAAAGAAATTAAATGATTTACCAGAAGAAGAAAAAATATTGCTTGTTACTTGTTAGATGCCAAAAAAAGGCTACACAAGGTGATCATAAAGAAGCTACCATAATGTTCAAACTCTGTAACTTTAAGTTATGTTTTGCATGTATTACTCCAATTCTTTTTTTCTTCAAACAGTATTACTTCAATTCTAGATTTCTATTATTACAAAGGGCACATCACACCCACAATTCTGACCGCTGCAGGTGAAGTGAAACTAAAATGCAAAACATGAAACATTTGAACCAATCTATAAAGACCCCCTATGACTTCTTAGATAGAACAAAAACGAAAATTGTGATTGTGTTTGAGCTTTCCGTTACCACCCAGTTCTTCAGAGCAGACTTTTTTATCTTCCCCGTCTCTGACGCCCCCTCAAACATCGGAAGCACCAAGTCCACCTCCTCCTTGGTGAAAAATCTCAGCAGGTCCACCTCCTCAATGTGCCTACACCAACAAACAATGTCACATATTGAAATATGTCTACAGAGAAGAATGGACTACTGAGCAATCATAATCGTCCTCACTTATAGCCGGGCCTTGCAACATTCTTGAAAATGGCATTCGCCGCTGCCTTCGCCTCCCGCTCACTATTTATCTCCTTATCCTTCTGCTCCATGCCATCAACCTCATCAAAGCTCTCAATAGTATGAGATATTGTTGAGAGCCTCGAGCTTAGGATCGCCGTGATCAGCCCTTTCATCGTCCATGCCGACACTTTCTCCTGGCTCATCCTCCTTAGTTTTGCGACATCGATCACCTCCGGCACTCCTTTCTCCTCCTTCGCCCTGCTGAAGCTCACCCGACCAAGTCCGCTGCCCTCCCGCCCCACATTCTCCGCCAGCTCCATCACCGGCGGGCCCGACAGCGTCTGCAGAACGTACTGGTGGAACACGCTCTCCTGGATCCGATCAAAGAACGCCTTCCGGTGGAAGGTGGACGCGATCACCTTCATGAGGAAGGTCTTGACCACCCAGATGACCGATCCGATCAGCACGGAGGCGAGGAACCTCGAGACGTAGTTGAGGATCCTGGCCGTCTTGGGCGGGCGCCCGAGGTCGCGGTCGAAGAGCTGCGACCAGGCGATGAGCACGAGCGCGAGCCAGAGGCAGACCTGGACGCTCGTCTTGAGCCCGAACACGAAGTAGAGCACCTTGTCGCGGAGCAAAAAGTTGCGCTCGATGAGGAAGACGAGGAGCGTGACGAGCCACTGGCTGACGAGGTGGCCGGAGAAGAGAGCGATGACCATGACGCACCACTTCCAGATCTCCAGCCCCCACACTTGGCGCCCCTGCAGCGGCCGCACCACGAGGCTGACCACGAGCAGCGCGAGGAAGAGGACGAGCACGGAGAGTTCGAGCGCGAGGCGAACCCTGCGGCGGCATCGGGCCGCGGAGGCGGAGGCCGGGGCGCCCTCCTTGCGGAAGACGTCCTCATCGTCGTCAGCGTCGGCGGGGGTGTGCGGCGTGGAGGCGGGAGCCCCCGCAGCGCGAGGGGTCTGCGAGGCGGAGGGGTGGGCGGGGGAGGGATGGGGGGAGGATGCCCCGGGGCCAGGAGGGGTGGGCGGCTCGACGAAGCGGGACTTGGGCTTGGAGAGCGTGGAGCGGCGGCGGAGGAGCGCGGCCGAGGCGGGAGGGAGCGGCGGGCGCGAGGGGCTCGAGCTCAGGGGCTTCTCGGGGTTTTGAGGGGGTTTTGGGGCATCAGCCGCCGAGGAGTTCGGCTGCTGTTGCTGCTGCTGGTGGTTTGGGTGGTGGGGCTGGGGTTGGTCGGGCGGGATAAGGAGGACGAGGTCGGCATTGGCGAGCCTGGCGTTGGCGTTGGCCGGGTCCATGGGCGCCGCGCACGCGCGGCGGCGGACGCAACCGCGGGTTGGGAAAACGCTTGGGTTTTGGGCTTTGAGGCGATGAGGAAGCGGTGCGGCGGCTGCAGCGGGAGTGGCCAGTGGGGAGTGGTGGGGTGGTGAAGGCGTGAAGCGCGAGGGGTAGGTGCCGTGGTGCGTGGGGATGGGGATGGGGATGGGGATAGGGAGACAGGTGCCGGACTGCCGGTGGCCGTTTTTGAAGTTTGAGCCCAACGAAATAAACAAAGGACAATGAAAGCTGCGGCGCACTTCGGCCGGAACCGGTTAATTCAACTCGTCTGGCTGCCCGTGCCGTTCATCGTTTTGCCGGCCACGCCTTTGCCTAGGCCCGGGTTTCACGCTTCTTGTTTCTTGCTCGTGCACTAAACCCAAGCGAACTGACTATCAACACACCACTATCAACCATTTGGTTTGAAGAAAAAAAACACAACTATCATTTAGGTCCTGTTTGCAATATATAGTAATTTTATGCATTTTGTCAGGAACGAAAATGTCGAAGGAGCACTACTGTTTTCTGGCCCCAATATTTGTGTAAAAACATTTTACTGCTCTAAAATAAGTATAACAAGCGGTGGTTTCTCGTTGGTTGGAAAAACAAGTACTACTGTTTTTGTCTTGAAGGTTAGTTTTGGTATACAGGAGGGATCCGGGTCTTTGTATTATTATAGAGACCTACTGTGTGAACAGTATTTTGTGAGGAGATAAACAGTGTTCTGCAATGAACTGTGGCAAAATACTGCGGCAACAATGAAATATGCACTATATCAAAAACTATAGTGATTAATCTAGACCTTCGATTTTTTATTCAATAGTAGAGCTCACTTCTAATGCCATGTAGATCTTCAATGCAAGGATCTCGGACCGTAGGATGCTATAGGGTAATTCAATGAATATCGTCTTCTTGTGTCAAGTCATGGCTTAGAATGCTGAAAGAGTTGTTGGTGGGTAAATATATAAATAAAAAGTTGTGAAAGTTCAGCGCTACTTTGTATTAAAAAATAAAGTCATTAGACACTTATGATAACTGTCTCTCTCGAAGATTCCTGTTATTTATCGCTGAAGTAGGAACGGTTAATCTTTTCATCGGGTGACCACTAGCCAAACAATGTTGGTCCTGAACGGTTATATCCAATGTGCCAGTGACAATCTCTATACACAACTACTCGACTCTTTTGAGTTAAAGCGGAGAAAAGAGGTCAAGTCCGGCAATTGATGGATGTGCAGAATGTGGCTCAGCATGAGAAGCAATGTCGCATTCAATACTACTCGTAAAGATCTTTGGTAGGCAAACGGAATTTCACGACAAGACTTGATGCGAGTTTGGCATCTCAAAGATTTCTACTACAAAGAAAAGGTGGTAGTAAGACCTAATTAAACTTTTATAATACGCTATGACTCTGAGCTTACCATGGATTGGTGAGCACTGAGGAGCAGTTAGTAGATAATGGTACTTTTAAGTGCAAGTGGTTATAGTAGTACTCGTCAAAGAAACGGTAGTAGTAAGAGCTAATTAAACTTTTTATAATACGCTATGACTCTGAGCTTACCGTGGATTGGTGAGCACTGAGGAGCAGTCGGAGATAATGGTAATTTTAAGTGCAAGTTGTTATAGTAGTACACTAGTAGGATAGACTGGCCGCGTGGAGTGTCCGTGATCTTGTACGGAATGTACGCGATCGCTGCTACTAGTACACGTTGCGAATTCAAGAATCAGACGATTGTGCCGGCGACGTGCCACGTTTTTGGAAGGCCCGCATGTGCGCGCGACTGCGTGCGTTCGTGGCGAATGAATGGAGTCTGGTGGAGTGGTGGTGGGTGACGGGCTGACGGCACAGCAGTCGCCGCACTGCTGCGGTGTTGCCGGTGCGTGCTGTGGATTCCGCAGCGGATTGACAGCGGCGTCGTGATGGAGCAGCCTGATCCGCCTTTTTTTCCCCATTTTTTTTCCTAAGAGCAGAGGATGAGCCGCTGGTCCTGCGTGGGGCACACGGTCACGCACCGCACCTGCACAGGTACCCACGCAGCCACGTTGCTCTGCTGTTTGACTGTAGAGTATCAAGAACTCTTTGACCAACCGATCGGCGCTCTCTTTTCTTCTTTTTTGTTGTTTGCCCTTCCAAGAAAGAAACACAACCTTGCAACCAGATAAAAAAAACATGAAAAAGGAAGAGGTGCGCACTTACCAGTGTCTAGGGTCGTTTGGTTCGGAGTTTTTCCCTTATGTAACACTGTTTATACCGCTTTTAGCAAAACTAGACGTTAGCATGGGAATGGTGCTTTTGACGCCTCTGTCGTTGCTCCTTGACTCGAACGACTCTCCGTCTGCCACGTCAGCCCTTGCCGTGCATCTCACTCCCGGTGCGCACCTTGTTTGTTGCTTCTGGCCCGAACACCACTGGTATGTTCTCCCCTAGACCGGACGTCGCCCCTCGCGCCACGTCACCTGCTCCGTTCCATGCTGGCGCCGATAAGGTCGTCCGTTGCTCCTTGGCGCGGACATGCGTGTCCACGCGCCTCTACCGCCCTTCTCGCCGGGCGCAGCGCGCGCGCGTGGCACGACGCGCTCCCTTGTCCGTTGCTCCCTCCACAGAAGCCCTCCGGACTCGCCCAGACGCGCCCCGTGGCCCAGACGGGCCTCCCTTGTTCGTTGCTCCCTGCCATGGACGCAACGAAAGCCCTGCATTTTCGTGCCCTTTAGTCTTGTCGTTATCCATCGCCGTGTTTTATTCCCATCGCCCGTCCATTGGTGCCTTGGGTGTGCATGCATGCAAACCGCGTGCGGGAAGGAATTCGATTCCTCCCGTCACTTCGCGGCTATAAATTCGGACGCGTCGGCGAGACGCTTCGCATAATCTCATCCTCCCTCATTCGGTCGTTCTCGCTCGCTTGCTCTGTCGATTTCCTTTCGCAGACGATTAAGGATTCCTTAGAGCCATCTTTAGCGGCAATTTCAGCAGGTAATTTTTTGCCCGTGTGTATTTTCTTTACTAACTGTGTAGTTAGTTAATTAGTCGTAGTTAATCAGTTGTGCTTATTTAGGCCTAATGAATTTAGTCGTGTTTTTTTTTCATAATTAAATTTGTGTTAGTTAAATAATTACAATTAATTAGATCGTACTTAATTAGCCATAGTTAAATTAATCCTACATAATTATTCATTACACAGTTAATTAGATACTAATTAATTAGTCATAATTAGTCGATGTTAGTTATTAATTAGTCGTAATTAATTAGTTGTAATTATTTAGTTGTAGTTCATTACGTCTTAATTAATTAGTCGTAATTAATTTAGTCATAGTTAATCAGTTGCCTTATTAAGTAGCAATTATTTGTTTGTAATCAATATGTGTTAATTAATTAGTTGTAATTAATTTAGTGGTATTTAATTTATCATAATGAATTTAGTCCTGACTAATCTTGTTGTCATTATTAAGTAGTAATTATTTATTTGAAATTCATTTGTGGTAGTTAATTAGTCCTAATTAATTTAGTGGTATTGAACTACTCGGATTAATTTAGTCACTACTAAATTAGTCGTACTTAATTAGTCCTAATTATTTTGTCATAATTAATTAAGTATTAATTAATCGGTTGTACTTAATTAGTCACAACTAATTTGGTCATAGTTAAATAGTGTATGTTAATTTGTTGTCTGTATTTAGTCGTAATTTTTAATTTCTAGTAACTATGCGTCATTATTAATTTACTCATTGATAATATGTGTCTTTGTTCTCTTGCAAGTCATGCATCTACTAGAGCTACTAGAACCCTTCTACGACAAGCATCACTGGTGCAAGCTGTGGATCACTAGGGACGCGGATGGCCCTCCACTCCTCGTGCTTCGGTCCGAGAAGCACTACTGGGAGCTCGATGCTCGCTACGTCCCAATCCTCCGGGACATAGGCTTGTTGCCCTTTGCGAGGCTGCTCTTGATTGAACGCTACTTCACCCTGGACGGCAGTGTGATGTCGGCACTTGTCGATAGGTGGAGACCCGAGACTTACATCTTTCGCTTTCGATGGGGAGAGATAACGGTCACTCTCTAGGATGTCTCATTCTTGACCGGTCTCCCGGTCAAGGGTGAGCCACTTGTTCCTGGTCGTCTGCCGGCGGACTGGAAGGCTCGACTGGGGCATCGGTTTGGCATACCTGTCCCGAACAGCGCCCGTGGTGTCCCTCGGACATGGCTGAGGAATTTCAATCAATGCTTGCCGGATGCACCTGATGAGGTTGTTAAGACGCATCTTGTCGCTTACCTTATCCATCTCTTCGGTTGGGCTCTATTTTCTACCGCACAGGAAGATTGGGTATACCCCAGTTTCGTCCGCATCGCCGAGCCTTTGGCTGACGTGGAGACAGGGTCGTATGACGCTTCGCAGCGCGACACTAGTGTAAAATCGGTCCTTGTCGTCTGCTATGTGCTCCTACGGTTGTGGAATTGAGAGCACTTCCCTATTGGGCGGCCCTCCTTCGAGAGAGCAGCGCACCTGTACCCCGAGTTGAACGACCTGATCAACGGGCCCACTATAGGCTACTGCTGGACTGCCGCCTAGTTACACTAGGCCAAGGACAGATCGGCGAGGTGCTACTGGTTGTTCCACAAAAAGTTCGAGTCGTTGCATAACAATGACATCATGTGGGCTCCATGGAGTCGAGATTTCGTGAACACGGTAGCACTGCATGGACTGTCCATGCAATGCACGCAGGACGCCAGATTACGGGCGATGACCTACCACCTGGTGTTTACCCATATGGTTGAGCCTTATGCATTGCAGCGCTTAATGCGACAGTTGATTTTTACCAGCTTGTGTCCCCTCCCGATTTAAAGGATCCTGCAACGAGCCGTCCACTTGTGAGTCCAACTCTATCTGAGTAATGTTTGCATTTCATGCCCACATTCCCTGTTCTAACACGAATCTTTCTCGAATGTAGGCAATCGAGGGCAGGCCGACATGCTGAGGACTGGCAAGTAGTCCACCATGAGTGGGTTTTGGCTTAGACGAAAACGGCGCACCTTGAGGTCGTATAGGAGCAGAGACCGTATGACGTACGTACATACCACCAGTACATGGAGTGGTACATACCACGGTCACGCACCAGACTGACTCATCCTCCACCAGAGCATCCAAAGTAGGTGATGCACCAAGAGAGGCTACGTCACTCCTTCAATCGTCACAGCGCCTCGCGGCATGACGACACGGTAAAACACTGACAATCTTTACTTGTTCCATTGATGATATTTGTACTGTTTGGTACTGAACATGTGTTGTCTATCATTTTAGTTCGAGCAGCTGCAACGGATCACAAGTACGTTCGAGACCACCATCCACAGCCCAAAGCACACCATACTAGGGCTTTTGAGCACTTTGAAGTACATCTTCGCAGAGTCGAAGAATGTAATCAAGAACATGAGCTGTGGTCATTCGAGAGGTGATGTCCTACATGCCGCGCATCGAGTGGGTGGAGCATGCTCACCTTCTAGGTCGGCATGGCCTAATCGGACCGACGGGCATCCTAGCACTCCCAGTCGGTCAACCGCGCTGCAGATCGGTGGGGAGGTAAGTTATGTACAAATTTATATCCTATTTTTCTTATTACGTCTTATGTTGTGCCAACATCATGTCGTCCTGTAACCGCAAGTTCCTAACTGCAGAACCACGTGAACAAGTTTGACGCAAGATGCCTCATGCACCACTAGGTTTCCACGTTGTTCCACTGGTGAGGGGGTTCCGTCCCATGCTTCATGGTATTCAGAGCCGACAACAACCCAGCATTGTGGTTTGTGATAAGGCATACGTCGCGCTGGTCTCACACAACTGCCCACTTCATATTTGTCAAGAACTACAACCAACTGGATGTGTTCTCATTCTCTATAATGGCAAATGCAACCAAGAGTGCTGGTCATTCGCGTCGGCCGCCACCGCAGTGAGATTGGTGCTCTTGTACCTCCTCGTGAGGGAAGTGCCATCCATCATGAGCACGGGACGATAGAACTTGAAACCCTCTATGGCCTGAGCGAAAGCCCAGAACACCTGGTCCAATATGAAGTAGTTGGGGCCTCCATCAGCATCTTCACTTTCAAGCTTGTTTACGTACGTGTCAGGGTTTGATTTGGCAATCTAGTGGAGCATTCTTGGCACAAGGTTGTACACCTCTTCGTATGTTCCATACATAGACTCGATAATCTTCTGCTTGGGTCGTCGGACCTTGCTATAGCTGATTGGATAACCAACCAGATTGGTGACTTCTGACAGCAACACCTTGGGGGAGACAGACACATCCTCTGCAACTAGGTGGCTGATGAGACTTGCCACATATGTGGAAGCCACATTCTGATGCTGTCGTAGTGGCTCACTAAGCTCGCAAGTATGGTTGGTCACCGTCTTGACCGTGAAGACCGAGCTGAAGAACATTGATCGGTGAGCGCTGACCTTGCTAGGGTAGCCATCCATACGCACTTCACTGCGTAATGTTCTGGGTTAGACCGGTGCACCTAGTACACATGGCTGATGGACAAGGCGTACCGTGCTATAGCTTGCTGCACAACCACCTTACTAGGGAAGTGTTGCTCAACTAAGAGGGTGTCAGCATCAAATCCCCACTGGGACCCTTCTTCTTACGATAGGGCGAGCGATCATACTACAATATCATCAAGTCTAGATGCCACGTAGAGCACCTCCGAAGACACAATTCTACCGTTAAGACCAGCACCTTGGGGTGTGTCCTCCTCGCTACCATCCGATCCTAGGTTGGCATCCTTGTTGGACTCCAACCCCAAAAGTTGGTCCGATAGATACTCGTGGCAGTCAATGTGGGCCGACCACCATAGTCCCGCCCCCTTCAAGCTCCGCCTGCGGTTGCCCGCTTCCCGAGGCACCAGCATCATCATGGTCTCTTGGTGGCCTACGTACGAATTTCACGTACACCATCAGTTTCCCGTATATCGCCGCCTTGGGCTAGGAAGCAATCTACATGTACTGGCCTCATGCTACACTTCTATTCACCTTCCCTAGCTCCCATACACTCTTCCCTTCGCTACTCGTGCATGTGATCGCCTCGATGGCAATTTTTTCGTCGTTGGCTCCGTCTCGAATTCCTTCCGGATGCAACTCCTAAGCTTGTGAATATTCATCGCTTTGAGCCCCTCCGTCCGGACCACGTTGTACTGGCATCTCGACAGGTCCAACCCATTGGGTCCAGCCCGTACGAGACCATCACCATAAAACACTACTAAGTCTTGCATGTTTGAAATTATTTAAAGCCACAACAACCCGATTTACGGAACCCAATATAACAAACAAGTTATGTAATTAGCACTAATTATTTTACTGTACAAGACTATTTACATCGGATTATTTACAACTAATTAAATAGAACTAGACTAAAAGTACTAATTAATTACGAGTAATTTATTTTCCACTAATTACCCGTGACACAAATAATTACGACACATTACATACAAGTAATTAAATGCAACTAATTGAATATGAATAATTAATTAATTAGCAACAATTTTATTACTTACGAGTAATTTATTACAACCAAGTAATTCCCACTGAATTAATCATGATTAATTACTTAAGACTTATTAACTATGCGTCATTAATTATTAACAATTCATTATGTTTATTAATTACCACTAATTAACTATGAGTCATTACTTACCAACAAATTAATTATGATCACATAAATTCGATCACTTAATTTGCACTAATGTAATTACCACTAATAAACTACACATAATTTAATTACAATATGTTAATTGCGACTAATTAATTAACACCTCATTTCCACTAAATAATTATGACTAATTAACTATAAGTACTCAATTATGACTACTTAATTACCACTAGTTTAATTACCACTAAATAACTGTGACTAATAAATTATCGCTTACTAACAGCGACTGAAATAATTACAACTACAGCACAGGAAATAAATTTACCAGGATGTCGACTTCATGGTACTTATACGATCATAATCCGAGCCATTGCTCTAAACACCGCAATCATCACCGCATAATCCGAACAAATTTTTAGTTCAATTCTCCTTGTTCTCAGCAATGAGCGTGAGAACGAGAATGGATTCCAAAATGAGAGCGAGAGCGAGCGTGGTGCTGGTTTTGATAGGCACACGAAGGCCATTCACGCAGACAGGGCAGTGTCATTAGGCATGCATGCGGACGGAGGCAGAGAGGTGATGGATGGGACGGGGAAAGGATGAGGGTGGTGCTTTTAGTGGAACACGCCCGCGTGTCTGTGCCCTAGTTTTAGGGCGGTGCGTTGTCACATGTAAAAAGGTGCTGAAATCCGGCCCTAGGGACAACAGTAGCGCCGAAACCAACAAAAGGGAGAAAGGGATGGGAGAAATTAGAGGGGGCTCAGGGCTAGAGTGCCACAGACTGGCCACATGGGAAAGTGCAAGCCGTTCGGGCAACCAATCAACGGTGAAGTAGAGATCAGGCCAGGGGGCCACGGAGGATCTGGTGCTCGTGCACAGGATGCGCGCCGTAGGTCAGTGGCAAGGGCATGCGGCTGCCGCTGTTCATGCCACCTTGGCATGAACATGGTGCTGTCTGGGCCACCCTAGCACGAACAAGATGGGGTCGGGCGCGGTAGGCACAGCAACGCGCGCGTGGTGGCCGCGGCGCTCAGTGCCAACAACCGCACGGACAAGAGGGGATCCGAGCATGGGATGCATAGTGGGATAGATGTCACTTGTCGGGACATCCGTCGTGCCAAAATGGCTTTGCACCGCTCGAGCCGCCATATTTGCCAATCTTTGGCGCAACAATGCCGATAGGGCAAAAATTCTTTGGTTTGTTTCAATGGCGTCAACATGAATACTGCCTCAACAAAATTTGGTAGCATTAATCGAATGTAGCCGTGAAGATCATGGTTAGATGATTATTAATCTTAATGTGTTGAACAATTGACAATAGTATCTAGGCATTGGGAAAAACTCTCATTTTTGGGAAAGTTTCAGACTGTGTTAGGCTGAGAGGTCAGACCGGCCGTGTGGCGGTCTGACCAGCCATTGTCGGCGGTCTGACCGGCCATTGCCGGCGGTCTGATAGGCCAAAAAGTGAAAATGTGTGTCAGTGATCGGAACACGGTGTTTCCTATCGAGCTTATCTGGAAAAATTATATAACACTACCAAAACGAAGACGCTTTATTGTTGAGAACACACTGAGTGTTTGTATGAGAATACAATAGGATGTTACAGAATCGATTGAATGATCGTGATTAAGAATGTTAGAACCTTGTTGAACCTTGTTATTACAAAGTTAATGCCGCTAAAGGCACCTCCAATCTTCACGCACATTCTCCAATGGAGTCTTGAACTGTCACATCTTTTAGTCAACTGTCGTAAGTTGCTAGATGCGTCAATAGCTGCTTTCCTGTTAGTCACGTGGAAAACTATTGTGTCTTCCGACCAATTTGCTGGTCGAGGATTGCCCATAACCGTCTAGCTGGTTGTCTCATAACTCAAACTGGTCATCGACCAGTTGGGTCATATAAAAGTGTATTAAACTTCCTTTAAATATAGGTTGTAAGTTCATAACTGTTATAGAGGTAGCCTCTGACATGTGGGCCTACTTTAACACAGACTCTGACTTTGACTAAAAAAGTTGATCTAGTCAAGAATCCTCGTCAGCTAGCCCCTAAGGCTTAAGAAAATAAGAAATATTTAGTTAAGGTTTTTTTTTGCCTCAAATCATACATCAATAAGATTTAACTAGGCACAATCATTCCAATCATTTAATAAAAATGTGGGAAAAAGGAACATATTCTGATTTTGTTTGAAGCCATACCCGAAGTTTGCAGTGAGTAGGCGAACGGTTCGTGGTAAAGAGGGATAAAAAAACTTCCTTTTTACCTTTACAATTACTACACACTCATTGCTATCTCTGTCTCCCACCTTAGAGTTTCTTCATCTCTAGTTCACATTTACTATGAGCTTCTTCATCTTCAAAATCCTTGTTCAATCTTTGATCAAGAGGATTCTTGGAGCTTCAACCCTTTCCAAGAGCAGGATTCAGGAACTAGAGGATCAAGGATACCTCCCAGCGTGAATCTTTAATCTAATGGAACCCCTGTGGCAGTGAAGATGCTCCAATTCCAAAAGAAAGTCGAACCATCATCTTTTTTTTCTTTCGTGAAGCTAGGTTTTCGTTTGCCAGAAAGCAAATTTATGGCAAATGTCCTAGGTTACTTCAATATAGAGCTCTATCATAATCCTTGGTGTCTTTTCGCATCTTTGCAAAGCTTTCCTTAGCATTCCCCCTCCTATTCGCCTCTTCCGTCATTTCTACCAATTCACTAGGAATAACAAAGGTCAAGGGTTCTGTGGAAGCACATAGTTCAAGCTCTAGGATTGAATTTCCAGATATTACCCCTGCTCCCCATCAAGGATACATGGTGAGATTATCAGAAAAAGTGGTTCTACTATGACATTCTCGGAGGTATCCGCTTGAAGTTCACTAGAGGTCCTACGCCGAGCTAATCAGCCCAAGACGTGAAGAAGGAGAAGACCTCCCTGAAGCTGACAGCCGAGGAAGAGAGACTGGTCAACACAGTCATCTCGTTAGTGACGGCTGGATTAACTGGTAGAAGGATCATCCATGACTTCCTCCAGAACAAGGTTAGCCCATGAAGAAAAGAGCTCACTTTGCTTGGCAGGTGAAAGGGGGTAATGACCCGGCCAATGATAGCCCTAGAGGTATGTTACTTTCTAGGTCTCTTAAGGTAATATTTTGACTTTGTAGTATGAGCATTACTAAGTCTAAGTTTTGTTGTTTTTTAGTTCTACCAGAGGAAGTGGTCAAAGAGAAGGCTTCCTTCATGGTGAAGAATGTGAAGGAAAGCTTAGAGCCAATTTCCTTTGTCGACCAGCCCTCCAACCTGATCGGGGCATCTGCAGATTTCATTAAAGAACAAATGCATGTATGTATAAGTTTAATTAAAGTCTCGAATTTTTGCTAAGACTATAACCAATAAACTCTTTGTTTGTTAGATGCATGGCAGGAAGAGGGGTATTGACCAGTCACGGTCAAGTAGTCAAGCTTCGCCTACCAAGAAGACCAAGATTGTTGTTGCAACGCCCGCTCAGGTCGTGGTTGAGAGACTGAGGACCAGAGCCACGCTTGCTCCAAAGAAATCTTCTAGTGCCATGGTCATCGCCAAATGCACTGATCTTGCGACAACTAGTGCAACCTCAATGACGTTAGTACCAAGTGACAAGGTCTGCGAGGCGACCAACATTCTCCCGCAACTGGTCGGGCGTATTCATGACCGGCCCTAGGTGCAAGAGAAGTTAGAAAAGGCCGCCAGGATACTATCTGTGCACGCAAGAAGAAGAAAAAACAAAGTATTATGATTTCTCAACAATCATATAGTCATCTTCCTTTATTCCCATATGTTCAGGGTGAAGGAGATGGGATTGAGGAGGAAGAAGAAGCTCCCCTCATCTTAGTGAGAAAACCTAGGATAAATGGTCCTAGCATGAATATCACCGACATCGGCAGTGGCAAATTGGTTGCTGCTGACATTTTGTTTACTTTTGAGACCAATATTGGTCTCTGTTTCAAGTAAGTATTTTAACTCAACTCTTTTTCTGATTGAGTTTTCCTTTTTGTAATGTTTACTTTGATAATTGTTTTTATATGTATCAGCCCTCCGATCACCTCTCTTGCTTCAATTTTTGAAATTGAGGAGGCCAAAGAGGAGCCACTGCCAGCTCCCCTTGTAGCTGAATTAGCACAGATCAATTTGGAGGAGGCAACAATGCCCAAGGTGGTCGTTGACGAAGTGGTCGAAGAAGCTCCGACCTCCCCAAGGAATGTACCCACAGAAGCAATCAAGGAAGCTTCGATTCACGTGGAAGTAGTGGTCGAGAAGGTCCCACCAATTGAAGATGAGTCAAGGCAAACTGAAGTGGTCGTCGAGAAGGCTCCGACCAGTGGATTGAGGTTGCTTCCGACCACAACACTGATCAAGTTTTAACCGTTCAATCTACTTTTTTGAATATGTTATGACTGAGCATTTGCCTTCTTCTTTGTTAAGATATTTTATCTTGGTCTTTGAAATAGGAAACTATTCCTTCTCCTCCCCTCACTTCTAATACTGATGACATGGTGGCATGGAAGCCACCCTTTGGACCAGAAGGTGTTCCAACTAGCTTGAGGATCGACCATCTTACTATACCAGAGGATTCTAGATATAGTGAATTGGAGAAACAAATCAAGGATTTGAATGACAAGGTAATAACCTTTTTTACTTAAATATTTTGATTTTTTTATTAGATAGTAGAGTAATAACTTCTTACTATTATATCTGTAGAAAACAACCGAAATGCTTAGCCTTTTTAAAGTCTTTATTGGGAATGCAACCAACAAGGATACATCTAAGGATGTAGAAATTGCAATACTTAAAGAGTAAGTTGAACACTCTTTTTTTTTATTTGAAGAATTTTTGTGATTCCAACTTTGCTATTCCAGTCTTCTTAAGCAAGAGAAGTATACTGTTGGTCAGCTCATCCAAGAGTATGAGAACAAGTTGGTCTTTACTGACAATACGATTAAGGAAACTAAATTCTAGCTTGTTCTTAGAGAAAGGAGCCTTATAGAAAAAAAAAGAGGTTCTCAAGGAGACGACTACGGAGCGCAAGCGCCTTGAAGACCTCAATCTGAAGCTCTTGGATGACATGAATGTTGGTGATATGCCCTAGAGGCAATCATGGAGATGATTGTATCACGTCTATGTTTATGAGTTCTTGAATAAATGTTATTCTGTTCCTTGAATGAACCATTAGTTCTGAAGATCAACGAGTATGTGACTTGTTGGTGAAATACTTCAACTTATATGATATCGTTCTAAAAGTATCCCTGGTCGAATGTCACTGATCGGAACACCAGTGACTCTACGACCAGTACATGTATTGATTGATGATCATGTTTCATCGGTCATGGATATAGGGATATCGAATCAATAATGTAAACACATGTTAGAGAATATGGGGTTGGATTGACCCACCTTGAGACACTATAAAGATTGTTATGATTCTATGTGTCATTAGTTGGTCTCAAGCAATGATGATGTATAATCCTTAGACCTGAGATCAGCATGGTTCCCTACATGTGTAATAGCACTCTTAGGGGTTGCCAACGCCGCTCATAATCGGGTAGTTATAAAGGTAGCTTTCGGGTATGCTATGAAACATGCGAGGGATGTGACTGGTCGAATATGGATTTGCCCTCCTAACATAACGGGAGAGATGTCTCGGGCCTCAAGTGACCGGATAAAGAAAGTGCATGGCCATGCCACTAGTAGTCAGTGTTCGACCACATAAGGTTATCCGATAACTTGATCAAGAAAATATTGAATACCCATGGATGACACATTATCTCACCGAGTTCAAACCGGATATCGTGGAGGCAAAGGGAGAATACTAGAGTAAGTCGCTTAGTTCGATCGATCCGCATAAGTCGTATGGTGATACGAGCAAGTCGAGATCGATCGAACGAAATCACAGAGTGGTCGAAACCTGGTCGTAAGGAGTTACGAACTGGTTGTGACCGAATGCAAACTGGTCGTATAAAGATAGGACCTGGTCGTAAGTGATGATACACACAAATTATATCGGACGAACCATAATGCAATATGATCTACGACTCGTGGTCGGAATGGTTTTCGAGTCACAACCGATTACACATAAACCTAACGGGTCACACACTTAATGGGATGGAACAAATCAGTATGAATACGATTCGTAAAACGTGTTCGGATAGAATCCGACACGGGGGCACTATATAAGGAGATGCTTGAGGCTAGTACGGGTGGGGACAAGAGAGACACGTGAGTTGTTTCCACCGAAACCCTAGCCGCCATCTTCTTGAGAGAGCCTTCCCATGCGACTTGGTGCTAGCACACTGGCGTACGGTTGTTCCTTCTCGTGATGTGTGGATACCGTGAGAGGCGCTCATCGCGGTCATTTGTTGCCGAGGACGATCCGCGATCTTCATAAGGAACCGTGGAGGTCGCCGGAGGAGATGATCGACTACGAGGACGTTGGACGATCATCTACGACCACTACATCGGCGCGCTCATCGTCGAACTAGGTCGCCCGACTTCTTCACGCTGATCGCTGCTCGTGGTAATGATCTATGATCATCTATCTTGCTTGGCTTCCTGGTTTACGTGGTAGAATTTTTATATTGTTGCTAGCGTAGCCTACCCGTATCCCAACAATGAAGGAGCGCTAACTGATTTGCGATAAGCTTACGCAATACCATGAAGCACTTCTTCAGAAATACCAGGAAGAGACCGCAGGTAAAAACTCTACTTTTAGATTATATTGTTTCCATATTTTCTCATGCTTATCCAAAAAATTTGTCTTTAAACAGTTAGATTTGTAGAAGCAAATAAAGGACCAGAGAATAAGCACATGGAAAATACAATATGAGATGAATACAGTAGAAAAACATCAGCAAGAGCTCAGCTTAAAAATGAGAAGCTTATCGAGGAGGAGAAATCTCTCATAGAGGAGATCAAAGAGAGCAAGGAGGCTAATTCTACTACTTTGTCTTTTATATTGACTCAATTAAAAGCTATTGCTGTAAAAATAAGATGTGCAGAGGTTACATTCACAAAGGAGGAGCCTTTAGTGGGAGAATTGGTCAACAACATCAAGACTCAGACAAAGTTCATTGTTGACCGCCTCTCGAAGATAGTTCAATCTATGAAGAATTATCTCCAATTTGTCATTATTGTCAATGTAGGCACCTTGTTCATCAAGCTAAAGCACTACTACATAGACACAATGGACTTGGAGAAGTTAATTCCTGAGTTGATTCTGAAGTCTACACAAGAGATTCAACAGAAGAGAGAAAAAGTAGCTTCTTATGTAGGTAGATATATGGAGAATGTAAGGTTTTAATTTAAAGACAATTGAATGTCTTGAATGAATATTTTTCAATCAATTAATTTAAAGACAACTGGGTTTGCTCTTTATTTTTTTTAGTATATTAGTAGCCTTGACTGTGATGTGTTTGACAAGTGATATGGTAAACATATCACATGGACTTAGCACTTGTGACTATTTCAAGGGTTGACGACAATCAGAGGTTGATGACCAGTGTAACTTTCACAAAGATACTCGGCACTAACTAGCCGCAAGTCCTGATAAAGTTTGTATAATGAGTTTCCGAGCAAAGTGAGAATCGCCTTATAGAAAAAGTCTCTACTAGAAGTTATATGAAGACCAGATCAACGACCTTGTATATGTTAGGAATTGGTTGGTAGTCATGAAGATCAACCATAATCAAATAACAAAGAGTAATATATAATCATATTATACATAAATTGGAAGACATCAATGAATGAATGCAAAATGTAATGTTTATTAACGAGATATAATATGTTACACATAATGCTTATGAAGATGTTTTATGTTCCAAGCGTTGGATAGAATTATGCCATCCTCGTAGCAAGTCGAATGTAACCGCATCAGTGTGAAACTACAGTAAAAGGACCTTTCCCATTTGGGAGAAAAATTGTTAGAATTATATTTATTCTGGATTTGTCTTAGAACAAAATTACCCATGTTAAGCGTATGCGGTTGGACTCTTCTCTTGTAGTACCAACGCAACCTTTGTAAATAGGATGCCGACCTGATTAGTGCTCGATCGCATTTTTCTTCAAGAAGGTTGACGTCATCTTCACGCTGCTCACCTTGATTGACGGTATCACGGAGATTGACACGTGTAGAACCTAAATGAATTTCACTAGGTAATACCACTTCTGCTGCGTAGACTAGTTGAAATGGTGTTTCACCTATAGCTCTACTGGTCATAGTATGTAGGGCCCAAAGAACTGAGTAGAGGTTGTCTACCCAAGCCCCCGTGTGTGTTTTGAGTTTGTCAAAGACTCTTTTCTTCATGTCTCGCACGATTTGACTGTTTGAACGTTCAACTGCTCCATTGCTCTGTAGATGAGCAATAGAAGTGAAAAAAGTGGGTACACCAAAACGTGTCTCTACATTTTTTTTATAAAGAATTTTTTGGCTGCTGATGTAGTTATTGTAGTGACGGGTTCAGCTTATATCCACTTAGTGAATGTGTCAATGGCCACAAATAAGAATTTGTATTCATTAGTTTCCCTAGGTAAATGTCCAACTATGTTAATTCCCCATGTCGAAAATGGTCATGACAATGGAATTGTCTGGAATTGATTTGCAGGTTGATGTACTTATCGAGCATGAAATTGGCATTGCTCACAAGTCTTTATAAGATGCATTGCATGTTGTAGTACTGTGGGTCAATAAAAATCTTGTTGGAAAGCTTTTCCAATCAGCGTTCTATATGAAGCATGTGCTCCACATATGCCCCCATGTATTTTATGAAGTAATGTTTTACCATTTCCCTAAGAAATACATTGCATTAGAACAACATGTACTTCTTTTTTGTATAGGCTGTTATCGAATAGTTTGTACATTTTGTCTCTCAAATTAATCTATCTTTGTCACGTGCATCCTTGAGCATTGTCCCATGTGCTAGATAGGTTTTCAATGATAGGATCCAATCCACATCATGCTCGAGAATGGAAACCTCTAAAGTAGTCGGTGATATTTATGTAGATGTACTTACAGAGGATTTAGACAAACATTTAAGGAAAACACTTGTTGGAACCGGTGCTCTCTGAGGATCCTAGTTTTGATAATCGCCTACTATAGTATTTTCTTTTCACAGGATATATTGGACTTCGAAACTGGTAAAGTATTTTTCCAATTTCCTCATTTCATCTAGGTAGTGAGCCATTGTCTTATCGGAACATTGAAATTCCTTGCTAACCCAGTTTACGACCAATAGCGACTTACCATCCACTAGAAGTCGACGGACACCGAGGGATTTGGCTACTTGGAGCCTAGCTAGAAGACATTCATACCCTGCCATATTATTTGTAATAGGGAAATGCAGTTGGATTACATACTGTAACTGGTCGCCCTGTGGCATGACCAGTATTGTACCAGCCCGCGAGCCTTTAAGTTCCTGTGGTTCAGAATTAGTCCATTCTGCGATAAAATCAGCGAATGCCTAAGGCTTAATTTTTTTTCGGGCAAATGATGTGAGTTCTACTACCCACTTAGCAATAGGACCAGTTGACTATTGATTGTGTAAGACACTTCTCAAGGCAAAGAACGATGGTATTGTAATCTTCTGCGATTGAAATTAGTGTCGTAGCTAACAGGAAACCATCAATAGGGCATAAAGTAACTTTCAGAGTTGAGGGTAGCGCTCCTTTGGTCCGTGTAATGCTTCACTTATATAGTAAACAGGTCATTGGACCTTATCTCATTCTGGATTAGTACAGCGCTGACCATGTTAGCTGTGGCAACATATATACCAATAAAGGTTATCCTGGGTATGGTGATACCAATATGGGTGGGCTTGCTAAATAAGTCTTGATGTCCTCAAAGGCTTTATTTATCTAATCCGACCACTGAAATTTGCCTGGTTTTTGAATTACCTTAAAGAAAGGCAATCCATGCTCACCTAATCGAGAAATAAAGTGGCTAAGTGATGCCATTCGACCAGCTAGACCTTGAACCTCCTTCACAATTGAAGGTGTTCGGAAAGATTCAATGGCACATATTTTTCAGGATTGACTTCAATTCCTCTAGAATTAACAAGGAAGCCAAGTAATTTACTAGAAGAAACACGAAAAGCACACTTTCCTGGATTCAACTTGATTCCTTTATTATTTAGATTGATAAAAGTTTCTACCAAATCAAAGAAATGATCAGAGCTTTTTGTGCTCTTTACAATAAGATCGTCTACATATGCTTCCAGATTATGCCCTATTTGGTCGACAAATATCTTCTGCATAAGTCGTTGGTATGTGGCGCCAATATTTTTTAGCCCAAGCAGCATCTTGATGTAGCAGTAGATACCGAAAGGGGTGATTAAGAAAGTCTTATCTTCGTCTTCTCTTGCCATGTTGATTTCATGGTAGTCTGAGGAAGCATGCATAAAACACATCAATTCACATCCTGTTGTTGAATCGACCTGTTGGTCGATGCGGGGTAAAGGTAAGTCATCCTTAGGATAGACATTATTCAAATTAGTAAAGTCAACGCACATGAGTCATTTACCATTTGCTTTCTTGACCATGACCGGTTCGCGAGCCAATCAAAGTTGGTCGATTCGCGAATGAAGCCGACTTCTAATAGTTTGTCCAACTCTTGTTGAATGGCTTCTTGTTGATCAGAGCGAATCGACGGAGCTTCGCATCGGTCGCTTGTCGTGCCATATGGCAAGCCTATGCTCGATCACCTCCTTGGGACTCCAAGCATGTCGGAAGGTTGCCACATGAACACATCGACATTTGCTCGGAGGAAGGCAATGAGCTCAAGTTCCTATTTCTCATTCATTCCTCGACCTAACTGAACTGCCTTGGAGTGGTCGTCGGAGTAAGTGGGATTTGCTTTACTTTTTCATTCTACCGAGGAATTTCTTCAACCGACCGCTTTCTGTGCTTTTCATCCTTGTTCGACTTCTCTGCATCATTAGAATCCCTTAATGGTAACTGATCTACGGTCTCTAAAGATTTTTTATCATAATTAAGTGCAGTAGAGTGGTTACCTTGCACAGAAATGACGCCCTTGGGACCAAGAATTTTTATACTCTGGTAGGCGTGGTGAGTAGCCGTCACAAACTTTGTTATTAGTTATGTCGTAAAGTTTTGATAATCTCCTAAAGTTATTGGTAGTACTATCTGACCAATAGGAGTAGTTGAGGGACCAGGTACTATCCAGAAAAGGGATTTATAACCAGTTTTATTCTAGAACGAGAAATTTGCATCTCATCCATAGCATTTATAAAAAAGCAACTCCAAATAATGACCCCTATCTATCAGTACTCTTCCCACTTTGCATTTACTTATAATAGGAGAAATGATCAATGGAAGCTTACGAGGAGTAGACATACCTTTTGGACAATCAGCTTTGTTGAAGGTCGGAACGACATCCGACCACTTCGGGTAGCTTGGCTTCCCTAGTTGAGTATCAACGCTGTTGACCTCCCTCCATGTGGATTTGACCTATCTTTTGGATGGATAGACAGAGACCCTCCAAGATGACATTAACATGGTTGTTAGGCTTTTGATATGCCATCAGTTCTTCTCTGTTAGCATCTTTGGTATTACCGTGAACACCACCTTTAGGTATTGTAGGCATTGGTACTTTACCTAAGTAAAAGTCATCCATGCACTTCTTCCAAGTACGGCAGTTGCACAAGTCATGACTAGGCATGTTGTGAAGTGGGCACCAGCGGCCATTTAAGTTGGTCACACCAGAGCCCTTGGGTAATGACTGGTCGGTTGGACGATCAGCCAATTTTCTCCATAGACCCTTGCCTTTATTATAGGTCGGGCACTGCTCTATAGCAACGACCTCCCTTGGTGCAAACCTTGTTTTATTCTTTTTATTAGCCTTGCCCTTGTGGTTGTCAGGTCTGGTCAATTTCTTGGATTATTTCTTATGAGAACCTTCCATACTTGGCTGCAGTAGTGTATTGCCCTTGTCAACCATACGATTCCATTCTATCGCTGCATGAGCATCCATGTAGCGATCAGCCATGTCAAACAGCTCTGACACGGTTCGTGGCGGATTGATGTTGAGATCTTGTGTGAATCTTTTGGACCGCACAGCCTGCATGAACGCTCGAATAACATAATCATCAATAATATTTGAAATAGTATTTTGTACTTCTACAAATCTTTTAACAAGCCGACGCATATTTTCTCTGAAAGTCTGTCGAAAACGATGTAAATCATCCTGTTTTCTAGGATTTGTGTAACAAATTTTAAAGTTGCCAATAATGGCATGACACAGATTTTCCCAACTAAATATAGAATTTCTGGCTGGTTAAATAACCAAGTCCGAGTAGATCCTTTTAGTATAGTTGGTAAGTAGTTTGTCGTTACCTTTATGTCGCCGCACGTAGCCTGGACAATGGTACTGTAAATTTGGAGGAATTCTTAGGGATTATGTGTCCCATCGAAGCTCTCTAGATGTCTTGGCTTGAACTTTTTGGGTCAGTCGACATCTCTTAACCCGGGTGAAAAAGCCTTGCACCCTGTGTATGGCCTCCAATCGTGGTTGGACATTATGACCTTTATCACAATTATTAAGAGAACGAGATCTTCTACGACCACAGTTAGAGTGCTCACGTAGGCCCAATCTGTCAAACACATCCCGTCGAGGTGGAGCATCTTCTTAACGAAGGTTATCAGAGGACGACGATGTCTAGAATCAGACTGGTCTGCTCTAGAGCTGCGTTGAGACCTTGATGATAGTGAAAGGCTCTGCACTTCTGCAGTAGCCTCTTGCAGGTCAGTAGCCAATGAACGAATGACCAAATGTCATGTTCACCATTTTATCCCATCTGGTGGTTGGCAATTGCACTTGAAAGTATGCGCACCCTGTCGACGAGAGTTTCTACCTGTGAAGGTGATGGTACAACATTTAAATCTCTTGCCGCTATCCTCGGGGCGACATGGGGTATGGCTGACAGACATTGATCACCACTCGTGTTGATGGTAATGGTAGGTCACCTAGATGTCCCCGGCGCACTATCATAGTACCGGCGATGGGCCTCCTCCATTGCCTTATACTTGGCCGCGAGGAGTTGATTGCCTTGCTCCTGTGCCACACGTTCACCCTGCTCTTGGGCCTCATGCTATTCACTTGTTGTCTGTTGTTCATCGGTCTCACTGGCACTGACAACAACACATTCACAAAACTTGGAGCAGATAGAGGGTGGGAACATCCTATCCTCATCAGTGGTGGGGTATTAGTTGAGATCTTGGAGTAGATGGAGTATATGTTCTAGAAACGATTCTTCCATTGCCTCAACATACTCTTCATCATCGAGATTGTCATGAATCGCCATGGTACTGGCATCATGGTAACTTGTCTCTCCAGTTGAGACAGAAGTTGGAACATAGTCGTCCTCGAAGTTGCTTGAGGGTGGAACTGATCTCCCCACTGCCTCACTCCCAACGAGTTGGATTATAGGCGATGAAAATTTCTCCTCGGGAATGTACTCGTCGAAGAAGTCGCATTTGCATGCCTTCTTAGGGACGTAGTCCTCCATTGCGATATGGACATAGTCAGCAAGATCGAAGGAGTTCTCCTCTTGCATTTGTGAGGACACAAGAACATCATAGCAACGATGATCTTTGAGTTGGTGGTGCCCTCCTTCTAGCGCCAACTTTCGATGATCGAACACGGGGTTCCCTATCGAGCTTATCTGGGAAAATGATATCAGAACACTATCAAAATGAATACGCTTTATTTCTATGGACACACCGAGTGTTTGTATGAGAATACAATGGGATGTTAAGAATGCCGCTTGTCGGTGTTTTAGAACCGATCTTACGTAAAGATTGTTTGATTCGGGGTCTCCACAATTGATCACGCATTTAAAGAGACACGGGATTTTTATACGTGTTCGGCCTTCTCCTGTGAGAATAATAACCCTACTCATGTGTGTATTGTATTGGGTATCTCGATTACAATCAAGATAAGGTCTTGCCCTAATATCGCATCGATCGCTCTCCAAAAAGCCTCTCCTTCACTATCTCTAAAAGATACCTATTTATACTATGCCGTTGGGGTAGTTGTCGTTCTGTGCTAATTACGCCATTATTGCGTAATAATGAGAGTAATTATCGGTAGTAACCCCATGTTGTTCAACGGTTATCAATCGAGATAGTTGAGAATTATCTCGTAGTTATTTCTGTATAATCGCGTAATTTGATCGCCGATCCTCATTAGTAAATGGGTCTTTGACGGGTGGACCCGGCTAACTGTGAGGATAAACAGAAAGGCTAATCGTGAGCGTAACTTACGATTAGCGTGCAGTCGAGAAAGAGCTTACGATCGTATTGGTCGAGAAAAGACTTACGACCGACGTAATCGTAGCAAGACTTACGATTACACTATAGTCGTAGAAATGCTTATTTATTGTGGGGTGGTCGAGAAGAGCTTACGACCACCTAACTTACTCCTCCTTATAACATTAAGGGTATACAATGTGACGTCATATTACATGACTATGAAATAATAAAATGAGGATTTATCATATCCTCGCCATCTAGCCCCACTTCAAGTGAAAATAACTTACTTGGTTGAGAAGTCATAGATGATCTTATGATCACCGGAGTTTGTAGGAAAACGTTGAAGGAAAAACTCTTCAACATGTATTTTCTTGACTAGAAATATGCTTTGGTCGAGGCAATTTGTTGGAAGTCTCACGATTATAAGGTAGTCGAGAAAATCTTACGACTTTAGAGTAATTGTGGCCTTATGATCGAAGCAAATCTTTTTCGATAGGCATTTCTTTTGATCCAAGGTCAAGAAGGTAATTTAACTTGAGGTGTGAAAAGGGTTTCGTGATTTTCAAACGCAGATTAAAGACATGTCTGTTGGAGCAATTCGGCGATGGAAACCGCTGGGCTTCCACTGTTTCGCTTCAAGCACGCGTTATAAAACGCATCGCGGGATTGACCTAGGTTCTTACCTTTTCCCTAATTTGCCCCAACTGCTCATTGCTTTCTCGCTCCTTCGCCGCCAAAGTGATACTGCGGCATTTTCTTGGAGCTTTCCCAAATCCAACTCTCCCGCCTTTGAGAGAAAATGTCTAGGTTGTCTCCGAGTGGACTGAGTCGGAAATGGACGACGCCAAGATGAAGGCCCTCGTCGCCGCCGAGAAAATCCCCGAGGATTACTCGTGAAGTGGATTGCGCGAATGGACAACACCGCCATCGGGGAGGAAGATCAAATTCGCTTTCCAGCGCATCGTGAGTGTGGCCTCCGATTGCCTGCTCATCCCTTCCTCACCCTCGTGCTCGAGCACTTCGGGGTGGAATTAGAGAACCTTGGTCCTAATTCCATCACAATGCTGAGTGTTTTTGTGTATTTGTGCGAGGCTTACCTGGGGATTTCGGCGGACCTCAAGCTTTTCCAGTACTACTACGGAATGGCTCGGAGGCCGGAATTGCCGGGAGTTGCGGTCTGAAGCTCCGCGACGGTATATCGAAGGAGTATATTCAGATGTTCACCCAGTCGTCGTGGCCGGGGTGGAAGAAGATGTGGTTTTACTGGGAGGTTACTAAGGAAGACACCTCCGATTCGTCGAAAGCCGAGAGGTCCTCTTCCCGGATTCGACTCGTAATCTCGATCGATAGCCCCTACATTCAAGCCGTCAAAGACTTGAAGTCGGAGGGACTCACCGGATGGCACGTGGTGAAGGACTTCATCACGCGCCGCATCAGTCCTTTGAAGAAACGAGTTCCTCCTATGTGGAGGTACTCGGGGAAGGACAACCCAACTAGGGATTACAAGGACGGTAAGTAGAAGAACTTACTTTTCTGGCTATGTCTTTGGTTAATCTCGATTTAGTCTGCTAATCGTGTTGTTTGAGTGTATAGATTGTCCACAGGGGGAGATTTATGCTCGCGTCAGACTCATCTGCGAGAAGAGTTCGTCCAACATAGCAGCTCCACAAATTCTTGCGGTTTTGGCCGAAGAAGAGAAGGTGGAGCGCCTAAAGGTAATCGAAAAGAAACGACTTCGTCTTTAGGCACTTATTGTCGAAATGATTTACGATCAAGGATTCGCCGTAGAAAACCTTACGACTGGGTACCGGTTGTAGAAAGACTTACGACTGGATGTAATCGTAGCAGGACTTACGATTATATTATAGTCGTAGAAATACTTACGATTTGTGAACTGGTCTTAGAAGAACTTACGACCATTTTCTTTTTCTGTTCTTCAACAGAAAGTAGGCGTAGAAGACTGCCAAGACGACGAGGAGTCGATTTGGTGGTCATTGGGGTGACTGCGCAGGTGGAGCCTGCAAAATCCCCTCCAGCCAAGAAGCGTCGCCTTGTAATGGTCGGCGACAAAGGTGGCTCCAGCTCGGCTCCTTCTGCCCCTTTTGCTAAATTCGTTGCAGACTTGGCTGCGGCAAAGAAGAAAGCAGAGGGAGCCCGCCTTTGCCCTCAAGCGCACAGCCCCCAAGGTTAAGGTACCCTTCTATTACGACAACAAGTCGTTCGTAGTTTCAGCTTCTCGTGGCTTCATAAGGCAGCTAGAAAAGGAGAACCGAAGAACTTCATGTCTTTTGTGAAGGAAACCGCTGCCCAGTGGGATCTGAGGACGAGGAGCAGCGCTCTTAGGTGGTCGAGATCGATCTCGCCACCGAAGTTGGGAGGAGGAGACTCTGTCCCGAGTGAATCTCACCCTGGTGGTTGAGAAGAAGTCGAAGAAACCTTCCGTCGGGAAGGTTGCTCCCAAGTTTCGAGTCAGGTCTAGCGCGCAGAGGTATGTAAAAAACATAAGTGTAAGAACTGCATTTACTCTTTACTTTTTACGAGTTGACTTACTTCTGCGTTTTGTGATCCTAGCCCAACGTCTTCAGCCCCCAGGGATGCTCCTATGGAGAAGCCCGCTGTCACCTCTTCAGGTGGCGAGGATGTGACTGCGGTAGTAGCTGAAGGCCCAACTACTATTCCCACGACGGAGGAAGTCGTTGCTGCCGAAGTTGCTACAACCACCAAGGTTATCGAAGCTGCTACGACCACCGAGGCTGTCGCAGGGACTGGAGAGGAGGCCGTGAGGGAAACACCGGAAGCTGGTAGTGGTGGGAGTTCTGACCACCGCACCGGTAAGGAGGTTGTCGAGGACGTTCCTTCCGGCCCTCTAGGTGGTGTTCCTGTCACAGAGTCAGAGGAAGAAGAATATTTCAACTTTTGCTTTGATTTTTTTGGCCCCGATTCTATCGTAGGATCTTCTACCTACCGATCTCACGACCGAGTTCCTCACCCCAGCAGCATTCCCAATTGCGGGGATGTTTTTGACAATGAACGTCTCGAGTGGGTCTGGTGGAAACGAGTCGAGGAGATGGATGGGCTGAAGGATCCGTCGCGAATAATGTTCATATTTGCTTGGTCAAACATGAATGTAAGTGTTCCTCGATACTCACGTATGGTTTTACCCCTGTCTCTTATCGCTTTTTTCTCGCAGAGAGTCAGAGAGCAAGTTGCTACGATTTGTGAGTACAATCGGCAACTTATCAAACTACGACAAGAGAAAAGAGGTGCTCTGCGAGCAAGCAGAGAGGTGGTGAGTAACCGATTCTCGTAATCATTTTTACAAACTAATTACTTACTCAAGACTATAGAAGATTGTCGAGAAAACTTACGACTTGGTACTAATCGTAGAAGATCTTACGACCTAGGGTAATCGTGGAAAACTTACGATCACCCATCGAGAAATACTTACGATCGATCATCTATGTATACATGTCTTCCTTTAACCTTTCAGTTTAAGAGTGATTTAAAAGACTTTAGTTGATGCACTCGACTTCAAGAAAGTCGAGAAGAACAAGCTAAAGGATAAGGCCACCGACCTTCTGAAGAAGCTTTAGGAGGCTAACTCTGCAACTCAGAGATTGCAGGAAAAAATAAAATGATGTGGGTTACGACGCTTGATCTTGATCGCGCTTTCTTAACCTCTTATTCTTTTGAGTAAAAGGAGGTCAAAAATAAGACCCTTCAGCCGAGGTAGGGGCTCTTCGATCGAGGTCCGTGAGAAGTCCTCGGTTGTCCGCGAGATCTCCCGCATCGCGAAGGAGAAAGACCAAGATATTGAGAAGTTAGGTTCTCAATTAGCGGGTAAGTAAAACTTTTACCTGCTGCTAAATTGTTTTATCTTCTCGTAAAATTGTTTTATCTAATTAATCCTTACTCCATTCAGAGCGATTAACTAAAATAGAACAACTCCACGAGGCTTCGACTTGTACCCAGGAGGAGATGAAGTCGATAAAGATCAATCTTCAAGACAACATTTCGCTTCTGAGCAATGTACTCAACGGGCTTCGTGTCGGGAAGGTTACTCCCCGTGAAGACACGATGGCCGCTCATACGAGTGCCATTGGGGAACAAGTCGGTACGCTGCAAGAGTTGGTGTCTACTCTGAAGACCAACTAGAATGACTCGATAAGGGAAGCGGTCAAAGGAGTTGTGAGCTTTGTTTTAGCAAAGCTCAAGGCCCGTGACCCCAACCTTAATCCTCATTTTGTTGAAGTCGACTTGATCGCACCAATCAAGCGTAAAAGCCGATCAAGAGATGCAATCACTGGTGAGAAGGTCGCGGAGGAGATGCAGATAGACTCTCCTTTATCAGAGTAGTCTGTAATATGAACTCGTAAAGACAAGTCTTTTTTGGTGATGTATAAATATATGATCCTTTCTTCTTTCCTGCAAATTATCTCATAGAGTAGTTAGTAACTCGTAAGATAATAAAAAAGGAAGAAATAATCGCACAGATATGAGCGATTCCTCCTTTCTCCTTCTTTTTCCCGCAAATCATCTTGTAGAGTAGTGAGTAATTGCACGATGATAACTCTGAAAAACTAAGACTAAGAAATGAAGTCATGTTTATAACTTTATCCTAGCCCCCGACTATTTACTTAGTTTATTAGGAATAAACTAAGAAAATAGTAAAGAAAGGGTTTCTGAAAACAGAGAGGTTTGTTCGACTTATAGTTCTCGTATATCGATTATCTTGCACTAGTTGAAAGAGTGGAAACAGATCGACGCTAGGAAGTTCCCTCTAGTGGGCAGAGCCACGTGTAGAGAAAAAAGACTTCGACTAGGTGATGTTACGATCTCCAACTAGATTAATCAAATCAACAACGACAACTTGAGTAAAACAAACATCTAGAGTACTTTTAAAAATTCATTCGACTTTTTTCTTTGTACCTGATAAGGTTGCCCTGGCAGCAAGAGTAGGAAACATAACAACGCTAGGAAGTTCCTACTAGTGAGCAGGACCACGTGTAGAAAGGAGAAGCTTCGACTAGGTGTGTTTCTTCCTCCGACTAGTTAAAACCAATCAAGTTAACCGGAAGCGGTCGAACGAATCTCAAAAGTGCACTCTTCTTAGAATATTTTTCAAAATGAATAAATAATCTAAGGTGACATGAATGTGCTTAAAAATTTTAGACCATGTTTTTGAGCCCAAAAAAGCTTTGTACTGGTAGCAATAGTTAAGAACAAAGCGACACTAGGAAGCTCCTTCCAGCAGGCAGTACCACATGCAGAGAGGAGAGACTTCGACTAGATGTGATGTCCTTTCTCCGACCAGTGTAAAGGGGAAATGAGCAGATGAATTATGGTCGAAAATAAAAGCGAAATTCAAAAAGAGACAAAAAAGATAGGAAGAACCTCATACTTTATTATCGTAGAAGCTTGTTACTCATAGAATTTGCGTAACTGGTCAATGTTCCAAGAGTTTGAGAGAACGCGGTGTAACATCCCAATTTTCTGAGTTTAATTTTTTTAAAATAGTTAGTAGGAAGAAAAAACACCATTTGGTTTTATCTGAATTTAATTCAAAAGCTTAATATTGGACTTTGCAATCAAAAACATTTAATGTGAATAATTCCAACATGAATAATAGTCAAAACTATTTTAATTGGGTTCTATGTGCTCAGATATATTTTCTAGATTTTTCTAGAATTTTTCTGAGTTCATTTGCTATTTTCTATTGCTTATTTGAATTTCTGGTATTTTCTAAAATATAAAAGCTATTTAAAATCTCAGAAAACCCTTCGGGCCGAATTCCCTAACCCGGCCCAGTCCTATTCCCCTTTCCGGCCCAAACCCCGCGCGCAGCCCAGCTCGCCCACGCCGCCTCCGACTGACATGCGGGCCCCGCATGTCAGCCTCTTCTCTCTCTCCGAGTGCCCCGCTCATTCTTCACCGTTCGATCTTGGATGGACAGTCAGATCTTTTGAGTCTGTTCATAGCTGCTCCGTTTCGCACGCGTCCGCGTCAGAGCCCCAGCCGCTGATGTGTGGGTCCCACCCCGCCACATCATCGCTGCCTCCGAACCGTTAGGGATTCGCGCGCGCGCTTATCCCGCTTTGGGCGTTCGTGCTCGGACTCTCCCGACGCCGCTATATAAGGAGAGGTAGCCCTCGCGCCCGCACCCAACCTCGCCGCCATCGCCTCGCCAACCCTAGCCGCCACAGGAGCTCGAAGATTCAATCTCGCTGCCGCCAATTCCGACGAGCCCGCACGCTGTCGTCAATGCCGCCCGAGCTTCGTGGTTTGCACCGCTAGTATCGCACGGAGCTTCGCTACCTCATGGTGGCCTTCGTTTCGCCGGAGCGTCGTCGTAGCCCCGATTCCGTCGAGCCCGTGAGCCTTTCGCCGCCTAAACCTCGCCGCCGGTCGCCGCCGCCGCCTGCGGCGGTGAGCCCTTGTCGAGTTCGCCGCACTCGACACGCCTGTACCATCCACCCGGTGAAGCCTCGCCGCTCGCGTAACCTTGGTTCCCGAGCCGCCGCCGGTGGTTCGCGTCGATGCCACTACATCGCCAAGACGCACCCCACCGCGCATATCACGTGTGTGGCGCCGTGTCGCCAGCACGCAGCGCGCCGCTGGCACCGCCCACCTGGTCTCCAGATCCGAGGCTCGGTGAGCTTAGTCCACCGTGAGCCATATCGCTGACATGTGGGTCCCACATGTCAATGTTTTCTTTTTATTTCTTTTAATTCCCAAAATCCCTGTGCTGATGTCATGCTTGCGCAATAATATGATTTTTCTGTTAAGAAATAATTCGGAAATTCCAGAAAATCCAATTTAGGGTTTCTTTAGATTTTCAATCTTCCAGAGCCCATAACTTTTGCATCCGAACTCTGATTTAGCCCATTCAATTTCCTAAATTTATCTAAATTCGAGCTCTATTTATCCAACATTTTTTTTATTTTTTGAAGTTTGTTTTGCCTTTTTTATTTATTTGTTTTATTTATTTGTCTCGTTTGCGAGTAGACGTCGATTCGTCGAGGAATTTTGGAGAAGAAGGAGCACGTCAAGATAAGACCAGTACATGGACCTTTTTCAAGGTAAGTCATACCTTTGATCATTTAAAACCCAGTTTTCAAATTACTTTGTTTCAAAGTATTGCATTCTACTTTAATTATTTATTTAAATGCTTTTGGGCATAGTTATCATCCAAATTGTTATCATCGCTTTGACTTTGTATGTCATAATTCCTTGTCACCCTAGACTGGTTTATTAGTTGGTAATATTGTAGCACCAACGTGGGTTGGTTAGATGCGAGTACAATTGCTTAGCCATGCTATGAGTCTCACATCTCATGTAAGTGCAAATATTCAATTTGACTAAGTGACTATGGAACTTTGTGTAAAACTGTGTGCTATGTGTTATTACTTCGTGATAGCTTGTGTTGCACTTAAACCAATTGGGTGGGAAAGGATTTAGACCGATGCAAGTGGTGGATACTTTGTGATATGGTGGACTTTGTGAATGGGAATGATAATCTTTGTGACCTAGTTAGAAAATAGAAGTCTTGCCTTGGTCAATTAAGGACTTAACTTTGTGCGCCATTGAACTCGAGCTCACTGCATGCGACCACATGCCCGGTATGGGACGGCCTAACTTAGTAGGTTATGGATTCTTGGCATTGATTACTCGTGGTAGGTTAGGCTATGGGTGGAGTGTGTACTACAAGGTAGTCGCATCACGGGCGGTTCGCCGTGTCCCCGCCCGCCGTGTGTGTTATGCCAAAGCGCCCGCTTGGGTTGGCCTAGCGGTTTGTAAGCACATCGGGAGTGTCAATGTTAAGATGAAGTTCCTGAACCGTTTTGTTATGATTAGTGCTTGCTACACTAGTTGTATCGTGTGGGTAAAGTGTACAACCTCTGCAGAGTGTTAAATCAATCTATTCAAATAGTCGCGTCCGCGGTCATGGACATGCTCGGGGATTTCACACGAGGGGTAGTTTTCATAAAATGTTTGGGATGGGAGCTATGTGATCTAAGTCATGTGGCTATGTGAAATAATCTATTTAGCTTTGTGTATTTGTGGAAACAACTGTTAAATTGATATTGTCTAATTGTTTTGAACTACATTTCAATCTATTATTGTATTCAAATTGTAAATGTTGCTTTTATGCAAAAGAACCACAGAAGCCTTTTCTTTGGAATAAAACCGCTTCTATAAATTGCATCTGTGGTATGATTTGTGAGTACGGTTGTGTACTCACGCTTGTTGTAAAACTTGAGCCCAAACCTCTGTAAGAGGAGGAGTCTACGCCGCTCGAGGAGGAGTTCGCCAAGGTCGCCGATCGTTAATGTCCGGATCCCGCCGGTTGCTCGTGGTGAATTGATGGGATCTACGAAGTTATTTCGCTCACGCTATTTTATTCTCTGTTAGTTCTGCGTGGCGCAATAAGTGTAAACCCGACTATAAGGTCAAAACCCTTATTTGTTATTCAAACTAATCATTTACTTTATTTATCGCTTGTGTGGATTGGTATTCACCTATGTTGACACCTGTGTACTAGCGTGATCCTCGACTAGTGCATTATACATAGAGGGTTCCAGATCGAAATTTTGGGTCCCGACACGCGCCATCTTCCATTGCAAGTCGCATCGATCCCGACGCGCATTCGCCGACCACGTTGTAAGGACCTTCCCACTTGGGGAAAGTTTGTTCCGATTAGATCGATTGATAAGCCTCAATACCAAGTCACCTACAACATGGTCGCGAGGTTGACCTACGATCGTAGTATCCATGCGCAGGCTTGTTGGTAGACTACCGATTGGATTAAGGCCCGGCTCTTTTTTCCTCGAGCGAGTGTTAATGTCGTCCGCTCGGTTGTTCTTGAATGGAGTCGTTAAACTTTTTGACTCGTGCTGACTGATATTTAGTTCGACTAAGCATGGCTTCGCACCAAAGATTAGAAAGAAAGGTGTTTCTCCCGTAGCTCGGCTAGTCGTCGCATTTAATTGCCCATAATACGAGGGTAATTCTTGTACCCAAGCCCCGAGCGCTTTATAGGTCGATCAAGACTCGTGTCTTGATTCCTTCATTATCCGCCATTCGCTCTTTCGATCGCCGCTGCTTTTAACACAAACGAGTTCCCAACTCGCCGCAAAATTCCCAAATTTTGCGTCAGAAATTGTTTGCCATTGTCTGTGATGATTCGACTTGGTACTCCAAATCGAGTGATCACACATCTCATCATGAACCATTTTGCTGCTTCCGTTGTTATCCCAGTTACAGACTCAACTTCTATCCATTTTGTGAACGTGTCAATAGCCACAAAAAGGAATTCGAATCCACTTGGAGCTCTGGGTAACGGTCCTAGGATATCAAGACCCTAGGTCGCAGAAGGCCAAGATAGAGGAATTGTTTGCAATACCTGAGCCGGTTGGTGTATTTGCCTGCTATGAAACTGACAATTTACACACTTTCTGACCAGCTCCTTGGCATCATAAAGGGCTGTTGGCCAATAAAAACCTTATCAGAAGGCTTTATCGACCAGTATTCTGTAAGAAGCATGAGTTTCACAGATACCTCCGTGTATGTCGTGAAGGAGTTTTAATCCTTCGCTCTACGGAATACATCGCATGAGCACCCCTTGTGTTCCTTTTTTATAAAGGACACCTTCGACCAAAGTATACATTTTGGCCTTTCGGGATAATCGATCTGCTTCGAGATCGTCGTCAGGTATGGAACCCGTCTGAAGATACTTGTAGATGGGTGTCATCCAGGTATCTTCGTACTCTAGAGAGGTTGTTTCCATAGGAGGCGTCTCTAGTTCTTCAACTAGAGACGGTTTCTGTATTTGTTCTAGAAACACCCCTTTCGGTATTGGGGATCGGGAGGAAGCTAGACGAGCCAGTTGGTCTGCGGGGAAATTATCCTTTCGAGAGATAAATTGTACCTCAAATCCCAAAAAGTTCTTTTCTAACTTTCGAACTTTCGATAAGTACCCGGACATGGTCGGATTAGAGCACTGGTACTCTTTTCCGACTTGATTCACAACTAGTTGAGAGTCTCTCTCACGAGTAGTCGTCGAATCGAGACCGCTTTGCGGCTCGTGATACCGACTAGCAAACCTTCGTGATCTCGCCACGTTATTAGTGGTCCAAAGTTTAATTGTATGACATACTTTAAGGTCTCTCCCAGAGGATATTCCAGACCACCCCACTTCGAGCCGCTTATCGTAAGTGACCCGTCAGTACATCGCCCATCGGTCGGGAATCGCATTAGGGATCTTGAACAGTTCAGATTTGTCCATTCGGCGACAAAGTCCGCCAAGATCTCGAGATTTTATGGCCGTTCGGGACACGAAATGGATGTCGAACGCCCCAAGCTCGATCGACTATTTTGCCATGCGCCCCGCTATTTCTCTATTCTCGAGGATCGCCCTGGCGGGAAACTCGACGGCACGACTAGTTTGTGTGTCGAAAATAATGCCGCAGACTTCCTCAAGACATGAGGAGGGCATATAAAAGTTTTTGAACTCGAGGGTAACGCCTTAGGTCCGTAAAACTTCGCTATCGAGTAAACCGGTCGTTGTATCGCTCACGTTCTACGCATCAAGATTACGCCATCGCTCGTGGCGTGGCAGCTAGATAAATTAAGAGCGTCTCTCCTGGTTTCAGGGAAACCAGAACAGGAGCACTCGTAAGATACCTCTTGACTTCCTCAAAGGCTATGTTAGCCTCTTCTGACCACTCGAAGCCCTCATGTTTCCTTAGAAGTTTGAAGAAAGGCATTCATTTTTCTCCCAGGCGTGCGATGAAACGACTTAATGCCGCCATGCATCCTGTGAGTTTCTAGACTTCTTTTTTCGTGATCGGGGGGCACATCTGAGTGATGACTTTTATCTTTTCAGGATTTGCTTCGATTCCTCGTGCAGAGATCAAGAATCCAAGCAATTTTCCTGAAGATACCCCGAACACACACTTCTCGGGATTAAGCTTCAAGTGGTGTTTTCTGAGGTTGTCGAAAGTCCCCTGCAAGTCTGTGATATGATTGAGCCGTTTGCTGCTTTTTACGACTAGATCATCAACGTAGGCTTCCAAGTTCGGCCTAGTTGAGAAGCAAAAGTCGTTTGCATCAAACGCTGAAAGGAAACCCCAACATTTTTTAAGCCGAATGGCATTTTGACATAGCAAAATATTCCAAACGGTGTAATAAATGCGGTCTTCTCCTCATCTTCTCGACATACTTATCCGTGGTAACAGAGTATGCATTTAGAAAACTCAACATCTCACATCCTCGCAAGAGAGTAAACCAATTGATCGACACGAGGTAAAGGGAAATCATCTTTTGGACAGCTTTATTAAGATCAAGAAAGTCTACGACATACGCCATTTGCCATTCAACTTTCTAACCATTACGGTGGTTGGCCAACCACTCCGGTGGTTAACTCTCTTATGAAGCCCGCTTTAAGCAACTTGTCCAATTCTGACCTAATAGCATCTCGTCGATCAGGGGCAAATCTCCGTAACTTCTGTTTTACGGGTACTTTATTAGGCCGTAAGGCTAGCCTGTGCTCGATCACTTCCCTGGGGACTCTGGGCCTGTCGGATGCTTGCCACACGAAGACATCTGCGTTTGCTCGGAGGAAAGTGATGAGGGCGTCTTCCTATTTGGGGTCGGAAGAATCCCCAATGCGAACAGTCTTCGAGAGTTCCCCCGCGTCCAGAGGACCTCTTTGACCTAGTCGTTTGGCTTAGGTGCAGCTTTAGGCTTCGACTTGCTAGTCGGTCGATTGCCTCGAGTTGGTAGTTGTCCAACCATCTCGAGGAGCGACTGCCGCAGAGTGCGCCATCTTCTTATCACAGTATATTGTGATTACTCCTTTGGAACCTGGCATCTTAAGACATTGATACTCATAATGCGTAGCTATTAAGAATCTTGCCAAAGTAGGTCGTCCGAGTATAGCATTATATGCCGTATTGAAATCGACCACGTCATAGGAGACTTTCTCTGTCCTGAAATTGCTTGGTGAGCGAAACGTTAAAGGAAGAGAAACTTGGCCAATTGGTTTGGCCGAGGACCCCGGTACGATTCCATGAAATGAAT
The DNA here is from genome assembly GCA_036346255.1 of Ampelocalamus luodianensis. NCBI lineage: Eukaryota > Viridiplantae > Streptophyta > Magnoliopsida > Poales > Poaceae > Ampelocalamus > Ampelocalamus luodianensis. The sequence goes on from CM070628.1 coordinate 9,247,397, forward strand.
ATTGTACCGGCCTTACCTTTGTCCTAGGTACCTGCATCTCGTCCAGGGTACTCGTAAACAGTATCCTTCTCGAAAGCAATGGTGATTTCCGACCACTTCGGTAGCTTATTGATGAGAGGTGAGTCGATTGTATTTACTCGCGCCGATGACTTTTAATCGTTATCGTGACTGTATGCCGACGATCCTCCGTAGATGTGATCGATGGTGTGTTGTGGATCTTGAACGACATCTCTCCTCGCCATCGACTTTGCGCCCACTTGTTTGACCTACTGTTCAAGAGTAGGAAGTTGCCCTTTGCCAGAGTAGTAGTCTTCGAGTTTTCGTAGAAAAACTCGGCAGTTACGAAGATCATGCCCTTCTTTTTTATGAAAAGGGCACTACCTGGGTTTATCATTCCTCTGATCTTGGCGCTTACCTTGGCCTCGATCGGGATTCTGTTTGGGGTTGTGTGACTCTTTGTCGCTTACGGCCAGGACCTCCTTAGAACCGGCAGCTGGAGATTTGTGTCTCTTTGCCTTGTTCTTGGATTTCTTAGCCTTTTTATCCTTTTTTTACCACCTTCGCCTGCCTCCTGAGGGATATTATCTTCACGATCGATAGTATTATTCCACTCGACTGCTTCAGCAGCAGTCACATATCTATCGGCCATCTCAAAGAGTTCGCGACGGTGGCAGGTGGATGTAAAGCGATGTCCTCTATTATCCTTCTGCTGCGGACTCCCTGCTTGAAAGCCCTGATCACAGATGAGTCAGAAACTTCCAGAATAGAATTTGAACTGATCAAGCGCTGATGAATTGGCGTAACGCTTCATGGTCGCTCGCCTTATCCGTGCGAGTCATCCTCTTTCGTATGTTGTAGGTGCCCTGGAAGTTCGCCAGCAAAAGGTCGCAAAGGTGCTGCCACGAGTAGATCGACTCGAATGGTTGGTGTAAAAGCCATGATCGAGCCGATCCTTCGAGTACAGTCGGAAGGTAATTCGCCATGACATGCTCTCCTCCTCCTGCTGCTCGGATAGCTGTAGTGTAGATCTGGAGGAATTCGATAGTATTTTGGGTTTCATCGAACTTCTCCATATTCGCTAATCGAAAACGAGGCGGCCAGCGAACTGCTCGAAGGTCGGGTGAAAACGCCCGACACCCCGAGATGACTTCTTGCCTCCTTCTTTGTAAAAAGGAAGGGTTAACGCCACCGGTGATCGTGATTTCGACGATATCCATCCACAGTGGGTGGACCTATGATAAGCCTCGCTTTACGAGGGAATACTCGATTTCGCTTGCCGTGCATTCTCGTCCCGGTGATGAAAGATCACCTCTCCGGGGCTTGTCGGTCTCTAAATGTCCAACGAGCCTTCCTCGTGTCGGAGAACGACGTGAGCGAGTCATGTCGCCTCCCATGCGTTGAGCTATCCGAATGGTCGGCGTAAGACGGAGTCGCATCGCTACGACTTCGGTTGTGGTCGCATTTAATACGCCGAGTTTGGCCATCGTGTTACAAATCCTTTGTGTGATCTCCCGCAAAGAGATCATACCCGTGCTCGAGCGAGTTCTTGGGTCGGATTTTCCAGCAAGTCGTTGATGTGCTGGAGCTCTTGAGCTTCCTCCGACTGGAAATAAGCGCGCTCGGGAAGGTTTTTCTGAGCCGCTATTTTCTTCCGTCAGTTGTCTCGTAATAGCCTATATCGCACTTCGAGTTGGTTTTAATGGAGTGCGAGAATGTTGATGATGTACCGCACGTTCATTAAAGTGTTCGTCTCGTTCGTCAGCGGTGGCGCCCCTGCCATTGCCATGAGGGGGTATAGAGTATGCTTGTCGGGGAGCATCGTCAACCCTTCCTCTGGGAGAATGATTCTTATCAGAGGGAAGGTCGAAGACCTCCCGTGGATGACCTCTACTTGTGCTCGAGGCCTCTCGCTGAGGAGTAGTCGAGCAACACCATCCGCGACTTGGAGTAAACCTCCAAGTAGGGGAACTTCGGGTTATAACCGTCTCCGTCCGCAGGTGGATCCTACGTCGGGATGGTTGGACTTGGAGGAACAGCGTGCTCGATCCTCTTCTCTGCGGAATCACCCGGAGAAAGAGGACCATTAGATGTCGATGGAGCTCCGAATGATGGCTTCGAACTGCCTTGCCAAGTCGCATCGCCTTGGGGACTCGAACACTTAGAGGAAAAACTCGTTATGTTGCGAATCTATCTCGAGGCGCCTCGTTGGTGGTCGTGTTGACCTTGCCCCTTGAGGAAGCCGGTTCCTTAGCCGGGCGATCGCTGCGGGGATGAGGATCCTCTTGACTCGCGGTGATGCGCCTCCGAGATATGACAGAAGATCTCCAGAGGCGACAATACCGTCGATGATTCGATACTTGGCTCGTAGTTGAAGCCGGCACCCATGTTGATGTCTCGCGAATCGCCAAGTCGAACCAATTCTCCTCGCTCCATTCTCCGCCATGGTAGCATCAAAGAGAAAAGAAAGAACTGCTGACAAGGAATTACCGTAAGATCCCCACTGCACGCGCCAATTGTCGGTGTTTTAGAACCGATCTTACGAAAGATTGTTTGATTCGGGGTCTCCACAATTGATCACGCAGACGAAAGAGACACGGGGATTTTATACGAGTTCGGGCCTTCTCCGGTGAGAATAATAACCATACTCATGTGTGTATTGTATTGGGTATCTCGGATTACAATCGTGAAGGTCTTGCCCTAATGCTTCTACCGATCGTCTCTCCAAAAGCCTCTCCTTCACTATCTCTAAAAGATACCTATTTATACTATCTTTGTTGGGGTAGTTGTCGCTCCAGTTAATTACGCCATTATTGCATAATAATGAGAGTAATTATCGGGTAGTAACCCCATGTTGTTCAACGGTTATCAATCGAGATAGTGGGAATTATCTGTAGTTATTTCAGGTATAACTACGTAATTTGACTGCGCAGATCCTCACTAGTAAATGGGTCTTCTGACGGGTGAACCCAGCTAATTGTGAGGATGTCATAGCAGGGCTAGTCGAGCGTAACTTACGACAGCGGTAGTCGAGAAAGAGCTTACGATCGCATCGGTCGAGAAAAGACTTACGACCGACGTAATCGTAGCAAGACTTACGATTACACTATAGTCGTAGAAATGGTTACGACTAGGGGGTGGTCGTAGAAGAGCTTACGACCACCTAACTTACTCCTCCCTTATAACATTAAGGGGTATACCATGTGACATCATATTACATGACTATGAAATAATAAAATGAGGATTTACCATATCCTCGTCACCGCTAAAAGCGCTTCTAATCTTCACACACGTTCTTTAGTAGAGCTTTCAACCATCACGTTTTTTAGCCAAATGTCATAAGTTGCTAGATGCGCCAACACCTAGGACGTGGAAGTTGTCGATATATCTCTTCTAGACTAGATCACATCCATCTAGGTACTTTCTTGTAACATCCCAAGTTATGTTACCAAAAAAAATTTAATAAAGTTATTATTTTATTGAATTTTATGATATTTCAAAGAGTTTTATTGTTTTTTTTGAATTTCCTAAAATTTAAAAAAGTCAAAAATAAAATTTATTGAGTTTTGTCAGCTTTTATTGTATTTAAGTGAAAAATAAAAAGAATTAATTAGTTTCTGGTATTTAAAAAGCCTTTTCCTATTTTTTAGAAATTAAAAATAATTTATGTGCAAAAATAAAAGCCAACTTTAATTTGCAAATAATTTTATTAAGTTCAAAATAATTGTAGGAATTTCTGTGGATTTTTCTAGAATTTTTGAACATTATTTGCTATTTTCTAAAAGCTATTTCGATTTGTTGTATTTTTCGAAATTCGCAAATGAATTAAAATTCCCTTTTTGCTCTCGGACCGAAATATCCATTTCTGGCCCATTTTCCCTTTTCTTTCGCCCACCCTAGCCAAGCCCACCCACACCCTCCTCTCTCCCCTCTCACCGATGTGTGCACCCCACGCCACACCCTCACTTCCTTTCTTCCTCCCCACTACTTCTTCCCCGCACGTCTCGTCCGCCATTTTTGCCACGCAAAGCTTCTCGGCCGCCTGTCGCCCGATTTTCCCGCGTACATGTGCACATCGCCCTATCCTTATCCTCCGCTCACCCCGCCTTATCCCTTTATCTCGCGCCGCTCTCTCCGAAATCAGAATCACATCACTGCGTTTTTCGCAAGATTGATCTCCCTCCTGGCCACGCCTCATCCAATAAATAGGAGCATGAGGTGCCCTCTCATTCCTCATCTCCTCCCCCCCAATTCTCCTCCTCTCCCCTTTGTAATCGCTGAAATTGAGTTTTCTCATCGCGGTCGTGAGCCACTTCACCGCCGCTTTGCGCCTCAAAAGGTTTTCATCGGAGCTCCACCGAAAAGCCCGCGCCGCCGTGACCCGATTTGGTCCACCGCCACCACCCTCGCCGTCGGCGATTCCAACGCGCCCTAGCGCCGTCGAGGTAAGCCCTAGACTCCCCGCGCTCCCCTCTCTCCATCGAGCCCCTCGTTGGAGCTCGCTGTGGCTCGCAACACCGGTGAGCTCAACGCCGAGCCGTTGCCGGTTTGTACCGACGTGGCTACCACATGGCAAGCCACGTCATCGCCACCTCAGCCCTCATGCTGACGTGTCCGCCCCGTGGCCGCCTTGTCACCTACCCACATGGCAATTCCTTTTCTCTAACTAATTTAATTTGACCAAAAATCTAAATCGGTTGCTGACATCAGCCTGACGCAGTAAACCCTTTTCCTTTAGAAAATAATTCCAAAATTCTGAAAAATCCAATTATATAATTTCATGTGATTTTCAATCTTCCGGGAGCCCGTTCTCCTTCGTTCGAGCTCTGATTCAAGTGATTCAAATTTCTAAATTCAAGATTTAGCTAGCTAAACCAAAATTTCTTAATTTGAAGTTTATTTGAATTTTGTTTGAATTTGGCTTATTTTCGCATATAGATTTCGACGACTTCGGAGAGTCAGATTTCGATGCTGCTTAAGAACAACAATTAATCAAGCAAGGTAAGTTACATCTTTGATCATATTTGATCCCATTATTTCAAATTATTTAAATTATATTTTAAATTATTATGTGATACGTATTTCTACTCAAGTAATTTAAATTCTGCTTCAAGCTTTATAGATATTCCTAATTCCTTTGCACAACCAATTTTGACATTGAATCAAACATGCCTTGACACCTTAGAGGAAAATCTAGTTTGTGCTCTAGTATGAACTAGAATATTTTGGAAAAAATTATGCTTAGTCAATGATTAGACCAAAAATATTTAATTTGGGAATTTTTCAGCCAAAAATCAAATATAGTTTAAATTGTATCCATAGCATTGGTGTGCCATGGAAGTTTGTAAATATTTTTGGGAAATGAAATAAAATCAAAAACTGGTTTGGACTTAGATGAAACGGAAAGTTGGTGAGTGCAAGTTTATGCACGGGCTCAATTCAGCGAATGTTTGAGGCCTAGGGATTATTTTGGAAGTCGTCCAATCAATTAAGGACCAGTCTGTGAGCTGTGGATTGTTAAACCAAAATTGTACTACCACAAGTCTAGAGTGGGACAGACCTGGCTAACTAATTTGCAACGTTTCAGTATGGTTGTGCCATTCGGTTGCGTGGGTGTGAGAATGACCTACTTTTTATGTAATTCCACATAGCGCAAGAGGGGGCTTTCGGCGGACAGTTTACTCAAAAGGAAGTGAAACCTTAGCGGGCATGATTACTTTGGAATGTTGCATTGTAAAGGCATTGTGATTATCACTTAGTCGCACACCTACGAAGTGTGTGAGCGGACATTAAAAGTTCATTATCCCTTATGGGTAAAGTTGTACAACCACTGTAGAGTGTTAAATCTATTCGAATAGCCTTGTCCACGGTCATAGACATGCTGAGCAAAGCCTTTCATGGATTAGACTATGGTTTTGTTTTAAAAATGTTTTGACAAAAAATGATTTCATGGATGTTTATTCCATGTGAAAAATTTGGGCAGAAAACCTAGTGTAAGGGGGTTAGTCCTTCACCATTTTGTGTATGGAGATTTATCCTACACTTAAGAATTAATGATTAAAAATGAAATTTGATTTTAGATATAGTATACCTGCTTTTGAAATTAGTATTGTATTTAAAATATCAAATATTGCTTTTGCACAAATAACCCTATAAACCTTCCTTTGATAATATCCATGCATGCATTAAGTCTGTTATGGGTGTAACTTGAGGAGCATGGTTGTTTGTGCTCACCCTTGCTTAATGCAAATAAATTTCAAAGGAGAAGAACTTTGCTACCGGTGTGGAGCTCGACGATTAGGCCGCTACCTCGACCGATTGTCCGTAAGCGCATCACCGACTCTACTACTTCTTCTTCGTCTTCTGTTGTGTTTTCTTTATTGTTGGCTTGTAAACCTTTCTTGTAATAAACTCCGATATTTATTAATAAAGTTGTGTATGTTACCATATCTGTTTACTGTGTGAACTAGCTACTAATCATGGGATTAGTTCAGAAATACACAGAGGATTTGGGGGTGTTACTCCCGGGTCCGACAAAAGTGGTATCAGAGCCATATCGACTGTAGGTCATGACCTAACTAGAATGGCCGTTAGTTGAGAAACTTTAAAACTTATTTTATATAACAAGAAAAATAATTTGTTCTCTCCTCATCTTGGTCATCTATCTATCCTTAGCTTCTTCATAGCAATTCTTCCTTACCTAATTCTCTCTTTATCATTTTATAATGTTAAATGGATCATCTTCCCCTTGAAAATCCCTATAGTTATGTGACTCACCAGTATTCATTGCTCACAAAGAGCAATTATATGACTTGGGCATTGAAGATGAAGGCTTACATGCACGCCTAGGGAGTATAGGAAGCAATTTAGCCCACTGATCAGAAGGTGCCGTGGAGGAGAAGATGGTGTTGGCAGCGATCTATCAGGTGGTACCCGAGGAGACTCTTTTCTTGCTTGCCGAGAAGGAGACGGCTAAGGAGGCTCGGAGACTCTCAAGACCATGCACATGGGCACGGAGTGTGTCATGGAAGCACGAATTCAAACCCTTAAGTCTGAGTTTGAGGGGCTACAGATGAAAGAAGCGGAGTCAGTCGATAAATTCGTTGTGCTGTTGGCAATAATGGTCAACAAGACCTGTGTGCTTGGTGAGAAGATGGAGGAGACATACATCATCAAGAAATTCCTTCCGATCATGTCTACCATTGAGCAATTTGTCGATCTTAAAACCATGACCGTGGATGAGTTGATCGGAAGGCTCAACGTACACGAGGATCGTCTTGTGAGCTATGGCGACGCCAGGGAGGAACATAGGCTACTCACCCGTGGCGAGTGGAAGGCCAAGGAGGCGAAGGCCGACGGGCGCAATAGGAAGTTTGACAAGACAAATGTGAGATGTTATAATTGTTAGGATGCCGTTCCAAGGAAAAAGAAGAGAAGGTTTATTTTGCAAAGAAGCTAGAAGATGACAAGCTAGCGCTACTCATGGCCGAGGTCTGTGAGTTGTAATCCCGTGTCGAGTTAGAGATGAGTCCGGGACATTGAGGGGATGCGTTCGCCGTCCTGAGTTGAGTACGAGTTGGACAAGTCGTAGTTGAGACTGTCTGCCTCAATGAGTAAGAGTCCAAGTCGTGTTCGAGTTGTGCCACCGTCTCTGACCGAGTGTGTGTGAGCCAAGTTGAAGTCGAGTCTAAGTGTCCAACTGGCAGTTAAGTTTTCAGTCTGAGTATGTGTCTGTGTGTCCTAGAGATGCAAGATCGGATTGTGCGAAAAGAACAACAAACAACAAGATTAAGGGAGTGAATAACAGAGTTGTAATCTTGTTTAGTTTCTTTGTATATTCTATGAGGGGTTTGCATGCAGTCCGAGTCATACAAGATAACGTCTCTTGTTCGTATACGCGTATACTACCTTGCAGCGAGGCTGAGTCCGAGTTAAAGTATGTACGGCTGACTATATAGCTAGCACTAGTTGCTTGTAAGATTGTGTGTCAAACGTGAGAAGAAAAGAAAAAGAATGTGCTAGCTGTGCCGTACCGGATATTTTTATTTGTTCATGTTCGTGAGTTCTTTTAGTTATTAATTCGATCCTGTTGAAAGCTGACAAACTCAAAGTTGGAATACATGATCTGGGGACATTCAAGTCTCGTTGGACCGGTAAGAACATCAGTGAAGCAAAGTTCTTCTCACTCATGATAATTTGGATTCCACCAAAGTTGGAAGCTGACTAAACTCGTATTTGCATTTCTATAGTTCGGTGAAGTCCTCGCAACAGCAGGGCACGAGGAAGCAACTGTCATCGGAGAGATTGACCTCTCTTTGATTGAAGTTGTAAGTTATAGGATTCCTTTTTCTTCTAGTTGATTTTGTGCTCGTGCGTCGTGTGATCATGGAAAATGTGTGCAGGCCTGCAGGAGAACCTCCTTTGGAGATGCAAAGCAGAGGGATCTGTACCAATTGGTCGATGTCCAGAGAGAACCAGCAGGCAACGTCGCTCGAGGAAATGCAAATGCAAATGCAACGAAGTGAAAGTCTTAAGTCAATCAGATGATGCTTCGAGGTGTACTATGGGATACCTCCCTAGCATTTTTACTGACAGTGGCAAGTTTGATCCTTGACATGTTGAACCTTTGCATCAAACGTGCGTAAGTTGAGCCATTCATGCTGTGTTAAGAATCGGTCCGGTGTTGGCAGAAACCCGTTATTAACGTGGTTATGGTACCAGCAGTATGCCATTCGCCAGTATGCTTAATTCAGAAACGACCCGTTATACTGGGAAACCAAAAATGTACAGTAGCAGTACACCATCATGAAAACTGAGAAGTTCAACATGTACAGCGCACCAAAAAGGGCAAATAAAGCGACAAGTTAGACGAAATGATTGCGGGAGGCAGGGAGTCCTTGTAAGAAGCACATGTCAAGAGCTCCATTTATTTGAAGTTGGCTACGTATATACAGTTATACACATCATGGTTCATAGCCGTAGTTGGTCATAAGAACAGCGAGCTGATCCTTCCGATCAATTGACCAATATAATTAGTACTGACGGAACTCCGGCCTCCGACTGCTGATGAAGTACATAGATCTGCATCAATTACAGAAACACAAATCCAATGTTAGTTTTTCTAGTACAGCAACGTAGCATGTTTGTCTAAAAACTGTATGGGAACTGCTCCAATGCTCTTGAAAACATAGTTTTGAAGCAAATCGAGGGCCGGATTTACCACCACCCACTGCTCTGCTACTGACAATACTGCTTTAAGATAAGCACGATTTAGTTTTGAAACGAACCATTTTACTGACGAGGGTCGGAGTAGTAATTAGCAATTTAGCACGCATGTTTTAGCTCAGTTTTCACTGGAACCGTGCTCACCATTGATCGATGCCTCTGCTGCCGCCTTAGCCGGTATGCTCGTGGTGGCTGCTGCCGGCCACGGCACCGCGTTTGTTGAGGGAGCTCTCAGCTGACGAGCCATTGTCATCGGCGCGGGAGGCGCCACCGACTCCAAGAAACCACTGCACCAGTGTAACGACGACCACCACAATGGAGAGGTAAACTCCAAGAGCGCACATCAACCGCATCGTCGGAAGGACCGTAGTCGCAACGAGCACAAGGAACACAATGGCATGCGCCGCTGCGACGACGTCGAGGACCCGCGCGGCGGCGGGAAGTGCCAGGTCGAGCATGACCGACGCCAGCGACGCGCAGAGCACGGGCATTAAGCTGAGGACGAGCAGCTGCAGGGAGTGTGCTGGTATGGCGACGGCTTGGCTCCCCGGGGCGGTGTTGCCCGTGGCTTGGACAAGGAGTGGGATGAGAAGGTTGAGAAAGCTTAGTGAGAAGCTGAGGAGCTCCCTGTTGGGGGAAGCCATTGGCCGAGCTGACCACTAGCTACAGGTTTTCACCAGTCACGCGCCAATGGCGGACGCTTCACAGCTCACTAGTTCCGAAGAACTAGTAGTTCGATATATAGCCTCGACTATTACTTTTACAATCAACTCTTCTTTTATTTATTTACTAGTTAGTTAAATACCGTGCGTTGTTACGGATAAAAAAAATCATACTATTGGTATGTTAAGCCACCGTTGAGCGCCACATCGTCGGCTTCAGCGTGGCACTTGGCCGAGCTCTGACCCAGCCTATGCCACATGTCTATTGCCGTGCTTAGCCTACACCAAGTCCTTGGCTACGCTTGATCATGCTCCGCTGCAACACACGCTTGCCTTCGCTGTCATCCTTGACCTATGCCATCATGCCTAGTTTACATCGTCGTTCTCGCATCAGGCCGATGAAAACAATATAGAGTAAATTAATTTTCCCTTTTATAAGTTCAATATTAAAATATCCTAAATTTCTTATGTCTCACAGTCTCAAGTAAGGAACTCCCATTCTAGCATTCATTTTATAAATTTAATATTAAAACATCGACAAGATGTATATTTTCGCTTGTATTGTTAAAACATGTATGGCTGCTTATCCCCACACGCTTAATTCTGGCGGTGCCGAGTGCTGAGCCTCTCTTTACAGAGATGAGAATTGATTGCATGTGACAACTATAGTATATTTCTTCTTGGGCAAGTGGCAAAAGTTGGCCAAAGAAGATGCAACAAGCAGAGGCTGAGGTTAGTACCAGCATACATCTACCGATCACGGTTAGAAATGGGAAGAAAAGGAGGGCGAACTGAGTTTCCTTGCACATGCAATAGTGAATTGGACGGAGAGAACAGAGGAGAACAAATTCTTCGGTTAAACTTTTGCATGGTACGCACTTTCATTATATTTCTTCTTGGACCAAGACCACAAGTGGCAAAAGTTGGCCAAAGAAGATGTAACAAGCAGAGGCTGAGGTTAGTACAAGCGTACATCTACCGATCACGGTTAGAAAGGGGAAGAAAAGGAGGGCAACTGAGTTTCCTTGCACATGCAAGAGTGAATTGGATGGAGAGAACAGAGAAGAACAAATTCTCCGGTTGAACTTTTGCATGGTACGCACGTTCATGACCCAAATTTGAGGATTTTTCTTCGGAGACAGGTCGCTGACGAAACAAAAGCAGTTATGAACGGCCACGAAAATAAATCTACTGGGGAGGAGCTTCTGTGAGAGCCTCTTGATCCAACCATCCATTTATGAACAATACCGAAGGGGTAAGGAAGATCGGACGGCGGAGAATTTGCCTCCCTCCTGGGGAGGAAGAAAGTCATCGGGGTTTTGTGATGCTCTGTTGGTAAGTGTACTGATGCTCGTTGGGAGAATTGTACCGCACGTGAAAAGGGATGGTCCGGAAACATAGATGGCTTGTCCTTCTCCTTTCTTTTAGGAAGCTGTGAATATATTCTTTTCTCCATGATTTTGACGAATGTGCCAGGGTAAACCACTCAGCTCTGCAGCTTTAGCCAAGCATTTGATATACAGGCATTTGGAACCACAAAAATATAGTCACTGGGTCTGATTCTGATTAAGAATGCTACCTGCCATCCTCTTACCTGTTGCGCCCAAAATGTCCATAGCAGTATGCTCACTTTTGAGTTTTGACTGCAATCAGATAACTTCTCTTTGCTGCCCAAAAAAAGTAAGAAAAAGAAGATAGTAACGTCCTTTTGCTGGGAGTCTAACCACACGTTCGTTGGAATCTTATTACACAAAGAATTTGTTATATGAACTCAAATAGGTGTTTGCCAATTTATGGACGCCCTCTGCTTCCCTGACTCGCGGATGAATCTCCGAACCGTAGGATCAGCACCACGCGTGATCGTGATCATCCGCGTCGCGAGTTGAAGACCCGTGGGGTGTTCGCGACCTTTCCCCTTGCACGCCCCCTCTTATCATGTTTCTTCTCCACCGAGCTCCCTTTGCCACCGCTGTCGTAGCTCACCTCGCCGCCGCTCACTCCCTTTCCTTTTCCACCACTTCCCCGGCATCATGCCCGAAGCCCAGACCTTGGAGATCCGCTGCCCCCACCGCACGGAGATCTGCTGCCGCGCTGCTTCGTCCCCTTTCCGCATAGCCATCGACCCGCCGTCGCACCATGGAGCACATGGATCCACAAAAACCTAGGCGAAATCCCCAAATTTGAGTTGAAAGTCTCAATCCCCAAACCCTAGCTGATTTTTTCTCAATTTAAAATTTTCCTGATCAATTTTTCGAATCAACCTTTTGTCAATTGAATTTTTTGAATCAGATTTTTTGTCAATTGAATTTCTTTCAATCAAAATTTTCTTCTCAAGTGTTTTATTTTTAGATTGCTTTTTTTCAAATCGATTTTTCTCAATTGATTTTTGAATAAATTTTCGTCCATGAGTCACGCCAAGATAGATGAACCAAAGAAAAGAGAGAGATAACCGAACGAATAAGAAAAGAAAAAATGAAACCCTTTGATTGGCTCGGCCTAGCTAGGCAAAGTCGAATGCAAAACCTTGAGCGCCAGCCCGGCGCCCGCAGGAAATACTCCGAAATAGACACACTTAGTGGTTGTTTGGATCTCAGGAATAAGAAATGGACTTTAAGAAAACTAGTTTTAAGAGAATTTTTAGCAAAACTGGTTTTAAGTTGTTATTCTGTTAGAATGAATTTATGGATTACTTTGTTTGGATCTGAAAAATTAAAACAAGTTTTCATCAATTTCATGTTTGGCTAAATTTTTTTATGTCTCTGTTAATATATCACACCACAATATTTCCCTTCTCACCAACTCACTCACCTCTCTCTCTTACTTTCCCCTTCGCTCCTCTTTCAACCCCTTCCGATGATTTCTTCCCCCCTCACCTTCCGCCCCTTGCGATTCGCCACAGCTCGCCGACGGAACTCATCGGCGAGCTCCGCGTGGACGTGCGATGATCTCCACTGGGCATTTCGCTTCCGCCGCCGCCTCCGTCCGACCATGGCCGAGCCCCACACCCTCTCGTCATGGTTTTCGCCGCCTCAAGCCCGCCGACCACCCGCCTCCATCCGGCCTTGGCTGAGCTAGATGAGCGATGCCTCAACAGCTTCGCGACATCCGGCCACCCTCCTCTTCGTCATGTACGCAGTGAGGCCGATTTCTCACCCCTCTCTCCACCCTTCCGATTTACTCACTCCTCACCTTTCATGCCACATACAATTCGTCGCCGCTGCCGACGGATGTCCTCGCCGAAGCTCCCGCGTGGGCGTGGGCGTGGGCGTGGGCTGATCTCCACACCAACTTCTGCGCATGGATTTCGCCGCCCTCTCACCCTCCGTTCGGTCATGGCTGAGCTCCACACCCCCTCTGGTCATGGATTTCGTCGTCCTCAAGCCCGCTTGACCACCCACCCTCCATCCGGCCTTGGCTGAGCTAGATGAGCTCAACACCTCCCTCCAGCCATGATCGATATCCTCAACAGCTTCGGCGACATCCGGTCCACCCCCTCCTCTTCGTCATGTACGCAGGTGAGGCTGATTTCCTCACCCCCTCTCTCCACCCCTTCCGATTTACTCACCCCCTCACCTTTCATGCCACATACAATTCGTCGCTGGTGCCAACGGACCTCATCGCCGAAGCTCCCGCGTGGGTGTGGGCGTGGCCGATCTCCACACCAACTTGTGCGCATGGATTTTGGTGTATCTCGCCTGTGGATCAAGGAGGTATCATGACACCAAACCGAACATACAGATGGATGGCACCCGAGGTACAACTCTATTTACTGGAGCAATGTAATCTACTAAAACTAACTTGAGTTAGAAAATTAGTTCGAAATGTTCCTGAAGTCTAGAATTTGGATTAGTTTATTATTTCAATGATCCTGAGTATTCAATGGTTCATATGATATATCATACTAATGATATGATATTCTGATATATCATATATTTGTAGATTACAGTGACTACATATGACATATCATACTAATGAGATGATATATCATACTGAGATGATATTCTGATATGTCATATATTTGTAGATTACAGTGACTACATATGATATATCATACTAATGAGATGAGGAATTTGGATTAGTTTATTATTTCAATGATCTTGAGTATTCAATGGTTCATATGATATATCGTACTAATGAGATGAAAATGTTAAATTCCTTGCTAATATATCTTTGATGATGCATGCTTATGTTATAAATCATCAACCATATGAGTAATAGAACAAAAGTCTGTAAAGATTAAATGATAATCATCATTTGTAGTCCTTCAAACAAAATCAAAGCACATAATATAATGATTAATCATCTTGGCTTAGTTGAGTTGTACGCTGTTGATGATTACTCCACAACTGTTGAGCAATGCTTGCTCGAATTTGCTCACGGCACTGCTCATCATCTCGTATATTTGTTTGACTTCTTACTTGTTGATCACCACGGTCACCATCTGCTTGTGATCCCTCATGCTCATAAAGCCCAAACAACTCATCATTTCGTGCAACCTTCCTTATGAAGTTATGGATTATGCAACAGGCCATAACGATTTTTACTTGAGTCTCGAATGGATAAGGAATCCCACCTTTTACTTTTAAAATTGGGAAACGAGCTTTCCAAACACCAAAAGTGCGTTCAACCACATTCCGTAGCTGTGCATGACAATGATTATATAAATCTTTCTCACCAGAATATCGCCGATTGATTCCTCGAAAAGAACCAATATGATAGCGATCCCCACGATACGGTGCAATAAATTTTGGAGTATTAGCGAGGTTTAATCAACTAGATAATATTTACCTACAAAATAAATATTTATCACGTGATCAATATCTCCACAAATAATAGGCACTCCAATAGTGCACTGCTTTGTCCTTTTACCTTCCGGAATGTAAAACCTCCATTTGTAATAGCCCATCTAAGAACGGCTTGATCCGATGCAGAGCCTTCCCATCCAAAGAAGAACATATGAGAATGTCATGTCAAATGAAATCATGCCATTACATTTTGAGAGGGGAAACCATGCCTATTTCTGAAAGGAGTTTGTTCTTCAGGTTTGATTTTTGCCTCAACACGCGTCCCATCAATTGCTCCAATACAATTCTGTAGGAATTTTTTTAAAAAATTAGAATGAAAAATGGACAAAGCAATCGACCTAGAAAATTTACCTTGAAATATGGGTAGAACCTTGGATCCCCTCTAATTTTCAGTGGAACCTCATTGGGTGGGTCTATTATGTAGACATCATACAAACTATTAATGGCATCTAAAACTTTATTGAAGTGTCGACTAATTGTCTCTCCTGAATGTTGATATCTATCCTGCATAACACGATTCCTAACACTGTGACCAATTGTATGCAAGAACATCACTAGTTGCTCATCCACTGCCATCCGTAGTGTATCCTTAAGTAAATTTTTCTCACACAATTCATTACGTAACAAGTAGTACGTGTGCTTATCAACACGGTTGATCAAAAATCGATTGGATGTCCTTCCAACAATTCTCTTGTTCGCTGAGGACCAGTTAACTCGGAAGTGTTACGACAGGTTTTGAATACTCTTGTGAAAAACATGTCACGAAACAATGACACTGCAGAAATATTGCTAATAAGCATTTGCTCGTAATCGAAAATTCTCATCCGACATTTCTGCACAATTTAAAACAAATGACCGTATGAAACAACAATATTTTGATGTGACCAAAGTGAAATAATCAATAATGAAGCACCCGCATATGAAGCATTTAAATCTAAAAGTAGCATCAAACGGTAATGCACAATCAAAACAATCAATGGAAATTGTTTTCTTAAGTTACAAAATACCAAAGATAACTGAAATCAATAACTAAGCTTATTGTTGTACTACAAGCAGCTAAAGATCGAGTATCCATTCAGTCCGCATCTCGTCATCCATCTCAATGAAAATCGCCCTTTGATCGGCATCTGAAAATGCTTTTGCAGCTTTTAGTTTTTTCTTTGACTCAAGATCCTTCATACTATATAACATCTTCATACAAGCTTTCACCGAATAAGCTTCATTTTGTTGTGCTATATTTTTCTTCATTTCAACCATGCTCATTGATGCTCACAAGACGATCCATCATAGTACAGATCATCACCGTGGCGCTTTTGCCCTTTAGGATTATCGGGGCTCCACCTCTATTAGCATCAAAGCACTTCAACTTTTCTCTCCTTATTTTGGGGTTTTTCAGCTTTTTGGGGATGAACAATGTGGCTAACATGTTTTTCGGGAATCAACGTCGTGTACTTCAACATCCTCATTCGATCAATTAGTTTAGATTTGCTTGTAGCCACTACACCTTTCCTTTGCTAGATATAGCATTAAATCCAGATGTCGTTGAACTAGCACATATCTCTTGAAGATCTATCCAACTAGGCCACACTTTTTCATGATATTCTTGAATTGAGCTATCTCTCCGCAATTAGTAAATGTATTGGTTAAAAATGTGCATTATTTACAAATCTTATGCAACTACAAGAATATATTATTATTAAGATTCTGATATACCGTAATAAGATCCTCCCAATGTTCGTTAGAAGCTTTGATCATTTTGTCATCGTCATCCCAACCAAACCCCGTGTGTGCTAGAAGTTTGCTCATGGTAGCGTAGCAACTCCTAAGTACTTGTGACGATTTTTCAATTGCTGCAATTCAAGCTTGTCAACTCTGGAATCATTGAACTTATCTAATATTTCACGCCATGCTTTCTTTGTGTAGCCTGTTCCTTCCTTCCCACCATTTAAGGTTTGATCCTTTAGTATATTGAGGAGGAGTTTGTCCTCAGAAGTTTTCCATATGTGCCGCTTTATGGATGTTTTTTCTGTGTTCTCCTTCTTAACTTTTTTTGGCACCTGGTCATCCATATATCTCTAAAATAAACAGATATATCAAATTATTTGATGTAGCATGAGAATGTTGACACAACATAGGTGGACTGACATGTAATGTAAGATCTACAACTGCAGTTATAGGCATGGAGTGAAAACAATTTCATTGAAAGGTACACTACACTGCTGAACTGTATGATCTTCAATTTCTGTTTTCTGTATATATTTTGGCCATATTCATGCTTACAACTGATGGCTCCAATTTTCCTTTCACGAGATGCCGAGCCTTCTTTATTTTCGTCAAACAACTGCTGCTATGACAGTTCGCTAGGTAAAGTATGCTATGTTTCTCCCAAAGAAAAGACATCGCATGTTTGTTATTAATTATTTTATTGTTTTCGTGTCTGACTAAGAAATTTATCAATGCTTGAAAGAGCAGAAGACGGAACCCTTGATTTGAATAAAGCATATAAGACATTGGAGGTCTGGTTTAGTATAACAAAAGGAAAAAAATGCTTTGCACTCTCCTCAGTTGTTCGATCTTTTTTCACTCAGGAGTGAAGTGCCTTCATGTCTTGTGATTTTTTGAATTTTTGTAGGTACAAAAGAGGAGGATATGTGACATAACAAATGTTCTGGAGGGTGTAGATTTAATTGAAAAGAAACAAAAGAATATGATCAGTTGGAAGTAAGCGCCACCTGTTTCGTAATGGTTCTCCCCTAGTTATTTTAGCTTTTTACTGATGAAATAATTACATTGACACGTTAAAGCCTAAGGAGATGGAACGCCATACTTCTGTGTTGAAGGTACAGTACACTGCTGAATTGTATCTAGATTATAGACGGATGTATGTATGATGTCATGCAAGTAATAAATCTAGGTTGGCGTGATTTTGATCTTACCCGAGGCGCATTGAAGTGCACGAATAGACAGACGGATTGAAGGGCACAACCGACACGCCTCGGATCACAATGGCAGCGGCAGCCTTCTCCCGATCCAATGCTTTGATCCAATGGATTAGTTAGGCAATACAATACGCAATTAGTGATGGCCTTCTGTTGCTTCTTATAACCATGTGTTAATTAATATGTAAAGTGAGATTGGGAGAAGAACAGACTTACGCGCGCAGGAGAACAACAACTCTGAATTTTTTTGCGGCCTTCTCCCTGATCTTAAATGCTCTCTGATCTGTTTCTGTTGCTTCTTATTGAAAAGTGAGATTGGGAGAACAGAAGTTATGGGCTTCTATTGCTTCTTATAGAAAAGTGAGATTGGGAGAACAGAAGATACGCGCGCCCAGCGGAATAGCATCGCTGAAATCATCTTTCGCGCCCAGAGTTCGCGCGTAGTCATGGAGTTTGTTGGCGCTGAGAAAACTGGTTTTCTGAAAAACGGCCAGTCCTTGTTTTTTGGAAAACGTATAATATTGGATTTATGGAAAATCAGTTTTACTTATCTTGAGAGTTAGTTACCTAATCCAAACAGAGTTTTCCTAAAACAATGTTAAAAACGGTTTTGGGAGAATCTGTTTTCACAAAACGAGAGATCCAAACAAGGCCTTATAGTCCCCCCGAATCGCCAAAAAAGCGCTTCAGCACCTCTGCACCCCGACCAACCACAGAAATTCCATCGCACGCACACGCGCTCCCCGCATTTACCCCCTCGCCACCCCCGCCGTAAAAGTCGTGCATAGTGCCCACCCCTCGTGCAAGCTCAACCCGCAAACTTGTAGGTAAAAACTCTAATAGAAATGAGTATGTTCTTCTCTTACGGCGGTGGATATGTTCGTGAGAGAGATAGTCTGCCTAACGGGCGCAGACGGGAGAGCTTCACCGGTGCCTGTTCTGCCCTATTTTCCGCCAACGGAGATTGACAGGTGGGCCAACAGCGCCTTTTGACAAATCTTTTTTCTTTCTTTCGCCAGTCCCCACTCGCCATCGCTTTGCCTTTGAACTAGGCACGCACCCAGCCCAGCCGGCTCCAGCCACCCACCCACCCAGGGCATCGCGTCGTTTGATGCGATTCCGGCGGCGATCGCAGGCGGCACCACCACCACCCGCTCATCCGGCGTAGCGTTTGTGCGATCTCGTGGCGGGCATGGCCGGCCGCGGCGGCGGCGGGGGACGCCCCTCCAACAAGGCGGCGCGCGCGGCGGCGACGACGACGATCCAGTTCACGATCCAGTCCATCAAGGAGGTCGTCGTCGGCCACTCCGACGACGACATCTACGCCGCCCTCCGCGAGTCCAACATGGACCCCAACGAGACGGCGCAGAAGCTGCTCAACCAAGGTCCCCCCCTCCCCCCCCTCTCCCTGATCTGGTCGCTCCGATCTCGTGCCGCCTGGTAAAAGCTGGGGTTTTGGGCGTGCGTGCGTGCGACCCGCATTGGGTCTGTGCCGCCGTTGCTTGCGTAGTTTCCGGGGCGCGAGCGGAATTGCGATTGTTATTGACGGCTAGGGTTTGGGAGCTGACGCGATCTTTTGCGGTTGCAGTGGTGCCGCTAGTGACTTCGCGTTTGATTTGAGCTGGCTAGATTGATGTTTCTAGGGGTATGTATATCTGTGTATCTGGGGTATGTATATCTGTGTATCTGGGCGGGTCTGTGTGGGATTGTTTATGCAATAGGATTAGCGACGAGTGCTTTGGATTTCCTGGTGATTTTCATAAATCAACCATTTAATCATGTAGATATGCCATTGATCTGTCACTGGGTTGGGTATTATCCTCGGTTGTGTACGAGAAGAAGTGTTAAATTGGTTACTTTAGTTATGTTAGTTTCTGATTTCAGGTTGGAAGAGAAGGGTGGTTTGTAATGGTAGCCCTTAGTGATCTTTGTAGGGCTGTTTGCTTTATGTTTAGTACAGTGTAAAGGTTGGATCTTGATATTACTGTGAGTTGTTTCAGGAAATGGGCTTAGAGATGTTTTTAAGATGGCAAAATATTGCTAGTGTTCTACCATAAAATTGCATTGCTTGGTGCAAGCGCCTGACGAATATTTTTTGGGGAAATTTAAGTGATGGGGATATTACTGACATGTCAGTATGTCACATTCAAGTATTCAACTTATTTATTTAGTGAGTTTATTGATAAAAGGTGTTGTATAATATCTATTCTCTTCGTGGTATTGATTCTTCTAATGTTTTCATTTGCAGATCCATTTCATGAAGTGAAAAGAAAAAGGGACAAGAAAAGAGAGGTACACATTTGCAGTCTTTGCAAACATTTGAATGTGATTTTGAAATGAAGCATGAAAAATATAATGTTGGTACCTTTAATGTACTATTCTTTGCAGTAGCCCATTTAGTTCATAGCCAACTTTTCTTATGGTTAGGTTGCTACGCTTTTTTTTTTGCGCCCTCCTTCAATTGCCTGAGGTCCCCGCCCTCACCACCACAGAAAAAAATGCGCGTCTCATAAACACTAGGCGCAAGCGTAAAGAGAAATATTTAGGCCCTGTGTTTATAGCTTCATATGTAACCCATAGCTGCCTATTGCTGTTGCTGCGCTTATCATTTCCTTTTTTCCCCAGGTTTGCGGCTGATGGTTGAAAGAACCTAGATCTAGAGTACCTCCATTGCCTTATTGCCCATTCTTTAGGCCTATGTCTTTTCCCTTTTTACATTCACTTATCTTTTTCTAGCCTAAACATTGCAAAGCTTTGATTGCCTTGCCTGAGTCCCAAGGTGCATGCCTGCGCTGAAATTTGCCATGAACAACTTACTGATTTTTTTTGGGTCTATGATAGGGGTACACGTCTACACGAGGAAGAAAGTTAAGCGAGACACAATTGTGGCAACAAACCAAATACCTACCTAAGGACGCGTGGCGCACCTAAATATGCCAACCCGATTCTTTTTTTGTATTCAGTATGAATGCTATTTCTAGGTTTGCCCGGTTCCACGATGTGCAATTTAAAATTGACTGGATTCCTAGTCTATATCTTCCATCTATTGTATAATCTTGTTAGTTTTTTTGGCAGTGAGTGCTATAATTTTGTTGCTGTTGTCTACTGTTATCAAAGTATACCCTATAAAGCTTTACTATGGTGTGTCAACTAACATTCGTCATGCTTCCTTTTGTGTTGAGGTGATCTATGCACCGCACATGGGAGGCCTTGATCCAAGCATTCTGTTTTAATCCACTGTTTAAATATATGGATTCCTACACATCTTTGTTCTTGCTGAAGTGTATCTGTTGCTGTTTCAGAGTGCTGGCCAGAAGAGCTTTGCTGATAATGCAGCACAAGTTGAGCATGGCTCAGAATGGATGAAGCCACACACTCAAAGGGTTGAAAATGATCAAAGGAAGGCTTACAATCAGGGTCAGATATCTGGTAATATAGTTAAAACCCACCATTTATATATTTCGTCAGATATTGTGTAGATTAGAGATGTGTTTCTTTTACTATTTAGATAGCTCCAATCAGCATCGTAACCCACTTCCAGCAAACCAACTTTCAGATTATGCAAACATATAGCTTCTTGCTTGCTGCTAAGTTGCTTTGTCATATGTGCCCACTCCGATCTTTTGAAGGTGCTAGTGCTGTTGCATTTTTAGTTTGTTGAAATTTGGATTTTGTTATTTTCCTATGTCTTTCCATGTCACCATAAGAAATTGGAGTTTGCACCTCAAGTTAACACTCTACTGTCTTTTCACTCACCGTTTTGCATGATGTAGTACATCTATTATTATATGTTACTATGACTCATGCAACAGCTTTTATTCCTTTTTGCCTTAAAAACCTGTGTTCCTTTTCAATCCCTAGCGTGTTTGTTCCATCTAGTAGGTTTTCACCTAATTAGTAACACATGGCTTGATGCAGGCCCTAGTCAGGAATTTCGGGTTGTGAGGGACAACAGACACGGTGTGGTGGAAAACAGACCAGAGCTAGGACACAGAGATTCAACAAATGTAGAAGGGTCTGATAGGAGGTAGGATTGGCTTATGGTTTTCATGAAATTATGCTTCTTGCCCTTATTATTTCTTCTACCAATTAGCATTTATTGGTGTTCTCGAGACATGAGCATAAATCAGTCTGGGTATGGGCTAAAGCATAGTCTTTTATGCTTATAGTTTGGGTCTTTATTGTTTAATTGCAAGTCATATTCATTTGTTCACGTATTTGTTCATCAAGCAGTGCTATGTTGTATCATATCTTTTGTAGTTCTGTTGTAAATTGCAGGCTTATAGTAATAAAGAGTAAAATGCATATGTTGAAGTGATTAAATAAATTGTGGTTAGACAGTGTAGTTGTATTGACTGACACTACAGCAAACTGCTACAGAAAACTGCATTCATTTTTAGTTACATTTGTTCTATGTCTATGCTGATGTATTATTTTTATGACTTATTTGCATGGTTATAAAGATTGAAGGCACTAATGCTTTATTGGCATTGCAGTGGGTTTACAAAAGAACTTCCATTTTGTTATTTTTGGATACACTAACTAATTAACAATCTCTATTTTAGAGCTAAAACTGAAGTACTTTACTAGAATTGGTAAAGATTACCCTACCAAGCTAGCCTGCACATAAACATAAGTTTCTAACCATTAGTTGTCTTGCATGTGTGCATCTTAAAATTGAACTAATCCTTTCTTACGGGATTGTTTCTCTCTAGTGTGGCTGTAGTTCAGTCTGATCGGAACCGCCCTCCAGCTACAACCTCAGAAGGCCAGATTACGCATCAAAGTGAAAAGCACAGCTACAATTCTGACATGTCTCAGGCAAAGAGGGAGACTCAGGGTACTGCTCAGAAGCATGTGAGGACATATTTGAAGAGCTCCCATAATGCGCAACACCTTCCAACTTCTGATCCAGCTCATGCCCCATCCATTTACAAAGCTGCTGGAGGAACCGTTGGAGCCATTCGACGCCAAGTTGGAGTAGTTAGTGCCCCGAGGCAGCATTCTGCTCGTTCAGGTTCTCAGTTGCATTTGTCAAGTGGTTCTTCTCACACAAATATTCAGAGGGGGAATTTTGCCTCAGCTGGGCCATCTGGTCGTCACTCAGCTTTTATGTCTAGAAACATTCAACCCAATCAGAGACCTGCATTAGACACCACATTTCGTGGCAGATCTGCTGGCAGATCTTTTGTTACCCAAAACATCAACAAGTATCACCAAGGTCCTGCTAGCAACCAAAAAGGTAACATCCTCGGTGATGTTTATTCTGTATATTTGGTCATCAGCAATGTTTATGTGTAAAAGCTACACCTTCTGTTCTTATGGAAATATAACTTATTAACGCATTGCTCCATTATGGAGGGCTCATTCTCTTTGTTCATTGGTCACTAGGACTAAAGGTGGGTGACTTAGGAAACAAAACAAATTTGATGAAGTAACAAAAGACATAAATTTAATATGGTTATTATGATCATCTTATGTTCCTTAGTAAGCTTGCACAGGTCAAAAGAATCATTTATAGAAGAACAGTGGGAGTATATGTTTCTCTTTTCACCAATAATATATGTGTCCTAAGTTTTGTCACCAGCAATATTTGTGTCTAAATTTACAATTTTACATGAACAAATAGTTAAAATTAGTGGTTTAACTGGTTTCAAACTTTCAATCAGTTGTCTTACTGGGTCTACTAGTTGTCTACTGTCTGTTCAACTAAACCACATGTTATCCTCATTTATATGTTTTCATATAAATGTGCTGCTTTCACATGAAATTTCAGGCTAACTGTAGTTTTCCGAGTTTTAACTTTTGAAGATCACTATTCTGTAGAAAATTCATTAAGAAATCCATGTAGTGCGATGTGTAGCTTTTTTTTATTTTATTATTTAGCCTCTAGTATTCTTCAGGTAAACAAGCTTATAAAATAAATATTATTATTCGTCACTCCTTTTGTCTTACAGGTGACTGTAGATCTGTAACACACTTTTTCTGTCTCTGCAGCCATACCACCGGCTAAGGAGTGGAAGCCAAAATTGACAAAGAAGTCTTCCATCACCGATGCTGATAACAGTGGAACTGATGCAGTATCTCCTTCAGCTAGCAACGCTGAAAGTGATAATGTGCTGGATGTGAACAGCTTGTGTGATCAAATTTCTCAAGCTAACATGCATGAGATAGGGCATGTGATTATCCCAGAACATCTCCGTGTACCAGAGCACGAGCAGACAAGATTAAGATTTGGCAGTTTCACTCCTGGGTTTGAGTCAGACCAAGTAACATCCTCAACCTCTCCGGAATCTCAACAACCAGAACAGTTAGGTGAACCTTTGCCAATTCTATGAATCGATGGTTACTTAACAATATCCTAAAAAATAAGTACCATCAAGCTGCTCCCTTAATAGTACTTGATTATTGAATAGATTTGTACTATATGCGGCAGTTAGTCCACACCCTGTAGGCCACATCCTGTAGGCTTTACTTTAATATTTTCTTTAAAAAATATGACCACGCCACCACGTTGAATATTTTTGAAACCTGCTATGTATAGAACCAGCTGCTTCTGATAGACCTAGTCATTTGGGGGCTGGGGCTTTAGATTTCTTAATGATCTCACCCTGAGTCATAGCAGGATTATACATTTACAACTTTTTGCATGATATAGTAATGCTTTAATTTGTTTTTCCAATTGATGATTCTAGCATGTCATATCTGAATGCGGTGTGCACCATTCTGGTGAGAGGTTTGGGTAGTTTGGTCATTGGTGAATATGACATTGTCTGATTCCAATTTTCTTTGTTACATCTAGTGTACAAGAACCTGTTCAATCGGTTGTCCAAGAAGATATGTTGGGTTCTGGACATGATGAAGTGGATGAGCAAGCCAGATCTTCACAACTCAATCTATCCACATCAATGGGCGAGGTTTCTTTACCACCGTCTGAGGATAGTGAACAAATGAATGGTCAAGAAGTTGAGAATGATGATGGCCTGGGGATAGTTCATAGCGATACTCCCCTTGGAGCAGCGGATGGCCAAAATATTCAAAGCACCTCAAGTTTGACCACTTTTTCTGTAAGTCAATGAGGAAGAGTTAGTTATATAAAACTTAGAACATTGTTGTTTTTGTATTGCTGATGTCGAGATGTTTGAAGCATTTGTTTGCAATTTATGCAGGCTGTTTATTAGACAGGAAATTGTTGATATTTTTTTTCAGAGAAATTATTGAATCTTGAATGACAAGTAGAACTTATTTTTTTTGCCAGGCATACGGTCATGAAGACCCTAATATGCATCCAAATAATGAGGCACAGTTATACGGGCTAGTGGATCCTAATGTACATCCACAAGTGTTGGCTTCCCCTTCTCAGGTAAATGTACCACTGAATTCAGTTGCCCTTGGGTCTCCCCGTATGCACATAATCTGAAAGGAATGTTATACCTTCGCTACTGACATGTTCTCTCTGTGTTTAAGCAGGGGTACCCTTCAGAAAATCTAGAAGCAGATAATGCTGTGCAAGTGTTCAGAATGCCAGAATCTAGTGTTCATTCACAAGTGCTCCCTTCCACATCTGAGGTAGCACTTCTTGTCACCTTTCTATCAACTGGTTAACTAATTCAGTTTTTCCCAGACAAACTTATCTTTTTCTTTTCCGCACTACAGACCTGTTTGACATATCCTCCTATTTCTTTCCCTTAATAGTTTTGACTTTTGATTTGTCATCATCTTGATTAGGGCTGCAAATGAGTGAAGTTTAGTCATATTCCACTCTGCTCTCCCATTTAATGAACTCATATTGCTTTATAAACCGGCCTGAGTGGATGGCTTGAGCTTGAAGGCTTGTAATCATGCTCAACACCTACTCACCTAGGAGCTCGGCTGGATGTGTTTGGACTTATTTTTATGGGAAGATGTGTTTGGACTTAACCAAGCAAAACTTATGTATGCTTGGCGCAAAATAGAAGTCAAGAAGCTAGGCTTGAATTTACTTGTTTTGTCTCACGCTGACTAACAAGATTGTGACCCTTGAGCTTTTTCCACCTTTGCTGCCTTTTTCTGAAACGATATTTCCTTAATCTTCACCAACCTTTGGCAACATTTTAGATCAATGTTATGTATTGATGGAAAGTACTATGATATCATGATGAAATTTTGACATGTGATACCCTTCTGTTGTGCTTTACAGGCCCTAAGTTCACAGATTGTGAGCAGTATTGCAATATCTTCACAACAGCATCACATATCCCAGCCACAACCAGCAGCGCAATTATACCCTCCAGTCCATATGCAACATTATCCGAATTTCATGCCATATCGTCATCATCTCTATTCTCCAGTTTATGTCCCACCCATGGCGATGCCAAACTATTCAACAAACGTCCCCTATCCATCAAATGGAAATAATTATCTTCAGATGCCAGGTGGAGGTTCACATTTAACAGCAGGCGGCATGAAGTATGGAGTTTCACAGTATAAACCAGTCCAAGCTGGTAACCCTTCTGGTTATGGAAATTACACTCATCCGGCTGGTTTTACAATTAGTTCTCCTGGTGTTATTGGAGCTGCAGTTGGTGTTGATGATGTCAATAGGATCAAGTACAAGGATAACAACATTTATGCACCAACCCCACAGGTACAATTTATGGATGTTAAATCTGAAATTATATATGGATTAGCATTATATTTCTGCTTGTTACAGAATACTATTTGCAGTACATTGGTAGACTGGTAGTACTACCAACCTGGTTTTGTTTTTTTACTGAGTTATGTACTGATTTCGGAATCATCCATATTTTCCTTCTAGTAAGTGAAAAAATCAGATGTGAGAAGTGGGACAATATTAGTAATGTGAAAATTAAGTAGGGTGATAGCTTCGTGCCAATAGCAGGCTTGTATCCCCCTTTTATTTACCGTTCAAAGATGGATCCTTTTGATGTATTTAAGGAATGTTCCTTCACAATATTTCTTATGACCATGGAACAAAAAACCGGCCGGTAACCGTTACCGGCGGTTACCGGATTTCCCGATGGGGTCCGGGATTTTGAATCCCGGCCGGAAATCCTTCATATTCAAATTCAAAATTCCAGCGAAAACATCTCAAATTCAAATTTATTTGGACGAAATTCATCCGGTTTTCCACCGATCTCCGTAACCGCCGTTACCGCTCCCGGCCCTCACCGATTGGGTCCGTTCCGGTTTTGAACCCTGCTTATGACGCCTGCCCCTTTATTTGCTAATTTGGATATCATACGCAGGTAGAAACATCTGATATCTGGATTCAGACACCTAGAGAGATCCCAACTTTGCAATGTCCCCCGTATTACAACTTGTCAGGTCAAGCAACACCTGGTGCCTTTGTGCCAAATCCTGGGAATGCATCGTTCAACGCTACAGCCCAATCCTCGCATGCACAGTTCCCAGGCTTGTACCATCCGCAGCAGCCTCCCTCAATTGTAAGTCCACATCCCATGGTGCATCAACAGGTCCCATCTGCCATTGGTCCGAATGTTGGAGTTGGTGTGGCTGCACCAGCTCCCCAAGTAGGAGCTTATCAGCAACCACAGCTTGGTCATATGAATTGGAGGCCCAACATAAACTTTTAAAGAAGGTTTCTTAATCATCTGTAATTAGGGGGTCACAAGAGCCTTTATGTAACAACAATAGGCTCCTTTAACAGGAAGCACCTTTGTTTTTAGTGCAGCTCTTTCTGATCTATTTAAGGTATAACAAGGTTTTGCTAGCTTTTCTTTTCCCCCAGGTGAATTCAGTATCCCATCTGAACTGGTATGATGTAGATTGTGAGCTAATCGTTGGGCTAAGCTCGCAAGAGCACAGAGGTTGAGTGTTTTCTTTTTGTTCTTTATTTTCCTAATATATTTGGCATGTTTATTGGGTTGGGAAATTTAGCAGCACATGCAAAATTGTGGTGTGTTATGCTATTGAGTGCGAACACATAGGGTGTTTACTGGCCACTGGGTTGCTCTCCTGTTCGGTGACCTTCCACACCAAAGAATAATCAGACGACGCATCTTGAATGGTTTCAATTGAAACAACCACCTTTTCAATACATGCTTAAATATCTCCCTTTTTTTTATCAGTCCTGCATCACGTATGTTGTTATACTATGATGAAAAGTTGTAATCACTATTCGTAGAGGACAAAGGAAATTACTCTCTTCTGAGAATCATTATAAATCGAGTTGTATGTGGTTTTCAGTTGGAAATGATGTGCAACTCCGCTAATGTAGAGCCTGCCAGTGTATTTTCTTTGGATATGAAAGTAATAAACTAGAACTGTAAAGGGCTCAAGGGAATATAGCAATTCAGTTATTTTTTAGCTGTCATATTTGCTGTATTATGCATTTTGGTTTACCTTGTAAGTTTCTCGTTCGATACGTCTTCTTGTGTTTTTACCCGTGCCATATTTTTGGTACATTTTTGGTTTGATGCTTCCCCGAAATAGCTAATGTGGATAAAAAATGGCATCAGACAGTGAAAGGACTTTTCCATGTTCTTGCAGTGTAAGCAGTTGGTTATTTTGTGCCATGTGAAAAGCGTAGGCGTGCTATATATGAATTGTTTGGTCGTTCAACCTGTATGTTTTGTTCGATATATTTAGACCTCTTCAATTCCTGCCTGGGTGGAAATCGTTCTACGATCACTATTAAGTATGAATATTAGTACTTCAACTCTGTTGTCATGAGTCCATGTGATTGTAAATGCTTGTTCTGTTTCGATCCAGTCAAACAATGGTTGCTGTTTCATGCCGAAGTGTAGAAGGATGCCAAGGATAACGCAGTGTGCTTTCCACATTATAAGGATAAATATTACTCCCTCCTAAAAATACTGGGTATATTTTGTTTTTCACATAGACTAAAGAGACATTGAAAAGTCATTTTAATTATTGTCTTGAAGTACTATATTCAATATTCAATGTTTGTATGTAGGAAATAGAGTACAAAGTAAAACTGGATATTTATTAAGGGTGTAGATGGAACACACATATTTTGCATTGGAATACAAAGTACTTTGTATATTTTTGGATGGAGAGAGCAATGTATTGGCTCACTATTTTGCTCCACGGTTTGCTCTGTTTCTTGACTTCAGGTTTTCCATCTGTATCCCCCTTTCTTACCGTGCCCACCCTCTCCCTTCGCTGTCGGCAACAACAGCACCGTCCTCTAGCCGCATCATATTTGATGAGTTTAAGAGGAAAGCAACCGTCGACGTTGCTCTGGAGTGGGCGTCGCTGCCCGCCGGCGACAAGCAAGAGGAGGGCCCAGGTGAGCCTGACCAGCGGATCCCATGTGTTACCGGCCATGTGACGCTTGCATGGTCAGTTGGTCACTAATGTGTCACGATTAGACGAGAAATTGGTGAGAAAAATAACTATATGAAGGGCTATTAGATGTAAACTTACTATCATGTTAATACACAAAAAAAGTTGGGGATAAGTAACCAAGACATTGACTGTTGGGAGTCTTTAGATTTGTGCCTATAATAATTAAGGGTACTAATTTTTACGTTTGGCCTATTTGTAACACAAAAATTTCACATGAAATAGTTTATTACCCACAAGAATATTAAAAATATCTAATCTATTGGCCTTTTTTTTTTTTGAGGTCCAGGGCCTATTTGGAAACAGGATTAGATGCAAATCCCACTTTTCCAAAATAAGGAAGCTCCTACAACACGCAGGGAAGTTTCATCAGGGCCTTCACGCGTTTAAAAAGTTTCAAGCAAGTTTCAAAATTTCAAGGATGTTTCATTGTGTTTCAGCTAAGTTTCAACAAGATTCAGCCAAAATTCAACAAAGTTTCAAAGAAGTTTCAACAAGTCATACATGTTTCAGAGAGTTCCTGGGAGTTTCATCGAGTTCAACAGATGTTTCACATAAGTTTCGACGAGTTCCACACGTGCATTTCTAGAAGTTTTCATAAGATTTTAATAAAGTTTCAAGACATAGTGATACAGGATGCCCGATCTTCACGACTTATAATCTTGAATACACGTAGCACGATGATAACTCAAGAACAACAATGCAATATGAAATTAGGGCAACCTTGTGTCAAGAATAAAACCTCCTCAATGACAATCACACCACAACTCCCATGATAATCCAATCCACATGACCAACACGTAGGCTAATGCACAGAGAGGTTGGCCATGACAGATCAGCCCAAGCAAACTCTAAGGACTTGCAAGAAAAAGGAAGCAAGAACACACAGTTCTTCTCAAGAACAATATCAATCTACTAGTTCAATCTGAACAAATTCATCAAAATTCGTGGTTGGGGTTCTTAGGGCCGGTCACCAATATTAAATAGGGAGTTTCCATCCCCTTGGTCACACATGGGCTAACACACTCCACCCACCAATTCAGACTCTGAAGGCCGAATTCAATTCCTAAACGTAAACGATTCGAACTCTAGTGTTCTGAACGAAAACAAATGATACATGGCTGAAATTATTAGTATAATTAGGCTTAAATATGTGGCATGCAAACCCACACAATTCCCTAACTCATTGGGCCCAATTTGGATTGAAATCTGCTTCAAATTCGGATCGACTTTGGGTTTAAATTAGAAGTCTCCAATTCGGATTTTGACTTTGTATTGAAGTCTAATAGTCCTCCTCCACGCCTAGTCATGACCAAAGCTCACCTTGCGTCGTGTGCCTCCCTCCTTGGGCCCATGCGCTCCCTTTAGCTCTCCCTTCTTCCTCCTTTGCCTGAATGCATGGGAAATGCATACATGCCTTCACCCCTTGTGGTGCATTCCTCCCTCATCTCTCGCTGGACATCATGGATACTTCTAACATTTCTACAATCATCAATTAAGCAATTAGGTAGTAAAGAACTCTCAAGTAAAGTAATCACCTTATCATTGCTCAATTGATGTTTAGGTGCTGTTATGTGAGTGTGAATCAATGGGATGTCATCATCACAAAGTTTCAATGAGTTTCAAATTTTTGAAATAAGGTTTCAGTAAGTTTTAGCCGAAGAGTTTCAAAAAGTTCCAACGAGTTTCACGAGCTCACCATGGCTATGACAACGACGTAAAGCGGTGGTGCTAGCCTTGGCCACCGCCAGAGGGCGACATGGAGTAGGGTGATACGCAGTGGTCAAAGTCGTCTCGCGGTGCTCCATGGAGGCTTGCATGGGGCGTGACACGCCGATGGCGGCATGTTTCAAGGTGGCACATTCTATGGGATGTGCATCGTCGATACTATGTAATGTCACCGCATGACATTCGCTCCATCCAGACGTTCATTCCAAAATAAAAGGCACCGCTTTAGACCACATACCTCAAAGTTTCTTTGGCGCCAAAGTAGCGAGATCTTCCCCTTCCCCTGGACGTCCCCCGCGACAAAAAAAAAACAGTTGGCGGAGGCGGCTGGCTTGGCGAAGCCGCCAGCATCGGCGGATGTTGTAGTGGGCGGCGAGAAGTGAGCGCGAGGCGCTCGTTTGGAGGCCACCGACGCTGGCGCGACGAACATTGTAGGCGAGTCGGGCGGCGAGTGACGACGACATCCAGCGGCGGCGGAGGCGCCTTGCTTGACGAAGCCACCAGCGTCGGCGGACGTTGTAGTGGGCGAAGCCGGAGAAGCAAGTGGCGGAGGCGCCTGGCTTGGCGAGGCCGCGCGCGCCGAACATTGTAGGCGAGCCGCGGAGCCGGCGAGCGGCGGTGGACATCGGCGGCGGCGGTGTGGTGACCCGAGAGAGAGCAGGAGCGTAGGGGAGGATTGGGGAATTTTTTCCTTTGCTATGGTGGGGTTTACGTGGTCGCCTTTGATTTTGGAATGAACATCCTGGATGGAGCGAATGTCATGCGGTGATATTATATAGTAATATCAAACGATGCGCATCCCGTTCCATGGGGGCTTGCACGGTGGCGCACTCACTCCTACCGCTTCTTGCGTGCCACCACCATCGTGCCACCGCCACGCCACTACAAGCCATCGCCTTGCACGGTCGCACCATCGCACATCGGGCGCCACCATGCGTGACAACCGCCGACTTTAACGCCGCCATCGCCGCCGCTACTCTTGCACACTAGTCTCGCCGCCACACGTGCATAAGGCGCCTTTGCCGCCGCCACGCCGCCACCGCACCCACGTATGAGCGGCCACCACGCTCTAGATCGGGCTCCAGGGAGAGAGAGATGCCATAGAGCCATGGCCTCATAGGAAGACGAGAGAGATGAGAGGTGGACATCGAACGGATTGTTAAAAGTATATATGCGGGGACTCGATTGTTAGAAAAGCTATAGTGTTTTCTAGCTTTTCACGTGAAATACCTAATTGTTGGCTAAAACATTATCCAATAGTTGTTGCAGTGCTGTTCAAATGGGTCGCCCGGCACGGGATGACCTGGCCGACTAATCGGGTTAGGTTGTACCAGCCTATAGGTCAAGGTGTCGACCCAAGCACGACACGACGTCCTCTCAGACCGTGCTGGGCTGGCCCGGTCCGACTAAAGTGTTGAGCACGTTTAGCCCGGCCATTGTTGCTGCCGTGTCGACCCTCCTTCCTCACCCTCTGTCGGCCATGGCGCTGCCATGCTCGGCCGCCTCAGCCTCGGCCTACCGTGGCCACCTCCGCACCTAACCGCCGCCTCCGTCGTCGATCATGCCATGTGTCGTGTCGTGCCCTGTGCCATGCCGGCCAGCCCGCTGGGTCGGGGTGCCAACCTAAGCACGACATGGCCGGCCGACCCATGCCGGCCCACCAAAGAATAGTGTTGAGTCGTACATGCGGGCCATGCCAACAGTCTCGTGTTTCAGCCCAACCCGAGCGATACGACCCATTTGGACAACTCTTAAGTTGTTGTAGGTCGGCTTGGCAAACATTTTCAGGTGACATGGCATATGACAAATCCTCTCTAATAACATGTTCTTCGAACTCTAGGCATAGTTATAAAACCCAACCCAGCCTGTAGTTGAACCAAAAAAATCTAGACCCAGAGGTTTTGCCGGACTAGTCACACTCACAAGACCAGATATGTAATTGACTCGGGAAAACCCAGCTAACATGATCGGGTTTTCGTCGACCCAGTTGACTTGGCCAGGTTTTTCTCATTAGGCCAATAGACAAAAAATCCCTCAAATAAAAGAGATTTTTCAAGACAAAACTGAAGGGCATGTTCGTACTTTGGGTGTTGCTAGGGTTTTAGTTGAAATCTCTTTGTGAAATTGGCAATGACACAAAAAAATCATCTTTCTCACTCTCTCATTTTGGTCGGCAACTCCTCTCTGTTCTCTGCTTAGCTTCGCCGCTATAATACCATAATAAATTAACAAAAGTAGAACATTTTAATTGCTTTGTACTATGTTAAATGTAATTAGAACCGTATATTTTTAGATAATTAACATTTTATGTTCACATATGTATTTTTTATATGGATTACGTATTAAAATATATTTTTTAAAAAATCTTTGGTCTGACCAATGACATAGTGATCCCACACCTCGGCCATGATCGGGTCGGTTTTAATAACTACGACTCGAGGCCGAGTCCGAAGAAAGCTTCAGAACCTGGCATGTTCCTCCCGAATCTACTGTACCATCCATGTCCCAACTGCGAAGCAGCCGCCAACGCGACCGCTCAAGCGACCGAAGCAACCGCCAGCATGGGGACGCAGTAGGTGTACGAGGAGAAGCTCCACAGCGGCGCCCATCTCCACCGCGACCCACCATCAACCCCGCCTCAGATCGCCCATGCCCCGCCCGCCGCCTTGCCCTCCTCAACCCCAAAGAACTCACTCCGTACGTGCTCTCTTCTGCTTCTTCTCCCGATTCCTCTCATTCCTGTTGGAAATATGGACAATATTTTAATTTCAGATTTTAGTATGAGGCAAAGATCACAAATAACTAGTGATGCGTGAATCGATACTAACAAACAGACTACTCATTGCACTTCTAAACATACTCAATAGCATGATTATAACAGAATATACTGTTCGTACACACAACTTATCGTATAAGTTGATGAAGACCAAGAAGTAGTGCAAATCCTAGATGATGCAGCGTAGAGAGCGGTCGCGCACATGTACTGCCCAGAAACCTTATTGCCACCCTGTGCAGGTGAACTCTGCGACAATGGTTTGAGATATCGCTCACCCTCCTTCCCGGTGCACGCCGAGGAAAAGGGATGACTTAGTTCAAATAGCACAACCCTCCAACACAAGAGAACAGAGAGGAAGAAGAAGAATAATGAAAAGAATCATACTTTGATCTGGACGTCTCAAGATCCTATTTATAGTCGAGACAATTACTCTCTAGTAACTGTTATAATAAGCTACTCGTAGTCGAGACAATTATTCTCTAGTAACTTTCATAATAAACCACTGGTAACCGCTAATTCAAAGCCAATTAATGATCATTAAGCAAAGGTTTATTGATCCCGATTGTATCATAATATAAAGCTTCGACCACTGGTCTACAACTTCGACTAGTATATTACGACCACACTGGTCTAAGGATCTCACCAAATGATTGGTCTATGCCTTCGATCACAATAGTCTATGGTTTTGACCAGATTATTACGACCATACTGGTCTATGCCTTCGACTACATTGGTCTATGAGTTTCGACTATTGAGTTTTGACCATCAGATACGACCACTCGCCATTTAACTATTGAGTTTCACCATCGTGTTATGACCACTCGCCGACCACTCGTGTCTATGACCCCGGTCTAAGACTTTGGTCTAAGGATTTGCGTGCATTTTGGAATTATAGGAATGAATGGGCCTTTACACATATGTGTCCAATTCCAACAATCCTCACCAATTCCAAAGCAAGCAAAGAAAAGGAATGATAAAGATTATTGTGTCAAGAGTTGTTGATATACCGTCTTTTAGTTTAAGTCCCGTATGGGTTGAACTTGCATCTAGAATAACAAGATTCATCTTCTCGAATCGATGAATGGACTATGCCTTGAATTCACAATCTTTTGTGATTAGATTTCACTTGAAATCTCAACCGATATTAGGTTATCAAAGAACCAAGCCTAACCTGAGCTTTATTTGGTCATGCTCCTTATTTGCTCATGAGCTTTCTAGAGAATTCCCATATTCTCGTGAACCGTGACCTTAGTTAAGCTCAAGTATGTGTATTCATTCTAGGTACTGCAGCTAATACCTTTTTCCTCATTGGACACTAGAATACATTAAGGTTTTAAGCCATCTTCTTCCATACAGCTTGAGAGTATTTTGTCTATTAGGACACGGTACATATTTTATTAAAATATACTCTCTTGTTCAAACATCAACTTGTTTTTCCTAACGCCTTAGTCACGGATCTTCGATAAAAAGGTATGGGTTACTGTTGAGTTGTAACTTCAATGGGCTTCATTCCTATGTTCATAGACGCAACGGAAATCACCTTCCATGCTAGCCCCTTTATGAAAGGGTGCCGATTTTTCAAGGCGTATATAATTCACAGAATCACCCGAGTTCCTCGTTTTCGATAGATTTAAGCCTCACGCTTCACATGTCTAGAGGTCTTCATGTTATCATTAGTACTTGTAACCTTAACCAACACTGTTTGATTATCACAGTACATTAGGATTGCCGGTATTGGTTTTTCAACCAGTGGTAAGTCCAACAAAATCTCTCTAAGCCATTCAGCCTCAACAGTAGCTGTGTCAAGTGCTACAAGTTCTGCTTTTATGGTTGACCTCGACAATATGGTCTGTTTACACGATCTCCATGAAATCGCAGACTCGCAAGGGTAAACACATACCCACTTGTAGCTTTGATCTCATCTCGCATCGAGTTCTAATTTGAATCACGATATCCTTCTAATACGATGGATACCCAATATAGTGAATTCCATATGAGGTTGTGCCTCTCAAGTAGCGCAACACTCTCTCAAGTGCCTCCCTGATCATCTCCGGGTTAGAAGTAAACCGACTTAATTTGCTCATAGCAAATGATATGTCAGGTCTTGTAGCACAAGATAGATACATAAGGGACCCAATGATTTGTGAATATCTCAATTGATCTTTGTCTAATCCCTTATTCTTACAAAGCTTAACACTAGCATCATAAGGAGTTGGGAAAATTTTGCGCTTCAAAACCGAATCGACTCAATATTTTCTCAGCATAATGGGATTGGTTTAAAGTGACCCCATCTTCATTTTTGATCAATTTGATATTCAAAATAACATCTGTCTCTCCTAGATCTTTCATATCAAAGCATCTAGATAAGAAAGATTTAACATCGTCAATAATAGCAGTGTTTGTCCCAAAGATTAGTATGTCATCGACATACAAACACAAAATCACTCCTTGACCCCTACCATAACGATAATATAAACACTTATCCCTCATTCATAGCAAAACCAAGAGAAGTTAAAGTTTTATCAAACTTCTCGTGCCATTGCTTAGGTGTTTGCTTTAGGTTATACAAGGATTTGATTAATTTGCATGCCTTATTTTCTGTCCAAAAATCACAAAACCATCCAGCTACTCCATATAGATTTCTTCCTCCAACTCGCCATTAAGGAAAGCCGCTTTACATCCATTTGATGAATGTGAAGACTATGAGAAGCGCTAATGCAATGAGCACTCGAATGGTAGTCAATTTGGCAATAGGAGAGTAAGTATCAAAGTAATCCTCACCTTCTTTCTAGGTATAACCCTTGACCACAAGTCTTGCTTTGTACTTATCAATAGTACCGTCAAGCCTCATTTTCTTTTTAAAGATACACTTGCATCCAACAGGTTTGCACCCGATAGGACGATCAGTGATCTCCCAAGTCTTGTTAGTCATGATGGCATCCATCTCGCTATGGATAGCCTCTTTCCAGCATCAGGTAATGCATAAGCCTCTAAAAGAGTGTTTGGCACATCATCCATGAGGTATATAATAAAGTCTTCGCCAAAGGTTTTCTCAATCCATTGTCGCTTGCTTATGCGAGAAGCCTCTTCAACTAAACTGTTATCTTCCTCAGGAATATCACAATATGGTGGTATATCACTCATTAGTTCAGAGATGGTGGTAGATTGAAGATTACTATTATTCATAGTTTGATTATCCTCAGTTCTAACCCCTTAAAGGGTCTTTGAGATTGTTTTGCTTGCACACAAGTTTGACACTTTGATCCTTTGATAATTTCATATTTTAGAATTAACTCTAATATGGATATTCTAGCAATACTATCAAAACTAATATGACAAAACGAAGGCCATATATTGGCCTCATATTTATTCAAACTAGTTGTAACATTCGATTATACTATAAAGTACTCATGCGGAACAAGCCTCCGCTCTCATAGCCTTTACCAATAAAGTTACCAAACTTAGACAATACAATTTTATTTGACTCAAATACTAGCCTGCACTCCATCCTCAGATAGAAGGGAACTACTAACAAGATTCTTGTTTATGGTTAGGCATGTCGCACGTTCTTGGTGGACAATCTTCCCAAGTAAGTCTCGATCCACCGTACAACACCAAGAATGAAGCATGCAACTGCTCCCCATTAGGACATAAGAAGCCCCGATCGATCGATAGGAAGAAAGCAAGGAAATATCGTAACATACGTGAACATTAGCTCCAGATCAACCCATCAATCGCTGGATTGGCATGTTGAAAATACAATGATGGATAATCATACCCTTCGTTGAGGCCTCGCCTATGATCACGTTGATAGTCTTTTTCTTTGGTCGCACACCATCCTTACTTTTATGAAATGACAGTCTTTCGCCATATGACCATTTGTTCCCACACACAAAGGTGTGATGTTCCTCATATCCTTCTTCTCAATTTTCTTCTTATAGCTAGTAGTCTTGTTTGGTTTAAAGCCTTTGTTTTTCTTGCCATATATCTTCTCTATGACATTTGCATTGATCTGATTATTCTAACGGGAAGTGCTGGGTGTATCTTTTGCTCTTGCCTTTTCTTCCACATCAAGGGCAGCAATGAGATCCTCAATAGATATCTCTTCCCTCTTGTGCTTTAAGCCAGTGGCAAAACCCCTCCATAAAGCAGGAAGTTTGACAACAATGCCCACAGTCACAAACTTATGAGGCAAAACATAACCTAGATATGCAATCTCTCCGACCAGTAGCGGTAGCTCATGAGCCTGTGCAACTATCGATTTAGCATCGTCCATGCTGTAGTCGAAGAATTGCTCGCAAATATAGAGCCAGCGACCTGCCTTTCCCTCTACATATTTGTGCTCTAGTGCATCCCACAACTTTGTGGTGGACATATAGTCCATATACACATCGTAGAGCTGATCTGCCAAAATGGTCAGAATGCAGCCAGAGCAGTGTTGTTCGCATTATCAAATTGCATATACTGGTCAATCGTAAATGGATACTGTGGATAGATTACCCACCACAACCCTATAGACATGATCCAGAACTTGGCTCTAGTCTACCATCTACGAAAATTCTAACCAGAGAACCTCTCATGCTTCATTTCATCAGAAGCACCAGCCATTACTAAATCACAAAAGGTCCATTAA
This sequence comes from Ampelocalamus luodianensis, assembly GCA_036346255.1. Lineage (NCBI taxonomy): Eukaryota > Viridiplantae > Streptophyta > Magnoliopsida > Poales > Poaceae > Ampelocalamus > Ampelocalamus luodianensis. The sequence goes on from CM070628.1 coordinate 9,285,493, forward strand.
TAAGGTTTTCGAATGTTGAAAATATGGACAATATTTTAATTCCAGACTTTAGTATGAGGCAAAAATCACAAATAACTAGTGATGCATAAATCGATACTAACAGCAGGATACTCATTGCACTTCTAAACATACTCAATAACATTATTATAATAGAATATACTGTTCGTACACACAACTTACCGTATAAGTTGATGAAGAACAGGAAGCAGTGCAGACTCGATGCAGTGCAGATAGTAGATGATGTAGCGCAGAGAGCGGTCGTGCAGATGCGCTGCCCAGAAACCTTATTGCCGCCCCATGCAGGTGAACTCTACGATAATGGTTCGGAGATACCATTCACCGTCCTTCCCGGTGCACGTTGAGGAGAAGGGACGACTTAGTTTAAACAGCACAACCCTCCAACATAAGAGAACAAAGATGAAGAAGAAGAATAATTGGAATGGAAAGAATCGTACTTTGATCTGGACGTCTCCAGATCCTATCTATAGTCGAGATAATTACTCTCTAGTAACTGTCATAATAAACCACTGGTAGTCGAGACAATTACTCTCCAGTAACTATCATAATAAACCACTGGTAACCGCTAATTCAAAGCCAATTAATGGTCATTAAGCAGTGTTTATTGATCCTGATTATATCATAATCTAAAGCTTCGACCAATGGTCTACAGCTTCGACTAGTATATTACGATCACACTAGTCTAAGGATCCGACCAAATGATTGGTCTATTGCCTTCGACCACAATGGTATATGGTTTCGACCATATTATTACGACCATACTGGTCTACGTTATCGACCACATTGGTCTATGAGTTTCACCACTAAGTTTCGACCACTCGGGTTTCGATCACCGTACTACGACCACTCGCCATAACTAATGAGTTTCACCATCGTATTATGACCACTTAGTTTTAATCACTCGGTCTATGACTCTTGGTCTAAGATTTTTGGTTTAAGGATTTGCATGCTTTGGAATTATAGGAATGAATGAGTCTTTACAAATATGTGCCTAATTCCAACAATTCCATCCTCGCCTAAGACCACTGCTCATTGATCCCGATCGGTTGTTCTTTCATGGACTACGGCGTAGGGAGAGGGCATTATGCAGTTGGCGAGCCAGATTTTTGGGTGCGAATTTAAGTAACACATAGTTGTTATTAATTCGTGACTAATCGACTAACTCACTACTAACCGTTATACTTTTACATAATACATAATTTATATAATTTTTACATAATACATAATTTATATAATTTTGTATACTAACGCATAATCTAATCCTTGTACATAATCACTAATATCATTTATCGTACTAAAATTTATTATACATACATACACACACTATATATAACATGTATTTTTCTAAAAGTTTTGGGTAGAGCTGCACTCGCATTCTATACTAGCTCGCCATCTGCAGCAGACCCCACCGTGGTAACGCGATTTTCTCGTTGTCGCTAATTTTCGTTGCTGCGCGAGATCCATGTAGCCCTGAGCGCTACCGGGGAATTTCTCGCTAACCCTTGTGTGGTTTTGGTTGTTCTTGTTGAGGAACCGTCATTGGCAAGTAGTCCAACCGAGCGATTACCTCGTAGACAAATAGAGAATCGTAAGAACGATGCAAGAACACAAGAACGAAACAATAGATGAAGACAGATATGAGAGGGGATCATGGGCTTCTCTTTATTGCTCTTTCAATAATGAATCTCAGACAAGGTTTGGGGTTCCCTCCTATATATATAGTCTAGGGTGGATGAGGTGCCCACTGACCGGACTCTGGCCGGCCCTGCTTCCTAACACTCCCTTGGGCTCTCATCCTTCATGTCCATGCCTCTCAAAACTCCATAAAAACCCAATGGGAAAAATTTTGGAGAAAGAGTACATGAATCATGTTCTGCTATGTCGCACTAATTGCCTCATTAAAAACCTTAGCCGAGAAACTTCGTGAAAACTCACAAGGGAAAAGAGTACAATCCACCCAATTTCACTTAATCTCCTAGATTTATTCTTTGGGTACTGATCTTCATGATCAAGCTTTAATAATGAGTTCGTGAAGGTTCTCCTCCCCGACTCGCACTCTCTAAGTCTCATCATTCCAATTCACATATGCATCTTTCAAAGTTAGACGCCGCAAGTGACTTAGTGAATAAACCGCAAGATTCTCACATGACTTAGTATGCGAGATTTTTAAATACGCTCATCTTTGCAATTCATGAGCATAGAAGAACTTGGGGTTGATATGCTTTGTGAGAGGATTCTTCACATAACCCATCCGCATTTGTGCAACACAAGTCGCATTATCTTCATAGATAATAGGGGGTTGTGCGTATTCAATCCACATAATCTGGATGTAGTGAATTATCCGCCAAGCCAAGCACATTCTCGTGAGGCCTCATACAATGCTATTATTTTCGAGTGGTTCGTCAAGTCGATACAAGACTCGCTTAGACGATTTTCACGTAACTGCGCTCCACCACATATGAATTCATAGCATGTTTGCAATTTGGTCGCATATGGTCCTACAGTACCCGCCATCCGCATTGCCATTCATAGTTAGGTCTTGGTTCTTTCTATAGATCAAACCAAGTTCTTTGCTTCCTTAGAGGTATCTAAGATGTCCTTCATTCCTCGCCAATGCCTTTGGTAGGTTCCCGCACTATACCTTGCTAGTAGGTTCCCTGCAAATACAATGTCCTGGCCTAGTACGCTTTGTTCAATACAGAGTGTTTCTATCACACTTAAGTATGGGAATTCGGTCTCGTGACTTCCTCCCTCTTTCTAGGTCTGCACGGGTCTTTGTCTTGTTGCAAAGATATTCGACCATTGGCACTTTCAAAGGCTATGCCTTTCCAAAATCAAACCTTTCTAACACCTTCCGAGTGTAGGTTGACTGATGTACTAATATCCCTTCAGTGGGCATGCTCAAGCCGCAAGCCTAAGCAATATTTGGTTTTACCCAAACCTTTCATTTCTGACTCACCTGTAAGAGCTTGCTTTCTTAATATCCTTCGTGGTTCGATGATATTCGATCATCTTCATACACCGAGATTATACCAAATCCATTCGGGATCATCGATAAATACACAGAGATTATTCTCATTGTTCGTAGCCTTTCATGCATAGAAAGTCGCCTGCGATTATACTACATTCTCGCTCGATTGCTTAAGTTCGCATGCTGACTTTCTCGAAGTTTCATACTGCATACATTTCTATTTGCTCGCTTTTGGTTGGGATGTTGATACATTCTGTATCTTCATATAAATGTCTGAATCCAATATTTCATAAAGGTATGCTGGTATCTCATCCATCAATTTCACTTCTAACTTCAAGTTCACTGCCATTGAGATAAATATCTAAAGGGAGTTCCGCCCATGACCGGGGAATAGGTTTCTTCGTAATCATCTTCTGGATGTTCAGTGAAACCTTATGCAACGAGCCTTGCTTCTTTTTATTTCTCTTTCGAACAAAATACCCACTTATGCCCTACGGGGTGCACAAGGGGAGACATGCGGCTTACAGGCCCAAACGCCCTTCTTTTATTCGGAGAGAATAATTCAGTTTCTATTGCCTTCTCTCAATCTTCTCAATCTGATCTTTTCTTTCATTAAGCGAGCGATGCAGGCTCTGAATCAAGATTGATGATTGTGGCAAGTTTCTTTGCAAAGTAAATGTCGACATTGGCTGTTGTCATATTCAAAGATTCTCCCGAGGTCATAAAGTTTATAACTATTTCTTCAAGGGGCGATTCTTTTAATGCTTCTACTTGCTCACCGCCGCTTCCAATTGCGGGGCAAGTCCTTTAGTTTTTCAAATTGCATGTGCGCACACATCCATGCCGATGTCTCCTTCATGGGGATGTTCAATTCGTATGCCTTTTCCAAGGTTCCATACCGATGCCAAGTCTCAACCGCTCCCTTCCGTTCGGGCACTTGGTGATCGGCCGTGTCAAGTCCTTCTTATCCTTTTCACCAAAGCGCCCCTGCTACTTCAGATTCGGAAGGGCGAGTTCTCGCCCTTTCGTGAGGCCTTAGGACGGGATTAGGGATACCTTCATCAGATTTCCACCCTCTCCGTGCATTGCGTGTGCACATGCTACTTGGTCACGCTCTTCAAATCACTAAAGTGGTTAGGCGCTTGATTCGCTAATGCTTGCAAATCAATTATCTTCGGACTTCAATTGTCTTCTAGACTTCAATTCAATTATCTTCCGATCGCAATTATCTTCTCGACTTCTATTTGCTTCACTAGTGTGGGTCATATGCATAGATTTCAATTATCTTCGACTTCAAATATTTCCCAACATTATTATCAAGGGTTGATTTCTCCCCTAATGACGGAAACTAATCTCATCTATTGTACTTCAAATGTCTTCTAGACTTCAATTATCGGGCATTATGCAAATCTCCAAATATAGGTCCAAATACTTGATTATGGATGTTGTCTCATAACCAACGATATCCCGCACTTTCTGAGAAGACCCAATGCGCCATTGCGGTGGTGGTATAGGTATATACCCTGCACCAAACTCGCGAAGATGAGAAGTTTTCGTCCGACCCTTACGCTTAGTTGCATAGGTGGATGGATGTTATAGGCCGACGGTCTAAAATTGATGAGAGTCATACGAGCAGATCGCGTGTCCCCAACATATAGTTGGTAAATTACAATTCTTAAAAGTTCTCGCTAGTCCATTCGGGTGCGGATGTGCGGTATAGAATGCTCAACTTTAATTCTCATTTTCATACAATAATCATCGATGCCTTCGAGTACATTCTCCGGCGTTGTCCATTCGTGATGGACTTCACGTGATGATCGTGGAAATTATTTTTTCAATTGTTAATTATCTCATGAGATTTAGCTTTGCAAAAGCATGGTTTCTCATAGACAATAAATATATGTGCACCATTCCAAGGAAGCATCGTTGAGCACCATAAAATACCTAAATAACCCTTACAGGGCTGCATATGACCGCAAAAGTCTCCCCGATACGGTCCAGAATGCGACGCTATCATTCGCCTGAGCAAAAGGTTTAATAATTAATTTCCTGGCACATGCAGGCACACATATTCTTTCCGATTCGGGAATTCTTTATATTCATATTATGTCCTCGTGAATTGTTAATTATCTCTCTCATCATCCTAAGACCTAGGCGCATAATCTATCATGCCGTAGATAGGTAAGTTCAAAGCTTCTAAATACGGTTTTCAAGGCAAGATAGGTCGCAGTGCCTTAATATTAGTGTAGTATAGCTCAGCTTTCATATGAAGGAAGACATTCTAATGCTATTATTCACTTTCTTCACGCTTTGTAATGAGCAGTATTCTGCACCATACTCTTCTTCGCCTCTACGTGGAAACCGTTAGCGCAAATATCCTTGAGAGTTCTAGTCGATTCGGTACAACAAGTCTTCTTCAATGACCAAAGTTGTGCCTATTGGGAGTATAGTTATGGCCCTTCCCGAGCCTATTATACAAGTATCGCCGTCGCGATTGTCGAAGACTATCAAGATTCTTGCCGATCGATCGAAAAAATCTGCTTTCTCTCAGATGGTTTTCATTAATCATAAATCATAATAAGTTTTGTAGATCAAGGTTATCGACAAGTCGATAACCGCCATTTCTACCGGCTAAGCATGGCTAAGCAATTAATTCGCAACTACTAAGTGACAAGAGCCCATCCACGAACTCTAAATCACAGAAGTAACCTAGGCTCATGGTAGTAGAGGATAATCATTTGCTAAGGAAATGCATCTACTAGGCCAACTATTAAAACAAAGTAGCAATGCATACATAGAATTTGTAATCAACATAAATACTTAAAATACGGGATTAACATGATCAAACTGCTTGCCCGCTTGTCTGTTGCTCAATTTGTTAGGAGGGTCGCTCTGGTTACCGCAAATGTCTAATCCTAAGCTTAAAAGGCAAAAGAACCAAGAACAACCAATAAGACTAGCAACACTTAAACAAAAGAGCAAGCAAAAATTATCCAAATACAACGAAATTTATACACAAGGTAGAATACAAATATACCAAGACATAGAAACTGAAAACCTAATTTGGATTTGTAGAAAAGATATTACTTAAAAACTCATTTTCTGCCATAATTAGCATGTAGCAAAAATATTTTCTAGAAAGATTTTGAAGCTGAAATTTTTATGGTAGCTACCTACTGGTATAGTGGTAACCTATATAAAATTTTAGGTCATTTGGAGTTAAGATGATTTAGTTATGATTTTTCTAAGTTCTACAACTAGCATATATCATTTCTCAGAACATGAATAAAGACAAAGCCTAGATCAATTTAAAGCATGTCTATAGGCCAAATTTACTGTGTTGAGTTTGCTCACTTTGCAACTACAGAGAGGAAGTTATGTGGTTTACAAATTTTTCATGAATTTCTAGACCTCATTTTTCATTAAACAAGATCATGCTATTAAAATCATTTTCTGCTACAACACATGGCCTAATTTCATTCTCGATTAAAGTTCATACCATAACAAAGCTACAAAGAATCGAATCATTCAAAAGGAGTTAAATGACAAAGTTATGCACTTTTGAAATTTGAACAAAGAAAAGACTTAGGAAACTTTGAGTCTCGGAGGTCCAACCGAATCGAAGACAAAGAGAGGTCGGGTCGTTAGATCAAGGTCCGACGCCACGGCTCGGCTACAGCCAAGCACAAGACCTCCTCCCGCGACCGGGAGGTCCGACCGTGAGATCCGATCCAACGATCACGACGCTGCGCGATACAAGGCACGCAAGGAGGTCTACGCTTAAAAGGTCGTGACCGCCGACGAGATCTCGCGTCCCGAGCACTAGGGAGGTCCTAAGGCTTTAAATCCAAGGAAAGAGGTCGACGGCGGGACTCACAGAGAGGTCCCAACGCCAGATCTCCAGCAGGAGGTCCTACGCTAAATCCACGTATGAGGTCCGGCGTGAGATCGAGTGAGGAGGTCTTTGACGGCTAAGATCTCCCGAGGAGGTCTTAATCGCCAATGACCCTACCGACGGATTTAGATCCAATGGCCAACGTGAGATGGGATGTTCGCCATCCGAGCGCCTCAACGAACGGGCCTTGGATTCTGGGATGGATGGCCCAGATCAAGATTGCATCCGAGGGTCCGAATGTTCTCCGCATCCGAGCCGTAGATCTAAAGACGAACGATAACAGAGAATCAAAGCGTAGAGTTGCAAATAGGTCGAGAGGTTCAGCCCGTTAGATCTCAATCTAACGGCCGTCAGTCTGCAGGAGGTCCTACACGGGTTTTAATAGAGGGAGGTCCGGATGTTCTGACAGACCTAGAGAGGTCTTGAACGGTCCGTAACAACGCGGAGGGAGGTTCAACGCTAGAGGTTTTACAAATAAAACCTAACGCCGCATCTAAAGCGGGAGGTCGCGAACGGCTAAGATCAAGGTTGGGGAGGTCCGAGGGTTTCTACATGACCGGGGTGCTCTTTTCTAAGAGGACCTCGAGGAGATCTTTCACAAAGAGGACCCCTGGGAGGTCTTGAAGGTGGTTTTACAAAAATGACCTCGAGGAGGTCTTTTTGCGCAGAGTGGTCCTAGTGGCTCGATGGAGTTCCAAGAGGTCTTAAACGGCTAGGATCAACTCAAGGGAGGTCCAAGCGAAAGATTTAACACAGAGCCGCATCTAACGGCTAAGAGCTAATCCCAGAGGTCTTTAAAGGCCGAGGTAGAACTAGGAGGTCCCTGGACTTAGAAATTTCATGAAACCCATCTCATGTACGCATCTAACCGAGGTGGTCTTAATGGCCGATTAAACGAGGGGAGGTCTTACACTTATGGGTTTTCATGGGAAGATCTAAAGGTCCGATCTAATTGAAGGGCGAGTTCTCGCCCTTTCGAGTGAGGCCTTAGGACGGGATTAGGGATACCTTCATCGGTATTTCCACCCTCTCCGGTGCATTGCGTGCAGGCACATGCTACTTGGTCACGCTCTTCAAATCACTAAAGTGGTTAGGCAGTTGATTCGCTAATGCTTGCAAATCAATTATCTTCTGGACTTCAATTGTCTTCTAGACTTCAATTCAATTATCTTCTGGACTGCAATTATCTTCTGGACTTCTCTATTTGCTTCACTAGTGTGCGGGTCATATGCATAGATTTCAATTATCTTCTGGACTTCAAATATTTCCCAACATTATTATCAAGGGTTGATTTCCTCCCCCTAATGACGGGAAACTAATCTCATCTATTGTACTTCAAATGTCTTCTAGACTTCAATTATCGGGCATTATGCAAATCTCCAGTCATAGGTCCAAATACTTGATTATGGATGTTGTCTCATAACCAACGTATATCCCAGACTTTCGGAGAAGACCCAATGCATTATTGCGGTGGTGGTATAGGTATATACCCTGCGACCAAACTCGCAAGATGAGAAGTTTTCGGTGCTGACCCTTACGCTAGTTGCATAGGTGGATGGATGTTATAGGCCGACGGTCTAAAATTGATGAGAGCTGCTACGAGCAGGACTGCGTGTCCCCAACATATAGTTGGTAAATTACAATTCTTAAAAGTTACGCTAGTCCATTCAAGTGCGGATGTGCGGTATAGAATGCTCAACTTTAATTCTCATTTTCATACAATAATCATCGGATGCCTTCGAGTACATTCTCCGGCGTTGTCCATTGGATGGACTTCACGTGATGATCGTGGAAATTATTTTTTCAATTGTTAATTATCTCGAGATTTAGCTTTGCAAAAGCATGGTTTCTCATAGACAATAAATATATGTGCGACCATTCCAAGGAAGCATCGTTGAGCACCATAAAATACCTAAATAACCCTTACAGGGGCTGCATATGACCGCAAAAAGTCTCCCTGGATACGGTCCAGGAATGCAGGGACGTCATCATTCGCTTTCAGAGCAAAAGGTTTAATAATTAATTTCCCGGTGGCACATGCAGGGCACACATATTCTTTCTGATTCGGGGAATTCTTTATATTCATATTATGTCCCTGTGAATTGTTAATTATCTCTCTCATCATCCTAAGACCTAGGCGGCATAATCTATCATGCCAGAGATAGGTAAGTTCAAAGCTTCTAAATACGGTTTTCAAGGCAAGATAAGGCCGCAGTGCCTTAATATTAGTGTAGTATAGCTCAGTTTCATATGAAGGAAGACATTCTAATGCTATTATTCACTTTCTTCACGCTTTGTAATGAGCAGGTATTCTGTACCATACTCTTCTTCAGTCTCTACGTGGAAACTGTTAGCGCAAATATCCTTGAGAGTTCTAGTCGATTCTGGGTACAACAAGTCTTCTTCAATGACCAAAGTTGTGCCTATTGGGAGTATAGTTATGGCCCTTCCTGAGCCTATTATACAAGTATCGCTGCCTGCGATTGTCGTAAGACTATCAGCATTCTTGCTGATCGACTGGAAAAAATTCTGTTTCTCTCAGGATGGTTTTCATTGTGCCGCTACATGCTAAGCACACTTCCTCCATAGGGCGCTACACGCGTTCTAATATAATGTACTTTATTAATATGTAGCAGAAAGCAAGCAACACAAAAATAAAATACTTCAGATATCAGAACGTAACTTGCTATTATAAAGACGGGAAAATAAGTCTTGCAGGACTCATAATAAGAATTTATTACTTTGCTCTCCTAGAGCTTGCAACCATTATTCAATAATGCAAAGTTCTTCAATTACAAACTGCAAGTTTCTATAAAAGGTCCGAGTGCAATGCGTGCACTAGATCTAATAGGCGAAGTATTCAGGAACTTCTGCCTAAATCGGCTCCATGCGCGATCTTCTCCTCTTGGGCAGCTACGGCTGTGGCCGCTGCGATGTCCAAAGGAGGGATGATGGGGCTGCTACTGGGCTGTTCACATTCATAAGTGCAGCTAATGGATGTGGATCCTCTGTGCCTGCAATGGCGAGATATGCCTCATGCTATCAGTTGCCCTTCTTCTTAGACTGTAAAGCATCAATAATGTGCGACGCACGACCTTACCCTTTTTGCTCCTCTTATTTGTGAGAAGCTTCATCACCTTGTAGCTGCTAGCAGTGGCTTCATGGCCAACATTGCTACTAGGTGGCTGCAAGATGAAGTTCTTTCCTAGAACATCACCTTGAGCTTCCGCAACTTGCATGATGTCAATTAATTCGGCATACTTCATGTAGCCGTCTTGACGATAGTTGCGTACGGATTGTACCGCGTTCGGGTGAAAGGTAGAAAGTCTTATCAATCTTCTGCTCATCCGTGATTACATTACCACAGAATTAAAGACTGATACAAATTTTATACAAAATCTGGCCATGCTGGGTCAGTTCTTCGAATTCCTGATTCGTGATGCCAGTCATCTTCATATCCATGCAAAAAGTTCAAAGGATTACTACTGGTAATCTGCATAAAATGGTTGCAAAATTCTCACAATGCCCTTCGAACTCTAGGTTCAGTGTTCCATATTTTCACGCATTTTTCAAGATTTTCGCTATTTTCAATGATTAAAAGCAATATATACAATTACAGATAATCAAAACAGTAAATACAATAAATAAATTGCATAGAAATAATGATAACAGGAATAAATATGCTTCAAAGTTCAAAAATATGCAAAAATTTGGATTCCCGAGGTCCTTTTCTACTGGAAAATGACTTTTTGGCGAAAACTGCAAGTTTCATGGGTTAAAACACGAAATCTCTGTTCTGAGAGAAAATTCACGTAATATGCAAATTCCTGAGGGGTTATTCTGCAAGAATTTCTTTACCCACGAAAATCCTCGTAATTTTGAAAACTACGAGGTTTTATTTGCAATTTTTAGTTTAGAGAAAATTTATTACGTTATTTCAGGAAAACCCGAGGCCGTTTGTGCAAAATCCAATTTCTTTTCCTTTATCTTTTCTCACGCACGCCTTTTCCTCCTTTTTTTCATTTGCTTTCACGGTATGGGCCTTTTTCTTATTGGGTTTGCCCCTTTTTTCGATAGCATCACAAATCACAGCCTTCTCGGCCGGCTTTCTTTGGGCCGACCATCATGGGCCCATCACGGCTGGAGCAAAGAAAAGGATGCAGCTGGGTAGGGTTTCTTCAACGGCGGCGCGGCAGCAACCCATGAGGTCGAAGGCGGCCGGGTGGCCACGGCTAACGACAAAGCGGTGCGGGTCCCCGTGCGGGAGGCTTCGGCGAGGCGATCGTGCGAGCGCCACACCCGCCACACCCTTTTTTGCGATATGCCCGTGCGGCATGGCCGACGGCGGCGCAGCTTCAAGCTCGCGGCGGGGCGGTCGGGTGTCGGCGGCGCATGCAGGCGCCGGCGGTTGCGCATGCGGGCGCGCGTGAGAGTACCGACAACCGGGCGACAGCCATAGCGGATCGACGCGGCGGCACCGCTACAAGCGGTGGCGACTGGAGAGATGCGGTGTCGGCGCCGCAGCTACGGGCTGAGGCAGGTGCCACTCCAAGGCGGCAGAGCGAGCGGGGACAGCACCGGGGCGACATCGCTACAAGCGACAGCGCGTGGCTTCGGTGGTGCACACGGCGTTAGCTTGGCAGAGGCGGTGGCCGGCTCTGGGCCAGCGGCAGGTTGCCCGTGCGAGGCCAAGCGATGTGCGCGCGCCCATGCAGGGGCCGGCTGTGCATACTGGTGCGGTGGTGCGGCTCCAAGCCGGCTTCAAGCGCGTGCGGCGCACGGTGGCAGCCGCATGCATGTAGTGTGCGGGACGGCGGCGGCACGGCCATACGGGGCTACGTCGGCCGATTTCTTTTCTTTCTTTTACTATTCATCAACGATCTACGATGCAATCAACATCCTCTCTTTCATGCGATCTACCGATCGACCTGGTCGCGACTTCAAGTCACCGCGGTAGATCGAGTGAATTTGCACCATAGAAAATAATCTAGAAAGCGACAATTGCGTAATTGAAAGCGATCTAGAAAAAACGATTCAATCCACGAGTGTCGTTCATCGACGGTTACCTTTCGATGCGAGGAGAGTCGATCGTCGATAACGTGTTGAGGAACCGTGCTGGCGAGTCCAAATCGAGCGATTACTCAGACAAATAGAGAATCGTAAGAACGATGCAAGAACACAAGAACGAAACAATAGATGAAGACAGATATGAGAGGGATCGGGCTTTCTTTATTGCTCTTTCAATAATGAATCTCAGCATAAGGTTTGGGGGTTCTCCTATATATATAGTCTAGGGTGGATGAGGTGCCCACTGGACCGGACTCTGGCGGGCCGGTTTCCTATGATTACATGCTCGTTCTGTGTAAGGTGGTTCGGCGCCGGCGCGATGCTCATTGCGGTGCACGGGTTCAGCATGTGTACCTTGCGTGTTCTTTGTGTCCGATTCGGGGTTTAGGTTTTCTACCATTGTTTCGCTATTAGGCGGGTGCCCGAATGAGAAATTGGTTTTGTGGTTTTGAAACAGGATCCCGCTTGTCGAAGCATGTGAAGGGCCAAAGTGGTGCATTTGCTTGGGGTAAGTCTTAATTTTGGTTCATGTGATGCTAGTGTGCAAGTATTTCTTTGATTCAATTGGGCGTATTTGATTGTTAGCTTTACGCTTTGTCATGTTAGTTGAAAAGATTGATAGATCTCCTTACATCTCATGAGCAGACTGTTTCAGAACTACCACGACATCCACGAAGGTGTCTCACTGCATCCACTACGCTATGACTAACGACGACCTCACCAAGACTCCTGCTTCTACTTCTGCTGCTCCTTCCGCTGGTTCTGGGTATGCCTACCTCACACTTGTTGTTAAGACGGTTTTATTATCTGTTGTTTACATGAACACTGAGATAGGTATACTAGTTTATGTCCTTCTGGATCTTAGTATGGCTATAGTGTTCTTGTTCATCTACTTTGTGAAAATGACTAGAGTAATTCTCATGATTTATCTACTATATTTCTGGATTAAAGTAATTCGAAAAATACTCATAATTTTAACAATCCAAAAACCTTAGTATAGGCATTTTTCGTCAACTGATTTTGCCGCTGCGCTAAAACCCTCTGAATTCGACGGTGCGAATTACAAGAGGTGGCGCACCAAGATGGTGCTTTAGCTAACTGCCATGAACGTTTTTCATGTGGCAAGTGACAAGTCTGAAGGAACACTTACTCCTGAACAGGAGCAAGCATTCGAGGCTGCTGATAACCTTTTTAAAGGTGCCGTGATAAGCGTTCTTGGTGAGAAGTTAGTTGATGCATACATGGTGATCAAAACTGGGAAAAAGATGTGGGATGCACTTGAGGCCAAGTTTGGGGTTTCGGATGCAGGTAGTGAATTGTATCTCATGGAGCAATATCATGACTATAGAATGGTTGACAGCCGTTCTGTAGTTGAGCAGGCTCATGAGATACAATCCATGGCCAAAGAACTAGAGCACTTCAAATGTGTGTTACCGGACAAGTTTGTCGCGGGAGGCATTATTGCCAAGCTTCCTCCATCTTGGAGGAATTTTGCTACTTCCCTGAAACACAAGAGACAAGAGTTTTCTGTTGAAAATCTCATTGGGTCTCTTGTGTTGAAGAGAAGGCGAGGGCGAAAGATACACACATTAGAGGTAATGAGGGACATTCTAGTGCCAATGTGGTATGTAAGAAGAATGGCCAAGCTCAAAAGTTCAAAGGCAAGAACAAGACCGCACAAACAACTAGCTTCAAGAAGAAGAAGAAGAACACAAAAGATAGCCCTTGCTTTGTGTGTGGCGAACCTGTTCATTGGGCCAAGGATTGCAGTCAACGCAAGGGTGGGAAGAATCGCAAGGGCGAATTCTAAATCGCTAATGTTGTTGTTGGTACCATCGAGACGGAACATCGTGGTATGGTAATTTACCTCATCGTTCTTTCCGTATGTCAATCTACCGATTGGTGGATAGATATCGTGCTAATATACATGTGTGTGCTGATATTTCATTGTTCTCTTCTTACCAGTCACTCGATTCACCGTTCTAATGGGGAACGGGTCACATGCCATCGCTCATGGTGTTGGCACGGTCGATCCAAGTTTACTTGAGGAAGATTGTGCAATCAAGAACGTGCATCATGTGCCATCTATCAATAAGAATCTCGTGAGCGGATCTCTTCTGTGTAGAGATGGCTTTAGACTGGTATTTGAGTCCAATAAATTTGTAATGTCCAAGTGTGGACAATTTATTGGTAAAGACTATGTGTGCGGAGGCTTGTTCCGCCTATCTCTTTCAGATTTGTGTAATAATATTGTGAACCATGTTTTCAGTGGTAATGAGACTACTATTTGGCATTCACGACTTTGTCACATAAATTTTGGTTGCATGACACGGTTAGCCATTTTAGAGTTAATCCCAAAATTCATCCTTGCCAAAGGTTCTAAGTGTCAAGTTTGTGTTCAATCAAAGCAGCCTCGTAAGCCTCATAAGGTCGCGGAGGTAAGAAACTTGACACCATTAGAACTCATACATTCATATCTGTGTGAGATGAATGGTGTGTTGACAAAAGGTGGTAATAGATATTTCATGACTTTGATTGATGACTCCACTAGGTTCTGTTATGTGTATCTTTTGAAAACTAAAGATGAAGCTCTTCACTACTTTAAAATCTATAAGGCGTGGTCGAGAACCAACTTGAAAGAAAAATCAAAAGGATTAGGTCTGATCGTGGTGGAGAGTACTTTTCTAATGAGTTCAATTTATTCTGTGAGGAACATGGTATAATTCATGAGAGGACGCCCTATTCACCCACCAAACGGGTAGTGAAAGAAAGAACCGCACTCTAACGATTTGGTTAACGCCATGTTAGACACAATGGTCTTTCCAAAGCATGGTGGGGAGGCTATATTGACTTCATGTCATGTCCTAAACAGGGTTCCCACAAAGAATAAAGAGATAACCCCATATGAACAATGGGAGAAGAAAAGACTATCACTTTCATACTTGCGCACTTGGGGTTGTTTGACGAAAGTCAATGTGCTAATTTCCAAAAAGCGTAAGCTTGGACCAAAAACTATGGATTGCGTTTTTCTAGGCTATGCACATCATAGCGTTGGATATAGATTTCTAGTGGTGAAATCTGGAGTACCTGACGTGCATGTCGGTACAATTATGGAGTCCAGAGATGCTACATTCTTTGAGGATATTTTTCCGATGAAAGATATGCCTATTTCATCAAGTCAGGAGCCTGACACAACTCCTGAACCTGCCATTCCAATAGAATATTTTGAGCAAACCCCTAAGCAAATTCCTGAGAAGGAAGACAATGAAATTCTGAGGAAGAGTAAAAAACAAAAGACTGCAAAGTCTTTTGGTCCTGATTTCATTGTGTACCTTGTGGATGATACTCCAAGTACCATTTCTGAAGCATATGCTTCTCCAGATGCTGAATACTGGAAGGAAGCAGTCCGTAGTGAAATGGATTCCATTATCTCTAATGGAACTTGGGAGATCACTGAGCGTCCTTATGGTTGTAAACCTGTAGGATATAAGTGGGTATTCAAAAAGAAGCTTAGGCCTGATGGTACTATCGAGAAGTACAAGGCACGGCTTGTGGCCTAGGGTTATATTCAAAAGGAAGGCGAAGATTTCTTTGATACTTACTCACCTGTGGCTAGATTGACCACTATTCGAGTACTACTATCTCTGGCTGCCTCACACGGTCTTCTCGTTCATCAGATGGACGTTAAGACGGCTTTCCTAAATGGAGATTTGGACGAGGAAATTTACATGGAACAGCCAGATGGATTTATAGTAGATGGTCAGGAAGGAAAGGTGTGCAAGTTGTTGAAATCTTTGTATGGTCTTAAACAAGCACCTAAGAAGTGGCTTGAAAAGTTCGACAGAACTTTAACATCTGCAGGCTTTGTTGTGAATGGAGCTGACAGATGTGTGTATTATCGCCATGGTGGGGGCGAGGGAGTCATTCTATATCTGTATGTTGATGACATACTGATCTTTGGGACCAACCTTAATGTGATTAAGGAAGTCAAGGTTTTCTTATCTCAGAATTTTAAGATGAAAGATCTGGGAGTAGCTGATGTTATCTTGAACATCAAGCTGTTGAGAGGTGATGATGGTGGGATTACATTGTTGCAATCTCATTATGTGGAAAAGGTTTTGAGTCGTTTTGGTTATAGCGACTGCAAATCCTCTCCAACACCTTATGATCCTAGCATGTTGCTTAGGAAGAATCGGAGAATAGCCAGAGACCAATTGAGATATTCTCAGATAATTGGTTCACTCATGTATTTAGCTAGCGGTACTAGGCCTGACATCTCGTTTGCTATGAGCAAACTAAGCCGTTTTGTTTCTAATCTGGGAGATGATCATTGGCATGCTCTTGAGAGGGTAATGCGCTATCTAAAAGGTACTATGAGTTATGGCATTCACTATACCGGCACCTGTGGTATTGGAGGGTTATAGCGATTCAAATTGGATATCCGATGTCGATGAGATTAAGGCCACAAGTGGATATGTCTTCACACTTGGAGGTGGCGCTGCTTCATGGAAGTCTTGCAAGCGCACCATCTTAACGAGGTCAACAATGGAAGCGTAACTCACAACATTAGATATCGCCATCGTTGAAGCCGAATGGCTTCGTGAGCTCTTGATGGATTTGCGGTGGTTGAAAACCGATACGCTATTCGATGAATCGTGACAATCGATCGTGATCGCCAAAGTGAACAGTTCTAAGGATAATATGAAGGCATCAAGACATGTGAAGAGAAGACTGAAATCTGTTAGAAAAATGAGAAACTCCGGAGTAATAGCTTTGGATTATATCCAAACAGCTAAGAATCTGGCAGATCCCTTCACAAAGTGTTTATCACGAAATGTGATAGACAATGTATCGAGGAAGATGGGTTTGAGACCCACGTGAGTTACACCATAGTGGTAACCCATTCTATATGATCGGAGATCCCGTGAAGTAGGATTGGCGAAACAAGCTATTGGTTAACTGGGAGGAGAGTACCTTTATAGACCCACTCCATTGGAGATGCAATTCTCTCCTAAATCTGTATGGCAGGTTGATTATTATCTTAATGTGTTCTGTGGCTTGTTTAAGCAAAGATGCTGTCCTACGGAGCAGTCTTGAAAGAACACACCTATATGAGCCCGATCGCTAGTCACGCCTATGAGATAGGGTAATCTCTAGGAAGCTCATGAATAGGCCAGAGTATGACTCATATGCTTCAACCCGCGGGATGCCTAGCACTGTATCGCTTAAGGACTTAAGTAAAACTTATTCACACAAAATCACAATTCAAGGCTCGGTCCATTGTGCGCTTGTGGATAAGTGTAGCTTCATTCTAGGTGGATGTTCAACCTAACGGTCTCCATCAAAACACCTGGTATATCAAAACAATATCGTGGATCAAGGCATTTGACATGTGCCCTTGGGATCCGTGGGGATTGTTGAATTAATACTGGCCGGGCCCATGTTTAATCCTAATCAATTCCTGGAAAATCCCAAAGGCCCATGTGCATGTGCTAAAACTATTTAGTCCCATATGGAGAGTTGAATGGGAGTTACACCACTTTAAAAGGTGGAACGTGGTAGCCCCCTTGTGGAATTGGAGAGAGCCAATACACGCGCGCGCTCGCTCGCTCGTTCGCCTCGCCACGCCATGCCTCGCCTCGCCTCGCCTCGCCTCACCGAGCCAAGCCGAGCCGTGTCGTGCGTGTGCGTGTGCGTATGCGCGTGTATGCAGGCGTGTCGGGTGCGTGCGCGTTTTTCTTTATCTATTCGAAAATCGAAACGCACTGACTCACAGTTAATGGCATTAACAAACGCCGACGAGAACGTTCGATTACGCGAGTAATGGTGACCGTTTCTAGTCTCTTTGTTTTTGCCATTAAGTAGAACATGTTCTGTTTCAGAAATCGGTAGCGGTAATGGCTGCGGTTACTAGTGACTGGGTAATGGCTGCGGTTACTAGTGGGTAATGACGACCGTTTCTAGTCTCTGGGTTTTTGCCTTTATATGGAACAGAGCACTGGGTAATGGCTACAGTTACTAGTGGGTAATGACGACCGTTTCTAGTCTCTGGGTTTTTGCCTTTATATGGAACAGAGCACTTGTTCTTCTGGCTGATGAACTCTCTCCACGAAAGACAATAGTATACCACTGGTTTTGTTGCTGTCTCTGGCGATCTCCATCCCGGCGAGGCGCGTGTACGGTCGCACCGGGAGAGCAGGCCTCCGGAACCCCGTCCTTGAAGGCTTGCACGAGCGAGGACGAATAAGGTTTTTGGGGAGCGTTCGCGCGACTGCTCGCTTCATCTGTTTTTCTGCTAAGACTACATCTGCGCGACTACTACCACGACATCCACGAAGGTCTCTGCTGCATCCACTACGCTATGACTAACGACGACCTCACCAAGACTCCTGCTTCTACTTCTGCTGCTCCTTCCGCTGGTTCTGGGTATGCCTACCTCACACTTGTTGTTAAGACGGTTTTATTATCTGTTGTTTACATGAACACTGAGATAGATATACTAGTTTATGTCCTTCTGGATCTTAGTATGGCTATAGTGTTCTTGTTCATCTACTTTGTGAAAATGACTAGAGTAATTCTCATGATTTATCTACTATATTTCTGAATTAAAGTAATTCGAAAAATACTCATAATTTTAACACCCTTCATCCAGACAACAAAACTAAAGGAAATTAAGTGGCTAAACTTGTTCCTGAAGATCAAGCCTGATTCAATTTTGAACAGGGTTGTGTGTAGCATTTAATAATATGAACAGGGCTGTGTTTAGCATTTAAGAATATGAGCAGGGCATTTGCTGAATTCAATAGGATCCTTGACAAACAGTATTAATTAAAATAAAGTAATAGGCAACTGCCCAAGGCAGCTGTTCAAATGTTCAATTGGCTGGAGAAGTTATTAAAGAAAGAACTGTTGAATTAAGCAGCAGAAACACGGGATATCTACACTTTAGGCATTAGGAAAGTCAGCCTTGACATAAGTTCAGGTTAGCTGCCAGACTATTGGGATTGTGACATGTGTTGTAAAGTATTTGCTTTTGACATTTTCTTTCATGTGTTTTCAGCGCAACTGACAATAGACTTTCGCAGAGCTGCTTGATTTCTGTCACTACTGGCAGTGTGTGTTAGTTTATATTGTTGTTCCATGTTCAGTTAATGGGAGATGATACTTTTTGTGCAGGTGCCTCCTTTGCTCTTATTCTCTGGTGCCAGTGCTTTATTTGGCGGTAAGTCTTTACAATAACAAGCCAGTAATCAATATTCTTGTCTAAAAAATGTAATAAGCTTTGTTAAATTGTCGGTACGTATTACTCCCTTCGTTTTTAAATACATAACGTTTGACCAAACATACAGTCAAACTTATATAACTTTGACCATTACTTTTCATATGATTTTGTTAGTAAAAAATTACAAAATTATTATATTATGAAAATATTTATCATGACAAATCTAATGATATTATTCACTCATGATCAATTTAAATAGTTTTTCATATATTATTAGTCAAAGTTAGATAAGTTTGACTGCACGCTTGGTCAAACGTCATGTATTTAAAAACAGATGGAGTAGTTGATATCTCTTCCTTTTGCTATAGTCTGATATTTACACCAAGAATCATCTCATGTTATAGAGAGATTTGCATATGTATAGTTGAAACATGAAAATGAGTTCTTTTTTGTTCGTTTGTTTATGCACTGGTTTATTTTTATTACGAAACTTCGCGACCTGTAAGCATTTTTTATGGCTTATCAGAAAAAAAGGGCCATAAGAAATAGTGGGATCAGCCATCCTTTTTTGTTTGATGTATGGTTTTTTGGACCAATTCAACTATATAGACCTTGTTTGGATCTTGGTATAGATTCCCAGCCTAGCATTCATTCGCAAATCCTATAGTGAAGTTGTGATTTGCACCTACGTATCACCATCAGATGATGTGTCAGGACTCAGGACAGCAAAGGGTGCAAAAATAGAGATTTCAGGTGCGATAGAAAGGTATTATGGGATCAGAGTGGTATCAGGACATCAGGTACAGTTCATTTTAATCCTGTCAAAACATTATATAAACCTTACCAACTTCTATTATCCTAACCATGTAACAATTAATAGCAGAGCAAAGTTACCTATATCCTGTTCACTCCAGTTCCTTCACAACCCAGTTCTACCAGCCTATAAACATTTTAGGTTGCCAACATTAGCTATCATAACAAGCACAATTAGGTTACGTATTTCCAACAATGGGGAGGGAGGTGCAATTGTAATTTCCTTTCAGTGTCATGTGGCTACTACTTTTTTTCTCGGAACAATTATGTGGCTACTACTTGAACAATGGAAAATATTCCTGAAGACCTTCCTACCATCTGCCTCTTCAGAGGAGCCCTAAATTTGAGACATCCTGACTTGCCGTAGTAAAATATGGCTTCCATTTTATTCTTTTTGTGTATTTAATCGTCAAACTTAACATTTGAGGTGTGCCGTGAGTAAATTAAAACTGACATCAGCTCATGCAACGTGGACATGGAAATGTATCTACTACCTAATGTCTAATGATCTATTACTTCCTTGTTGTAGCATATGCGCTCCCGTCGTTTCCTCAGCTCACTCCTGACATCTAATTATGCCACATTATGTGTGTAATATCCTAGTCTGCTCGTAGTGTGGTTCATGTGGTCCATATGTAGTTGTGTGGTGGGATTTGTCCCACATTACTTGTCTAAAGTGAGTGACAGTAGTATATAATGTTTGTTAGGTCTAAACGTAGCACCTATGGATTAACTTTTTTACACGAAGCGAAAACGAAAGTGTAAGTGTGGTTTATGTGTACACAGGTCCGCCCCACAGTGGGTTGGGTATTGAGCGAATTTTAGGTCAATATATTACAAATAGTATCAGAACATCAACCTTCGTTGTACGGGCATTTGCGGGACATGGGCACGGACATATGGTGCATAGCACGTGTCAGCCCAGAGTGGACACACGACATGATATATGTGCCGGCACTGGACGTACGTACAGACGTATGCCGAGGGGTGGTTTCGGACATTTGCCGCGTATGCTGTATGCTGCCGAGAGTTGTAGTAGTATATAACGTTTGTTGGGTCCAATCGTAGCATCTTTGAGGATGAAAGTGTAAGTGTGTAGGTCCGTCCCATGATAAGCTGAGCATTGAGCGGATTTATATGAGTTCGCAATCAGTCTGATCGATACACATGCCATGTACATGGTATACATGAGTACTCCCTGCTTCTCCCATGTTGCAGTAGTGTGGTGGTTTTGCTGTTACATACACAAGCCTGCACTGTCATAACGATATATAGCTTTACGGTTTTGCATCTCAAGTCACGTTGAGTACATTTTCTTGGTTCCAGTATGGAATTGGAGTGCCCTTTTCTCTCATGGATAATATGTCGTTATCTCAATTTGTTAATCAGAATGCAACTTTGTACAGCTCTCTTCTCTCTTGGTTAAAATGTCATCGCCTCAAATGTTTAATCAGAATGCAACTTTCCGCAAACCATATACTCCGTTCAGTTTACAAAAACAAGTTATTTTGGATATCGTGTTGTTCTCAAAATACAACTTTGATCACTAATTATTATTATAATGTATTAGTAAAACCCAATAAAATTGCAATATTATGAAAGTATTTTTCAAGATAAATTTACACATACGATTTTCATGCATCTAATCTAAATATTTTTTAAAATATCGATAACCAAAGTTTTTAAAGTTTATCCTCTTGTATTCCAAAATGACTTGTTTTTTTTTTTTGAACGGACGTGGGGGTTGGGGTGGGGTAGTATGATGCGTACCATCAATGCTGAGAACTGATATCATTCAAGATTGAGGCCTATTTGGAACGCTGGAATTTCTTGTATTATTACGGGAGTTGAGTTGAATCGTGCGAAATTTACATGGATTTTTTTTGCGTCGTTGAGTTGAACCGTTTCGTGCGAAATTTACATGGAATTTTTGCGTCTTGCGTTCCAAACATATCCTAAACAGGGAAGAGTGGAGAAAAAAAATCACAACAGCTGATTGAGCGAACAAATCACAGCAACTCCAAAATCCTCGTAAGACGAAACCGATTAATTATTGCATGCCACATCATTACAAAAAGAATAATTTGCTAAGAACGCGAAGCTGCAAATGCCGATTGAAAAATTCAACGTAGCACCAAGTCAAAGTCCGCAAATTGGGCCACCGCGCCGCCTCGCTCACCTGCCGCTGTTCGTCCATGTACCGATCCCGCCGCAGCAAAACTTCTTCTGCCGCCTCCCGGGGGCGCTGCCCGGCAGCAACGTGAGCCGCCTAATCGGCCGCGACAGCCTGTCCAGGGCGGCCTTCCTCCTCGCGATGACCATCAGCACCCTTCACTGCCGTGGCGGCTGCTCTTCCTCTTCTTCGGCGTTGAGATCGCTCAAGTCGCCGTCGATGTCGGTGTATGTGTCCAGCTCAAGTCGTCGTCGACGTCGGTCTACACGTCCAGCTCATTGTCGTCGCTGTGGGCCATGTCCCTAGTCATGGATCAGTTGTTCGCGCCGCACCAGGTAGGGTTAGGTCCAAGCGCTAGTTCCGTACGCTGCATACAACATCCTCCGGTAATGATTGGAACATCACATAACAACAGTTTTAATATCACAATACAACGGTTGCAACATGCAGGGCAGAGCGCTAGTGGCCGTTGCCGCAACAACAACACGAACTGAGCATATGCAACACCCACGACTTTCAAAAAAAATCTGGAAAAATCTCATTCTCAAACATTTGTTACTGCAACACTAAACAATACATTCCCCAACATCTCAAATCACTAGTTGCAATAAAAAAAATATCTTATAACTGCAACATACAATATTTTTTATGACACATACAACACTTGCAACTCACCGGCATCACCCTCAATGACGGCACCGACGCGCTCGGTCTTGAGCTCCGGACAGCACGGCAATCGCGACGGCACCGTGGGCCTTGCAAGGGGCACCGGAGAGGGGGCGGCGCGAGGGGCACGGGAGGCGCCCGAGGGGCTCATCGGCGCGCGAGAGGGCCAAGCCCCGGGCCGAAGGCCAGGAGTGGCGCGCATGGGCAGCACGAGCTGGAGCACACGGCGTGGCTACGAGCGTTGGTGAGGCCGACCGGAGGCGCCAGGAGGAGCAACACCATGGGGGCCCGAGAGGAGGTTGGGCCAGGGAGGCGACGCCGACGCAGCATGGGGGAACCGGGGGCGGGCGGGCCAGCAGGCCCAAGCGACAGTGGTGGACCAACAGCTAGAGAGTAGCGCGGGGACGACGGAGCATGACGCCGCTAGGCGGCGCTCGGGCGCTGGCACAGAGGAAGGCGAGGACGGCAACGGTGGAGGGGGGAGAGGTAGCGACTCACGGAGGCGGACGAGGAGGAGGTGGAGCAGCTACGGGGTGGGAGGCAGAGGCGATGGCGGTGGTGGGGGAGGAAGGTCGAGTGGAGGAGCGAGGCGGGCATGAGAGTGAGTGGTGGAGGAGATAGCGGGGGGATAAGAGCGGTGGGCATGGGAGTCAAGAAGATAAAGTGGAGTGGAGAGTGGTTTGGCATCCGGTGCGCCAGACGCACGCACTCTATCGTTTCCCTTCTGATATTGGTGGCTCAAGTCCTCATGTATATATGGAGTCCGTACGTCGGTGACATGCGTTGCGGCGTTATTGTTATTGGGTTCACCGACCACGCCGACTCGGACTCGAACTCAGACTCAGGTGCGCGAGTCGGACTCGGACCACCGCCACGTCTCTCTTCTTTGTTATTGGGTTCGGTCCGTCTTTTTTTCTTGTGCCCATGGCTGTCCCGCTGTTGTAAGCGATCAGCGTACGTTCTAACTTCTAACAATCTTCTCTACAAAATCGTTACAAACATGTGCTAACACGTGGCAATATGCACCTACCTACAAGGCTACAATGAGTAGGTTTATTGTATTAACGTACGCTTCTCAGTGACCGTTTGTAACAATTTTGCGAAGCAAATTACTTCAAAAAAATGCGAATAGTAATAGACTAGTAGTAGCTACTGAAACGACATCGCGTTTTTGTGAATGTCTCTATATATTTGAGGCAAAATTAGATTCATGCCACTTCAAAACATGCCAATTTGAGAAATGCTACTCTGAATGCCAATTGTTTAGATGAATGTGTCACTCTAAATTTTCTTTGGACAGTGCTGCCCTTGATCCTCTTCTTCCTCCAAGCCGGCCACCATCTAGTTCACCGGTGGCCTCCCCCGCGCGACTGTCTCCGCCATTCATGTCCATATCTCCCACCCTTCTCCTTCAGGCCCCCACGTGTGGAGGATGCCTGCATCGAGGCCCCGTACAGGAGGCGGGTCATCGTTGACGTTGACATGTCCCCGCAGTGGAGGCGAGTCATCGTGGCGGCGAGGTTGAGGCTTGTCACCAAGTCCGCGAACTAGATCCTCGTCCTCGTGGCGGCGCGCTCCAAGCCTACGCAGGGGCGGCGGCAGGGGGGTGCCTGTGGTGCACAGGCACCCCCAAAAAAAATTGATTTTTTTTTTAGATATGTAACAGTATACTCAATTTTGGCCCATCTCAGCCCAATTCAGCCCCACACCAACACACGCACACGGCTCAGGCGCTCAGCAATCAACACAAACACAAACGCTTCTCGCCTTCTCCTCCGAACCCTCACGCCGCTCGCCTGCGGCTGGCGCCTGGCAAGAGTGTGGCGAGGCGACCGCCGACCTGCTCCTCCGAGGCTCCGACGACCGCCAGCCGCCCCGTCCGCCGCCGCCGAGCTGCCGAGGACGCCGCCAAGGACCAACGCCGCACAAGTGTCCAACATGGTAACACAAGGTAAACTTACTCCGGATTGGATCTGGGGAAACAGGGAGTGGGTCAGTGGGGCGGCGCAAGGCCAGGCGAGGCGGCCGACGCCGAGAGGCCGGGCCGCCGGGTGAGGAGCACGAGCAGGCCGAGGTGTTGCCACGCTGTGGTCGTGGGGAGCAGAGCGCAGATGGCGGGCGCGCGGTGAGGGAGGACGCCCGACACCGGACGCCGTGTCTGTGGGGGAGCACCCACCGGAGTCCAGAGCAGAGGGGGAGGGCAGAGCCGCCGCGAGGGTGAGGCCGTGAGGGAGCAGTCGAGCAGAGGCTGCAGAGCTGGCGGCCCGGGTGAGCGAGGCAGCGAGCGGCGGTCGGGCGGTGGGAAGGGGAAATGGGGAATGGAGTCTGATTTTGTGAAGAGTGAAGAGAGCCAGAGGATTAACCGATTAAGTAGTGAGGCTGTGAGGGAGAGATTAGGAAGAAATAAAGAAGAGGACAGCCGATGGGAAGAAATACAGCCGGGTCGATTTTAAATCTTTAATATTTTATGATTAATGTCTTGAATGTCTAATGACTTCTTGAACCTAGGAACTAGGAATTTAGGAAATGTTGTATTCTTGAATGTCTTCTGACTTATGTGATTTATATATGTAGGACAAGTTGAATCATAGAAATGAAAAGAAATAGAGATATTATTTCTTTCTTTCGAGATGGCAAGACAGTCAAGCCTAAAACTGTTGAAGCAGAAACTACTCAAGCTCAAGGAGGAGGAACTGAAGCAAGTAGAAATGAAAATGAATTAGCTTTGGTTGTGGCTTCTTCGATTCCATCTGTGAATGCACCATCTCAATCTCGACCACAATCGCAAAGTGAAGCACAAGCAACCGGTAATGACAGTGATGAGTTATGTTATGATGTTGAGCTTCTTCCACATGATCCCAGCAAAAGGATACCTATCATGAGATATGCTATCAATGATCAAGATGCGGTTCGAAGAGGATTTATTCTTAAAGGCCCATGTCAACCTCGTCAACATGATTTTCCCGTAAGGGAAATATCAGGTAAAAGGTGTCGCTTCAATGTTAGTTGGTTTGATAAGTACAATTGGATTGAATATAGTATCGAGAAGGATGCTGCATTTTGTTTTGTCTGTTATTTGTTCAAGGAAAAAAATGTGGGAGGCGATAGTTTTGTTAAAGGAGGATTTAGAAATTGGAATAAGTATGACTCAGTTGACAAGCATGTGGGTAGTATAAGAAGTGTGCATAATCGAGCTCAGGAGAAATACAACTTCTTTGTTAAACCTAGAACATCAATTGATCAAGCTCTTAGGAAGCAAACTGAAGAGGACAAACGACTTTATATTTCTAGGTTGACTTATTCAATTAGATGCTTGAGGTTTATTTTGCGTCAAGGACTAGCATGTCGTGGACATGATGAAAGTGCAAATTCTGGCAATAAGGGGAATTTTCTTGAACTTTTGGAATGGCTTGCAAATAACAATGAGGAGGTTGCTAATGTTGTCTTAAGCAATGCCCCTGGGAATTGTAAGATGATTGCCCATGAGATACAAACGGACATAATTAATTGTTGTGCCATCCAAACTACCAAGCACATTATTGAAGAAATTGGTGATGATCACTATTCAATTCTAGCTGATGAGTCTAGTGATGCATCCCACAAAGAACAACTTGCTCTTTGCTTATGCTATATTGATAAAGAAGGACGGTATGTGAGCGGTTCCTTGAGTAATTCATGTGGTCGATACCACTTCCTTATCACTTAAGAATGCAATTGTGTCCTTACTTGTTGATCACAAGTTGACTCTTGCTCAAACTGTGGGCAAGGATATGATGGGGCTAGCAACATGAAAGGCGTAGATTAAAGGGTCAAAACATTGGTTATGAAAGAGTCTCCTTCGCTTATTACATCCATTGTTTTGCACATCAACTCCAATTAGTTCTCATAGCATTGCCAAGGGTAATTCTGATTGTGTGGTTTTTTGAACAAGTTTCTCACTTGTTGAATATTATTGGAGTTTCTTGTAAGCGTCATGACATGCTTCGAGATATTAGAGCTCAAGAAGTTTTGGAAGCACTAGAATTGGGTGAGATAGAAAGTGGACGTGGATTAAATCAAGAGATGGGATTAGCTAGGCCCGGTGACACTCGTTGGGGTTCTCATTATAGAACTATTTTGCACATTATTAGTATGTATTCAACAATCCGTAAAGTACTCATACAGCTTGGAAAAGACCCCTTACAGAAGAATGATTGGCCAAAAATACATGCTATGGTGGGAGCTTTTGAGTCATTTGATTTTATTTTCAATGCACACTTGATGCTTGTCATACTTGGATACACAGATGAGTTATCTCAGTCTTTGCAAAAGAGAGACCAAGATATTATTAATGCTATGACACTTGTTAATTTGGCTAAGGATAGAATGCAACGAATGAGGTGTGATGGATGGGAAGAATTCCTTCAAGAAAAATATGGCATCAAGGTTCCTAAGCCGGATGGTAGATATGTGCCTTATGGAAGATCATCACGTTTTTACCCAAAACAAACAAATGATGATCATTTTAGAAGGGAAGTGTATCTTGGCATCATTGATAATGTTCTCCAAGAGCTCGACAATCGGTTTGACAAGGTTAATATGGAGTTGCTTGTTTGCATGTCCGCTTTAAATCCTATGAATTCATTTGCTTCTTATGATAAGAACAAAGTGCTTAGCCTTGCCAACTTTTATCCCAATGATTTTTCAAGTACGGATTTAATGAGGCTTTCTTTTCAACTTGATAACTTCATTGATGATATGCGAAGTGATGAAAGATTTAAGGGCCTAAAGAATCTTGGTGAACTTTCTGCTAAGCTTGTTGAAACAAGGAAGCATGACATTTATAAATTGGTGTACTTGCTTCTCAAATTGGTATTGCTTCTACCGGTAGCAACGGCGAGCGTTGAAAGAGTATTTTCGGCGATGAATCTTGTGAAGAACAGGTTGAGAAATAGTATGGGTGATCAAGTATTGAATGGTTGTTTAGTTACTTTTATAGAGCGAGATATCTTCTCGAAGGTTAGTGATGATGATATAATCAAGTGTTTTCAAAGAATGAGATCACGTCGTATGGTATTGTGATTTCTATTAGCTATTTAGGACTATTTTATTCATGTAAGATTTTATTTGAACTGGTTGTATTGTACTATTAACATTTGGCCGAACTTTTTTGGTGTAATTGTGTTAAACTAATGAAATTACCTATATGTCGTATAAGATTTTTTTTAATCTTCGAAGTGTGCACCCCCAACATAAAATTCCTGGCTCCGCCACTGAGCCTACGCCCATAATTGTCGCGGTGGCCGTTCGCGCGTCCCTAGCCGCGACACATCTTCTTGCGACCGGAGCCGTCTAATCTCGACCTAGATCCAGCGGAGCCTGAGGATGCCGCACTCTAGAGCTCGTCGGAGCAGCCGTGGCGCCGACCGGCCATGAGGAATAAGGGTGGAGCAAGAGGTAGGGACGAAGAAGGTTAAAAATGTCCAAGAGTAACAAAAAAACAATGTACCTTGTTTGGAGTTGCATTTCTCCGATTTCACTTTTTAGAGTGGTATTTCTAAAATTGGTCTGTTTTAAAGTAGCATGAATCCAATTTTTCCTATATTTGATGTTACCCGCGACTCGTGAGGATGCATATGCTTTGGTGAGGTTAGGGGTGTCAATCGGATACGGATTATCCGTTTTATTAGACTATCGTATTCGATAGGATATGAATATGATTTAAGTTTTTTTTCTTCATCCGATTAATAATTTCTTCCCTGTTCGTATTTGTATTTGAATTCACATAAAAAATATAGATACGAATATCGTATGAACTTTTGCCATCGGAAATGGTATTTTATCCTCACTATTTGTATTCATATTTGAATTTAATAAAACAATATATATACATGTTTTATTGCAGTATGACTAATTAGTTGGATGAATATTTTTAGTTTAATATGAATTCATATTTTTAGGTGAAATAGATAAACTAGAATGATTAGGTGTGATGTGTACGATGATAAAATATCATAATATCTTGTCATCACGTAAGTCGTGCGGATATCCGAATCCGATTGAATTAAGTAGGTATTCGATTCGTATTCCTTACAACATTCGATTTGTATTCATATTTCTTACAATATTTGATTCGTATTAGTATTCGACAATATTCAAATTCGTAATCATTTAGAAAATACGAATACAAGAAGACCACTATTCGATTCGTATCCTGGATCCCCTTGACACCCATAGGTGAGGCCCAACAAATTAAAGTATAAATGCCTCAAATAATAACGCGTTGGTACGGAATATTGTGACTGCTTAATGATCATAAAGACGACCTTGCCTGCGGTATTGTTGATCTGATCGATATATAGAGCTGCGATATATAGAGCTGCAGTGAATTAACTTCCAAAAGATGGAGGTTATCCGTTTCATCAACATCAGGTTAGGGATATGCAAGTGGTCGAGTGTGTAATATAGCTAGAGCAAAAACGTACGATAGAAGTAGTTGAGTTGTTGAGTTAGGAATATGTAGGGTTGAGTTGGATACGATGGATGCACCAAAAACGATCGGAGTAGTTGGATTAAAGCCATCTGCAACAGTGGACCATGAAAACGAACTTCATCCAGCTCAACCCAACTCAACTGATCGATCGAGCTCGTTCTTAATTATGCCATCAACTAGCTAGAGCTGAAAATTAGCCAGGACACGAGGAGCACATGTGGCAAGTACCGAGAACATATCCTGTGCTTCCAGCATGTTTCGTGCTACCAATATTCCCAACCGTCGATCGAGAAATTAAACCGAACACTGGTCTCGTCGTCTTGAGGGTTTTCTGAAGGTGGACGTAGATAGAGCTTTCAATGAGAATGAGCAATCAGGAGCTACGGGCGCTGTCGTGCGGGATTGGAATGGCGATTTCCAGATAGCCCAGACAATTTGGTATGGCCATGTAGCGGGTGACGCGGACGCTGAAGCTCTGGCGTTTCCTGGAGTAGTCAGGTTAGCGGTGGCGGGCCAATTTAAGGGGAAAGATAAAGCTACTATTCAATTAAATTTGTATTTTTTTTTGTTTCACCTGTATACATCACGTTTCCGGGTGAAATCTTGGATGCTTGATTATATCATACCCTACCTGTTAAGTTTGTGATCTGGATTCGTTTTGATTTTGTTTTCGTTTCTAATATGAAGTTCTACTCCTACGTGAAATCTCTTTTGTACCCCTTATAAATATACATTTGTAGACCGTAGGGTAAGATAAGAGCCTCATTGTAAATATTTTTATCTGTAACTCTCTTCATATAGCGATATTTGTCTTCGGACGCCCGTGATTTTCCCCGTAAAATCTGTCTCCCATTTCTACTATTTTCCGTGTGTCTTACAAGAAGTGGTCTCAAGCTTCGAGTTCGAAATCCTAGCCGTTGCTCCGGGAGGATCAGTCTTTGCTCCGAGGGTGGCACGTACGGCGGCATCAAGTCACGACATCATCAAGGTGGCCAACGCGCAGCTTATACGACATGCGTACAAGCGGCGGCACAATTAGCAACATCCACGCGCGTGGTATCCAGCGGCTACAAAGAAATTCTTGTCGGCTTCCCGACAAGTTAGTGCTCGAGTCCGAAAGGAAGCAGGAGTCCCAGAACCAGCAGTTGTTTGTGTCAGAATTTTCCGTCGCCAACTCGAACTCTTTGTTTTTTTAGAAACAGTTAGGAGGATTGTCTATTATATTAATAAAGAAGAAGCTGATTCAAAACCGAAAGAGAAGTCTAGAACATGTTATGAGTTTTAATTACACAGTATAAATTGCTCCAAGCCCTTAGCCCCGGCTAGGGTCCAATCTCTACTCTCGTCCTTTATCTTTGCCAACAGGTCCAAGGGGTTAGTCGACCTGCTTTGGAAGATTCTGGCATTTCATCCTTCCAGACCTCCAAGGTGGTTAAAATGATGACCGTTGTCGTCGCCCTCTTTGAGATACCTTCCAAACTGTTCGTTCTGGTCCACCAATCCCCAATGTTGAAACTATCGGGCCAGTTGGTTGGCTTGAGCAGTGCATAGCCGAGCTATTCTGCCATCTCATTCCAAACTCGTCTAGTATATATGTATTGAAAGAAGAGGTGTAGGGCCATTTCCGATGATTGTCTGCAAAGAGGACATGTGTCGTGGCTTGGCCATCCTCTTGCTTGTAGTATATTATAGGTCCAAAGGCGGTTTCGGATAGTGACCCAGGTGAAGAATTAGATTGACTCTATTTATCCGTCCCCATAGATGTAGGAATTGCTACACGTGCTGAGCAGTTATTCCCCCTGTATGTCGAGGTCCTAAACCTAACGACCGTCCTTGATTGCTGTGCTCACTATTCTTATTTTCCTTCTGGACATTTGGAAAATCTTCGGAGCCAGGTCTTTGGGGGTTGTGCCATTTAGTCAACGCGAGGACCAAAATTTTGCATTTTCCCCGTTGCCTAGAGTGATAGCTGTAGCCATCGCGAAGAGGCTGCGGTAGGCATCGTCGCACGGTAGCTCCATACCTACCCAAGTTATTTGATCTGCCTTCCATTCTTGCTAGAGCCAACGAATTCTGAGGGCCCGTGCAAAATTTTCAAGGTTGAGGATGTCGAGTCCTCCGTGTCGGGTTGGTCTGCAAACCTTGTCCCAGTTAACTTTTCATTTCCCTCCTGTGATCGCATCTGAGCCGGACCAAAGGAACCAAAGCCTAGCACGGTTTAGGGTGCAGAGGGTGCATTTTGGGGGTTTTAGGGCTGTAAAGTAGTAGGTTAGGATCGAGGTAAGGACCAATTTGACCAGGATGGTTCTACCGGCTGGTGTTAAAAGATTTGCTTGCCAACTTGCTAACCTGCTCCCTATCCTATTGGATACGCTAAGAATCGTATGTGATAAGATACTTATCATTTTTGTTAGAAACCGTCTGTATAAGTATCTCATCACATACAGTTTGTATTTTATTATGAGTTAGGCATTTTAAGTCATGGTAAAATCTTAAGCCATTGTAAAATGAGGGAGTTAGCCATTTCAAGTTATGGTAAAATCACAGAGTCACAGACGATTTTTAATATAAACCATATGTGATATTAGCTTATCATAGATGGTTTTTGTTTGAAACTGTCTAGGATTCACGGAAATTTTTGAACGCTTGCGCGGAGGCGAAATATTTTGGCGTTGTCCTTATATATTATACCCACCACCGTCTTGTCTTTCGTCAGTCTCTCTCTCTCTCCCTTCCCCATGTCGAGCTCCGGTGACTATCCTCGATTCCCCTGTATAGTTCGACGAGGAGATGCAACCGACGACGACAAGGAGGAGGGACACGTAGGAGCTCTATCTTGGCCCACTACTACAAAAAGGCTAATATTGGACACCTCATCACAGATGGTTGACCAAAACCTTCTATATTACATGCAATCATAGACGGTTTTGTTTTAGAGACTGTCAGGACCCGAAATTACGATTTTGGAACCCTCTGTGTATAATGCACTAGTCCAGGATCACGCTAGTGCACACAGTGTCAACATAGATGAATATCAATCCACACAAGCGATAAATAAAGTAAACGATTAGTTTGAATAACAAATAAGGGTTTTGACCTTATGGTCGAGTTTACACTTATTAAGCCACGCAGGGCTAACAGAGAATAAAACGACAGCGGAACGGAAATAACTCCAGCGTACATCCCATCAATTCATCACAGGCAACTGACCGGGATCCAGACCTTAACGATCAGCAACCTTCGGCGAACTCATCCTCGAAAGCAGGCGTAGACTCCTTCTCTTCTGTAGATTTGGGCGTAAGTTTTACAACAAGCGTGAGTACACAACCGTACTCGCAAATCATACCACAGAATGCAATTTATAGATGTAGGCTTATTCCAAAAGAAAAGGCTTCTGTGGCTCTTTTGCATAAAAGCAACATTTGCAATTGAATACAAGTAATAGATTGAAAACATAATTCGAAACAAATAGACAATAATAATTTAACAGTTGTTTTCACAAAGACACAAAGCTAAACAGATTATTTCACATAGCCATATGATTGAGGTCACATAGCTCCCATCCCAAACATTTTATGAACACTACCCCTCGTGTGAAATCCCTGAACATGTCCATGACCGCGGACGCGGCTATTCGAATAGATTGATTAAACACTTTGCAGAGGTTGTACACTTTACCCACACGATTGACACTCCCGATGTGCTTACAAACCGCTATGCCAACCCAAACGAAGCGCTTTGGCATAACACACCGCTGGACAGGGACACAGCGAACCGCCCCGTGATGCGACTACCTTGTAGTACACACCTCCACCCATAGCCTAACCTACCACCTGAGTAATCAATGCCAAGAATCCATAACCTACTAAGTTAGGCCCGTCCCATACCAGGCATGTGGTCGTACAGTAAGGCCCAGTTCAATGGCGTATAAAGTTAAGTCCTTAATTGACCAAGGCAAGACTTCCATATTCTAACTAGCTCACAAAGATCATCATTCCCATCACAAAGTCCACCATATCACACAGTATCCACCACTTGCCTCAGTCTAAATCCTTTACCACCCAGTTGGTTTTAGTGCAACACATGCCATCACGAAGTAATAACACATAGCACACAGTTTTACACAAAGTTCCATAGTCACTTAGTCAAATTTAATATTTGCAACTTACATGAGATGCGAGACTCGTAGCATGGCTAAGCAATTGTACTCTCATCTAACCAACCCATATTGGTGCTATAATATTACCAACTAATAACCAATCTAGGGTGACAAGGAATTATGGCATACAAAGTCAAGGGGTGATAACAAATTGGATAATAACTATGCCCAAAACATTTAAATAAATAATTAAAATAGAATGCAATACTTTGAAACAAGTAATTTGAAAACTAGGTTCAAGATGATCAAAGGTATGACTTGCCTTGGAAAAGGTCTATGTAGTGGTCTTGATCTTGGGGTGCTCCTTCGTCTCCAAAATTCCCCGACGAATCGACGTTTACTCGCAAGCGAGACACAAATAAACAAAACAAATAAATAACAGAGGCAAAACAAGCTCCAAAAATTAAATAAAAATCTCAGATAAATATAGCTCGAATTTAGATAAATTTAGAAATTTGAATGGGCTCAATCGGAGTTAGGATGCAAAAGTTATGAGCTTTGGAAGATTGAAAATCTAAAGAATCCCTAATTTGGATTTTCTGGAATTTTCCGAATTATTTCTCTGAAGAAAAATCGGATTATTGCGCAATGCCGACGCCGCCCTCGTGGATTTGAGTAAAAGATAAATAAAGAAAACATCATGTGGGACCCACATGTCAGTGAGGTGGCTCACGGTAGACCAAGTCTACCGAGCCTCGGGTTTTGGAGCGGGGTGGACTGCCACGCGGCGCTGACGAGGACGCAGACGCGGGATGACACGCAGACACGGTCGCTGAGGTGGCCACGTCAGCTCGGCAGGCGGCGGAGGCTCGGGGACCGAAGGTCCCGGCGAACGGCGGCGATTCACCGGCGGTGAGTGGTACCGGGAGGTACAGGGTGCGACGGCGATCCTATTGAGGTGCTCACTGGTGCTCAAGGGTGATGAGAGTGGCCGGCGGCGAGCGATGAGCGGCGGAGGGGCTTCGGGCTTGACGGCGACGGTGCTGGAGAGGTCCCCTGGCGATGGCGACGGCGGCTTTGAGATGCGGACGACGCGGCGGTCCCGAAGGTGGGGTCCGGTGGCGACGAGGAAGGCTGGAACGGCGGCGGTGATGGCAGGGTCCTTCGGCCGGAGTTGGGGATGAGGGTGGCGGCTAGGGCTCATGGCGGCGCTGTGCTAGCGGCGACTAGGGTTTTCGGGGGCAGCGAGGCTCGGGGTGCGGGATACGAGGGTCCTCGGGGCCTTAAATAGCCCCGGGAGGCGAGTCTGCGAAGGACACGGCGCGGCGGCGGCGATGGAAAGAGTAGAGTTCGAGTCGGGGATGATGAACAGTAACTAAAGGTGGGTCCCACACGTCAGCGACGGTGGCTCGGGCGCGGGTGCGTGCGAAGCGACGCGGCTACGGTTGAGAAACGGACTCAAAGATCTGACCGTCCATCCCAGATCGAACGACCCAAAATCAAAGGAACATCCGGACCTCCGAATCGATCGCGCGCATCCAGCCGTCCATCTTCGATCGAACTTTGGGGAAAGGACGAGCGCGCGGAGAGAGAGAGAGGGGCTGACATGCGGGGCCCGCATGTCAGTCGGAGGCGGAGCTGGGCCGACGGGGAAGGGAAATGGGCCGGAGTTTTGGAATTCGGCCCGAAGCAATTTCTGAGATTTTAAATACATTTTCTATTTTAGAAAATACCAGAAATTCAAATAAGCAATAGAAAATAGCAAATGAACTCAGAAAAATTCTAGGAAAATCTAGAAAATATATCTGAGCACATAGAACCCAAATAAAATAGTTTTGGCTATTGTTCATGTTGGGATTATTCACATTAAAGGTTTTTGATTATAAAGTCCAATATTAAGCTTTTGAATTTAAATTCAAATAAATCCAAATGGTGACTTTTTCCCTACTAACTATTTAAAGGATTTTTAACCTCATAAAATTGGGATGTTACAGAGACCGTCTATATTACTGGCTGCGCTAAAAATCGTATGTGAAGAGATAATATCACATACAGTTCCTATTAAAAACCATATGTGATACTTCATAGGCGGTTTTCAACATGAACCATCTTTGATAATGCTGCTTCAGCTCCTCGATGAGTCTCTTCGTCGCCGTCATCGTCGATGCATCTCTTCATCGCATCAATGCCGCTTCAGCTCCCCGATGAATCTCTTCATCTCACACGTCGAATTTATTCCTTGTTTTACAAAAATGATCATCCACCACCAAAGATGATCATCCCCACATCACTCTATACTCTAAAGAAGAAATGGCCCCCTCTTCTATTTCCTTGTCGTCGGCATTGATAGCCTACCTGGCCATACTATACGAGCACCTCTCTGGCTATACGCTGGCGGATGCTGCGGAAGGACACTGTGTCAACAGTGTTCTCATTACTCTATCTGAGGATTTGCCGGAACAGGTGATGGCCACATTCCGCCGTCTTGACATCCTCATCCTCCGCGTCTTTCAGGTGATCTCCCACTTCTGGCGAGTTAACCTCGTCATCGATGTGGTCCTCCACAACGATGTTGCACGTCTCCAAGAGGCTTGCCGCCACTTGGATTGCTTAATTGAGACGGCGAGCAACTGAATCGACCTTGCCGACACCCTTTAAGCAAGGGAAGAGAGCCTATGCTTCGTTCATTGATGATCCCGAACCGTCCGATGCCGACGACGTCACCTAGGAAGTTTTGAAGACAG
This sequence comes from Ampelocalamus luodianensis, assembly GCA_036346255.1. Classification (NCBI taxonomy): domain Eukaryota; kingdom Viridiplantae; phylum Streptophyta; class Magnoliopsida; order Poales; family Poaceae; genus Ampelocalamus; species Ampelocalamus luodianensis. Next base: position 9,321,633 of record CM070628.1, read on the forward strand.
AGATAGCATGCTACCTCCGCCACTAGGAAACTTAAATTATTTAGGTTTCTACTTTTTTTAATCATTGTAAGAAGGAGTGGCCACACTGTTTGACTATATATATGTAAATACAAAAAATAAAATAAAAAATAGTTGAATTTGTATTTATTATCTTCTATATATATAAACGATCTCGGTATAATAACATGACGACATTACTGACCGGTGAAAAACAAGTAATACAAGTTTATATGTCATGTTCTGAATTGAATTTGCTATCACAGATGGTTATTTATTGGAACCGTCTGTGATGTGTATTTATCACAGAGATTCTAATTTAGAACCGTTTGTGATAATTACGTATCACAGACAGTTTGTAGTTGAAACCGTCTATGATATGTTCAATGCTTTGGCTCCCACGCGATATGTCTTTTCATTTTGCGCGCCGACGTTACAATATGTCCCTTCGTCTCCGGCTTCGGTTGGAAGTTACTTCATGTTTTGTAAGAATAATCACCCGCCACCCAAAGATGAATCTCGACCACATCGCTATACTCACGATACCATTGAATACGTATGCAGCGATCACCATGGTGAGCACGCGGAGCATGACGGCGAGGACCAAGGCAAGGAGGTCGACGATCGACTTCACTCTTCCTCACGATGTCATCGTCGACATCGCCGGCCGCATGGCCGCGAGCTCACCTCAGTCCATGGCTGACCTCTGCAGCCTACGAGCCACGTATGTATGTATTTATACCTATAAAAATACATACTACTATTTATTCTAACATCGTAAATTTTGTATATATGTACGTATATTGGAGTTGTAAGGACATGTACAAGGCGTCCAAGGAGGGCGCCGTGGGGAGGCGCATGGCACTAGAGTGGGAGTAGGTGATGAAGTACCTAGACAACGAGCGCTATCATGCCGTCGCGAACCACCTGGCCTTCGCCGGCAACCCAAAGGCATGCTTCATCGTCGGCCTCGCACTTGTCTTCGCGCCCCAAGACATGCAGCGTGGCCTCGTGTGCCTCAAACGTGTGGCCGTCGTCGGTCACAAGGACGCAGCCTACGTGCTTGACCTCTTCCTCTACACGGTCGGCGAGGCGCGCAACATTGGGAAGCACTACATCAACCAGGTCGAGGGCGAGCCAATCGACGACGGATGCGAGACGGCCAAGAGGACCAACCGGGAGTGCAGGAGGTGCCAGAGGCTCGCTGCGGATGCGGTCTAGGAGGCGTGGTGGAAGAGGATGGCCGGGCCGCTGGGCCGGGTGTGGGCGCTATCGGAGGACGGCCACCGGTGCACGAGCACTGACTGCGGCATGACGGATGGGTGGGATGACTATGTCATCTTCTGCAGTGACGACTGTAGGATTAGGCATGGGTATGCCAAGTTCTTTGAACAAGTGTTGAACTACTTGCCATAAAATTAGCGGTTTTAGATATAGTTTTAGCAAATTTTCAGATATGATAGTAAGAAGCGAGTGGCCACACTGTTTGGCCATATGTATATTCAAAAATAAAAAAAATCTAGTTTGGGGGTGGACTTACTATTATATAAGACCATATCACGGACGGTTCTATTACAGACCCATAAAGTCAGACGGTTCAAAAAACCGTCTGTGATGACGATTTTGAACCATCCGTGATTACCTTTTCTGTAGTAGTGACTTGTCCAAAGATTTGAAGGATTTTTGTCATTGTTGTGACGTCACCCTTTGTCTGGGAAATGAAGATCATCGCATCATCATCTTACACAGATATCTTGAGTGTGGCGAACCGGCCACACATATGCTCTAGGTAACCCAGATCAGTTGCCATCTCTAAAAGTCGATTTAGCGGGTCAATAGCTAGAATAAAGAGGAAAGGGGACAATGGGTCTCCTTTCGCAGACCCCTTCCATGGTTGATACTATTGCCCAGGATGTTGTCCAGTAGGACTTTGGAAGCAACAGTCGATAAGAGAGTCAAGAGCCAGTCTCTCCATTTGGATGGGAAGCCTCTTCTCTGCAGCAATTCGAAAAGATAGTCCCAGTGGTCCGTGTTGAAAGCTTTGGCAATGTCAAACTTAAGGAAGAGTGACAGGATTTTGGACTTGTGTAGTCTTGTTGTCAGGTTTCACACATACATGAAGTTATCTTGGATGCTTCTTATCTTGACGAATGCACTCTAGCTTAAGGATATAAGGCTATTCAAATACGGTGTCAGTCGCAATGCCAGCATCTTGGAGATCCATTTTTCCACCCCATGTATGAGATTGATCGGTCTATAGTCTGACACTTTTTGCCCATCCTTCTTCGGGATGAGGGCTATGCTTGCTGTGTTAATTAGGTGGAAACTGGCCATATGGAGGCTGTGGAAGCTTCGAAAAACCACCATGACGTCATCCTCTTTATCATGGTCCAACAATCACTACTACAGAAAACGTTATCACAGACGGTTCGGAACCGTCATCACAGACGGTTCGGCACCGTCTGTGTTTTTGTACGTCTGTGATAACTGGCGGTTATCATAGACGGTTAAAAAACCGTCTGTGATAAGTAACAACACAGACGGTGATAATTATGACCCGTCTGTGATATCCATATATCACAGACGGCGATATTTACGAACCGCTGCAGGATATTCATCTATCACGCACGGCGATAGTTATGAACAAATGCGTGATAGCTCTTTCAAAGATAACTAATTTAATTTTGATTTTCGCTAGCCTCGTGAATTGCTAGCCATGCCCTCAAAACAAGCAGCGAAAATAGATACATTACGATGAATCAATCATTGACACTCAAAGTGATCATTTAACTCAAAATCAATTCGACACTAATATGTATCAAATATTGTCGCTAGAGTTACAATTGAATTACAACTATTCAAAGTGAATTACATTAATGAATCATTCAAGGTCGCTCAAATGTGTTGGAGTAGTGAAACTCTCCGTTGGCGCTATGATATCCGTCATGATGAAGGTGCGAGCTTCCTCTAACATCCGAGATCTCTCTCAACAAGTGAATCTAAATCTATATTGAAGATCTGTAGCTAGCAAGAGTGAAGTAGTCAGCATATATATAAAAATTTATAATTAGGAAATAATTATTGCGAGATTGACCAACCTCGGGATCCTTCAACTTAGCACTCATGAGAATTTGCATATGATGGCAAACGTAGAATGCACATTCTTCTCGCTTTTCGCGACAACTCGCAAAAATAGAATTACATATATAGGTATAGTCGATTCGAGACGCATTATTACTAAGTATGATAGAATTATTGTGTTGTAGCACGCACGTAAATCGCGTCCCGTGATTAAATGTGGTGTTCGTTCCCTTGTATAGCCCTCCCTCGGCAATATAGGAGATGAACGACCTACATGTTTCCAAAAAGTTAATCTCGGCCATTTCAAACGAAGAAAGACTACGATAGAGTTATGTATGGAGGAAATAAGCACACTGCCGAGTACTCTCGCACAAGGGTGAAGTCGTGGCTTTTTCATTAGGGAATCAAGGTATAGTACTGGTTCCTCTTGGTATAATGACTAAAAGGACCAGTGGTGCCTACTCATGTATGTCGCTTGAGTCATTAAACCTAAGTTCGTCTTTGCAGATAAAGTACAAATGAAATTTGTATAGAAAGTAGTGAAGCACTTACTCGTTGTAGGGCACCATTATGTAGTCCTTGTCGCTTTGAGCAAGCAATCCTGCTGTTATGTATTTCGACGAGGATGCGCTCGCCAAGATGGTTTGCTCAGAGACCACGTGTGGGTCGAGGAAACCCACCGTTCTTTCAATCACGGGCATTTTTAATCATGTATCTATACATAAGCAATGAGTTGTTATATTCGGTATTACGTGAATGTAGAACTTGATTGTACACACTTACAAATGTCCAAAGATCGTAGAAGTGAGGCATCGAGGGCTTTGAGGTTGAATAGGTCGAATAAGTCGCCAAGCCCACGCACGAAGGGGCGGCTCGTGGAGGAAATAGTCCTCGTGTATCCGATGATGATTCCATCGCGCACCCTTTCTCTTTGGTCTTGTGCAAGTACCGGTATGCAAACTCGACAACCTAATCCAACAGAGGCCAATATTGTGGTGGTCGCCAACGGACTTCGAAAGAGTATTTCTTAGGGTTAGGAGGCGAAGCGCCTTAATGTTCTTCGATTTGATTTGTCTCGAACGACTTGCCGCCACGCGTCCTCCCGTGAGACGACTCGGGAACCAAACGGCGACACTTTTTTTGTTCGTTGGTGTCTTCTCCACGGAACCGATGAGGCGGGCTTCGAGCGAAGGTTGAGGTGTAGTCATGGAGGGTCTGTTGGAGAGGCATGGTCGTGCCGAGATGGTTGGGGTAGAGTCATCGAGGTTGAGGCGCATCGCAGGTCGTGGCGATGTCCTTCTTGGGTCTGCTGGAGAGGCATGGTCGTGTCGAGATGGTTGGGGTGGAGTCATCAAAGGTTGAGGCGGCATCGCAGGTCCAAGGCGATGTCCTTCGTGGGCCACTGGATAAAACTGTACACGCAATCCCCTATTGTTCTGATGTCGTCGTTCGGGCGAATCTCCAGCGGGACGGCCTTAAAATTGTCATGTACCATGTCCACCTGGACCCTGGCACCCTGTGCCACCTGGGCACCGTGCTGCACTATCCCTTCCATGCATGGATACGCCACCCCACGCCCTCAATAGACATCCCAACCATCCTCACTTGGAGCGTGCGGGCGTCGGCTCTACAAAACGATACGCAATTAGCTAAGGCGCCCTATAGGTCTATCTTTGGAGCATTCCAGAGATGTACATTACCTTGATGTCATCGATAGGTAATTGAACGTCATCATGTTCATAATTTTGCGTGGACGCAACGCTACTCCGATGTTGAGGAGGACTGGCTCCTAAAACAACGGGGCGGCTTATGCATCGTTGAGGAGTAGGAGTTGATTCACTTGGTCCCGCAATCTTGCTATCTTTTCTTCAAATTTTGCAAGAAGCACCTGTTCTCTTCCTTCAAATTTTGTAGTAAGCACATGTTCCAACTTTGTGTCGTACTCGCCTTGGATCTCTTCCGCTCCTATACGTGAAGAGTCGCCGGGAATCCATCCTCCAAGATACGTTAACCCCTTTGCCTCGTGTGCGACCCGGTGCTCCTTGTTTCCTGTGAGCCATAGATAGTATATCCTTCTCATTGTATGCTTGGAAGGAGCCTTCTAACATGCGGAACTCAATTCTTGCTGCAAGAGGTCATCATGTTATTATAGACATTATGAAGTTATGGACTTATTAACAACTAGGTAGTTCAAGACATATTTACCACACGGTTGGCCACAACCCGGTCTGCTGGGTTTGTGAAAGAGATTTCGCCCGAAGACGTGACTGATGCCCTCGCTCTTAACCAAGAGAGAGCGCGCTCGTCTGTGATCTCAGCAAATGGCCTTATTTCGTTCTCGTCCTCCGCCGCCCATTGCGTGGTTTTACCCGCGTACCCAGCGGTGCCGAGTTTGTGGGGGTGAGTGCTCAGTGTCTGGAGAGCCTTGTGCGTCTCACTTTCCTCAAGAAATTTCGGGCGTCATCTTCATTTGCACAAAGGCGTCCCATATATCCCGCGACAAAAATTTATACGCCGTGAAGGGCGTTCGACCTGTGTTCACGTACTTTGTGACAAGTAAGGTCTTGAAGGTACTCCACGCCTTTCCGATCGAGGGCAACGCCTGCCGTTCCACGCACGCCAGGTCTGTGGCTGGGAAAGTGAACGATTTTAAAACTTTGTCCCACAGCTCGCCTCCGAACATCCGGCCACGCTTTCCGGCTCGGTGTGGTGATGGGGACCGTGCCTTCCAAGTATCCGCACATGGTCCGGAATCCGCCACGCTTTGGGGGACTCACAGGATCCCATTGGCATTGACCTCGTGACGGCCATTAGGCTGGAGGAATTTTCGATGTTCCTCGCCATCTCGCGTACGTACCACTTTCCTCAGAGATCCAGACGCATTCGGCGACGTCGATGACGGCGGCGAAGACGGTGCGGATGCCATGTCGCTCACTTGCTATCTATATATGCACGAAGCAATATGTGTAAGCTCTAAGCGACCGATTCAAGCGATTTACTCAACTTAACCGAAAATGATGCACAAACGTAATATATAAAGAAGGATTGATGGTAGTTTGTGCTCTCAGAAGGAGAGTTGCAAAAGAACAAGTCTTTGCCATCTCAATCCTATTGTCTATACTCTTCATTAAATGAATATGATAGTATAAATTCAAACTATGAACTCTAAACAAGATTTTTGCTTAATCGTCAAATGATCTCAATCATTACGAAAATGATCTTAACTATCACATTCAATCTCAGTATAAGACAAAAGTTCATCACAGAGCGAACCAGAACAAAGCCCACTGATCAATTTGCAATATCTTTAGTACTAGATTCAGTTCACATATTATCAAAGACTATCAAAGTCACATCACAGACGGTTCGTCAATACAATAGAGCTCAACAATGAACTAACAGTATATCAAATTGACAGTAGCATTCAACCGTCTGTGGTAACTAGCATTCAACCGAAAGTAACAAATTAATAGTATATCAAATTGACAGTAGCAAGTAATACAATAGAGCTCAAGAATCAACTAACTATCACATTCAATCTCAGTATAAGACAAAGTTCATCACAGAGCATGTCAACAAAGCCCACTGATCAATTTGCAATATCTTTAGTACTAGATTCAGTTCACATATTATCTTTAGGAATACTCACAGAGAGGATGTCGCACAACAACTCACGGTGCAAGGAGGAGGCCGGTGTAGGGGAGGAGGTTGACACGGGGAGGAGGGAGGCACTGTGAGGACCCGGAATATTTAACTAGTAACACTTAACCTCCAAATGGTTCTAGCATTACTAATTAAACATTCTAAGCCTCAATGGACATATGCTTCCCAGAATTGCAGCATATGCACATCATCACAAAATTACATATCATTTCCATACAACTTACAATAACAAGTCTAGTAAAGGACATAGATAAAGTAAGTTATTACAAAAGAGAGCCGACCGGCCAAATAGAACAATATACAAGAATGACAGCGGAAGCAAAAGGTGTCATAAGATGGCTAGAACAAAAGTCGACCAGGTTAGCCACACCACCCACAAGGCAACCGACCGGCCGCTAAGCTAGACGCCCATAAGCTACCACAAAGACAACTCACGTAGTGAGGCCCTCAAGCTCACCTTCTTCCTCTGCAACAATTACATTTAAGCAAGATAACTGAGTACACAAAGGTACTCGCAAGACTGACGTGTGGAATAGCAGACCTATTCATAAACTACATGCGAGCTTATTTAGGTGGAGGTTGTATGTCTCATTTTGCATAAAGCCAACTTTATTTGCAATAATGTAATACATTTAAAAGCAAGTTTGCAAACAATTTTTATTAATTGAAATAACAGCGAAATAATGATAAATACAAGTAATCACCTGGAAGTGACTATCCCAATAGCCACTACAACATAGCACGAATCCCAGATTCGTACCACCCATCAAGTTTTAATTAAAAGGTTGTAGTCTAACTCTTGAAAGACCTTGCAAGCGTGTCCATAACCTAGGACGAGGCTATTCGAATAGTTTTAACCCTGCAGGGGTGTACCAATGTACCCACACTTCAGACCGCCTTTAAGCCCAAAAGCACACTTCCGAAGGTATGCCGGCACGGCTAAGTCCTACGAGACGCTTTCCAATATTGTGCATTGACTACGAGCCGCTCGTATGGATGGAAACCCATACGCTTACATTGCAAGCCGAAAGACAACAAATCCCATCACGGGTGAAGTCTTTCGGACACTACAATGCTCCCAGCACCATCCCTCCTGCGACTCCCTGCGACCCGAAGCCAATACACGCCAAAGTACTAAGTCAAGAGAGGTCCCATACCCTCTAGTGTGGTTAGCACGCACAAATGCTTGGTTTAGTGTAACAAGATGTTCGGTCCTTGTTGACCCGGGCACCATTCCAGTCACACCCATAATCACACCAATCATACCATTGTGCCCAAGTCTAAATCATTTTGTTTTCATTTTTAGTTTTCAATAGAAGACATGGCACAAGACTGAAATCATAAATTATAATAAGTTTTATGTGATCAAGGTTATCGACAAGTCGATAACCGCCCATTTCTACCGAAGCTAAGCATGGCTAAGCAATTGATTCCCAACTACTAAGTGACAAGAGCTCATCCACGAACTCTAAATCACAGCAAGTAATCCTAGGCTCATGGTAGTAGAGATCAATTCATTTGCCTAAGGAAATGCATCTACTAGGTCAACTAGCGACAATAGTCAACACAAAATAGCAATGCAATTACGTATAATTTGTAAACAACATAAATACTTAAAATACTGGGATTAACATGATCAAACTGCTTGCCTTGCTGGATTTGTTCCTGCTCCAGAGGGGAGTGCTCAGATTCAATAAATTCTTCGGAACCTAACGCGAAAAGGCGATAAAAATCGATAAGAACGAAGAACACCAAAAGGGACTCAACAGCAAAGAACATCTAAATCCAATGAAATTTCTACAGCAGCTAGAGATTGATTTTAGACAATTTTAGAAACAAGAATCACTTCATTTGGACTTAGCATGAAAAAGTTATGGCTAATCTAAGTTCTCTCAGCCTGAAAAATCCTAATTAAATTAATTAGAGTTACTGTTCATGACGAAAATTTCTATAATGATCTGGAACTTGAAATTTTTATGGTGGTTAGATGTGGTTATCCTAACAACAACAAAACTGAGTTTGCACAATTTGAAGTTGAAATGAATTAGTTATGATTTTTCTAAGTTCTAAAACTAGTGAACCATTAATTTCAGTGGCAAGGATCATATGAAGACCTATTCTATATTACAGTACAATCCTAGTGGGTTTTAACAAGACTTAGTTTGCTCAGTTTGGAGTTACAGAGAAAAAGTTATGCGTTTTACAAATTTTCAATGAATTACTAAACAACCATTTCATATTAAACAAGTTCTAGCAATTTCTATCATTTTCTACTACATAACAGTGCCTAAATCCATTCTCAAATTAAAGTTCACATTATAACAAAGCTACAGCAACTGGAATCATTCAAAAAGAAATTAAAATGACAAAGTTATGCACTTTTGAAATTTGAAACAATTAAAGACTTAGAAAATTCGAGCTCTCGGGAGGTCCAATTGAACTGGCAAACATAGGAGAGGTCGTGGGCCGTTGATCTTGCATCGCAAGGCCACGGACCTCGAAGCACAGCGCACAAAAGACCTCCTCCCGCACTGGGGAGGTCTGGACCGTTGAGATCTGATCCAACGGCCACGACTCGGGCATGCACAAGACACAAAGGAGGTCCTCGCGCCTAATAGAGGTCGTGACCGTCAGATCAAGATCTGGCGGTCCCGAGCACTAGGAGAGGTCCTAAGGCTTTAACTCAGAGGAAGGAGGTCTAGCCCGTTAGATCTAAATCTAACGGTTTAGACCAGAGGAGGAGGTACTAACGCTACGGATCCAAAGGAGGAGGTCCTAGACGGTCAAGATCTCCAGAGGGAGGTCTTGATCGGCTGGGATAACACGAGGAGGTCTTGGATGTCCAAGATCTACTCGGGGAGGTCCTAAGCGATAGTGTCTTAATCGGAGGAGACCCGGACGGTTCAGATTAGGCCTAGGGAGGTCCTGAACGGTCCAGATCGACGCGGAGGGGGGGTCCAGAGACTAAGGATTTAACAAAGGAGATCTAACGCTCAGATCTAAATCCGGGGAGGTCGTGAACGGCCAGGATTGAGCCTAAGAGGTCCTGAGCGGGGGTTTTCTTTGTAAAAGACCAGGCGTGGCTTTTTACAAAGAGGACCCCGATGGTGGTCTTTGCAAAATGATCGAGGGGAGGTCTTTTTGCAAAGAGGACCTCGGTGGAGGTCCAGGGGGTGGTTTTGGCAAAATGACCCAGAGGATGTCCTTTTACGCAGGAGTGGTCCTAGAGGCTAGGATTTAACCAGGGTGGTCCTAGCCGGTTAGGATCAACCCAAGGGGAGGTCCAAGCGTGCAAGATTTTACACAGAGCCAGATCTAACGGCTAAGAGCTAATCCCAGGAGGTCTTTAAAGGCCGAGATAGAACTAGAGAGGTCCTGGGACTTAGAAATTTACACGGAAGACCCTCTACTGCATGCAGTCGACTTGGGGTGGTCTTGGTGAGATTAAACTAGGGGGAGGTCCAGAGGCTTAAGTTTTTCGGAAAGGAGCCAAAGGCTCGGATCTAAACTTGGGGAGGTTGTGGACGACTACGATGAACCCGAGGAGGTCCAAGGTGCTTCTAATGGTGCGGGTCCTTAGGACAACAACTAAAAGGTGGCGGCTAAGGACAACTTAAATGCTGCTGATGATTGGCAATAAAGGAACCTACAAGGGACTTTAATGACCTCAGGATATTAATTCTAAGCCCAAGGCCCACACGTCGGTGACGCCCGGCACGGATCAAGACATGATTAATGCGCCAATGATAAGCAATGATTGGGCGATATATCGCCCTAAGAAAATGACGAAACGTGAGTTTGCACCGCAAAACTCCCGAGCGCGACAACGCTTGCCGCCGCGATAGGGACCACGCCGGCGCCAACTAAATACTGGAATGGAACCGCAATATCATCACGGAGCTAAAGGTGGCAACCTCGTCGGCGGCGACGGCCTTGAACGCCGGCGAGCCGGAGATAGGCTAGGAAACTAAATGCGACAAAATGAAAAGCTAACGAGGTTCAAAACGACCGGGTCTCCAACGCTAAGCACTAACCTGGGAAAGAAGGAGGTCCAAGAAAGGTCGCAGAGCTCGGTGGACGGTGGTGCTCACGGAGTTGGGGAAGACGATCAAGACGGCTCCAAAACAAGCTCCCGAATTGTCCACCTCTGTGAAGGTTAAAACAAAACAAGTTAGGGAGACTTGAGTTGACCTAGAGAGCAAGGTGACAGCCAAAAAGGCAATAAATAACCACTGGAGCTCGGAGGTCTTCAAGGAGCTTCAAAGTCGACAATGGAGGCCGGGAGGTGGTGTTCTTGGGGACTTGAGTTTGAGGACCAGCTCAAACTGAGGGAGCTCAAGCACAGCCAAGAACGAAGAAAGAAAAGGAGAAGGAAGGTCTCAGGCTATACATAGCCTGAGAGTTTGGTAATGGTGTGGGCAAAAGGCTACTGTGATCAAGAGCCATGCCATCGCCATGACCTACTGTGACTTGACAAGGCGTGGGGACGACTTAGGGCAAAGCTCTGCCGCAATAAATGCATGGCAGAAAGAGACGTTGGGAAGGACCAAAAGTGACAGGCCACTGCTCCCAACTGCTCTGACCCTGACACACGCACGGGTGCGGGAAAACCATGATGACCAGGGCTCAAGGAGGTCAAGAGGAAGAAGAACGGAGCCGAAGGGGAGGTCCTGGACGATCCCGATTTGCATGGGGTGGTCCTGGACGTCCCAGATCACCCGAGCAGAGGAGGTCCGAGCGCGCGGGGAGGTCCAGGGGAGGTCGTGACCGCTGGATGGAGATCCAAGGGCCTGGACCACCCCGAGGCGCCGATGTAACAGCCCTAACTTAGGGTTTGTATTTCAAATGTAAAATATGAGGAGAAATAAAAACTTTTGTTGTCTCATCAAATCATTTGGAAGTTTTCCAAATTTTCCCTAGCAATTTCCATTTTCTAGAATTGAATTCTTGTGAATGGAAATTGTTGTCAGCAAATTCTTAGCTTTCAAACTTGTGATCATCCTCTGCAAATAATTTTCCTATCGTCTTGATCATCCTATCTACCTCCCTGAATTATTTCACAGTTTTTAGATTTTATTTGCTATTTCAAATGGCCAAGTCAAACTAGTTTGAATTTCTGGTCAAACCCTAGGTCAGCAGCTTGTGAATTTTCTGCAGAACAATGCAGTGCATAAAAAGTTCTGGAAAATTTATGCAATGTTGTTCTCTGTCCCTTGTAGCTACCATAAAAATTTGGAAATTTTGGAGCTCGGGAACTACCTCTAAAATTCCCGAACTCTCTTAGCTTTTAAACTCAAAATCGAAATCATCGCTTGTCGGGCTCGAACCGAGCCGACTCAAACCGACCGCACCTAAATGGCTCGGCCGCACCGCCAATCGCACAGCGCGAGCCCGATCATTGTCGATCGTCCGATGTAGATCGTGCGGCCCTCGTGCATCGAATCAACCGACACGTCCGAATGCATACACCAATCTCAGTCGTCCATCTCCGATCCAACGATCGACACGTTCCTGATCGAGTCAAACCATCTTCTTGTCCGCACTGCAGACCCCGACTCGAGCCGCTTTGCCACCGTCGCTGACGTGTGGGCCCTCCTTGTTAGTATCGCCCTCGTCTTCTCCTCGGCTCGCCGGAGTTCGCTGGCAAATTCGCATGTGTGCCACGCAGCTCGTCGCTGCCACGTCGTGGACGCGTGTCCCTCTCCGGAGAATCGCCAGGAGTCCATCTACCCCCTGAGACCATCCATTCTCCTTCGCGTCCATTCTCGTGCTTTCTCCGCCCAAATTTCCTTCTCGGCCGGAGAAGAACCCGAGTGTAGCGCCGCCGTATCGGAGCCGCCCTCGAGCCCGCGGCCGCACCATTGTGATCCTTGCTCGACGCCGCCTCCATTTTGCCCAGCCCGGATCATTGTCGTGCACTGTATCACCAGAAGCAAGTTCATCGTCTCCGCCTCCGGTGATCTTGGTCCTATAAGCCTTCTGGCGTTCTAGTGAGTATCATGCCTCGTCGTTTGGTCCCTTAGGATCGCCTTGATCCACTGAGTCTAATGGAGGTCTTGTTTTGTTCTTTGGTGCATCACCGAGGTAGCGCGACCAGTTCTGCTCTGGGCTCGGTATTTCACCGCCGCGGTGATTCCAGCCGCCTCAGACCTCCTTCGTCGGCATTATCCGGGCGATCCTTCACGAGCCGAGGCGATCCGAGACGCACCTTCCGGTCTTCGGCTCGCAGCGTCTTCTCCGCGAGCACCGCATCTTCTTCTCCGCCTCCGTTCGCCGTCAGCTCGCCGTCGGCATCCTCGAGGTCCCGGGTCACCGTCAACGAGTTTGCGAGGTCTTTGCGAACTGAAGGTATATCTCACTCGCCTAAGACCTCCGGTTCGCGAAACGATCGTGCGCGCGCCACCGCCCCCGTGGTCGCCGGTGAGAGCGGCGGCGTTAAGATCTAACCCTACTTTAGTGCTAATCGTCTTTTAGTCAAGATCACCGACTTGTGGGCCTCTCTCGTTAATCGCGTTAGGAAATCCTTTAATCCAACCGTTATGTTATTTTCTTAGTCAACGCCATGTGGGCCCATCTTTGTCAATTGGTGGTTGTGCACTTTGATGCTACGTTTTCTCTGTTGGAAACGATTTCCTGTGAGTATATGTTAGAAGTACACTTTGATAAGTCAAAGACGTATTCTTAGAATACGCCGACGCCGCCGTTGGCGCCGCTTGGTCAAGTTTGACCTAGTCGCCGTTTCGCTGGTCCACACATGTCGTGGTCGTGGCTAGCTCGTGGGTAGAAAAAGGAATAAATGCTTTAGTATTTCGTAATGTGTTTTCTGTTGCCTTTGTTAATTCATTTAAACTTAGAAAATGCATAACTAATTCAATTTTTATCTAAATCGCATGAATCCGATCTTTGTTAATTTTCATTTTAAATGTGGTATTTACTAAAATTAGTTTCAACCTTGTATCTATAGTAAAAATCTGTTAATTAATTAAAGGATGTTTTATGTATCTTCTAAATTAGAAAATGTATATCTCTTTCAATAATTGTCCAAATCCAGTGAAACCAATTCTGAAAAATTTCATTTTTAGTATGCTAATTATCAGGATAGGTTTTAGATACTGTTTCTGTTCATGAAAATTTGTTAAGTAATTAACTAGTGTTTTGATGTGTTTTTAGCTTAGAAAATTCATAGAAAATTCTTAATAACTTAAAATGATTTGTTCTCTGTTTCTAAAATTTTGTTATATCTTGCTTAGGTTGCTGTGTGAGTTTGGTATGTTTTGTTTGTACGGTTGAGTTTTGTCGGTGTTATTCGCTGTTATTTATTCTATCGTAGGCTTCGATATTTGCGGCAACACTGAAAACGACCCTCCGCAACAAATTGAGCAACAGCAGCCAGGCAAGCAGTTTGATCATGATAATCCCAGTATTTTAAAATCTAATATTTTGTTTCAGCTGTATGTATGCATTGCTTAATTTGTGTTAAATTGATTAGTTAAATCAGTAGTGCATATCTCGTAGACAAAATATTGATCTCTACTACCGAGCCTAGGTTATTTCTTGTGATTAGAGGTCATTTGGATGATCTCTTGTCACTTAGTAGATCCGGTCAACTTGCTTAGACATGCTTAGCTATCGGTAGAACTGGGCGGTTATCGACTTTAGTCGGTAACCTTGATCACACAAAATCTACTATAACTTTATGTTTCATCATTTTTGCTATGATTAATTGTAAAACTAAAACTGAAAACAAAAATGATTTAGACTTGGGCACAACGGTATGATTGGTGTGATCTGTTGGGTGTGACTGGAATGGTGCCCGAGTCAACAAGGACCGAACATCTTGTTACATCGAACCAAGCATTTTGCGTGCTAACCACACTAGAGTATATGGGACCTCTCTTGACCTAGTACTTTGGCGTGTATTGGCTCCGGGTCGCAGGAGGTCGCAGGAGGGATGGAGGTGGGAGCATGGTAGTTGTCCAAAAGCTTTATCTGAGTGGGTAGTTGTCTTTTCGGCTTTACCATATAAGCGTATGGATTTCTATCCATACGAGCGGCTCGTAGTTAATACACAATATTGGAAAAAGTCTCGTAGGACTTAGTGTGCTTGCATACCTTGGAAGTGTGCTTTGGCTTAAAGCGGCCCAAGTGTGGGTACATTGGTACACCCCTGCAGGGTTTAAAACTATTCGAATAGCCTCGTCCTAGGTTATGGACATGCTTGGCAAGGTCTTCCAAGAGTTAGACTACAACATTTAAATTAAAACTTGATGGGTGGTACGAATCTGGGATTCGTGCTATTGTTGTGGTGACTATTGGGATAGTCACCTCTAGGTTGTTTATCTTTCTCTTTTGTTAGTATTACCTTTTCTGTATTTCAACTTTTAAAAGCGAATTGCAAACCTGCCTTCAAACTGTATTATATTATTGCAAATGAAAATTGGCTTTATGCAAATGAAACATATGGCCTCCACTAAACAAGCTCGCATGTAGCATATGAGCAGTGCGCTAGTTTACACGTCGATCTTGCGGTACAAAGACAATCTTTGTACTCAGGTGCTTTGCTTAATGTCTTTGTTGCAGAGGAAGAAGGGGAGCCCCAAGGGCCTCACTTCTGTGAGCTGTGTTGCCGTTTCGTGGACGACTAGACTTGGCGGTCCGGTCAGATGCCTTGTGGGTTGGAGGCACGTTGATTGGCTTTGTTTATAGCCATCTCATGGCACTTTTGCTTCCGCTGTCCGTCTTGTTTATTTGTGTATCTTGTGGCCTGTCGGCCTTTGTCTGTAATAACTCTACTATTTGTTTATCTTCCGTTTGGTAGTGTAGTGTTTGGACTCTATGTTTGGAATGGAGTTGATGTCTAATTTTGTACCGAGGTGTGTATACTGCTTTCTAGGAAGTATACATATCTCGAGGATCAGTTTATTTGATTTGTGATGCTAGGACCAGGTGGTTGGTTAAGCATTACAAGCCAAATAAATTGGGGTCCTCACACTGATATCAGAGGGGAGGTCTGGGCGGCTGGATGGAGATCCAACGACCCACAAAGAGCGAGCCCGAGGAGGTTGAGTGGACTGGGTCTAACCGGGTCGGTTGAGTTAGGCTCGGGCTCGAGCCTGAGTCTGACTCAAACCAGATTCGATTTTTCTGGTTTTTGAGAAGGGCTGACATTTGGAGAATTGTTTGAGGTAGCAAACGAACTCCAAAAATTATGAAATTTTTACAGGAGCTTGCTAGCTGAGGGATTGACCTTGAATAAAATTTTCAGAGATTTTTGTGCTATACATTTTCATCCAAAAATTCCACAAGGTGTTGGTCCCCAGTTTGACCAGAATTTGAGTAGGTTTGACTGACCTCCAAAAGTATTCAAACAATTTCTAAAAATTGTGAAATTGTTCAGAGGGGTCACATACCAACCCAAGAATTTAGGAAAAATATTTCCAGGAGATTATCACAAGATAGAACAAGAATGTTTTTGAAGGATCAAGATTTGGATCAAAGACTTGTGACTATGTATTTCCATAACTCTTGTACAATAATTGTTTAGTACATACAGGAAATACATGATGTAAGAAAAAGTTTTAGTTTCTACTCATGTTCTTACATTTGAAACACAAGCACAAAATTGGGATGTTACAGGCACGGGGAGGAGGCCGACACGGGGAATAGGACGGCGCGGGGAGGAGGCCGACACGGGGAGGAGGACGGCGATGGGAGGAGGCCGGTGCAGGGGAGGAGGACGGCGCGGGGAGGAGGCCGGCGTAGAGGAGGAGGCCAGTGCAAAGGGAGGAGGCCGACACGGGGAGGAGGCCGCGCGTCGAGGCGGAGGCAGCGTCGTCGATGAAGGGGCGATGGCGTCGGGTCTTACGGCCGGGGAGGTGAGCGGGCGAACCCTAGAGGAGCCGAGAGAGCGCGCGAGAGCCTAAGGGGCACGGGAGAGGAAGTGACGAGTAAAGAGCAAAACCCTAGCGGTGCGCCTTTTTATAAAAAGGATATCACAGACGGCTCTATTAAAGCACCGTCTGTGATAAGATATCACAGATGGTTCTATTAAATAACCGTCTGTGATATTGAGGATATCACAAACGGTGCTTCAATAGAGCCGTCTGTGATATGGTAATATAACAGACGGTTATTTAATAGATCCGTCTATGATATCTTATCACAGACGGATCCATTGTAGAGCCGTATGTGCTATGGATCTCATTCCCTTCATCTCCCGCGCGAGTGTCTCTTCGTCTCCTGCTCCAGCTTTACTTCTTCTTTTATATAAATAGACAACCCTTATCAAAGGGATTTCTCACGAACCTCCTTGATCATCCACTCTCTCTCCACAAATTCCAAATGGCTTCCTCTCTCGTCCCGGCTGTACTGGCCTACATTTTGGTTGTGTTCTCGCACCTCTCTGGTCGCAACCTGGCCCAAGCTACGAACAAGGCGTTCGTTCGCAATGCAATCCATTGTAGACCCTCCCATCTACCGGAGACCATAACGGCAATCATCGGTCGATTGGAGCTCCTCCTCCAACAGACTAGTGCGAGGCTCTCCAGCATCCGGCGAGTAAACCTCGTCGTGGAGATTGTCCTATAGAACTATTTGGTCCGCACCGAGGATGCAGCCCAGAGAGTCGAGGACGACCTCGACATTGCAGGAGAGCGGGTCCGCCTAGCCGAGACTGTGGAGACCAGGGTTGATGGCCTCTGGGCTATATGAGACTTGATTACGGAGTCCGAACATCTACAAGAGGAAATTGAGCGTGTAAGGTCACCGGTGAAGGCGTTTGGTGAGACAGTCGCTGATCCCGCCCCCACTGAAGCCGACGAGAAGGCGTACGAAGATTTGAAGACTAAGATAGGATCACTCATCCTTTTTTTATCGTATGTGATGTAAAAACGATAAGGTCAGTCTATTGTCTGTGATGTAAAACAATATGATCTTTTTTATCGTCTGTGATGATATGGTCTTTTTTATCATCTATTTATTACTGGGCAATTCATTTTGTTAATTATTTGCGCATATACATGCTCCGTACGCTATCACAGACGGTTGAATGAGGAACCATCTATGATAATATCCTCATCACAGACGGTTCCTCTCACTAACCGTCTGTGTTGAACTTATATAGACGGCTCCATGTGGAACTGTCTGTGATATTGTCAGAACCCGGGATTAATATCCCAGATCCTCTGTGCATTTCTGAACTATTCCCATGGTCAGTCGCTAGTTCACACAGTAAACAAATATGGTAACAAATTCATATCACAACTTTATTAATAATCAACAGAGTTTATTACAAAAGAGGCTTACAGCCAACAATAAAGAACACAGCGGGAGACGAAGAAAAAGTAGTGGAGTCCAGCAAGCTGCCACAGGCAATCGACTGGGGTAGCGGCCTAGTCGTCGAGATCCACATCGGTAGCGAAGTCTTTCTCCTCTGAAATTTTGTTTGCATAAAGCAAGCATGAGCACAACTTTTGTGCTCGCAAGTTACACCCGTCAAATAACAGAATGACATGCATATATGGATGTAACAAAGGATGGCTTATTGGTTGATTTGCATAAAGCAACATTTTCTTTAAATACTTGTACTAAGTTCTAAAGCAGTTATTTTATAACTACAAATTATTTTGTAAATTCTCAGATTTATAGTCAGATAACATTCACACATGAATGGTGAAGGATACCCCCTATCACATGACTTCCTGCCCAAATCCCATTTGGATAAACCAGTTTGAAGAAGTCTTTTCAAACAAAACCAAAGTCTAACTTTGAGCGATTACGCTAGCATGTCCATGGCCGTGGACACGGCTATTCGAATAGTTTTACACTCTGCAGAGGTTATGCGGCTTTACCCACAAGACACGACTTCTCTAGTTTATTCAAGATATCGTCGTCACGACCGCTCACTACCTTAGGTAAGCAGTCTAGAGCATGTGTTAAGGCCTTTACAATGCGCCATCCTTCCGCAGTCTACCCTCTCTAAGGTTTCGCCACTCCCTTTAGAATGAAAACCTCCGGGTTCGGACCCCCTCTTGAGCCACGTGGGACGACATAGTCATGAAAGACAACCCACCGAAACAGTTGGATCGACCGCGATGGAACTTTGCAAATTAGTCAGCCAGGTCCTACTCCCCATACTGAGGATATGTGGTGGTACGGTATGACTTAGCATCATACACTCGAAGACCGGTCTTTAACTGACTTGGGCAACATTCCAACAAAACCCATGGGCCTCAACCATACCCGATTGAGCCCGTGCATGAACATGCACCCACCAAACATCCATTATGCTCAAGTCCGAACCCATTTTCATTTTATTTTCCAAGTAAAGGTATTTTGTAAACCTTTTATGGTAAAGCAATACCATAGATCCAATTTAATTCAAATTTGAAATATTTGGCTAAAAACTTCCCAAATACAAGATTTGATCTAGGCATTGGCTAAGCATTTAATTATTTCTAATATTATTTTATCTAATGGTGACAAGGAAATGATAATCAATATTCAAATTGTCTATACACAAGGAACTGGAATAACTAAGTATTTAAAACAAGGGATTAAAATAACTTGATAAAAATTATGCATGCAATAGTAATTTAAAAACAGAATTAAATAAATTTAAAATAATGGGATCGATATGATCAAGGGTATAACTTGCCTTGCTTGATTACTCGTTGCTCTCAAACGGTGTCGAAATCCGGTCGTCCGAAATCGTCGAAATCTATACACGAAAACGAGCTAAATTCAAATAACACTCAAATAAAATCCAACTAAAATCCAAAATAAATACTGGGAGGAAGGTATCGACTTTATATGAATTTAGGAAGTTGAATCAATGGAATCGGAGTTCGTATGAAGGAGAACGAACATCCGGAAGGTTGATTATCACAAGAAAAGATGAAATTCCGAATTTCAGAATTTAAGGAATTATTTTTCTGAAAGAAATCCCTTTATTGTGTTAGCATGATGTCTGGAGGTGGGAGAATGAATTTTCGGCCGAATTTATTTTGTAAAGAAAAATGGTTGGAGTCAATGACATGTGGTTCTAGGTCCACGAAAATGGGTTTGGTCCACGGTGGACCGGCACAAGGAATAGTGCCAGCCACGCAAGCGCACACATGGGCTTGGGGCGGTGAAGTGGCCGTGACATGGCAATGACGAATTATTACGAAATTAAAATTTTTGTTTGAATAGAAAGGTAGATAATATTGAAAGGAACATGTAGGTAAAAGGGTTCAAGCAATTACCCAATGGAGGAAGAGATCGGGCTCGACGAAGTTCTCGTCGGACTTAGGAAAGAAGATGTGGCTCGTGGTGAACAATTAAGTAAATCAAAATTCCACTTGAATAGAAATGTGGAGAATCTCAATAGGATATCGCCGGTCAAATTTGGTGCACAACGGAGCAACGGGTGAGGAGATCGGGCTCGCCGGAGTTGTCGCTGGAGTTGGAGAAGAAGACCGTCGGTACTTTTGTGGTCGCGGTGAACCAACAGGATAATCAAAATTCGGCTTGAATAGAAATGTAGAGAATCTCGAGAGGAACTCACCGGTAAAATTTGGTGAACAACGAAACTACGGATGAGGAGATCGGGCTCGCCGGAGTTGTTGCCGGAGTTGGAGAAGAAGACCGTCGGTACTTTTGTGGCCGCGGTGAACCAACAGGATAATCAAAATTCGGCTTGAATAGAAATGTAGAGAATCTCGAGAGGAACTCACCGGTACATTTTGGTGAACAACGGAGCTACGGATGAGGAGATCGGGCTCGCCGGAGTTGTCGCCGGAGTTGGAGAAGAAGGGCTAGCAGAGGGGGCTCCGGGAGGATTTTGGCAAATCTGAGCGAGAGGGATGTGAGGAATGGGGTGGAGAGGCTACGGTTCAATTTATATGGGCAAATGAGTAACGGTTTGGCGGGAATTGCTCGCCGGAGTTATTGCCGGAATTAATGTCTTCGTCGTAGTTACCGTAGCAGACAGAATATTCCAAGGAATATTCCTTTTTAAAATTCGGAAAGACACCAATTAATTCCGGAAAAATAGCAAATTAATTCCAAAAAATCCGAAATAAATTACAGATATTAAATACAATATTTTGAATTCAAATAAAACATTAATAATAATAATAACAATTTTATTATTACACATTAATTATTTTTATATTGCTAAAAATTGATTTTAAACTTGAAAAATAGTAATATAGGTCTAAAAATTCAATGAATTTTTAGAGTAGTTAAATAGGGTATTTTGAGCTTAAATAAAATATTTTCAACACAAATTTGGTTTTTATTTGCGGACAGCAATTCATTTTTAATTGCTAGATATTACAAAAATCAAAAAGGGACTTTTAGAAAATAGCAAATAAAATCCAAAAATTCGAGAAAAATTCACAGAAATTCCTGGAGTTATTTTGGACTTAAATAAAATAGTTCCAACTTATAATTGGTAATAGTTTTTGCAAATAAATTATTTTGGCTTTAAAATATTTAGGAAAAAGCTTTAAAACAAAATTCCAGAAATTTCCAGAAATTACTTAAAATTTTATTTTTCACTTTAAATCCAATTAAAACTCATAAAACTCAATAAATTTTATTCTTGACTTTTACAATCTTATAATTTAAGAAAACCAAGAAAACACTATTGAAACTTAGAAAATCCAATAAAAAAATAACTTTATTAATTTTTATTTTGGTAACAGAACTTTGGGATGTTACAGATATCCTCCATATCACAGACGGTTAGTATGGAGAACCGTCTGTGATATACTCACATCACAGACGGTTTGTGAATAGAACCGTCTGTGATGTGAGTATATCAAAGACGGTTCTCCTTACTAACCGTCTGTGATATGGAGGATATCACATACGGTTCCACATGGAGCCGTCTGTATAAGTTCAACACAGACGGTTAGTGAGAGGAACCGTCTATGATATACTCATATCACAGACGGTTGGGAATAAGAACCGTCTGTGATATGCCACCCCTATAAATATAAAGACCCGACAGACCCCCTGCCCTAGCGCCTCTGATCTCTTCTTTGGAAT
Source organism: Ampelocalamus luodianensis (assembly GCA_036346255.1). Classification (NCBI taxonomy): domain Eukaryota; kingdom Viridiplantae; phylum Streptophyta; class Magnoliopsida; order Poales; family Poaceae; genus Ampelocalamus; species Ampelocalamus luodianensis. The sequence continues at coordinate 9,343,410 of CM070628.1, forward strand.
AGAGGGGCTTGAGAAGCTTTGCTCTGTGTTGGCTGTAGGAGGCTTGTTTATTTTGCTTGCCTTGTTCTTGGTTGTGGGTTGCCTTAGCAACTTATGGCTATTTGGCTTGCATGCTTGCTTTGTGAGGCTTGGCTTTGGTGGTAACTCTCGGTTTGGGTGTTGTGAATGAGAGTTTTGTTTCGACTGTGGGTGTTTTGTGAGTGGGATAAGCTTATGGGGGAGGTGTATTTCGACTGTGGCTCTTCTCTTGCCCTGTTCATTTAAGTCTCACATTGCATTGTGGCATGAAGGAGAAGGACAGTGAGGAATCTCGCGGGATATTAGGAATTTTCATCGTGAGCTCCGAGGGTAACGATCTTTAACTCTTTATATTTGATCTAGGTTTATCTTTAATCAATTTTAGTGTATTTGGTTAATAGGAGGAGTAACGTATTTGCAGTTTATTAATATAATTTAACACTACTAATTGTTACGTGTGTAGCGTAGATGGACCGAAACTGGATGTACGGTGCGAACCGTGTGAGTGAAGAGTACATTAATGGCGTGATTGTTTTTAAAATAAGAGCACAGTCTAGAATAGCGGTGTCCGCATAGATGCATTCAGTACCGATGGGCTGAGGAGCTCGTACTATGGGCAAATAGAGGAGATATGGGAGCTCGACTACGTGCTTTTCAAGATCCCCCTATTTCGGTGCCGTTGGGTCCATCTCCTACAGGTGAAGGTCGACAAGTACGGCGTCACTACCGTGGACCTCGATCGTGTCGGATACAAAGACGAACCATTTGTACTGGCTAACCAAGTTGTTCAAGTCTTCTATGTAACCGACCCGGCAAATAAGAAGTGTCACGTAGTTCTTCATGGAAAAAGAAGGATTGTCGGAGTTGAGAATATAGTGGACGAGGAAGAATACAATCAATTTGACGAGTTGCCTCCTTTCGGAGACGGCATCAGGCTCGAGGAAGAACCCAACGAGGAAGCTAGCTATATGCGCGTCGATCATCATGAAGGGCTATATTTTAATTAAGAAATTACTCCATTGTAATTAATTTATTCCATAACATCATGTGTTATGGACTTGTAATATGTCGTACGTATATTTTGATGTCAACGTGGAATTGTAATCCCTCCTGTCCTTGTGGACCGTATATTTAAAAATTCATTTAATTTGGAAAATGTCCAGCTGCACCACCTTTCTAGAAACCTAATAAACTGAAATTTTATAGCAAATAGTCCAACACCTTTGCAAAGAAACTGACATACTCATGCCTAATCTGCGATGCGTCATCGAGAAGACGACGAGTCGCCCCACCTTCCACACCGCAGCCAGTGCTCGTGCACCGGTGGCCATCCTCCGACAGCGCCCACACCCGGCCCAGTGGCCCGGCCTTCTTCCCCCACGCCGCCGCCTGGACCATGTCCGCGGCGAGCCTCTGGCACCGCCTGCACTCCCGGTTGGTCTTGGCCGTCTCGCACCCGCCGCCGGTCGGCTCGTCCTCTACCTGGCTGATGTAGTGCTTCCCAACGTCGCGCGTCTCGCTGGCCGTGTAGAGGAGGAGACCGAGCACGTAGGCCGCGGCCTTGTGGCCGGCCACGGCCGCCCGTTCAAGGAACATGAGGCCGCGCTGCATGTCTTAGGGCGCGAAGACAAGCCCGAGGCCGACGATGAAATAAGCCCCCGGGTTGCCAGCGCCGGCCAGGTGGTTGACGACAGCGAGATAGCGCTCGTTGTCCTGCCATTTCATCGTCTCCTCTCGCTCCAACGCCACGCGCCTCCCCACGGCGCGTTCCTTGGACACCTTGTACAAGGCCTTGTAACTCCAATATACGTACATACAAAATTCAAGATGTTAGAATAAATAGTAGTACGTACGTACGTATATTGTAGATATAAAGATGTACGTACGTTAATAGTAGGCTGCATAGGTCCTCCATGGGCTGAGGAGAGCTCGCGGCCACACGGCCGACGATGTCGACGACAACATCGTGAGAAAGAGCGGCGATCACCGACCTCCTCGCCTTGGTGCTGGCCTAACTGCTCTGCATGCTCACCTTGGCGATTGCTGCGTGTATGTACTCAAAACCGTGAGACGAAGAGCGATGGGAGGAGTTTAATCTTCGGTGAATTATTCCGTCTTATAAAGAATTAGGAGTAACTGGCATGTGAGACAAAGAGACGCATGTATCGTTGGCGTGCGAGACGAAGAGATGGTTCTGCGTTGGTGAGAGGAAGAGACACATCGCACGGGAGATGAAGAGGTAGGAAAGAAATATCACAGACGGTTCTATCTTGAAACCGTCTGTGATAATAATATCACAGATGGTTATTTAATATAGCCGTCTGTGATACTATAATATTACAGACGGTTCTAAAATTAAACCGTCTGTGATACTTCACAGACGGTTTTATTTCCAAACCGTCTGTGATAAGGCGTACTCATCACATACGGCTGATATTACTAACCGTCTGTGAAGTATCACAGACGGTTCGTAATATCAACTGTCTGTGATGAGGAACTATCACAGACGGTTCTTATTACCAACCGTCTGTAAAGTATCACAAACGGTTGGTAATAAGAACCGTCTGTGATGAGGCGCGTATCACAGACGATTCCAAATGGAACCGTCTGTATAAGTTCAACACAGACGACTCCTTTGGAACCGTCTGTAATGAGGTGTCTGGTATGGCTTGTTTTGTAGTAGTGAATATTTATAAAAGTTGAAAGTAAAACCGCCTGGGCTTGATGTTTTGTCCCCTGGCATTCGTGCTAGCGCACTGGCGACTTCCTGTTCTGTGAAAGTGTCCTCTAGGCTGTGGAGGTCTTGCGTGGTGAAGTCCATTGCATCCCATCTTAGGTGAAGTGTTCTGGTGTTCGGCGTGGACATCATGTCTTGGAAGTGTTGTCATATTTATTTCTATTTTTCTTCATGTGATATGGCCCATCCATGCTCCTTTTGCAATCGTTGCATGTGGTTTCTTCGCTTCCTTGAATTAACTTTTAGATGGAAAAACTTAGTGTTTGCATCGCCCTCTCTTAGGTTTGTGATGCAGGAGTTCTGCATTTTCCTTGATCGCTCTATGACTGCAAGCCCCATCACTCTTTTCTTTAGTCTGGCTCTGAGGGCTCGCTCATGTAGCGAGAGACACCTATTCTCCTGGGCTATGTCTAGCCAGAGGATCACTTCCCAAGCCATGTGCAACTGCAACTTGACTTGAAGGAATATGGTTTTGCTCCATGCCCTAAGACGCCTTGCCATTGCAACAAGCTTGCTCTTTAGCCGGTGGATTGGTTCCATATGAAGATTGTTCACTTGCCAGGCTAGGACAACCTCCTTGAAACCCGACATCTTTTACTAGAAATTTTCAAAACGAAATGTTGGAGTTGTCGTTGGGCCACTTCTATTTGAGAGAAGAAGGGGGCAGTGGTCGAGAGTGAAGTGGAGAGAGCATGTAGAACATGCTTTTCAAAGTGATGTCCCATGCTTCATTACAAAATAACCCTGTCCAGCTTTGACGAGTGTTGGGATTTCTCGCTCGTTGCTCCACGTGAATTTCCTATTTTGGAGGTGGATCTCTTTAAGCTCGCAATCATTAAGGGTGGCTCGGAATTGGCCTATCTGTCTACGGTCGAGGTTATCTAAAAAGCTGCAGCCGTTGAGTACACACGGAAGCCAATACTCCAAGTCACGCGAATCAAAGGCATGTTGAGCCTAGGGACGTGCCGTGTTTTCACTAGGTGCACACGACAAGCCTACCAGGATGTTTCATATTCAATTGCTTCACGTACACATAAGTGTACGAAGGTTTTTCCAGCCCTTGCTAGGTACATACAAGGAATTGTACCAAGAGATTCTCGGCAGCCACAATTCTGTGATTTCAACTTGTCTCGATTCTGTCTCTGTGCCAACCGGTGTTCTAACCCAACAACTACTCTAATGTTGGTTCGTTCCGTCAGCAATCACTAGCGATTTCTTCGACGATCTGTTGTCTTTTTTGGGTTATTGTAGCAAGAACTGCACATGTGGAGTACAAAGTGGAGGTTTGCAGGTATCCAGATTTTGAGGTATTGAGAAAAAATCGATGTTAGTTGTGAGGACTACTGAATTTGGTGTTTCGCTCACCGTTCGGATATGTTGTTATTTGGAAAGCTTGCGCGACCAGTAAGGAGATATTGGCAACATTAATTCTCGTGAATTTGATGACATCCTCATGGTAGCTAGCATGATACTCTCTAGAGTTTGTTATTCATTAGTGAATATTATGCTCCAAATTAGAGTTCGAGATGAATGATTTAAGTGCAAGGAGTTTATTATCTACATAGATACTACAATGTTTAGTATTACTAGTGCAATATGTTCTAGTTGTTAGATCTTGTTATGAGGGGTCTATTACAGAGTTTGTCTCTACTCCATTGACGACACGTTGATAGTTCATTTCATCCGGATGTTCTTCTATAGAGTATTTTTTGACAATGTCATGGAGTTCAGTCACTTTTACAGTTGACAGTTTGATGTACATGATGGCTACATGTGTAAGTTGCTCTTCAGTAAGTATTGTTTGCAAAGTTATGGGTTCCAGCCTTCCAAGTGGAGCAATTCAAGTCCATGAGACAAGTTCTACACTATAGTTATCAAGCACCACAGGTGATGTCTGGGTTTATGTCGTTTGATGATTGGGCATTCGTTCAGGAGGTTAGTTACACATTTTCAGACTATCCTATGGTTATGAACTGATGAAAATATCTGCTTTGATAAGCTGTGTGTTTGGACCTGCTGGTTGTTTGCTCAATCTACCTTCATAAGAAGCGTTTGAAGAAGATTGTTTCAGTCTTACTCGTTAAGATTAGTCTTATGGACTTTCAACACACAAGGACCATTGATGGTGAATTGTGATTTCCAGAGATTTGCAATTTGTTTTGGATGCAGGAGGAATTCAGCTCAAGGTGGAAATTGTTGAGTTTGTGATCTAAATTCATTTCGATTTTGTTTCTGTTTCTAACATGGAGTTCTACTCCTACATGAAGCCTCCTTTGTACCTCTTAAAAATATACCCCTGTAGATCGTAGCGTAATATAAGAGACTCATTGTAAATATCCATACCTGTAACTCTTCTCATATAGTGATATTGCCTTCGTGTGCCCATGGTTTTTCCTGCAATGATTTTTCATGTAAAATCCATGTCTCTTCTTTATACTATTTGCCGTGTGTATTATAACACTACTTCAAGAAACTTTTTGAAAATTTTCATGACATCTGTACCATTTTCCGAGTAGTGGGAGCGTGAGTAGCACAAGACAAAGTTAGGAGCTTCTCAGCAAGTAATCCCTATCACTCCTACCTATGTGAATTTGTGAATACGATGGATTCTCCATCCTCTGCCTTGGAGAAGGGTAAAGGGTGAGGTTTGTAAACTGCTAATACCTATGTTTTGTTTCTTTTTCTTAATAAAGAATGGAAGCAGTGTGTGTTGCCCTTTGGTTTGAAAGAAAAAAGAGGTTAAAGCACGGTGCATGGTGCTGTAGTAACACAGTCCAACAAAAAAAATAATGGTGGAGCTTATCTGTCTTGGTACTATAGCAAAATTAGACATTGTAGTGGATTATTATAGTTAGCATTTGATTTGGCCCCTAACATTTTTTTAAAGAAAAGTTCATATAACACCCTGAATTTGGCTTGAAAGTCCGTCTAGCACCCTGAACTATGAAACCAGACATTTGACATTCAAACTTTACAATTTGGTTCAAATAACACACTGGCCTGGTTTTCGCATGGTGGTATTTCCCGTGTAGTGTGATGAGTGGGCGGTTTTGCCACGTAGGATGACATGCTAGCCAAGTTTAGGTGAATGACAGATGGGACCCACAGGGGCTTCTCCACCAAATCGAAACAAAAAGGGAATGAGCTACAAGGGACGACAACCATGGAAGCGTGGCTGGGAGCTCGATGGGGGAGAAACCTTGTGGGCCCCCACCTTTCATTGACCTAATTTGGCCAGCGTGTCATCCATGTGGCAAAACTGTCCACTCATCATGCCACACACACAGTAACACCCTGAAAAATTGGGTCAGGGTGTTATTTGAATTGGATTGTAAAATTCAAGGAATCAAGTATCTGGTTTCGTAGTTCGAGGTGTTGGGTGGATTTTCAAGCAAAGTTTAAGATGTTACACGGACTTCTTCTCTCTTTTTTTAATTAATTGGATGGTGATCAGGAGGCGAAAGTCAAGGTACTGTTTTAAATAATGCATTTTTAAAATAGAATTACAGAATTAAATGCCCATTTAATAAAATTACAAAAATGGAATTCAGTCGCCAACAAAACATTGTCAAATGTCCCTATCGCTATTCCAAAAGGCGACAGAGACTTAAGTCGCCATTTGAAACGGCGACAAGTTTCTGTCGTCAATTCAAATGGCGACAGGAGCCGGGTTTTTTTATTTTTTATTTACAGAGAATGCAGAGCTAGCCTTGGATTCTGTTGGCACAAACGTACGTGTCATTTTGGTGAGGTCTACTCGTTTGTTTGGTCTACACGATGTATGGGGTGTCGCGATGCTAAGTTCCGCACAAGGTTAGTCGTACGAGCAACAACATAATGAGATCGAAAATGGACACAAGCATAATGTTAGTCATACAAAAATTAATATTAATATTTATATAATATGGGTTATACATCTACTCACGGGCCCTCTTCGGACGTACTCCACAGGTGGCCCTCCCCCTCGTCCGGTAGTCCCGCAGCTGGTGCGAATACGTTAAGGGGTTTGGTGCCCGAACTACCCTAGAGGGGCGACCAACCTCCGCAGGTGTGGCCAACCCCGGCTGTGTTGGCTGGGATGGTGGAGGCACATTATGGAGCTGTGAAGCCCAATAGAGACCTGGCTGGGACCACCCTCCGGCTATGAAGGCACACCATCATTGGGAGGAAACAGGACCTCGTCGACGTCATAGTCTGAGTACTATATCCCCTCCTGCGCAGCTCGATTGGTATCCCTCCTCCCAATCGTGATGAAGCTCTGTTAAACAGCAGGACATGCTTTTAAATGTAATACAAATGAAAATTGGAAACACGACAAAGGAGCAGTAACCAGCATGGTCATTGCATTAGAAGGGATGTCTCTCCATGCTGCGGCCCTGCATACGCATGCAAGTGAAGTCCTGTTCCAACAAATTGGCATTAGTAGCAAAATCCGTTAGAAATCAACAAGCACAGGTGAGTTGTAGAGCTGTATTTGCGAACTCAGTAGGTGTACTTCTGGCATGGTGCCACGAGGACCCGCCCTGTCCGTCCACAGCTACGGATAGACAGGGCTTCGCTATCTTCTCCTCCTCTCTCATCCTCTCCCTCCTCCCCCTCTTCTCTTTTTTCGGATTAAAAGTGAATTTAGACCGGATTTTTGGACCTTTTATAACTTAGCCTCTGTCATCATTTAAAATGGCGACACGGACCTTTGCCACTGTATTACTGGCGACAGGGCTCCTGACGCCATTTCGAATGACGACAGCGCTCCTGTCGCCATTTGGATTAGCGACAGAAGCCCTTTTTTGTATTTTTTTTAAATGAATATTTATTTTTGTAATTTTATTTTAAAAATATATTATTTTGAAAAAAAATTCCCCAGTCGGCCGTGTGAATTATTGGCATGTTTTAATTAGGAGAGTCGTTCCCGGACAGGAATAGAGGATTGTACTACTATACTTAGTACACGGTCGCGCCACTACGTACACATCTCCTATTCAACCAAGTATCCGTCATGTTTGGAATTAGTCGCCCATTTATTTCAGATACGGCCCGTCTGGTGCTAAAAGAACACCACGCATCGTACGTACTGTGAGCTCTGTTTAATCTCTTGATTCCTTTTGCACCAATTAAATCTTCCTCTGTTGGAGATATGCCCTAGAAGTAATCATGGAGATGATTATATGTTCATAATTTATTGGATAATTTATTATCTTGTTCCTTGAATAATATCGTTAATATTTATTATCAAGTATGTGACTTGATTGTGAAACTCTATATTTATCTTTGTGATGATTATTCTAAAGCGATCCCTAGTCGGAAACATATGAGGACACATATGAATAGACTAGCATATGTATTGGTTGATGATCATGTTTCACGGATCATAGATATGGAGATATCAAACCAATAATATGACACATGTTAGTGAACATGGGGTTGGATCGACCCACCATGAGACACTGCGAGAATGTTGTATTCTTTTATGTCATCAGTTGGTCTCTTTTACAATATGTATGTTATATCCTTAGACTTGAGATCGTCGCATGCACTCAAGATGTATAGTGACTTACTTAGGGGTTGCCAAACGCTACTCCGTAACTGGGTAGTTATAAAGGTAGCTTTCGGGTTTGTCATGACACATGCGTCGAGGCATGGTCGATCAAGATAGGATTTGCCCCTCCATGCAACGGGAGAGATATCTCTAGGCCTCTCGAGTGATCGAATTCCAGAAATGCATGGCCATGCTATTCATGGTTAAAGAGTTAACCATAGTCGAGGAATTCGAATCACGTGATCGAGAAAGAGTGGTTGAGCTAACCAACAAGGATGGCACGTACTCGCCTTGAGTTTGACCGATATCGTGAGGCAAAGGGAAATACATATGAGATTTGTTGAGGTTCGTCTGATGTGATCTTTACGTTTACTTGGGAGTCGGCATGTCCTGCTAGGGGCCACTACCGATTAGTGGACGAGTAGGAGTACTCGGGCCATGTCCAAGTGCACGTGAACCTATAGGGTCGTACGCTTAAAGGGCCGGGACACGTTTTGGATGGTGATCCGAATTCTTATGGGCCACGAGTTCCTAATGGGCCTCAAGTTCGAGATCCATCATGGATGCCTATATATAGGGAGGAGGTGGCATAGGGTCAAGTGTGATTTTCGGAATTCCCGAAACCCTAGCCACCACACCTCCTTCGCCCAAAACCGCGCAGCCGTCGTTAGCACTTCGGCGCGTGGTGTTCCTGCCCTGTACGTGTGGATACCTTGGAGGCGTTGCTGCGAGGCTTCAACGCTAGGATGATCCGCAATCTGTGGCGGGCACGGGGAGCACTTGGAGGAGGCGCGAGACTAGTACGACTACAATCGCACTAACGCGCTACATCGACTCTTCTTCAGCTGCGAATCTGCGCGTCTAGTGGTAATTCCGTAATCTATTACTAGCGGAGGTTCCTTGGTTGCGTGGTAGATTTTTGAATTTATGCTAGTGTAGCCTACCCGTGTTCCTACATCCTCTACATACATTAGTCAAGACAAGAAAGCCCCAGATCTGTACGTATATATGTATATACAACATTTGCATTATGAGCGATTAATTACACCAGCTAGCATGTATACGTACTCGACCGATCGTCGTCTACGCAATACTTCTAGAACGTGCATGCGTGGAGTCAGCGAGATCAACAACAAGACGACAGCACATACATACATACATAGCAAAACTTTGGCTCAGACTCTCCGCTGGTTCTACGTACGTACACGTACTCCAAAAGGCATCCCGTGTACGGACGTACTACGCGCTGCGATTAGAACCGGCCGGTATGCACACATGGACACAATGATTTCCTCTCGATCGTATGGGTACGTACGTAGCTGCGTGCATCCATCGAGCAGCTAGCTAGCTTGCTAGTTGTGTAAGTTGGCACGCGCATGCAGTACGCGCGCGTGCACACGCATCGCATGTGCACGCACACGACGCGTACTTGAGGAAGCAAGCATGCATGGCGAACGAGATCGATCGGTCCGATTTGATAAGGCACATGCATGGTCGTAAGGGTGGATCACGTAGAGCTATTGAGGAGGTGCATAGAACAGTGGGTTTAAAATTATTTTACCTTATCAAAACTACATATATATAGATATAGATGTATATCTTACCGTTTAAGCCATGTAACTCTAGTACATGATATGGTAATATATATAATAACCCTCAATCGATTTCGTCTAGATCCGCTTGGTCGCATGTACGCGTACGTCTCAGATGCGCGCGCGCTTAGCTAGCTAGCTCGCGCGCCGGCCGGTTCCAGGTCCCGCGCGCGCGTACGTGCGCTGCCCACGATGGCACCACGCGCGGTACGTGGTGGACGCACTCGCTTCGGTCGGAGCGTGCGGCCGCGTATGTCTCGATCGATCGATCGATCGATCGGCAGAGCAGAGATCACAATTAGCTAAGTAGTGCAGTACTACGACGCCGAGTATCCATTAGTCCACGCGCGAGAAAAAAAAATCATCTTTCGATATAGTACAGTTAAACTCTCACAGCCGTTATTTTGTATGCTTTGCACGTAGTATGTGATCTATGTACCGCTTAACCATTGGACCATGCAAGGTAATATACCGTGATCGTGCATGTCACCAGTCAGCGGCAGTTAGAGGCCGAGACAGTACGTACCAAGCCAAGGTGTGATGATGTCGACGGTACGTCTCTTCGCCGTGATAGCTTCTTGACCGTGAAGAACTACTACGACTGAACGACAGATCGATCAACGCGACCGTCCGATTGAGTAATCAAGCAAAGATCGATGGACGGTACTCGACAGCTCGATCGATGACCGATTTTTTATTAATGTGTTCCGCGTATTTGGGTGGCTAGATTTATTTCGAAGTTTGTATAAATGTTTGTTAATATATTTATATATCTTGTAGCTTATTTAGACTTTTAAGATATCCTAAACATTGGAAATTAAACGATAATAAAAGTTTGAAAGAAATTACAACCTAAGCAACGTAATTGAAGTATATGCTTTGATGGAAGAAAATTATTGAGCATATTAAGTTGTTGGGTTTCTTAGAAACTAACTACTGTTTATCATGTATAGATCATGTAGTTGCATGCCCTTATTCTTACTCTATTAGTTTTTTTTTCAAATTGTATGCATGCATGTGTACCTCTATTTAATCTCAAGTAACGTTTGATTATGTGTGCAGCAAGTTATCTTATTAGTTTACATGTTATAATGTATTAGAATATCTTACTCACGCATACACCGATGCACTATGGCCGAGATACCTTGCATACACCGATGCACTATGACCGACATACTTTGAACTGATCTTCTCTCACACGCCAGATACTCCACCAAACCATGTGGCTTCTATATCTTTTCATCGTCACAGTTTTTTTTTTTTTTTTTGCTTCAACCCCAACAGTAAGCCAAAATCTTGATCGATCCTTCTCAGATGCTACACCTTCCAATGCAATACTTTATCACATAGTTATCTTCTACTTCTCCCAAATTATTGCTTAATACTAACCATTACAATGACTCCGAGCATATTCCCTACGGCTACGTCATTTTTACTCCAAGCTTTTTACTCCTCTGCCTTGGTACGCTTGCATTTCTATTCGTATAGATGCATGCATGATGTTATACATGCCCGTGTCCTTTTCTCTTGTGTCAGTCGCTCATCTTCTTCGATATTGGCCAACTCAATGTTGTGGTATCCTCACTAACCGTGGCGACCTTTCATCTTCATTAATGTTGGCATGTGTACTTTAATCGTTGTCTAATAATACGGAGAATCTTTTCGCCATCGCTAGCGATAACATGCCCCTCACTAGTGATGACCCGCTCCTAGCTACCCGATGGCCCCATATTGTCCATAACTCGTCTTTAGTGCAAAATTTCATCTCCTCTATGCCATGGCTTCCCTATCATCGAGCTTCCTTGGTCACTAACTTCTTCAACAACGTCAATGCTCACCACTTATCATCGCGGCCTTAGCTCCTTCAACACTGGACTTTCTCTTAAATGGCTCCATCGAGCAGCACGATATTGTCCTCATCTCCGTCGTCGCTGCCTCAGCTCTTCGCTTCCCCTAGATCAATGTCTTCTTACATGACAGATCGATGCCATCGCACTCTTTCGTGGTCTTCTCTGACACCATTTACGCTATATCATCGTTATAACTTGTATTTTTTAATCAAAATTTCAGTTATTTTTTATTTTTATTCCACAGGAAGCAACAATAGGAACACGTAACCTTGAGCGAGAACGTAGTGGCTTCTTTTGTGTCTTCTTTGACACCATTTGTGTCATCCTTGTTATAATTTTTATTTTTATTCAACATTTCAGTTATTTTTTATTGGAGTTCATATACAAATCAAATTGCTAAATTTATTTAATTTATTCAAAATTTTAGTTATTTGAGGATTTTATTTTGGAATACAAATGGAAATCGAATTGTAAATTTCTTTCATTTTTATTCCAAATTTTCATTCTTTTTATTGGAATTTTTATCCAAATCAAATTGTAATTTTTCTTTATTTTCTATTCTGAATTACAGTTATTTAGGGATTTTACTTTGGATTTCATATAGAAATCAAATTGTTAATTTTATTGAATTTTTATTCAGAATTTTAATTATTTTTTGTTGTATTTTGTATACAAATCTAATTGCAATTATTGTTTAATTTTTATTCCAAAGTATAATTATTGGAATTCGTATCAAAATTAAATTCCTAATTTTACTTTATGTTTATTTCAAAATTCAGCTATTTTTTCATTGAATTCCGTATACAAATCTAATTTCCAATTTTTTTATTCTGAATTGTACTTATTTAGGGATTTTACTTATAAATTTGTATGGAAATCAAATTACTAATTTTATTTTTATTCCGAATTTCAGTTTTATTGTACTTGATATGGACACTTTTACTTAGGAATCCATATGGAAATCAAATTGCTGATTTTACTTTATTTTTTATTTCGGATTTAAATTTTGTTTTACTTGATATAGACTCTTTCTTTTAATCTAGACAGTTATAATTTGGACCCACACTACAAGAAAAACACCATGTAGAGCCACTTTACTAGATGCGCTTTCCAACTTGTATCTAAAATTGAAGTTATATAATCTAGAGGTGTTTTATAGATACTTTAAAAATCACCCTAAAATTTTGTACCGTAGAGACGATTTTGAGATGTTTTAGAACCACATGCGAAATTTTATATTACAGAGACACTTTTTAGACACTCCAGTTCGCCTAAAGTTTTTTTGTTGTATAAAGATATTTTTTTAGACGTTTTAAACTATCTAATGGCGTTTTCGGTGGATGATATGTGTTAAACGACCTACATATAAATATTGCAAGTCATAACTAAACATATGAGGTGGTGGGGTTGAGGTGGCTAGTGTGACATTTCTAATAGAAATACTATTCCCAAGAGGTATAGAGTTCAAGTGCTAGCTTTTGCAAGAGTCCACACATTTTTTAGATTTTATTTTCTGGGGTGCACTACACTAGTAGCACAATTTAACTTCTCTACATAACGTCGCATATCCCGTAAAGACACTTTTAAAAACGTCACTACTGGCATAGCAACGATGCATGGGAAGGCATTTTCGAAAAAACCTCTACAACTGCCTAGGGCGAAAAAAGCGCCTCTACTATACAATGAAGTCACCTCTATGAGCTAGTTTTGTTGTAAGGCTACCACGATCGACGATATAGATCTTTTCTTTTTTTCTATCGATTAATGTGAGAATTCTTAGCCCTTTAGAGCGAATGTAATATCTTCTTTTAACTCTGTTTTAATAAGATAATAGATTGCATGCGTACAACCATTGCCTACTGAGGATAGTCTTTGGGGTGTTTGGAATGGCTTCGGTTTCGGTTTTTGCACGGAAAAGCCGAAAGCCGTTCCAAAAGTCTTGCTTTTCTTTCCCGCTTTTTCCCGAAACCGGAAGCCATTATAACACATGGAAGCCGGAACTGACCGCAGAGAGCTTCCCGCAACCCCTGTTGCAACTTTGCACCTTGCCCCTAAAGTTCAAAGGAAATGACCGCTTTTGCCACGCAATAAAACTCCCTCCCACCACCTCCTGCGATCGAACCTAGCCCTAGCGCCGTCCCAGCCCCCAGCTCACGCGCGTCCGCCCCACCCCATCCTCCTCCTCCTCTCTCCCCACGCCGCCGCTCCGCACCCATCCTCCTCTTCCTCCTCCCCGCGCGCGGCAACCTCCCCTTCTCCTCCTCTCCCGAGCGGCGCCACCCCGCCCTCCTCCTCCTCCCCCGAGCCGCCGCCATCCCCTTCTCCTCCTCCAAGCCGCCGCCGCGCCTACGCCGTTCGTCCTCCTCCCCCGCGCCGCTCGGCCTCCTCCTCCGCGCCGGGAGCCACGACACGCTGCTCGGCCTCCCCACCTGCGCCGCATCCCCCCCCCCCCCCAAGTTCAAACAACATAATCTCTTTTAGATTATTTAAAACAGTAGAGCTGTATTTATTCTGCAGATAGACGGACTGCACTTATGAATAAATATGGCTCAACATCTTGTTGATTTCATTTCATCATTGTTGTGAACATAGCCAATTTTTAGTTCCAATCATAATATTTCTGCCTTTTTGTACTGTAAACTTTAAATTATGTTAGTTGATTCTTGTTCTTTTAATTTTGATCAAAAGTTGGTTCAAGGTTAAAAATAATAATAATACTTCTTGAGCTTTACATGAAGGTGCTACAAATGCCTATGGTTTTACTTCAAGTTTACCTATTCTTCACAAAATTTAGAAGCATTGCAGTGAAGTATGATAATCTGTGCATTCTTGAGAAACATACGAGTTATTTCTTCATGCATTTTTTTGCTTCAACTTTAACAAATGTTTTGATTCGTCATGAATACATTTTTTGCTTTAACAACACTGAAACATTTCAGTCTAAGTGCCTAACCATTATTATTGGCTTCCTAGGGTAGGGTGATTTGTTTTTTATCATTATAGTTTGTCAGATATGCGTTGATACGTTGCTTGATAAACTCATAAAAACAGATATTTCCTCAATGAGAAAGGAAATGCTGGAGCAAACCGTTGATAGGTATGTACATAAGCCCTTTTGAGTTTATATCGCTTTCCTACTGTATTTTTCTGTTGTCATCCTAATTAGCATCGTTATTCTCGTCGCACATGTAGCATGTATTTAGCACGTCGAGATATACTGTGTCAAAATGCTCGGAGGTCATGGTCAATTGCTGGAGTGACTATCGTTGGCTACACACTTGGTACCATTTCCGGCATGGAACTTTCAGCAAGGAGCTAGCGGAATTTGGAAGAGGGAAACAGGGGAACAGCCAACATGCATAGTCTATTTTCTTGACTTGTATATCTTAGAAATGATCTTTCCAGTTTCTTTTGTATGGAGTCTGATGCTCAAACAAATTGCCTGTTTATTGTGATATTCCGAGAAGTTGATCATGCTACATTATGAAACAGACAGATAAATGCTTCTCTTCCAAAGGTTTTTAGGAACCGACTTCACGATTGCGGTGATAGACCGTGTCAATTTTGAGAAGGCCAATCTCCAAGGGGCAATCTTCAAGAACACGCTCTTGTCAGGATCGACCTTGGATGATGCTAAGTTGGAAGATGCTGTGTTTGAGGACACAATTATCGGCTACATTGACCTTCAGAAGCTATGCACAAACACCTCCATCAGTACAGAAGGAAGAATAGAGCTGGTTTGTAGATGGTTGTAGATGATTCAGCAGAATTAATTCCACCGCATCATGATCGTTTATGTTAATGTTAACGGTATTCGATAAGTAAGTCAGGTCTGTCTATAGAGCCAACATATGACAAGATGTGCCCATTTTCGATATATATGTATGTAAAAACCTCTGTATATTGTAAATATTCAGCAATAATGTACCACACTTCTGCAATCTTAACTTGTGCAAATAGCCAAATACCACATACACAAAAGGAAGAGCCGTGCTTCCCACATATATATTGTTCACAAATCACAATTCAGTAATAGCATTACTGATGATACATTGCCTGGATGCATGCATGGTTTATTCCACACCATTAGTAACCACACCCTACAATACTTTGTGCGCTTGCTTGCCAACATTATTGTCTCCTTGGTTGGCTCCAAACTTTGCTGTATACGAGTCTCTGAAGGACCGGCTTCTTCAGACAAATCCATTTGAACTTGCAAAGGATAATGAGTTGCATGTGGTAACAAGGCTTGGATGTGGAGCTGTGGCTGGAACCATAGGGCAGACTGTTGCATACCCTCTTGATGTCATCAGGAGAAGAATACAGATGGTCAGTTGGAATCATGCCGCTTCTATTGTTACTGGAGAAGGCAAAGAGGCACTCCAGTACAATGGTATGATCGATGCATTCAAGAAAACTGTTTGGGCATAAATATTGTAATTTGTATATTTTTCTCTACTCCCGGTAATACTGTAATATTTTGATTGTACCTATGAATATTGCAAAGAAACAAAGTTTTCTTCGAAGCAAGAATTGCAATGCAGTGCACCTCGAGTTACATTCTCTAGTGTTAATTCTTTAATAATTTCCAATTGTAATCGTTGCAAAAATATTGAGAAATTAACATGTTTGTCGTAGATACAAATGCATAAATAATAGTTATGTAAAGATAAAAGTTCGGTACTATTAATTTTCAGATGAAATTACGTACAAAAAAAAGGAAATTGGTGTTAATTGTAGTCAATTAGGGTAATTGTAGTCAATTGCGTTAATTGCGATAGTCGTCGTTAATTGCAATCAATTTCGTCAATTGTTGTTAAATATCGTTAATTGCCATCAATTACGTTAATTGCTGTTAAATGGTATTAAAAAGTCATTATTTGCCTCATGGGCATTTCAGATATTTACCATATCAGAAGCTCTAGCCAGCCTACCTAAAAGCCAGATAAACAAACATCAAACCTCTTTAGCCCAGTCGTTCAGCCCTGTAGCCCAGTCAAAAACCGTTTTTTAGAAAAACTACAGCTGTGCCAAATAGGCCCTTTATGGTACATATATGCATGCATGCTTCTGTGCTCCAAGAGAAACACACTAGCATCTGAAATAATTCCTCATCATCTCCTCGTTTATTTAGGATTAAGTACATTGTTTGTCTCTCAACTCTTGCTCTAGTTTAATTTTCGTTCCTGAATTGTAATACCGGATAAAAAGTGTCCTCTAAGTATCAATACCGTACAAAAACCGTCATTTATTCCTTTTGAGAGTGGTTTCGTGCCACGTGTCAGTACCACGAGCAAGCCACGTGGGTCAAACACCGGTCAAAACAGCTCTAAAACAGACGAAGGAGTATCTTTTGTGCGGTATTAATAGTTCAATGACGTATTTTACCCGGTATTACAATTCAAAGACGAAAATTAAACTAGAACAAGAGTTGAGGGACAAACAATGTACTTAATCTGGTTTTGCTATAAAAACACTCGAGTATTTTTTTAACGATTCAAATTGATTTTATGACGATTGAGTGTGTGCGCGCGCGTGCTCAAGATTCCTACGCTGGCGATGTCTTCGGCTTCGGCGGCTTTGATGAAGGCCAGTCTTAAGTGATCGATATATGTTCTCCAACTCTTTCTATTAACGATCGATACATGCTCCAACGTAACATCTGAAACAAGAATTATGCCTGTGTGCAATCCTTACTCCCCACATATGCATGTCGGCACACCCAAAAAAGGGGAACACAATACTGAATATTGTGTGTCCAAGGGTATATAATTTGGGTTGCATGTTTGGTCACCAATTAAGCAGCAGCATCCAAAGACTGCCACCAAAAGGTTATATGACAAACAGTTTCATCAACAGGTCAAGTTTGACAGTTGGATGATTGTTCTGTAGTCGAGTGACCGCTAACTGAGTTGGATCAGCTGTCAACCTTGATATGATCATATGATGTGATCTAGACAAATGTGAACTGTCCAAAAAGCAAACTCTGATAAATAAACCAATCATCGTACACAGGACAACCAACAAAAACCAAACTCGATCGATCTATATAGCTCATATATAGTCCCTGCGTTCCTGGTTAGCAAAACCGTCTTGAACACTATGGCTCGGAAAACGTCAGAAATCAACGTCTGAAAAACGTGCAATAAATAAGCTAACCAGCAAGCATTATATATATACGCGTATCAGATTATATCAGACATGATCGAACCTCCCAACTGATAACAACCTCCTGCTACCTAAAAATGGACGGGACAAATCGAAACCCAAAACTAAACAAACACTAAATACACCGATCGATATAGGTTTAAGGCTTGCGTTATTGCGACTTGTGAGCAGCACTGCAGCAGTGAAAAGGCACACAAGTACAGTAGTAGACACGCATTATGATCACGTACATGCCTACGCTGCCTTTGTCGAAAGCGAGAAAAGTAGATGAAAAAAAGGAGATCGAAAGGCCGAAGGGTTTTTTTTTAAAAAAAGCTGCAGAATTCACCGTATTCACAACGCGCGGCACGGGGGCAGTACGTCGAGCAGAGAGGCCGGAGAGGAGCCGTGGCTTCGACCGCACCGCGAGATGAACGTGGCTCGTTGCTCTTCACCTACCCCGAGTAATTGTAAGGCCGACGCGTTGCGTTGCACTGCCTGGTTGTAGTACAGTACTTGCTATATACTGGCTGGCTGGCTCGTACGTACGTAGGCTAGTGGCAGTAGTACTCGCAAACAACGCATGTTCGTGACACACAAGGATGGTGGCAGCTCTAGAGCACGCAGTAGATTATTGGTTGGGAATTGGATCCAGTTGCCTTTTTTTCTCTCTGACAGGTACTTTGCCGTGTCAGTCCTTTCCGGGCCGACGAAGTGGCGTGCAGTGCGTACGCGTCAGAACCGTTACTTTTAAAACCGAACAATAGTAACAGTAGAGTAACTTCTTCTCCGGCAATATGTTCAGTAAAATTAATTCGAGATGCATAGCTCATGAGCCTACGTCCCTGCGCATCCAAACGAGACATGACGATAGAGGAGCTGGAGAATACCGCGCGCGGTGCGGTGGATACACCAAGAAAACCATCAGAGATTATTAATCCGCACCGTACACGAGACGAGATCTTGATCTCGGGGTTAGCTCCATCCCCGTATGGTACGGTGTGCTTAATTATATGTATGCGATGCTTAATTAGCTTGACCCTGCAGAGCACCAAAATAAAGCCGCGCGCCGGGATGGACGCGCATCGATCCCTGTACGCACGTCTTAATCGGGAATAGTTCTCCCGATTGTAGCAGCAAATTGCACGGCTTGACTACCGTCCACCTTTGGGCATCTGATTCAGTGGCGGAGCATGTTGAAGTTTTTTTTTTTACAAACCATTTAATACATGTGATTTTTTACAAATTTTATAAAACAGTAAAAAAATTTACAAGAATTAACTCCACCCTTTGGGCATCTGATTCAGTGGCGGAGCATGTTGAAGTTTTTTTTTTTACAAACCATTTAATACATGTGATTTTTACAAATTTTATAAAACAGTAAAAAAATTTACAAGAATTAACTCCACGTAGCTAGATAATCATGTATTTAACCCTATAGAAATACAATTCTGGCTACGCTACTGATCTAATTAGAATTCGAAAGGTCCCGAGATCGACCCGAGTGAGAAGTTAGGGTATGCATGGTACGGAGACAGTTATGGTCAATCTCTCCCCTTTTGTTAATTTCACCGAAACTTGCAATCTCTTCTGGGCCATCTGCGATGGATCCAGTGAAGTCGCGAAGAATACAGTAGCCAAATGCCTTAGGGCTTCCGAATTTCCTTGCGTGTGTAGGGGTGGGGGTGTTGTAATATCCCGAGTGCCGATTAGAGAGAAGTTAATCGGGGAAAATGGTTTTAGTGTAATTTTAGTTTTTTTAGGGGGATTTAAGAGTTGGGCCTCCGGCCCGGGGTGTTTTGGTCTATTTGGGCCGGCCAACAACCAAGAGGGGAGTCACCATGGGCCTAAAGCCCATGCGCCCCCACCCCTTCAAACCCTAGTTTTGGACCCTTCTTCTTTTTTTTGCCCTCATTCCAAGCCCCTCATTTGTTCTGGTGGCGCTCCCTGCAGCACCTCTTGGTGGCGCCTCCCTTGCTGCTCTGGTGGCGCCTCCTGCAGCCTCCTCTTGGTGGTGCCTCCATTCTTTGCTCCTCGGTGCGGGCTCTACCTCCTAATGACCCTCTCCTCCTCCTTCTTGGTAGAGGTAGTCACTCACATCCCTGCTGTTGTTGAAGTTTCACCCCTGGTAGAGGTTGGTTTTGGGTTCGTCGTTAGCATGGTTTTTAAGGCGTCGCTTAAAGCGACGCCTAAGCGGTAAGGCGCAGCTCGGGGTTGAGGCGTCGCCCCGCCTTGCCGTCGCATGTCGCCTTGCGTCGCCCGTCGCCTGTTGCCCATCCCCGTCGCCTGTCGCCGTCTCCAGCCCATCTATTCGTTACCGCATTCGCCACAACCATCTCCAAACCCAGATCTGGATCAAAGGGGAGAGGGAGAGCTAACCTAAGCCACCGTCTTGCCTCCCGTCGTTACTATCGCCGCCACCGTGGTTGCCGCTTGCCGCCATCGTCGTCACTCTTCATCACCGTGTCGCGTGGTCGTTGCTCTCTACTCGTCGCCACCACCACGGCGCGAGATCGGGCCTCGGCTCCTAGTTGTCGGTGGCGCAGTGGAAGAGGAGGAGCAAGGAGGAGGTGGCGTTGTGGGAGAGCAGCAGTAGGGAGGAGGCGGCGCTGAGGGGAAATGAGGCGCACGAGCTCGGCCGGGCGGGGGAAATGAGGAGCGCTAGCGCTCGGCGGCGGCGAGGCGGGGAAAAGATGAGGCGGGGCGCGCGGCGGCGAGGGTAGGCGGGCGAGGCAGCGGTAGCGGGATCTTCTGCGGCCTTTTAGGCTGCTGACTTCTGCTTCTAACCTCTGTCGGCTGCTCTGCACTACCGCCTTACGCCATTCGTAAGGCGTCGCCTCGCCTCACGCCTTACCGCTTAAAAGGTGTGAGGGGGGTGAGTCGCCTCGCCTCGCCTTACCGCCTTAATAACCATGGTCGTTAGTGCTGTGTTTAGAATCTGATTGCCGTCCTCTGTTGGACTTTGTTTTTCGTTTAGATCAAGGCTGATTTAGGACTTGGGATCTCTTTGAAAGTTGTAGATTATGTCGTCAGGTTTTGATAGCCTCTGAGTTCGCCTGAATCGAGTTATGGTTTGCAAGTTAAGACCATTTTTGTATGACTGTCCAGAACATCGTTTATTTTTCAACAGTTGCTTTGCGAGGCCGTTTGAGCATTTCTAAGGTCCGAATCAGGGATCCTCCTTATTATGAGAATTGTAGCTTATTATCTTAGCTTTCAATAGCCGCCAAGAACACTTAATTCCGATTTGTGGATCAAAAGTTATGATTGTTTCAATCTTGCTGTCCAGAATTCTGACGGGATGATCCCATTGATTTGTCTTTTGAAATATGTTGATGTTAGAGACAAATTCAGGGTCCCCACCCAACTAAATTGTTTTAGAAAATCCCATAAAATTTCCAGATTGCCAAAGAATGCCCCATTTGGAGTGGTAGATCAAGAGTTACGCTATCTTCCTTACTACTGTACGCTTTATCGGGACAGAATCTGTCTTTTAGGTTCAGTTGCCGGTTAGTGCATTTTCTTGGCTGATTTAGATTATCTCCCCAACTAGGTTTTCGTAGATATGTTTGTTAAGTTTCTCTAGGAACTGGTCTCACCTCGTTCCGAATCCCAGGTTAATAGATATGGTCTTTTCCGTGCCGCTGTCCAGATTTACTAATGTGTTGGGGTGTTGGCAGTCTTAGACTAAGTCTATTAGTTAACTCTTGGGTATTCGGAATGTGTTGTAGAACGTTAATGGAAGGTCCTGTTATATGTTGTTCTTACTTCGAATATATACTGTGTAGGCGGAGAGGTTTCAGGTTTGGGAGCACCGCCATTGCCCCCTAACACGTCACATCGCGGAAGGCAAGTACTTTGAGGTTATTAAGAGTTGTGAATGATTGAATGCTTGTTGACCATATTGTGTTTTCTATGATTCATGATGGTATTCAATTATTGTGTTCCTTTAATATGTGATATTTCCATGGTTAGAGGTGATGCTGTTCGTTGTTCATATTTCATTCTTTGCATCCATGATTCATGTTTAATTCACGGGAGTGGATTATAAGACCCATCAACTCCAGTATGGGCATGTACGCCCCACCATTCCAATGTGGGCAGAGTTGGATCCCCGTATGAAACGTTCTTCATACGGGCCTCGGATCCCCACATTTTGTTAAATGTGGGCCAAAGTGAACATTGTGGGTGTTTCACGAGCTATCTGGTATAAGCGAAGTGTAGACCATTCATTCTATACGTTGCATGCATCTGTATGTTCTTTCAATCCTGTGTTAGCATTCTTAATTATGATGCCTTGCTCCATTTCATGGTAGTTCATTATTACTCTTGTGCTTGTTGAGTCTTGGACTCATTCTTGTTTGTGTTCGTTTATTTCCAGGTGATCGCCGCTAAGAGCATTCACGGAGGGGAAATTAGACACACACAATACTTTTACTTCACCATACTCAAGTTACCATTGAAAGATGCTACATCCATGTCTTACACTTGCTAAGTGATGAACTGTAATAAATAGAGTTGAAGTTGGATGTTGTCATTCTCGACGTTAAGGTTGATTAAACAACTGCTTGTGTTCCTGGATTAATCTTTGGAAGTAATTACCTTAGTGGATTTGGACGACTTGAATAATTGGAAATTTTGAACCTATGTGGAATTCAGATTATGTCTAGGTTTAGATGAAACGTTGTTGTTCTTTTATGCTAGTGGATGAGTTATTGCTAAATTTCTTCCGCTTGTTGTTGTATGGTAGTCCTATGGGTGACATTTTGGCTTCCGAATAACCATGGTGTTACAGGTGTCCCCTCACACGTGTGTGTGTGTATGTGTGTGTCCATGCAGTGTGAGTGTGATGTGCGTCCGTCTTGTAACCTCTTAAAAAAAACTTTTATTCGTTTCTATTTTTTGTTTCTGTTACAAAAACTCTTCCTTATTTGCGCTTGGAAAGACTGTCGAGTGAGACGTACGCAGGTCGGTGTTCCCTTTTTTTTGTGTTCACATGTGGTCTATTTAGGCTAAGCCCTATTTTTTTTTACTTTAATTTACTTCTTATCTTTTAATCTTAAACACATTCATTATCTCTTATCTTTTGAGTTTAAATAGGCAAGAAGTGTGAATTCGATTTTCGAGTTGGGTTTTGGGTCATGTAATCAACCAAGAGGGCATTTCGGTTGATCCTAGCAAGATCTCAGCAGTGGTAGAATGGAAAAGACCAACTAATGTCAAGGAAGTGAGGAGTTTCTTGGGCTTAGCTGGCTATTATCGGCGCTTCGTGGAGGGTTTTTCAACCATTGCTAGACCGATGTCTCAATTGACCCAGAAAGGTGTAAAGTTTCAGTGGTCAGATGCGTGTGAGCGCAGTTTCTGTACTTTGAAAGATAGATTGGTGACCGCTCCAATTCTTACCCTTCCTGAGCCTGGAAGGCGTTTCACAATCTATTCAGATGCGTCTAGAGTTGGACTTGGTTGTGTGCTCATGCAGGACGGCAAGGTGGTTGCCTATGCGTCGAGACAATTGAAGAAGCATGAGCAGAATTATCCTACTCATGATTTAGAGCTGGCCGCAGTGGTTCTTGCTTTGAAGATCTGGCGCCATTACTTGTATGGCGAATCTTGTGACGTTTTCACAGATCACAAGAGTCTGAAGTACATATTTACCCAGAAAGATTTGAACCTGAGACAGAGGAGGTGGTTAGAGCTATTAAAAGACTATGATCTCACCATTCAGTATCACCCGGGCAAAGCAAATGTTGTAGCAGATGCCCTGAGTCGCAAGGCGACGCCTCCTACTCTCAGTTGTCTTATTGCTGATTTTGAGCGTATGGGTATCTCTTTTTGCTTTGCGGGTACCGTCCAGACTGAGACTCACTTACTTCTTGAGTCAGCCATTCCAGATCGGGTGCAGGAGGCTCAACGGCATGATCAGATGCTTCAGCGTGTGAGGAAGCGCCTAGATGAGGGCAAGCAAGGCCACTTCAGCATAGATGTTTCCGGTGCTATGCGTTTAAAGGTCGCCTGCATGTGCCACAAGATGCACAGTCAAAGATGAGATTCTGAAGGAAGCACATCGCCTCCATATACTGCATACACTGTGTGAAACCAAGATGTACAAGGATTTGAAGAAGAGTTTCTGGTGGAAACAGATGAAAGTCGATATCGCTCAAGATGTGGCATCTTGCGGAGTTTGCCGGGTCAAGAGTGAGCATAGCGGCCGGCAGGTTGTTGCAACCTTTAGAGGTTCAGTGTGGCCATGGGATGACATCTCTATGGATTTTGTAGTTGGTTTACCCCGCACGCAGCGAGGGAAGGATGCTATTTGGGTCATAGTGGACCAGTTAAGTAAGTCGGCACATTTCATTCCTATTCGTTAAACTAACACAGTAGGTGATTTGACTC
Source organism: Ampelocalamus luodianensis (assembly GCA_036346255.1). Taxonomy (NCBI): domain Eukaryota; kingdom Viridiplantae; phylum Streptophyta; class Magnoliopsida; order Poales; family Poaceae; genus Ampelocalamus; species Ampelocalamus luodianensis. Next base: position 9,367,683 of record CM070628.1, read on the forward strand.
CTCTCTATGTGCGAGAGATAGTGCGGTTGCATGGAGTGCCAAAGACTATCGTTTCAGATCGAGATGCCAAGTTTGTCTCCAAGTTTTGGGAGAGCTTGCAGAGTGCCTTGGGCACACAACTTCGCCTCAGCACCGCGTTTCATCCCCAAACTGATGGTCAGTCTGAGCGCACGATCCAAACACTCGAAGATATGCTTAGATGTTGTGTTATGTCTTGGAAGGGAGGTGTGCCTAATAACATCTAATTGTTGTCATTTTTAATCATATATAGGCCGTGTCCACCAAATTAATGGCCAGATTTCTTTTTCGAGAATTTCTACCATGTGATAATTAGGATCCACTAAACTAAGGGCCAGATATTTTCTTTTTTGTGAGAATTTCTAGGGCAACTATCTTTTTTTAGTAGTTGTAAACCACCCGTCATCTACTTTTAGTAATATAATAGATCTGAGTTGTTATAACTTGGGTCCGCGAGATAGATGGCTGGATCTTTCTGGTTAATACAGGAGCTTCCTCGGAGCGGCTAATCAGTATAGGTTTACATTTTTTTTTTGATATTTTTGAATTTAGGTTTCAAATTCGTATACAAATCAAATCTCTAATCATCCTTTAATTTTTATTCCGAATTTGCATGTTTTTGGATCGTACTTGTCGTGGATTTCTTTTTAGTTTTAAGATGGAATTTGTATAAAAAACTAATTTATATTATATTTTAATTATTATTCTGAAATTTAGTTTTTTTGAGATTTACTTCGCAATTCATATGGAAATAAAATTACTATTTTTATTCTGAATTTCAGTTCATTTCAATTATGCTTGACATGAACTCTTCATTTTAATTTGCTATTTATAATTTAATTATTATCCTTGATTTTAGTTATTTATGGTGTTACTTTGGAAGTTGTATTGGAATCAAATTGCTAATTTTAATTATTTTTTATTCCAAATTTCTCTTTGTTTGGATTTTGATTGGTATATGCTCTTTTCTTTTAATCTGAGCTTTATAACTCAGGTCTGCTAAATAAATGGCTAGATCTTTTCTCTAAATGTATAATTAGTATAGATAAAGATATATTCTTATATCTCTAAGTCAACTATCAAATATAAGCCTTTAAAATTAGGACTCACCAAATTAAGGGCTAGATGTTTTTTTTTTGAGAATTTCTATCATATTTCTATTTTACTTAGCAACTCTAAAAGAACTATCATTGATTTTTAGTATATAATAGATGATGAGGACCCAGCCGGTCCCCTATTGAGCATCCCCTTACCGATCCTATATTATTGCACATGAAACCCACAGCATCAAAGTGCGAAAAAAAAGTCATAGAAGGCCAGCATGCTTGCAGGGAAAGCGAGAAAGACAAGCATGCACGCATCAAACTGCAAACAATGCATGCAATGCAACACGTAGATCCCACAGAAAGCTGGCCTAGAATCATGTCGAAAGGACAGGGAATGAACTATCAGAATTCAGAGAGCAATCTAAAGGTTGAGGCTTTAACCATCCAACAATCCTTCCTGCACAGGGGCCTAGCTAGTAATCATGCGGCGGCAAGTGCTAGCAATAGCATGACAGCAAGCAAGCACAGGCGCGTCTCCCCAGCCCGGCTGGCCATCCCCGGGAGGACCACCTGCGGATGTGTGGTCATGCTCTGAAAAAAGCCAGCCCATCCTAGCTCCCATAGATCAGGAACCCCATTCCACAAGCAAAGCAATGCAACCAATCCAATCCAGACTACACACACACACAGAACATCCATGAGTCAAAATGCATGTGATGATGACCACTATCACATTATAAAGAACTTGAAAAATTGCAAGCAAATACCACCTAGGATCTCTATTATAAAACAAACGTCATTTTAGAGTATCTCCAATAGTTAGGCATCTCCAGTAGTTAAAGATAATCTTGTCTCTAATATATACTACATCATCTTTAGAGACAACATCTCTAATAGATAGTCTCTAGCACTATACTCTCCAACATTTATATTTTATAATTTTTCTTTGAAACAAGTCTATATATCAACTAGAGTGGATTAATGTATCATGTCTTGTTTTGAGTGCACGACAGTCTTTTCAGGAAGAGACGACCTGTGCTATCTCTCCTCCACGTAGGATTTTGTTAACGTGGTATAGTTAAGAGACGACAATAAATACACTATTAGAGATGCCCTTAGTCAGAGGCAGACACATGAGTAAAATGTAATTGTGTCCGCAAAGTGTAGGTAACACGAGGTGTTTCTTAGGCCTAAGAGCATCTACAATAGTCCATGTCACTTGTTACTAAGGGGTTGCCACATCAGCATTAAAGTGGTGTGGAGGAGAGAAGGTGAGATTGTTTCTAGATGGAAAAACCAGCAAATTGTCAATACCAAGACACAACAAACAACCAAATACTCTATTGGAGCTAGACTTACTTGTTACTTAAAAACGCGTTTTGTGGGTCCCACTGTCTCTAAGTAAAATATCAACCGGATCACTTGTGCAGCCCAACTTCATTATTGATATGATAAGTGAGCCAAAATATATAGACCACAAAGTTGCACTTTATTATTAATCATCAAGAATCATGCATACTTGTAGCAATTAAAGTCTTAGACATAAGCTCAAGAAACAATCCATTGAAAGACTTATTTTTTTTATTAGATTGAGTACTCTCTCTCTACTCTTCGTAACAAATTAAGAAACAAACTATTGTATATGCTCTAATTTCACGCAACCACACTAAATCTATTGGGTGCCTAGGGCTGTGGCAGCAATGGCTAGTGCCTAGTGCTCCCTATCCCGGCTGACCCCACAGTGGATCCAGTCCTAGTTTTAGCTTCGTATATATACAAATTAAGGCTAAGAAAAAAAAGAGTTAATATATATCTTAGCATTTTTACATATGCTTATCTAATACGTCAATTGGTAATATAGCTACTGGGTATCAATAAGCATACAATAAGGTTATTCGAAAGAAAAGTTGTAATTTTTTTAAAAAACTATATATATATATATATATTCCTTCGGTTTTTTTTTTACTTAATGTGTTTTACTTTTTACGGTATCCAGGACGCGACTTTGACCGTTATTTTTTTATAACTTTACATCAATATGTAGTAATAAAACTATAATACTATAAAGTACTTTTAATGATAAATCTAATTATATAATTTTATATAGACAATATAGACAATTTTAAAAGTAAATTGCACCACAGGTATATCAACTTATGAGGTAGGTGCATCTAGCTCTCTCAACTATAAATGTATATAGATCAATGAACTTGCTAAACCGAGCGAGAGGGGTTCAAAAGAGGTTTTGCAAGGCTTTCCGCATGGCATCCACGTGGTGCTAATGCTTATATGGCATTGACGAGGTAGATCCGGTGTGTGCGTGTGCGTCAGGACCATGGGAATTTAAATGATCGGGTCGTATTGCATTTCGATTATGTTTTCGCTTTGTCTCGGAGATGGATTCGATGAGAGACAGGCACAGCGCGGAGGAAGAGAGTGGCGGAGTCGACACGAGATCACCCAGAAGGAGCGAGTAGCGACACGGGAGTCGGTTCGACATCATTTACTGTGTCAGGTTTGACCAAAATGTAGCTTGACTTGGAGTAAAGTCGCAGCTGCCGTGCCTCGGAAGCAAACCCGTTGTACGTATCGGTTGATCGGTTGGTGTTCAATTTTGATGAGTTCAATCGAGGAGCCAGCTTTGGGTGGTTGCATGTAATTGTTGCAATTTGGAATGGATCATGAGGTGTTCTTGACATGTTCAGGGTCGATTCTGCCTACAGTAGAAGAGGATGGGTGTGATATCACGGAAGGTACCGTCCTGCCGGCGTGCGGGAGCCTGTGCTGTTTCTGCCGCGCGCTGAGGGCATGATCCAGGCAAAGGCAACCTGTTCGAGGTACAGGAAGATCCTTGCTGAAATCTCCCCCCAAAACACAGGTTGCGCCATGCATGCTACATCTCTCTTTTTGCGTAATGATACCACGTCGTCACATTGGCTGCTCTTGTGGACCTACCTACTTGTTACATGTTTCCGTGCTGTTGGATGAAGAACCAAATGGGAGGGGGGAGAGAGAGAGAATTGAGGGGTTGCCATGTCAGCTTCCACATGCACAAGTGGATTACATGTCAGCATGGGAAACCACTTCTAGACCTATTTTGTACGGTTTAATAAGTTTATTGATCTAGATGCAAAGTTTCATAATTCAGTGACCTAAATGCACCCACATCATAAGTTTATGTACCCGTGGTGTAATATTCTCTAGTTAAACATATTGGTGATCAGCGGGACGGATTCTACGACGCAAAGTGAAAAAGAACTGATGGAGTAGTATTTTCATTAAAAAAAATTTACATGTAACGTACATATGTTCGTGTTCATAGCAACAGTGGGATATGGCCTTAACCACGGCATGCACGGGCACAGACGCAGGCAGGCAGTGCAGTACGCAGCTGCCTTGTGTACTTGGGTGACGAGATGGTTAGCTCTTAATTAACGCCCCGGCTCTTACGTACTTCGGTCCCCTCCTAGCTAACTCCTCTCCTCCCTGCAAAAATGCCCGCCTCGTCTCACCATAAAACCACACCGACCCTTACCCAGCTCTTGCACACACACACCCACCCACAGTCACAACACAAAAAAACTGCGCTTTGTTTACTGTTTGGGAGGACGTCGCCATGGCCGCGCCGCATGACATGCACAGCGTCGACTCGTTCTCGCAGCTGCCGTTCGTCTGCGCCGCCGCGCTGCAGCCTGCCGCGGCGGCGACGGTGCAGCGGGACGCCACCATCCGCCTCTTCGGCTGCGACTTCTCCAACGACGTTGCTGGCCAGATGCCCAAGGAGGCCGCGGCCCCGGACGTGGACGGTGCCGCGTCCGAGGGGGGCGGTGGCGCGGTGGGGGAGACCAGGAAGTTCGAGTGCCACTACTGCTGCCGCAACTTCCCGACGTCGCAGGCGCTGGGCGGCCACCAGAACGCGCACAAGCGGGAGCGGCAGCACGCGCGGCGGGCGCACCTCGAGGCCTCCCTCGCCGCGCACTGCGGCACGTACCTGCCGGGGCATGTCTACGGCCTGTTCGGCTACAGCCACCAGGCCGCAATGTCCCCGCTGCCGCCGCAGTACCCGGTGTGGGAAGGTGCCGTGCCGGGGATGTACGGCGGCGTAGGCTCCGTGGCGCGGCCTGCAGCGTACGGCGGCATGCCCGTGCCCGGGACGTGGAGAGCGTCGCCGGTGGGGAGTGGTACTTTTGGTGCAGCCAGGCGGCACGAGGAGGCGACGGCGGTGTTGGGGTCGGGAGGGGTGACTGGTAAGGATGAGGAGATGATGATGAGCGTGGCGACGTCGTTGCCGTCGTTGCCGTCGTGCCTGTCCGGCCGGTCGCCGGCGGAGATAGGTAGGTCTGAGCTGCGACAGGAGGAGGGGGTTGTAAGCTTGGACCTCCGTTTGTAGTTCTTTACCTTGTTTAGGTTGGTTAGTAACTTGTTCAGGTTACTCTGTTTTTTTTAATCTAAGGCTTTGAGTTTGATTGCAAAATTGATGGGCATTATGAATAATTTCTACCTTTTCTCCATTTTAGCTGAGGAGTTAGTAGCTTTGTTTTATTGTTAACTCAGAATAATTATGTTTAGATCGAAATGACTTCTTAGTTTGATCTTTTTAAAAAAAGAGTTTGACATTATTGTGCAACTAGCTTTTTATATACTTTGGATTTTTTTCTAAGTGTTGTAAAATCGATATAGGAACATGTAACGTAACTGAAAGATATCGACAAAGGAAAATATGCATGATCAAATCATATAATATTGGTGGCATCCTCTACGACATGCCATTGGGTATCTTTGAAATGAAATATTCTTACAAAAACAACATTGGATTAATATCGCTAGGACAGAATAAACAAGAAAAGGATAAAAACATTTATCCGCATGAAGTTTGCATTATAACGCTTAATTCATTTTCCTTTCGGGCCGCATTCATCATGCCCTGTAGAAGCGAGAGCAAAAGGAGAAAATATATGTGCCCGTCTTAACTGAAGTGCTGGCGAAGCACCAAAGGAAGTACTGCCTACCTGCCTGCTCTTGCTTGTGAAATCATCGCTACTGAGAGACTACTTCCGTCTCAGACTCCTGCATATCGATCAATCATGCATGCGAACCCTGCCGAAATGAAAGGCATGCCAGCTTACCCAAGACTTATGAATAAATTTTAGGTTGGACGGGACAACGGTCATGTTTTCACTTGCACCGGTGGTTACACCCGCGCGATATAATTCTAAAATAGCTATTCAAATCTAGCAAATCAAGTATTCAATCAATCACAAATCTCAACCCATTCTATTTTCAATTAATTTCCGTAAGCACCTGTGGCTGCACGCTGCTTTAGACCGGCCTCGCACGGTAGCCGGCAACCACTATGGCTAGCTTGACTAGTGGATACTAGGTTGAGTCATATTTAGTTCCTCATCGTACGACCCAATACTCTCCCTCGTTTTCTTGACCCAGCGCCCTAGGATGCCGCTCACTTTGCTTATTCTTCCACCTATCGACGCTGAGCAAAGCTCGTTTATGACAGATATTGGGTGGGTGGGTGGGTGGGTAGGTTTAGATCCCATCGCCTACCTCGGGCGGTCGACCGGCTTGCTCTATTGTTGGGTCCGCCCTCAAGCAAGTAAATAGCTCACTGGCATCATGAAACTCCAAATACTGCTGCACTGCACTGCACTACACTACCGGAGCACGTATGTACCTGGAGGTGACGTGTGCCTAGAGAAGCTAGCACTCCTGCCCAGCTCATCACACTGGGTTAACTACTCGGTCGATCCCAGCAGTAGAGTAATTAAGGAGCTGGCTACCTACTAATAGTAGTAATTACTACTAGTGGGCGACACCGGCAATGTGAACTAGCTAGTACTGTGCACGCAGGCACGCATGTTCAGCAGACAGGTACTAGCTAGTTATGTGGTACATGCTTGCATGCATGGCCGATGCAGTGGTGTGTGCTAATGCTAGCTAGCTGCAGCCAACGCCCCAGAGCGTAACGTACAGGGACAGCGTGCGATGCGCGTACGGCCGGCAGCGCGTGCAGCTGTACTTGCTTGGGCACGCAGTGGAAAAATTAACCAGAGGGCATGTGCGTAGTGAGCGATCTGGATGAGCAGTTAAGCGTGGTTCGTGAGTTCAGCGGCCGGCCGGCCGGCGTGCAGCGTGCCGTGGATCTTTCTGTCTCTGCTATCGATCTGTTCATGCGTGCATATTCCGGCCGATCCTTGCGTGTGCGTCCATGTGGGGCGCATGTGCCGGCCTTAACGCCTCGGGAAGCGCGTCGTCGCACGGCCGCGGTGTGGGCGTACGTGTACGTGCGGCCGGCAGTACGTACTGCTACTTCAGCTGACGGCAGCTCGCCGAACTACTGCACCGTCCGTCCAACCCTGAACTCTGCGTGCAAAGAAAAAGCATGACAAGAGCAGGAGACGGCCGGGAGCCGTAGTGGTTAATTTAGTCGTCTGAAACAGTGGAACTCGGTGTGTCCTCGGCTCGCTGTTGTATATTCGCCTGTTCATGTCTTAAGATCTAGCTTACGGAGTAATTTGAATTGAGACCAAAGGATTCGATCTGCTTCTTGCAAAATTTCCTTTGAAGAACTACTATGTTCCAAACAGGCCAAGCCTAGGTAAGTAGCATACTCCTTGAACAGGGCTTTTTTTTTATAGTTCAATCGCAGACGAATTGCAGGTCTCATATTGCGTTGTTTTGCGGGATTCATTATCTAAATGCAACTAAATTAACGAAAATCAGCTCCTAACAAGAAGAGATGATTATTTATATATATCTATAAACAATCGGTGATATTCAATGTACCTCTTTTGGTTTATAGGTCTAGAAACTAATCCTTAAATCAGAAAAAAAAAGAAAAATTCTTAGAAATTCTCTTATTAATCGGGAGAAAAAAAAGATTTATACCACTTGTTTTGGTTGTGTTAGATTATAACAATGTAGATTAATCATATATAGATCTTGCAACATAAATTTACAATTGTATCACAAATACAACTATAATTTTTAAAAGTATTAGAGATATGTAACGAATACAACATGTTGCAATATCTAGCCGTAAAATTACGTGAATTTTTTTGCTAGTTTGGCTAACTTTGAGGGGATTTAGCCTAACCTTTCGATCGATAGTTGGGTCATAGATTTCAAAGACGTGACACCACCATGTCATTTCCATTTTACTCCACTTGTGCAGAAAGCCTAAGGATTTGTCCAATGGGAGTCGAATTTTGATGGCTATAAATGTGTTCTAAGTACATTTTTGGAGGCAGAATTCAACCCAAGGTCGTTGCTGATGCCTACACCAGCTGGTGGTTTTTGGCATAGACGCTTACGAAACTGACTGACGAAACTGACAGATGTGATCGCTTTATGTTTTGCGTAGCCGGCTTTCTCTCGTATTGTATGAAATGTCAAATCGGCGTCACAGAAAAGAATCGAAAGAGGGGGGATCCATTTTCGGACATGTCGATCGTTTCTGCTTTGTTTTGTTTGACATGGATCCGAGTCGTAATCACGTATTTTTACATGTATGCGGTTCGTTTCTAGTAGTGCAAGTTTACACAACTCCTTTGGCAATTTGGTAAGATCACAGGAATATCTGATAATGAGTTTTCTCCTGGAAAGTTTTGCAAAGTAATTGCATGGCATGCAGCCAGAAGAGCCCAGACAAGGAACTGTGTTCCCTCAAAAAAAAAAAAAAGAAAAGAAAAGGAAAAGAACTCCTGGGTGCATCCCTCCTGGAGCAACGATCCAGAGGCATGCATGAGCAGGACTGGGAAGTGGGAACAGCACTGAGGTGACACTTGCAATCTCTTTGGAGGCTTTGCGTCCCATTGTTCCTCACTCGTAACACTCACTAGCTCGCCGTCCATCTCGTTTTATTTACACCGAAATTGAATTCGTTTCAAGTCAAGTGATTGTACAGAAGGCACAATCTTGTAACAGAAAACGAAAATAATTTTAAACCCCGGATATGTGTCTCATGTTAGCTCTCAATAATCGGTGGCTAACATGCACATATCCAACACAACATAGATCACACCCATAGTCAAACATACAAAAATATTAGAAGCATTATTATTATAATCTTAACAAATGGGACCTTATAGCCCGATTTTCGCATAAGGGTCGACCGGCCAAATCTGAACATAAACCAATAAATCACAGCAAAAGTAAACATGAAAATAAAAGGGAATCACCAAGTTAGCATGCCTAAACCTACAAGCAACCAACTGGGGTTAAAGTCGATGCATCTTCGCCCAGAAATGGTGCGATAGTTATAACTAATTCGTGTGATGTTCTCACCTGAAACAAGTGGACAAGCTGGTTGAGTACAGAAGGTACTCGCAAGTCTTACACAAAAAAATATAAATAAAATAAAGTATGTATGCTAGAGCTGTCCAAAGGAGAGGAAATTATACATGCTAGTGGTTGATCAAAGGAAAGGCTTTAGTGGCTTAAATTTTGCATAAAACACACAAGTTTTCATACCTATACATACTAGTTTGTAAATGTCATTTATCAAACACAAATTTGGACAAAAGAATTTAAGTGACATAGATATAAACATAGATCAAACAATACCAAAGTGGCAACCCACTTTGATAAACTAAAAAAATGCATGACATACTTGTCATGTCGATACCAAGTTGTTGCCCATATCAATTTTAATTAAGAGTCTAACAATGATGTCTCCCGAATCTAAGTGGTTGTCTGTAACCGTGGACATGGCTATTCGAATAGATTAATCTATGCAGAGGTGTACATCTTTACCCACATGACTTTATTAGCCCGTAAGCCTCCGGATAATGACACATTTCCTAAGGTATATCGGCCAGGAAAATCAAGACTCGATATTTTTCAGCAAGACGATCCTACTAAATTGACGGTATTTTTCAGCAAGACAATCCTATTGAATTGAATCACCCTTACGCAATGAACCCCAACTTAGTACAAGCTACTGATAGAGCTTGCTAAGCGGGCACACAAATTGTGTTGGAGATGCCGATACAAGGTACAGATAAATGTAAAACAGTGCTCCTCTACACATTATAGAAAATTGTATCGGATCCTATGAATATATGATCAAACACATATATCCTCACACCACCTGTGACTCAAACTCAATAAAATCCTCCCCTTACTTAACCAAACAGTGCCCATACACTGCGTATGGAAGTACGAGTGGTACCACTACTACAGAAAGCCTCATCACAGACGGTTCGGAACCGTCATCACAGACGGTTTCCGACCATCTGTGTTTTTATACGTCTGCGATAACAGGCGGTTATCACAGACGGTTCAAAAACCGCTCGTGATAAAGCTATCCGCACGGTTCGGAACAAGAACCGTCTATGAAAAAAGCTATCACAGACGGTTCTGAACAAGAACCGTCTGTGATAATTGATGGTTCACAGACGGTTCGTATTCAGAACCGTCTGTGATAGCTTTTATCACAAACGGTTCGTGTTCCGAACCGTCTGTGATAGCGTTTTCTATTGAAAAAAAAAACGAAAACGGGTGCTGAAACTTCGGAGGCTGTTTTGAGGCCCTAAACGACCTTTTTTGAGGTTTTCACTTTTTCGGGGCCTCGCGAAGAGAATCTGATCTTGACTTATGGATTTTCGGATTGAACTTTTCGTTAGCTTTCCAACGAGCTAAAGAACGTCGCAATCCGAGTTCGTATGCAAAAGTTATGGCGGTTTTACCGGACAGTGCACGATCTGCCATCTATATTTTTGCCCAAACCAAATAACTCAGCATGAACTACACATGCACAGAGAGCCTCCAACAATAACCCATTCACAGAGCATCCAACAATGACTACACATGCATCACCCACATCACAGTAGCATCAACTCAATCCATTCACAGAGCACTAACACTAGCTCTTAGTAATCCACATCACAGAGCAAAGGGGGAGTAGAGAGAGTGAGGTCGTGGGAGGCCGGGGCCACGGATTGGAGGAGGCCGGGGGCGACAAGGTCGTGGGAGGCTGGCGATGACGAGGTTGGGGCGAGGTGGAGGAGGCAGCGGGCGACGAGCTCGGGGAAGGCCGGAGCGCAAGGTCAGGGTGAGACGGCAGCACTTGGTTAGAGGAGAGATGGCAGAGGAGGAGATGGAGGTGTGAGGAGAGATTGCAGACGAGGCCGAGGCGAGGTTAATATAGAGCGAGTTTCGGCAGCCCGCCCATTAAGTCCAATTTTCATTTTCCCGCCAAGTATCAGAGACGGTTCGTGAATCGAACCGTCTGTGATATGTAACTATCACAGACGGTTCGTGAATAGAACCGTCTGTGATAATTCACAGACGTTTCTTAAGAAGAACCGTCTGTGATGTCGCGATATCACGCAGCGGTTCTTAAATAGAACCGTCAGTGATAGTCCTGACGTTCTTAAGAAGAACCGTCGTGATGTTCGCGATATCACGAGCGGTTCTTCTTAAGAACCGTCAGGATTATCACTGACGGTTCTATTCACGAACCGCTCGTGATAGTTACGATATCGAGCGGTTCCAATGGGAACCGCTGCGTGATAAGAATAACTGCACGGTTCCAAAAGAACCGTCTGTAATGAGGCGTCTAGTATAGCATGTTTTGTAGTAGTGTACTTAGATTAACGACGGCACCAAGTTCAGTCCTTATCGATCCGGACAAGACTACCACATACTTGAGTCTCGTGCACGAAGACACCCACACTACTAGCCACTTGTCCAGATCAAAAACAGTTGTAAATAAACAAATTTTAGACTCAAAAAATAGATTCAAAGACCTGAACCAAAAGAATAAGGATAAAACTTATTCAGTGTTTCCCATAGTTGACGAGATAACCCCACACTACTACAAAACAGGCTATAGTAGACACCCCATCACAGACGGGTTCATATGGAACCGTCTGTGTTGGGTCTGTTGGGACGCAGCATTTGCATTGGCGGCCTATCACAGACGGTTCTTATTAGTAACCGTCTGTGATAGGCATATATCACAGTCGGTTCATTAATAGAACCGTCTGTGAAATATCACAGTCGGTTCTATTAATAAACCATCTGTGATAATCTCCCGTATCACAGACGGTTTCTAAATAGAACTGGCTATGAAATATCATGGACGGTTTTGTTTAGAAACCGTCTGTGATAATCTCCCGTATCACCGACGGTTCTTTTTACAAACCATCCGTGATATTTCACAGCTGGTTCTATTTAGAAACCGTCTGTGATATTTGTATATTACAGACGGTTCATATTTTGAACCGTCTGTGATATCCTCGCACTATAAATTCCTGGAGTACCCCCTGCCCTTTCCCATTTGAGCCGACACCAGGTAAACGACCACTGCGCCGCCGACAGAGAGGGATGGGAGGAGAAGGAGAGGAGAAAGGGATGGAGAAGGAGAGAAATCTCAAGAGATTTGGTATTTTCGTCGTGAGCTCCGAGGGCAACAATCTATAACCCTTTAGAGCATCTGAAATTTACATGCTTAATTAGCCGGTTCAAATGGCTAGATTTGATACTAGAAACCGATTCCACACGTGAAAGCTGCCTATTCCGTAGCAAAACTCTAGGAACCGATGCAAACTTTTGCATCCGGATGCAAGTGAAATAGAATAATATTTTTCATTGGATGGTTGGCATATGCATTAAGTTCTGTGTGGGGGAAGGAAATGGAGAGAGAGAGAGCGGTTGAGATAGATTTTATTAATCTAATTTGACACTATATATTTTGTTACATGTGTAGCGTAGATGGACCGGAACTGGATGTATGGTATGAACCGTGTGAGTCAAGAGTACATTAATGGCGTGGTTGCTTTTAGAAGAGCCGCGAAGGGATATGTTGAAGAAGGGATAAAATTTATGTCTTGTCCATGCATTGATTGCGTAATCAAGATGTTTACCAACTCGGCGCAGATAGAAGCACACTTGATTCGAAGGGGTTTCAAAAAAGGGTATACATGTTGGACCAGTCACGGTGAAGAACAGATTACACAGGAAGTTAGTAATAACGACATCACCGAGGAAGTCAACGATATGCCGGATGTAGACTGTGCTTTTGATGAGGATAGGTCACACGATGACAATCTGGATCAGATGCTACACGATGCAGAAGAGAACTACAGTGAGAGAGAGTTTTGTAAATTCGAGCGCTTAATGGAGGACTCGGTGAGATCTTTTTTCCCTAGCTGCAAGCCGGAATACACAAGGTTGTCAACCGTGATTGAACTGCTTAAATTAAAGGCAAGCAATGGTTGGTCCGATAAAAGTTTTACGGCGTTGTTAGGTCTCCTAGCGGCCATTCTGCCTGAGGGAAACGTCCATCAACCGAACTACTGTATTGACTAGATTTGCATGGCTAAGCATTCATATAAAGAATAAATACCATCACATGACATCTATCTTAAGCATAGCTATATGGAGAATATCAAGGATAACCTGCAAGAGTTAGGGCATAGCTAACTAGACTCACAAATTATCGATATATCAAGAATAGCATACAAGCACTTATCATTGCAATTCAAAATACTAAATTACAAAATCTGGGATGAAGATGATGCAAGAGGATGCTTGCCTTGTTGGAAGTCTACTTGTTCACTCTTGAATGTGTATTCGTTCACGTCTGACACTTTGGAATCTAAAGAGAACAATATCGAATAAACATCGAAAACACCGATATTGAATAAACATAAAAAACACCGAGAAACCCAGAGTGCTAAAAAATGCATGAGATTTACACAATAGTAACATTATGATTTTAGATGAATTTAGGTGAAAATTTTAGTTTAATTGGAGTTCCTATTTGAAAGTTATAGGCTTTTAAAAATCAATTAGAAAGAAAATCCTGAAAATCAGGTTACTATAGCTTCGGCTGAAATTAAATATTTTGGTGAAAATTTATGGAATAATGGTGGAGACAAATATTATATAATTTGCAAGAGAAAAAAATTTAAGAACAACTCAATTGGATTCATCTTATTTGGAGTTCATTTCCATTAGTTATGAATTTTTGAAATTGAAACTAGTGCATAAGGTCTACTTCTGTTTACTAACCAATAATTCAATTCTTGACTCATGATTAATGTTATTCTTACAGATTATGTATTAATGGGTAATAAGTATATTTTCTAATCCATTTGTTTTGGCATTAGACAAGGCTCTATCTGATTGTTAAATGAGTAGTATTTCATTCCAATCTTGTCTCCTATATAGTTCTTACTCTCTTTTGATTAATTGTTAAAGGTTGATCACTATGATCCTGATGAAGTTTATAATTCTGTTTTTAAGTTCATTAGGTTGCTAAGGGCTACTAAGTACTGTTAAACATATTTAAGTACTGGACTTCACTTAACACTATGTGGTTTGAAATTTTGAAATCTCCATTAGTTAATAATCCTACTGACTGTTCTCCCCAAACCCATTTAGAACTCACTGTTTGTTCTGGATGATCATACTAATACTTATTTAATCATCTCACTAACTACTTTGACAACTAATCACTTTATTTGAAAAGAGGTTCACCGTCTTACTTTGAAAACCCAATTCCAATCCTTGTCCTTCGGGTTAGGTTGCTCCTTTTTAATTCAATATGTAATAGTTATTTAATCTACACAATTTTTCCAATTACTGGCATTTGAATTGACTGAAGCTTACTGATGCTCCAAAATGCACTCTCATTACCTTCTCCGCTCACATAGCACAGATAAGATTTGGTTGTTTCTCTGTTGGTTTCGGAATATTCATAACCACAATTGATTTTTAGATTTGGTTACTTCTGTTAGATAGTTGTCCAAAGACTAATTGAATCTAAAACATTTTTAACTACTACCTTAACAAAGAATTCATTATTTGCTTTGAATAATCATCTTAATGCTTACTTTTCAGATCAATATGTCGCTGATAGCCTAATGTCCAAGCTTAATAGGAACAATAACCTTCTAAGTACATGAATTTAGAAAAGTCATCAGTTCACTGACATTTGCAAGATTTCATCTTGAGACCTTTCTGTTCATTCATCCTATTAAAGGAAAATTGCTAAGTAAGAGAGTTTGTTAACTAAGCCTCCTCACTATTTCAATTACTCATTTGTTAAGCAAAGTTTTGAGTGATCTAAAAGCCAAATATACTTAGCACTGATTTGCCTCTACTGTTTAACACTTCATCAAAACTCACATCTATATTTGGTCTTTTCAGATTTGGATGCTACTTGTTAGATGATTGTCAATTGACTAATTGAATCAAGATAAACTCTAACTACTTCAATTAGTCATGTTATCAGCCTTCTAACAATCTTGATATTCATGAGATTACTGTTCATACACCTACAAAAGAACATCTCTCAGAACTAAAAAACTACTAGTCAAACTTCATTCAGATTTCAACTTTCAGATTAGCTAGTTCAATTGAGTGACCTAATTGACAATCACAATATTTGTTAGCATCAGATAGATGATTTTTCAAGAGAGTTTCACTGACATTCTATAATTTCTTTCTAATCATCTTTTCTTCTCTGATCATCATCTCAGCCAAAAGACTATACTGATTTGTCAATTCATCTCCTCATTGATTCACTTATACAATTGCCGAACACATATATGAGTGATTTAATTAGTGCATCAAAATTGTTAACTACAAGTGCTAATCCTCTTACAGGTAGGCCCTACCATTCAGTGACAGAGACAAAACATAGAGATAGAGAACAGGGAGGCCAGCATAGGGGAAGCTCAGCTTGGCTCGTCGCCAACGAGGGAGCGGCGGTGAGGTGAAGGTGATGCGCAAAATGGAATGCTAGATAGATAAGGGAGCTAGGGGAAGTGGCTTTGTGCCACGGGCGGCCCTGTGGCGGCGCAGCGAGGTGACACGGTGGTTGGCCATGGAGGTGACATGGTACAGCGCCGCCGAAGAGGGAGAGGGTAGAAATTGAGGGGAGTATGGGCACTAGGGTGTTACGAGGAACTCACCGAGCCAGTCAGTGAAGACGAAGGGTGGCCAGAGTGAGCCAGCGACGATGACCTGGAGCAGTGCGGTCGGTTCAACGTGGGGGCGGCGCTGCGGAGGACAAGAGCCCAAGTGAGTGGTCAGAGAAGGTAAAGAGAGAGTAGAGGATACTCACAGAGGGAGGAATCGAAGGGAGGATCGCCAGAGTGAGCATGGTGGTGAAAACGGTGGTGGTAGCTAGAGTTGAAGAAGACTCGGTTGTGCGGTGCTCGGGTGGCGGATTCCTCGAATTGGTAGTGGGGATTTGCTCCTCGGGGTGAAGGGCACGCCGTGACAGGGTCAAGGGCGGCCTAGGCCCGCTGGAGTTGTAATACCCCGATTATTCGATATTATTTTTTAATATTATTTAGAGAGGGAAATTAAAAGAAAATTCAGGATTTGTAGGAGGATTGGACCTTGGGCTTTCGGTCCAAGGAGTCCTAGCCATGTGGGCCGGCCATTTAGTGGAGTCAAGAGGGGGGTGCCCCTTCCCCCAAAACCCTAGCACTTTCATGAGCATCGGCACAGACCAGAGCACGTGGTACTATAGCAGCCCCCTTCCCTGCTACTTTGCCAAGATGAGAGAAGAGGAGAAAGGAAGGAGAGGAAGGAAGAAGAGGAGGAAAGGAAGAGAAGGAAGAGGAAGAAGAAGTGTGGGAGAGGAGAACCTCGCAAGGATTCCAGCGATTTCACATGTCTTCGAGGGTATTTGTTCAATTCCTTGCTGTTTTGATTCAAGTTAGATTCGTAATTGCCATCTATTAGAAGATCGTTGCAATGCTGCGATTAGAATAAAAAATCTGTGTTCTGTTGCTCGTCAATTTTCGTGTAGATTGAATCCGAATTGGAGTATTTCGTCTTCTAGAGTACTGTAGGTCTCGTTCTCAGCTTTCAATAGGTTCAAAGATCACCCAAATCGGAGTTGTGGTTTAAAACTTACGTTGATTTTACTGCTGCTGTCCAGAAAGTCTGACGAACTTGGGCAGTTGTCTTGTTCATTAATTTAGATTTTGTTAAAGGCCGATTCCGGGATGTCGCCCAAAACTATTGTTGTAGGTAATTTCATTATCTTTCAGGATTGGTAAAGAACACCCTTTTTAGATTTGCAGAAAAAAGTTATATACGTTTCAGTTTGACTGTCTAGAGTGTATGTCGGTTTCTGTCAGTAGTTTTGACTCGTGTGCCACATTTTATTAAAGGCAAAATATGAGTGTCATGCTAACTAGGATTTTGAAGGTGGTATTCGTAGCTTCCTATAATGATAAAAATATTGAATTTTGGTTAATCCAATTAAAATTTATGAGTATTTCATTACTGTTGTGTAGTTCTTCTAGACAGATTGTATATTAGACTTTCACCTGAATACTAGCCTAGGTTTTTGGCCAAATTGGAAGTTTCTGCCAACTAGAATAATGTGAAGGTTTTCGATACCTTTTCATAGGACCTAATATCACTCCGTTTCAAGTCTCAGAGCAAAAGTTACGATGTTTTTAGTACCACTGTCCAGATTATCGTCCTGCTAGACTATCGGTTTTATTATATAGAACAATTATATGAACCTTGAGTTTAGGAATATGAGATTAGGCGTTGTGGGTAGCGTCTTATTCACGTTGTTTCTTATTCAAGTAATTAAATTATGTAGGAGGAGGTAATTCGAGATTAGAGGCTTTATCAGTACCTCCTAACGCATCGAAGTTCGAAAGGCAAGTACAATTGAATTATCTTGATTGTTGTTTGTTTCACCTGATGGGTAAATATGCAATGAGTAATTCTGGTATTTCCTGTTTCCTTTCAAAATTGATATACCATGATTCTTCGATTATGTGTTTTCGTCCAACATATTCATTCATTCTTCCATTCATACTTCACCCACGGGAGTGGGTAGTGAAATCCCATCATTCCAACATGAACAAGTACATTGTGTAAGTATTGCTGTTGTTAGTTCATAGTGCTTGATGTTCGTGCCATGCCTGAATACTATGGTTTATGAGTAGTTCTCGATGATTTCTGATTCGATCTATATATGTGAATCCATACTTCTTGAGATTTCGTCTTCCATATTCATGCATTCATTCATTCATCATTCATGATTCACCCACAGGAGTGGGATGTAAAGACCCATCAATTTCAGTATGGGCATGTAAGCCCTACCATTCCAATGTGGGTAAATTAGATCCCCGTTATGAAACATTCTTCATATGGGCGTTTGATCCCCGTATTTTATGAAATGCGGGCTTGAGTGAACACCGACGGGTATTCACTGGCTATACCGGTATAAGCAGAAGTGGAGATCATGTATTTCATTCATGCATATGGTTTCTGCCATTCTACATTCATATTTTATTCTATGATGATAAGTCCTTAATCATCCACTCCACATTCGAATTCTATTCTGTGATGCTATGTTCTTATTCAGCGTGCTACATTCGTATCAATTCTGTGATTGTTATTCTTATTCACTATTGTTCATATTGTTCTATTGTACTTACTGAGTCGTGGACTCATTCTTGTCGTGTTTATTTGTTTTATGTAAACATTGAAAACGGCATGCATTTGAGGGATTAGTCACATGAATCACTTCTTTCACTTCACATTCGTCGCCTTTTAAACAGTTGAACTTGTTATTATCTTTCATTTAATAAGTTGGATTGTAATTAATGGAGTTCTGATGATTTATGCTTTCATTTATTATGACTTGGTTGAACTTGTAAATGCTTAATGATCTTTGTATAAACCTATGGTAGCCTTATCATATTTGACTCAATAAGATTGGATGATAGAGTTCGATATGTTGTTAAATTCTGATTCAATTTTTATACTCATCTTTTGAGATGTTGATCTCCTTACGTCATTAGTTGAAATATGGTTGAAATTATTCCGTATTGTTGTTGTATGTAAGTCTTTTAGATAACATTTTGTTTCCACATAGCCAGGGTGTTACAGGAATAGCCGCGATGACGACGAGCAGTTTGATCATGGCCGAGCAGCATTTGGAGCTTACCTGAGCATAGCTCGTGGAGAGGAAGGGAAGGTACGAGAGTAAGGGAGATGAGGCGGTGTTGGATGGGGTGTCGTGGCAAACGTTGGAGCGAGGAAAGGGCGCGTGTCCCATGTGCTGAAGTGGTGAAGAAGCTGCATGGCTCGGGCACTAGCATGGAGGCTTGGAGAAGAAAGGCCTGGCAAGTGGGGCCCGCAGGTAAGTGGGTGAGGAAAAAATAAGTTTCCAGAAATTTAGAAAAATGGCTGAGGTTGTTTAGATAATTTTTAGACATAGTTTTTTTAGCTCTAAAATTCATGAAATTTTTATGAAAGGTTCCTGACATAGTTTATTTTATTCTGTAAGTTTTCTAGAATTTTTCATGTAATGCATTTTTCTCTAGAATGCTTTTAATTTCCTATTTTAGGTATTTGACTTTTGATTCGTTAGTTTGACTGGTTTCTTAAAAATAATAATTAAAATCTAATAATGGTGAAATTTTGAAGGTGAGTTGCTAAAGTGTTCTAGAACCTAGGAAAAATATTTCCAAACACTGTTCACATGATTTGTTTATAATTTTAAATTCAAATTCAATTTGAACATGCAAATTGAAAAGAAACCAAATAAACTCCAAAAATTTCAGAAAATTCAAAGAAGCATATAAGAGGATATAGAACCCAATTAAAATATTCCCAACCATGGGTCCTACTATATTTTCAAAATACAAATTCAATTTGTATTTATGAGATAAAGAAAGTATATTTTCAAGTTTAAAATTGAGATTCCTTTTTATAACTACCTCAATCATTCTAGGATCACCTGAGGTATTACTATTTTTAAGTTGAACCCCAAAATACATTCCCACACTTGAAACTTTTGTGGTTTTGCTTCAATTTCAAATTAAGCTTTTGAGATGGGGAGAAGAGCATTGGACTTCCAAATTTAATTTTATTGCTTAAAAAATTAGGGGATTTTTCACAAGATGGTTTCCACCTCTAACAAGTTTTAAGATCTTGACAAAAAAATTTATTTTGTTTTAGAAAATTCATTTTTAGGATTTAGAAGATCAGGTTTCCAACCTATTTTCTTTGCAACAATGTTTTTTAAAAAAAATCCAAAATTTCACAAATAACATTAAATACTTAACTAATCTATCTTATGGATCTTGGGCTATTACGATTTTCATGCATAATGTAGTTTTTTGGCGTGGGACGGACCTGACACAGGAGCACCTGGCCCGGCACAGGGGCGCTCGCAAAGAACAGTGGGCTTGGCCTAATCCTCATGGAAGGAGGAACCAGTGGACCTTACAGATTGTTGCTGCCACAATGGAAGATTAGCGACATGTTTGATTGACTTATCGTCCTCCTCTCTTGCTAGTAGTGCATTGCATGCAGGTAAAATTGTAAGATTAGTTTGTACAGGGTGCATGTTGCATATTTACCTACACTGTAACTTGTATATTATGCCCTCTTTTGGTCCATTGGAATAGATCAAGTGTCATTCCAACATGGTATCAGAACCATGGAAACCCTAGCCTCTTGACCACCAGACATCCGCCGCCGTCGCCGCCGGTCGCTGCTCTGTTTTTCTTTAGCGTGACCTGTTTTCTTCCACCACCGCCGCCTCCTCTAATTCCACCGCTGTCGCCTCCCCTGCTCCCGAGCTAGAGTCACCACTGCCGAATCCCACGTCCATGCCATCGGATCCCATCCTCCCCGCATCACCCGAGTCGAATCCGCGCCTCCTGCACCAGATCTCGCCGTCAAGGCCCAAGACACCGCCCCCAAGCCTGGATTTGTTCCTCCCCTGCCTGAGACGCCGCCACAGCTCCTCCCTGGTTCCTTCCCTACTCCCTTGTTCCTAGCCCAAGCAATAGCCACCACTGCCCCAGCCTCTCTGCTTCACGCCCAGTGTTGCTCGAGGACGCTCCAACCGCCACTGCCGCCCCGACCAGCTCCAACCGTCGCCACTTTGGCCACTTTCGGCCGTCCCGATTCCAGATTTGGCCTGATCTGCAGTAGCCGGTCCTTCAGACCGCTCCATTGCTCCAAATGGCTACCGTCGGTGGTTCTTTCGCCATCCCGCTCCCCTCGGTTTGTTTCGACAGGACGAACTTTCGGGAGTAGGCTGTTCACCTGAGGATTCACCTCAACAACCAATGTCTCTAGGGTCATCTCACCAGCGAGTACCCCTATCCGCCTCGCCCTACACTGCTAGTTCTGCCAGTTCTTCCTGCTGGTGCGGATCAAGCAGCTTAGGAGGCTGCCAATGCTGCACTGGATGAGGTCCTAGAGCTCTACCAGTATGAGCTACACGCTTACGAGCGATGGCAGGATGTCGAGACTAGTGCTACTGCCGTCTTGGTGGGTAGCATGCTCGTGGCCATCTCCATGGATGTGGCGAAGCTGTTGACGACACAGCTTATGTGGGAGTGTCTCTGAGCTCACTACCAGCCGACAAGTAATGCAATATACCTCTCAGTTGTGCACCAAACACATTCTCTTCAGTAGCTCGATGCCACCGTGGATGACTTCTACCAACAAATATCTAAGGTGTGGCATCAGCTTGACTCTTTGGGGTCGGATGTTTGTCGGACCTGTTCTTGCTGTGTGCAGCTTCGCGCTCACTAGGAGACTCACCGTCTCTACGACTTCCTAACACATCTCCGGTCTGAGTTCGAGACTGTGTGTGCTCAGCTCCTTACTCGCCACCCGCGCTCGAGATTGGTGGAGTCTCTCACGGGTGTGCGTGCTGAGGAGACTCACCACCGTGGTGCAGCTCAGATCTAGGCTGTCTTGTTTGCTCTAGCACCTACTCCCTTGCCTGTTTCTTCAGCACCGATCGTGATCCCTCCCCCAGTTCCTCCGGTGGTTGCTGCTTCTACTACGGGTCTCCACTGCACATACTACCAGTGTGACAGCCACAAGTATCGGGACTGCTACAAGTGGAGGAGGGACCAGGGTCGTCGGGGTGGACGTCCCCCGAAGGGCTTTGGAGGTTCCTCCCACTCAGGAGCTAGCACCTCTAGCCAGGGCTCCTCCGGTGACGCCACACAGCAACTCCTCTCATTGCTCTAGCACCTCAGTGTCGGCTCGTCCTCAGACTCATCGGGTTCTGCTCATCTCGCTCTTGCTTCTTAACAATCTTTCTCACCTCCGCATCATCCCTCGTCAGGTATCTTGTCTATATGGATCTTGGACTCTGGTGCTTCATTTTACATGACACAAGATTCTTCTCATCTCACTCCTATTGTAGGCTGAGGCACTCTTTCCACTTCTTCTTTTCATGTTCCTGCAGCTCTCATGTTCCTCAGCTTACTATACATCTTATGTCGGCTGGTCAGATCACTGATCACAACTGTCGTGTTGCTCTTGAGTCTAACTTTTGTTGTGTTTAGGACCACCGCACGAGGACTCTTCTTGGTACTAGCCCTTGATGTTGTGATTCGCAGCGTCTTTGGGAGCTCGGATGGCTTCATCTTCCTTCCACTTTTTCCACCAGCCAGTCAGCCACTACTACTCCCTCTGGTCTTGCCACGTCCTCCACTACCTCCTTCGCTCAGTGGCACCATCGTCTTGGTCATCTCTGTTAATCGCGCCTATCATTACTAGTAGGTCGTGGTGTTCTTGGCTCTGTTTATGGGGACATCTCTTTACATTGTATGGGTTGCAAGCTTGGCAAACAACTGCAGCTCCCCTATCCTTTTAGTAATTCTATTTCTACTCATCCTTTTGATCTTATTCACTCTGATGTTTGGAGTCCGACTCCCTTCGTTTCGAAGGAGATTCATCGATACTATGTGATTTTTATTAATGATTATTTCTTCATATTTGGATCTACTTCATGTCCTCTCGCAGTCAGGTTCTCTCTATTTACCAGATGTTCACCACCATGGTTCGCACTCAGTTTGATTTGGCCATTCGTGTGTTTCGTGCCGACTCTGCTAGCGAGTAGCTATCTGTTGCTTTGCGTCGTTTTCTCGCTGAGCAGGGTACTCTTCCCCATTACTCTTCTCCTGGTGCTTACGCTCAGAATGGTGTCTCTGAGCATAAGCATCGACACTTGCTTGAGACAGCTCGCACTCTCATGCTTGCCTCTTCTGTTCTACCTCACTTCTGAGCTGAGGTTGTTTCCACTGTTGCTTTTTCTCATAAACATGCAGCCTTCCATTGCTCTTCAGAGTTCTACTTCTGTTGAGCGTCTCTATGGTCAAGCTCCAGAGTACAATCACCTTCATAGTTTCGAATGTGTTTATTTTCTCCTTCTTCCTCCGCGTGAGCGCACCAAGTTGACTACGTAGTCAGTTGATCCTCGCTCCAACAAAAATATATCTTGTGTTGTGTGTAGTGCAGTTTACCTTGGTTACGTGCAGAGTCGCACTCGAAGGGCAATGGGAGGTGACGAATCGCAGTTGACGACGAGCGCGAAAGACAAAACATTTTTCAATTATGCCGAAAGACGAAACATGTCATGGCACGATGCGCAGTCCATAGTGTCGACTGCCGAGTGCACCCGTGCCGTGAGTTTGGTCGTGGCCACGTGGAGCGCACAGCACAATCGATCATGCCACCCATCTGGCCCGACACACGTGTGGGCGCGCGATAGTGTCATCGTGTCATCTTGACTGCCTTCTCCGCCACCACACCACACATGACACAACCCAGGTGGTGATTCGTCCCTTGGCTTCCTTGAGATACTCGCGCATAGGGGGGTGAAAACGGGTTGGGTACGGGTGGATATTGATTTTCCCATATCCTAACATATATTTTACCCCAGAGTCGGATACGGATACGAATACGGGTTTTTCAGGATATGGCACGGGGCGAATGTGGATTCAAATCGGTCACGGAAAACTTGATGGATAGTGTACACATAAAGAAAATATATAACCTCACTAATGAAAGTGTCAAATTGTACTACCTATTAGAGAATTATTTATTCTACTTAACAACATAAACATAATCAAATGTAAATTCATATTATATATTAGTTAATGACTATAAAACTATAGAGGATATTAAAAGATATTGATGTTTATTGGATATCCATTTTGTTAATTTATTGGATATCTTTTGGATATCTTATAAATTACGAATATAGATCGGATATTGCTCTTTCCATATACTAACACATATTCCATGAGATTTTCTAGATACGGATGCGGATCAGGATTAAAAAAATGGTACTCTGAACAGATTTTTTCGGATACGACATCAGATCGGACGAGAATTATTCGCCCCATTTTCACCCCTACTCGCACATACTACCACAGACGTTCGTGGGAATCACGTCCTGAGCCAAACCTTCACGTTTGTGGGCATCACGTCTCTGGTCCGGAGGTTTCACGGACCAAACCGCCTGATTTGGAGATGGACAGTTTAGGTCCATGCCAAAATTGGATCGTGGATTTTCTGCACAATCCGTTTCCTGGTGTGGTTTTGATCCTGGACCCGCTTTCTCTGAACGTTGTACCAATTGTTCAAGTAGGGGTGCAAATGGGGCGAATAGTTCCTAACCGATCGAATAAATTCGGATACTATTTAGAGCGTATTTTTGGATATCCGGGTTTTTTTTGTCGGATTCAGGAAGGAGCTATCCGGTGAATTTGGAGCTATCCAGGAAATAAATCGAAGCTATCCGAGAAACTATCCGATTGCTATCCGAATCGGAGCTATAGACCAACACTACAACTAACACAGCCCAGTCGCCAGTCCGGTGTTCACACTCCACACTCCATAGTCCGCCTGCATCTCCCAAACCCCAATCCCATCCCCTCTGGCCCTCCCGTGCGTCCCTAGCGGCCGGCCACCCTAACCCTCACCGCTGCCGCCACCATCGCCGCGTCCCTTCTCCCTTCCCTTCCCTTCCCGCCGCCGCCTCCCTTCTTCTTCTGTGGTCCCGCCTCAATCCTCATCTACACCTCCCACCACCCGCACCCTCCACCCGCCTCCCTCCTCCCTCACAGCCGCCGCCTCCCCTACCTCCCTCACCTCCCTCCTCATCTCTGCCTCCCCCACCCGCGCCCTCCCCCGCTGCATCCCTCCTCCTTCGCCGCTTCAGCTGCCTGCCCCTCCCTCGCCAATACAGTCACTGCCTCCCTCCTTCCTTGCCGCCGCAGTAGCCTCCCGGCCTTCCCTCGTAAATCGTAGTGAGTGGCGGCTGCACAGAGACACAGAGTGACAGGGGTTAGTAAATAGTGAGACCAATGTTTATTGTAAATTTGTAATGTTAATGCTACTTTTTTCCATTAACATCTACCGAAAAATGAGAAAGCTGGATTTGCTTTCATTTCAAATTTGTAGGTAGGTGTTTGTATCTGTAGGTTTGGGGTTTATACTTGTGCCTGCTAACATTTGGTGTTTGTATCTGTAGGTTGGGACTTTGGAGTTAATACTTGTGCCTGCAAACAAAGGAAACCAGGAGCAAAGTTTTTACCTGCAATATTTGAAATGGAAAATAGTTTTTATTTTGATAACTTAATCTAGGAAAGGTAATAATAAGTCATTTAGTTCATAGTTTATACCACTTCCAACTTTAGTTTACTAACTTCATGTCATTTTAAAATTTCAGGTTCTAAGGAGAAGACATCATCACTTGTTGATGAGTTGGATTTGGAACTAGAGGATAAACAATGTGCTACTACAAACATAAACGAGGAGGTTTGATTATTGTTAATTTTGAGTTGATTTAAATACAGTTGTTTGCTCACCTAATTGTATTTAGTTTCTTTGTTTGCATTTTGACATATTGCTCATCAGATGTCGAGTAAAATCAAAGTCTGGTATATTTCTTCATCTATGAACACAATTCTTGCTAATGATTTCATGATTTTTAACAAACTAACATGATATATAGGAAGTTTTAAAACATATCATGTAGATACATGTAAAGGAAAAAAGAAACATCATGATACAAGATTTACTTGTCTGTACAAGGCACTGTAACTTTTGGTTGGAGTGCACGAGGTCTGTTGTGCAAAGAGTTCGTGGAGCCATATGTCATATCCATCTGATTTGCATTGCATTCCTGGGCTGAATTGGAAAAATTGTCTTTGAACTTTGAACACCTATTAGCACTTTGGTTACAGATTTACAAAGTAATACATATCTTGCGGTAGGCTGCCCTCCTACGGATTACATAAACACGACCCACCTTTTCTTGCCTTAGAAGAGACTGAACAAGCATTGGTGTGTGCCTATTGAAAGATTTCAATATCTCAATAAAAATTGAGTATGAGGATTTTGCCTAATTTTGAGGAGTGATGACACCAATTATGTCTGAAACTTTTACTTGAGTAGTTAGTTTTGAGGTGCTCTCAATCAAGGTGCAAATTTGCAACTCAGGCTATGTTGAGTTGCTAAGCCTAATGCGAACCAGGCCCGCGAGACCACCTGAGCTCAGCTCAGTGCCTGGTGCAAATAATCAATTACAAAGCAACTGACCTGGTTGCTTAAAAGCTATTTGTAGCACTGTTGCTTAGCTCACTATTTCGCTCTTTTGGCTTTGCACTAGATAAATATGACACTGGCTCTGCTGTTGAGAAGCTATTTGTAGCAATTTTCCTAGCTTCTCTTCATGTTGTTCAGTAGCATTGTAATAGTTAATCTGCCATTAAAGGGGTAGAAGGTCTGGTAACAATTAACAAGAATCTTTGGCCGAAATGGCACTATTTGAAAGCGGGATTAACAAAAATAGCATCTTCGCAGTTGTAATTGTAAAAATAACACTCTTGTCCGCATGATCACCGTGCGGACAAGCCACGGGGCAACACATGGCGGCTAAACCGTATGGTCACCGTGCGTACAAGCCACGAGACGACACGTGGCGGCTCGTCCGCACAGTCACGGTACCACGTGTCGTCCCATGGCTTGTCCGCACGATGACCGTGTGGTTTAGCCGCCACGTGTTGCCTCATGGCTTGTCCACACGGTGACTATGTGGACAAGAGCGTCATTTTTGCAATTGCGGCTATGATGGTGTTATTTTTGCTAATCCCGCTCTAAATAGTGCCGTTTTGACCAAAGATTCCAACTAACAAGTGATCATCACTATTGAAGTATAATCAAAATCCCTGGAATGACTGCCACTTTCCATTATCTTTACCATATAGAGTATGCATCTAGTTTCACTATTTTCATGCAGCATGTACTATTATACCAACATACAACACGAAAAGGAGCATTATAATAGAAAGATGACTTTTGTGAAGGATTTTACTATTATACTGTGCTGTGTGGTGCCATACTACTAAGATGTTAAGATGGCAAAAAATCACTTTCAGTTGGTTTCATGACATGATCTGACATCTACAAATCTTGTTTTTTTTTGTAGGATGAGATGATGACCGAGGCTGAGATCGACTGATGCATGGTCATAGAGATGCTCGCTCCTGGCTGTTGCTAGACAAGTTTTTTGTGCGGCCAACGATCTGCTGCTTACTTACTTAGCACTTACTAGTTAGTAGTTACTACTTGACTACTTGTTGTGCTACTAGTGATGTACTTGGCTATGGCTAGTTGAATTTTGGACCGGGTCCGTGTGAGGCGTGAGAGTTGTGACTTGCTACTTGCTAGTTAGTAATTACTACTTGTTTAACTAGCCCCTATCATGTACTTGCTACTTACTAGTTACTACTTACTTAATTAGTCTTTGTTATCGTGTGATGTATTTAAATTTGTTTGTTAAACTACTAATGTAGTTGCATTTTGGACATGTAGTATAGTTGATTGATCTCTATTTGTGCGACATATATGGTTTCTGTTTTTGCGTAATATTTGAATAAGCATTCGTGGCCGAGACAATCCGTATTTGGTTCGGTATGTATTCATACGAGGCACTGTCCGTGCCCAACTCCGAATACGAGAAAAAATATAGAAAAGAATACAGGATGAGCGATATCCGCTCCGTTTGCACCCCCTACATCCAAGGATGGACGGGCGAGATGTGTGGCCCGTTTTCCTCCCGTATAAAATACGCACCGCCAGTAGGAACTAAGGGTATGCACAATGCAAGATGCTTCTACATAGGCGCTTAAAGAGAGAGGATATAGTAACATCATCAAGTGTCTATGCAAAAATCATTTCCTCCGATGCAAGTATCTCTTTTATAAGTGTTTATATGGTTGTATTTTTTTTTATTATATATAGTTATATACCTAAATATTTGTTAAGCACATGTGCCTAATTAAATATGGATACAACAAAATAAGGGTAATAGTGTTAGAAATTGACCCATATGAGTGAGGTCCATTTTCTATAATTCCAAAGCATTTATGGGTTAGTACCATATTGCTAAGGCAAGGTGGAGGTGACCAACATATAAGGTGGAGTTCTTGCCACTCCTTAAAACATGTGACACATGGATGAGGGTGGCATGAGGAGGGCTCTGGCTAAACACACACACACGCACGCACGCGCGCGCTCGTTCGCGTATTTTCGCGTGAAAAATCGCGTGACTTGTGACTTGCGACCGTGCCGTGACGTGGCGCGCCATTTGGCAGACCAAGTCCACCTTATTTTTGCTAAACCATGCATCTCTCTCTCTCTCTCTCTCTGTTTGAATGAGATTCAAATGTTTGAATTTGAGGCTTTATTGGGTAATGATGACGACGATTACGGTGGGTAAATGGCTGGTTAAGTGACGATTACGATGGGTAAATGGTGGTTATGTGTCGATTACCGTGGGTAAATGGTCGTTTAATCATCGATTACCGCATCTATATGTCCGAGACGTCAAGCGCATAGCAAGCGTAAGAATAGCCTCCATTCCTTCTTCCTTCTAATCGTGCTTTGTTGTCTCGCGCCGTCGAACCTCGCCGACTCTTCTTCTCGGCGTGCATCGTGAAGAAGGGAAGCGGTATCTCCGAGCCGTTGTCGCCGTGAAGACCGCACGGGGCGGCAATAAGGTTTCGGCAGCGCATCGCGCGACCGCTTCGCATCGCGACATCTACGCTTCTACACTACATCAAGTCTGCGCCGCTTCGTTCTTCATCGGACTCCATCCGTAAGTCTATCGTGTGATTGATTGATTTGTTTACATCCTGTTTTCATATATTGCGAAGTACAATGAGTTGTCCGTTGTCAATCTTTGTTTTATGCATCATTAGTCTTTTGCAATATTTGTCTTTTAATAACATCCGAATTAAAATATTGCCCTCATTTTCAACATTCGAAACCTTATTGTAAACTTTGTTGCAACACAACTATGGCCTGAGCTTCGATGCTATGAAACCCGAGAGGTTTTCGTCGAAATTTCGTAGATGGCGCACTAGAGCCAAGTTTTGGCTCATGTCTTTGGGGTTGTGGTGGGTAATCCACCCACGATATCCGTTCTGGTTTACCAGGATATGCGATTCGATAATGCGAACAACACGCTCTTGGTCGCCTTCGACCATTTTGGCGGATCGGCTCTATGATGTGTACATGGACTATAAGTCCGCCACGAGTTGTGGGATGCACTAGAGCACAAATATGCAGAGGCAGAGGCGGTCGTTGGCTCTACATGTGTGAGCAATTCTTCGACTTTACCATGGATGAGGCTAAGTTTATAGTTGGACAAGCTCATGATCTCCGGCTATTGGTTGGAGAGATTGCGCACTGGCCGTGTGTTGCCTCCTAAGTTTGTGGTCATGCATTGTCGCCTAAACTTCCTGCTTTCTTGGTGGGATTTTGCTACTAGCTTGAAACACAAGAGGAAGAGATTTTGTTGAAGATCTCATTGCCGCCTCGATGTGGAAGAAAAGGCAAGAGCAAAAGATGCACCCAAGACTTACAGTCGAACAATGCAAATTTCATAGAGAAAAAGACTGTTGCAAAGAAGTACAAATCCAACAAAATGAACAAGACAACTAGCTTTAAGAAGAAAACTGAGAAAAAGGATATGAAGAACATCACCTGCTTTGTGTGTGGGAAAAACGGTCATATGGCGAAAGACTGTCATTTCCGCAAAAGCAGAGATGGTGAACAGCCAAAGAAGAAGGCTGCCAACGTGATCATAGGCGAGGCCTCGACTTCAGGAGGGTATATTAATTCTCCTGTTGTTTTTTCAGCATGTCAATCCACTGATTGGTGGGTTGATACTGGTGCTAATGTTCACGTATGTTCTGATATTTCCTTGTTTTCTTCTTACCAGGCAGCAGGGGCTTCCTCCGTCCTAATGGGAAACGGGTTGCATGCTTCTGTTCTTGGTGTTGGCACGGTAGAACTGAAGCTTACTTCAGGGAAGATTGTCCACTTGAAGAACGTGCAGCATGCTCCTACAATAAACAAGAACCTCGTTAGTGATTCTGTTCTATGTAGGGACGGTTATAAGCTAGTCTTTGAGTCAAATAAAATTGTAATGTCTAAGTTCGGGAATTTTGTTGGTAAAGGCTATGAGAGCGGAGGCTTGTTCCGCCTAAGTACTTTAGAGTCTTGTTATAATCTGAATGTTGCAACTGGTTTAAATAAATGTGAGGCAAATATTTGGCATTCTCGTTTCTGTTATATTGGTTTTGATAATATTGCTAGAATGTCCAGATTAGATTTAATTCCAAAATGTGAAATTGTCAAAGGATCAAAGTGCCAGTCATGTGTGCAAGCAAAACAGCCTCGCAAACCCTTTAAGGGATTAGAGGACGAAAAGAACTTGGCACCATTAGATCTTGTTCATTCAGATTTATGTGAAATGAATGGATTGTTGACAAAAGGAGGCAAAAGATATTTTTTAACTTTTATTGATGATGCAACACGCTACTGCTATGTGTATTTGCTAAAAACTAAGGATGAAGCTTTAAACTACTTTAAGACTTATAAGGCCGAGGTTGAGAACCAACTAGAGAAGAAAATAAAAAGACTAAGGTCTGATCGTGGAGGAGAGTACATCTTTCATGAATTTTCTCAATTTCATTACGAGCATGGAATAGTCCATGAATTTACACCACCATATTCACCCCAATCAAATGGGGTAGTCGAGAGGAAAAACCGCACACTAACGGACTTGGTTAATGCCATGTTAGAGAGTCTTGGTATGCCTAAGACATGGTGGGGAGCTATATTGACAAAGAACTTTCGTCCTAAACAGAGTAATCACTAAAAAGAGTGATATTACTCCATATGAGGGATGGAAGGGGAGAAAACCAATGTCAATTTTCTGCGAACTTAGGGTGTTTGGCCAAGGTCAATATACCATTGCGAGAAAAGAGAAAGCTTGGACCTAAAACAATCGATTGTATTTTTCTAGGATATGCTCATAATAGCACGTCCTATAGATTTTTAGTAGTTAAATCAGAAATTCCTGAGATTATTGCTAACACAATAATGGAGTCTAGAGATGCTTCATTCTTTGAGGATTATTTTCCTATGAGAACAAGAGCAAGACTTCACAAACCGAGAATGTTCAAATTGAAAATATTGAAAGTGAGAATAATCAAACTTCTGAACTTCCCACCATCTCTGAACCAATATGTGATAACCCTGAGGAGGATAACAATCTAGTCACAGAAGCTCTTCGTAGGAGCAAGAGACAAAGGGTTGAGAAAACATTTGGTGATGACTTTATTGTATACCTCGTGGATGATGTGCCAAAGACCCTTTCAGAGGCTTATGCATCTTCTGATGCTGAGTATTGGAAAGAAGCAGTCCGTAGCAAGATGGACTCTATCATGGCTAATGGGACTTGGGAGATCACTGATCGTCCTATCGGTGCAAACTCAGAGGATGTAAGTGGATCTTTAAAAAGAAACTAAGGCCCGATGGTACTATTGTGAAGTACAAGGCAAGACTTGTGGCCAAGGGTTACACCTAAAGAGGGAGAAGATTTTTTGATACCTATTCTCCTGTCGCGGACTAACCACCATCGAGTGCTCCTTGCGTTAGCATCTTCTTATGGTCTACATGTCCATCAAATGGATGTAAAGACGACTTTTCTTAATAGAGAGTTGGAGGAAGAAATCTATATGGATCAACCTGATGGTTTTGTGATTTCTGGACAGGAAAATAAGGTATGTAGATTATTGAAATCCTTATATAGTCTAAAGCAAGCACCTAAACAATGGCACGAGAAATTTGATAAAACTTTAACATCACTGGCTTTGTTGTGAATGAAGTCGATAAATGTGTATACTATCGTTATGGCGGGGGTCAAGGAGTGATCTTGTGCCTATATGTAGATGACATACTTATATTTGGAACAAACACTGCCGTAATTGACGAGGTCAAATCTTTCCTATCTCGATGCTTTGATATGAAAGACTTAGGAGAGGCAGATGTCATTCTGAATATTAAATTAATCAAGAACGAGGATGGGATTACTTTGAGCCAATCCCATTATGCTGAGAAAATCTTAAGCCGTTTTGGCTATGAGAATTGTAAAATTTCTCCAACGCCCTATGATGCAAGCATTAAGCTTCGAAAGAACCAAGGGTTAGGAAAAGATCAATTAAGATTTTCACAAATTATTGGATCACTTATGTATCTATCTGGTGCCACAAGACCTGACATATCATTTGATGTGAGCAAATTAAGTCGATTTACCTCTAACCCGTGAGATGATCATCGGGAGGCACTTAAGAGAGTGTTGCGCTATTTGAGAGGCACAACCTCATACGAATTCACTATCTGGGCATCCTTCGTATTAGAAGGATATAGTGATTCAAATTGGATCTCGATGCGAGATGAGATCAAAGCTACAAGTGGTTATGTCTTTACACTAGCAGGAGTCTGCAGTTTCATGGAGGTCGTAAAGCAGACTATATTGACGAGGTCAACTATGGAAGCGAACTTGTAGCACTAGACACAACCATCGTTGAGGCCGAATGGCTTAGAGAGCTTCGTTGGACTTGCCTTTGGTTGAGAAACCAATACCAGCAATCCTAATGTCTTGTGATAATCAAACAGTTGTTGATTAAGGTTACAAGTACTAAGGATAACATGAAGTCCTCCAGACATGTGAAGCGTAGGCTTAAATCTGTCAGAAAATTGAGGAACTCCGGAGTGATTACTGTGAATTATATACGCACTGAGAAAAATCTGGCAAACCCTTTCACAAAGGGGCTAGCACGGAAGGCGATTTCCGTTGCATCTATGGACATGGGAATGAGGCCCATTGGAGTTACAACTCAACAGTAACCCATACCTTTTTGATCGGAGATCCCGTGACTTAGGCAATGGGAAAAACAAGTTGATGTTGTAACAAGAGAGTATATATTCATTGAATCCATGTCCTAATAGACAAATTACTCTCGACTGTATGGAAGGTTGGCATTAAGCCTTAATATATTCTGTTGTCCAAATGAGGAAAACGTATTAGCCTGCAGGATACCTAGAAAGAATATACCTACTTGAGCCCAACTGTGAGGTCGCAGTTCACGAGAATAGGGCATTCTCTAGAAAGCTCATGAGCAGATAAGGGAGCATGACCAAATAACGCTCTATTTAGGCGCAGTTCTTTGACAGCCTAGTATCAGTTGAGATTTCAAGTGAAATCTAATCACGAAAAGCTGTGAATTCAAGGCATGGTCCATTCATCAGCTGTGAGAAGATGAATCTTGTCATTCTAGGTGCAAGTTCAACCCGTACGGGACTTACATTAAAAGACCGTATATTAACAAGATTTCAAAGACAATATCTTTGATATCCTTTTTGCTTCTTGCTTTGGAATTGGTGGGGGATTGTTAGAAATTGGCCCATATGAGTGAGGCTCATTTTCTATAATTCCAAAGCATTTATGGGTTAGTACCATATTGCTAAGGCAAGGTGGAGGTGACCAACATATAAGGTGGAGTTCTTGTCACTCCTTAAAACATGTGACACATGGATGAGGGTGGCATGAGGAGGGCTCTGGCTAAACACACACACACACACACACACACACACACACACACACACACACGCACGCGCGCGCGCGCGCGCGCGTTCGCGTATTTTCGCGTGAAAAATCGCGTGACTTGCGACTTGCGACCGTGCCGTGACGTGACGTGGCGCGCCATTTGGCAGACCAAGTCCACCTTATTTTTGCTGAACCATGCATCTCTCTCTGCTTGAATGAGATTCAAATGTTTGAATTTGAGGCTTTATTGGGTAATGATGATGACGATTACGGTGGGTAAATGGTCGTTATGTGACAACGATTACGATGGGTAAATGGTGGTTAAGTGTGACGATTACCGGTGGGTAAATGGTCGGTTAAGTGTGTCGATTACGATGGGTAAATGGTCGTTTAATCTGTCGATTATCGACCGCATCTATATATGTCCGAGACGCCCGCATAGCAAGCGTAAGAATAGCCTCCATTCCTTCTTCCTTCTAATCGGTCGTTGTTGTACGCCGTCTGAACCTTGCCGACTCTTCTTCTCGGCGTGCACCGTGAAGAAGGGAAGCGGTATCTCCTAGCCGTTGCTGCCGTGAAGACCTGCACGGGGGCGGCAATAAGGTTTCTGGGCAGCGCATCTGCGCGACCGCTTGCTGCACTGCGACATCTACGTTTCTACACTGCATCAAGTCTCGCGCCGCTTCGTTCTTCATCGGACCCATCCGTAAGTCTATCGTGTGATTGATTGATTTGTTTACATCCTGCTTTTTCATATATTGCGGTACAATGAGTTGTCTGTTGTCGATCTTTGTTTTATGCATCATTAGTCTTTTGCAATATTTGTCTTTTAATAACATCTGGAATTAAAATATTGCCCTCATTTTCAACAAATAGTACCGTGAAGACGTCCGAACGCATCGAACGTTCTCATCCACTTATCTTTTTCCACGAAGGAGCATTCCCAAGCACTCCTTATCTTTTCGCTTCCCCCAGCCCCAGCATCACTTTCCCCCAACCCTAGCTCGCGCATCCCTATTCCCATTCACATTCGGCCTCATCCCCCCAGCTCGCTCATCCCACCCCATTCGGCATCCATTCCCCTCGCTCATCCCCATCCACCTCCCTCGGTCACTCCCGAGCTTCGCGTTGCGGAGCTCCCCTTGCGGCGCCAGTGACCCCGATGCCACGGCCGGCCCAACGAGCGAGAGGAGCCTACACGCAGATCGCGACCGACCGCCTGCGCAAGCGTCGCGACGTCGCGAAGCTCGCCCGACCACCGCCACCGTCGTGCAATTCACCCCGCGCCGGCGCCTCGCAGCGCCCATCGCCCGTGCGGTGATGCGGCGGGTGCTGCAGGCCCCATCTACATCAGCTACGGTGTGCTACCCGCCTGCGTCGCCACCAGTGGCTTTGCTCGCTGCCGACTCCTCTCCCCGGCGCCTCCTCCTCCCCTAGTGCCACCGCACTAGCTCGCTCCCTCTGGCCTCCTCCCCCTGTCGGCGCCGCCTCGGCTCGGCTCGCTCGGCCTTCGGCCGCTCGGGCTCACCTATGGCTCGGTTCCCATCTCGCCCTTTTATTGATTTTCGGATTTTGATGAAATGTTGCATATGTAGAAAAAGAATATTGCAGTTTTGATTTGTGATGTTGCAACCATTGTTCGGTGATGTTGCAACCATTGTCCGATGATATTGCAACTGTTATTCGGCGATGTTGCAACCGTTATCTGAAAATGTTACAACAGTTACCTGGAGATGTTGTATTTCGGACCGTACGATGGGAAACTCCCACCCGTACGTCCGATTCCTAATTGTTCTTACAAAATAAATATCTTATCTATCATGCGTGGCGACGAGGACCTCGTCGAATGTTCAGGTAGCCAAACTTGCCAGCGCCTGGACGGAGCTGATAAAGCACAGTTGGCGACGAGCGCGAAAGACCAAACATGTC
This sequence comes from Ampelocalamus luodianensis, assembly GCA_036346255.1. NCBI lineage: Eukaryota > Viridiplantae > Streptophyta > Magnoliopsida > Poales > Poaceae > Ampelocalamus > Ampelocalamus luodianensis. The sequence goes on from CM070628.1 coordinate 9,403,416, forward strand.
CCGGCGCGCAGAGGCTGCACGTAACACGTCACGTTGGTTCGCTGGCCGTGCCGGTGCCGTCGCACTGACACCGCGCAAGCGCGCACGGCGCAATCGATCGTGCTACACACCCGGCTCACCCGGCACGTTAGGCCGCGACTCGTCCCTCCGCGCGCGTCGCCGTCGGTGCTCTGCCCGCGCACCCGTCCGCCGTGGCCCGCCGCCACAAGCTACGCAGAGTGCGCGGCTGCGCTGGCAGCGCCGCACTAGCCAACAGGCCCACGCCGCCGCAGCCGCAAACGGCCAAGCCCATGAGCGCTACGGCCTGCACTGGCTGGTTCCCTCTCCCCACGTGGCCACACTGGGCCCAAACGAAAGCAACAAGAGCTATCTATCGGGGGTGGGGACGGAGAAAGGATAATGGGAGTGGGTTGCAGGATTTCAGCTGGCTAGGCCGCCTTATTCGGAGGTGGACGCTCGCGCTTGCAGACGCAAACGTTCATGGGCATCACGTCCCTGGGCGGGGGTCGTTCGTGGGGCCAAGAAAGGATAACGGAAGTGATCTACAGAGTTTTCACGGGCCGCGCCGCACAATGAATGGCAAATTCAGTACGGAAATAGGTGAACGTGATATTTTTATGGGCAAAATGACAAGAATAAATTGTATGTATCTCAACGAACTTTTTATTTATTATTAATTACCTATTTTATTAATTTATTTTTATTGTTAACCTCCACAACTTTATTTCTAATTCTGATCCTTTTGGTCACACCACCGTCCGTGTGACAAAATAATATTGTCACGCTATAGGATAAGTCCGCAAAATAGCACTTTTTATCACGCCACTACTGGGGGCGTGACAAGAACTTGACAAGATATGGGCTGACGTGACAGTGTTGTTTTGTTACGCCATGGGTGGTGGCGTGACTAAAGAGGTCAGAATTAGAAATAAAGTTTGCAGGGGTTAACAATAAAAATAAATTAAAAAATAGTTAATTAATAAAAAAATTCTATCTCAACTGGATTCCTCTTCTAAACACAAAATTCTAGTTCTTCAAGTTGTTGCATTAAGTTGTTTACATCATTTGCTCAAAAAAAAAACTTTACATAATTGATGGCCATTAAAAGATTTCTTGTACCACGTTGTGCTCTTTGCACTATTGACCACCTTCACAAAAACTCCGGTAAAGGTTGTTCGATCACCCTTACAATATTTTTTTTTGCCTTGGACTAGAGCAGACTAACTGAGCGCATTCAACAACAAATATGTTCAGGGCAACAAATAAAGTTAGCTTGCAAAATGCATGTCTTCTACACATTAACATAGAGAACTTGCACATCATGACTTATGGATGGAAGAGTTTACCGAGCTTAAGATCAATGTTCAAAGCTTCCAAGGGTTAAACGTTAACACAGTAACAAATCACAAATGGTTGCCGATCCCAACACCACTAAGGCACCAACAACAGGTACTAAAGGCTACCACAAAAATGAAATGAAATGATCGGGCCAGGAGAAAGGCTGTCAAGCTAAAACAAAACAAAATAAAAGGTGCGTTAAGACAGAGAAAAGTATTATAATACAATTATATGACCAATCCAATACTCTATAAAGATGGCAAAGAACAAACTCATATTTCAACAAATTTATTGTACCATCAAATTACTAATTGAGCTCATGACATACCATTAAAGAGTGCAACTGATGCTACTATTGATCAAAATTGGCACATCAGAACCTAGAAGAAGCATCACTGAAATCGAAGGAGAAAGAAACAAACAAACAATAACCTTGCAAATCATAATGTTTCAACTAAATATCTTGTTGATAATCATGGTGCCACCCTCTCACTATTTAGTAGCTTTGGTGCTTTTCTTGAAACAGGCAATGAAAAGTAATATTACATGCAAACCACGTAGAAAGAATTGTTAAAGGAACAAATAGGGGGGGGGGGGACTCTGCACACATATATGTAAATACTGGAGAAAAAACATTGACCTTGATTCTCCCATCAAGCCAATGTTGATAAGAGTCCAGTAGCCCGTACAAACTACAGAGACCTCATGCACAACAGTTCTGTGGCGGAGCCAGAAACTTAGAAGACCCGGGGCAAACCTAGCCCGGCTGGCTGCTCGCCGCGACGCGCCTTCTCGGCTGCCCGTCACCAAGTTCGTTCGAAACGTGCGTGCTCCAGGGGAAAAAGCAAACACAACAATCAGCCTCTACAGAGCATACGAACATTCATCATTGTGTAGAACCATCAGACCTTATGGCTGTGCAGAGACCAAATGGTAACATGATCACCGGAGAACCGGTATGGAGACTGTAGAGTTCAGCACAAAAGTTAATTAGAAGAGATGAGGAGGAAGAGGTTTGTTGTCCTGTAGTACATGCAAGAATTAATCTTGTGGTAAACTACCATATTGACAAGCCTGAAGTCTCGAGTTTAGGATTGGGCAGAAGACCAGAGAGAAGCACAGGCAGTTCGAACCACCACCACTCCAAGCTGCATATACAAAAGAAATTACTGCATATGAATGTAGTAATCAAGAACAACTATTGAATAAGAACACAGGTTTGTCTTACAAGACCATCATCGCTTACGGGACGGCGAGCTCTGCGAATCGGCCCCGTGGAGAATCTAGGAGTTTGTTTTGCCCTAAATGACACTGTTGGTGCCTTTATTAACAAAAGTGGTCGTTGCTGTAGTGTAATACAATTTTTGGCACCACAGATGTCCCAATGTGTGACACATGTCCTCCCGAGCACGGACGCCATATGTACCGTTAGCGAGGAGACCGGATGTGCACAATGCCGCCACATCGCCAATGCCGCACCCCTACTCCCAGATGCCACCTCTGCTGTTGCCTGGAGGCCCGGACACACCTCTGCCTTTTCCTGGTGGCCTGGACGGCCCTGCGCGCGCCACATGGTTGCCCTGCCGCGTATCCCGCGCTCGGGCACCCCTTTGCCATGCGGCCATGCCCCCCCAGCCCGGATGGCCCTGTGCACGTCACGTGGCCGCCATGCCACGCGTCCCACACCCGCTCGCCCCTTTGCCTTGCCCCTAGCCTGAACGGTCCTAAGCGCACCACATGGCCGCCCTGCACGCCCGGTTGCCCCTTTGACGTGGCCCCTAGCTCAGATGGCCCTACGCGCACCACGTGGTGACTCCGTTGTCCCATGGCCCAGATTTTTGTATGAGTTACAACAATGCACCGCCCTACGACTATGGCACAGGCGCGTTTTCATGTTCCGCTGAAAGCATCCTCTGTCCCCTCATCTTTCCCCCCGTCCCATCCATCACCTCGCTGCCTCCATCCACATGCATGCTTAATCACATTGCATAAGACGCGGGATTCTATCTCTATCTCGTTGCCTCGTAGTTGGCACGAAATGCCTTCGCATGCCTATAAAAACCGGCGCCACAGTCGCTTTCACTCTTATTCTGGAATTCATTCTCGTTCTCAGGTTCGTTGCTGAAAACAAAGAGAATTGAACTAAAACTTTGTTCGGATTACGCTATTAATTAAATAGTGTTTAGAGCAGTGCTTACGACTGTATAAGTACCGTGAAGTCGACATCAAAGCAAGATAAATTATATCCTATGCTTTAGTTGTAATTATTTTAGTCGTAGTTAATTAGCGGTAATTTATTAGTCGTAGTTAGTTAGGGGTAATTTACCCATAGTTTATAAGTCGTAATTAAATACTCGTAGTTAATTAGTCGTAATTAACGAGTGGAAATAAAGTATTAATTAATTAATTAGTCATAATTAAATTTCTCATAGTTTATTAGTGGTAATTACATTAGTAAAAATTAAGTAGTCAAATTTACATGGCCATAATTAATTTATTGGTAAGTAATGACTCATAGTTAATTAGCGGTAATTAAATAAACATAATTAATTATGAATAATTAATGATGCATACTTAATTAGTACTAATTAATTAATCATAATTAATTCAGTGGGAATTACTTAGATGTAATGAATTACTCGTAAGTAATTTATTGATAAGTAATCAAATTTTTGCTAATTAGTTAATTATTTGTATTTAATTACTCGCATTTAATTGCTTACTTGTAGGTAATATATCATAATTATATGTGTCATGGGTAATTAGTGGCAAATAAATTACTCGTAATTAATTAATATGTATTAGTTTAGTCATATCGGTGTTTTAGAACCGATCTTATGTATGATTGTTTGATTCGAGAGTCTCCAAGATTGATCACGCAGAGAAAACGACACAAGGATTTTTATACAGGTTCAAGCCTTGTCCGGAGAGTATAACAACCCTACTCCTGTATGTATTGTATTGAGTATGCTGGTTACAATCAAGAGAAAGACTAAGGCTTGTGCTCCTGATTACGCTTCTACTGATTATCCGTCTCCCTTCTCCCCCCTCAACTAACGGTAGCCTTTATATAGTGTACGAGGAGG